>JARFIY010000359.1:19610000-20810000 GCA_036346155.1 Sinelater perroti | reverse complement strand
CAAGAATAAGCTGTCCCAAAACACATCAAGACGAAATGACTGTTACGCCATAAAAAATAACCCAATGACAAAGGTATTCCAGTGTTTTTATAAGAATAACATTTAAATAAAAATTTGGTATAAGCCACTAAAGAGTGCTATGTAGAGTTAGTATTGATATAGTAAAGAGTCTAGCTATTCTGATTATATGATCCAAGTTCTAAGAAAGCATCCTAAGACTGCCAAGTATTTTCAAAAGGTCGTATTTTTGCTATATTTTATAAACTATTGTACAAAAATTACTTATATATTCCAAATTAATCTCATCATTAACTAGACTATGCAATCTGATATTGGTCGGTTCAGTTTGCTAGGAAATTTTTTCAATTCTCTATAGAGCTTTTCTTTGCGCCTTGTCAAAGAAAAATGATGGTATATGTCCAATTGCTGCTGGTAGCTTTTACAAAAGACTCGCTTCTAAACTAGCCTGCGTGTCTGTTTATGGTTTCATGGAAGATTATTTTCGTCCCTTCCAATTAGGACTTGCAACTTGTGGAGGTTTTGAGGCTGCTGTTTATTCTGTTAGAAATTTTTTTAAAGGTATTCTAAGCCCAAAAATTCTTTTATAAGTTGATGTCAAAAGTGCCTTTATCACTTTGAAAAAAAAATCTATAGAATGATAATTTATAGATATAAACACAACCGACGTGCGAAACGTACATTTTAATGTACGTGATGCTGTAGTAGGCAAGTCAAAAATAGCAAGCGGTAAGCAGACATGCACCTGGTGAGGGCTCGCCGCCTTCTACCCGGGTGCAGGCCAATGTGCCTCTTGCAACATCTGAATGCTAACCTTCTACCGATGTTGTTAGTAAACCGATCGCAGGTAGGTTGGAATTTGTCCCTCGTGGGGAAAATGAAGACCTATATAATTTTGGCGTGTAAAAGAAACCAGTTGTCCAATTAATTTGGACATTAATATGACCGTTATAGGAAATATTTCGAGTGTTTGCTCCGCTGCAGATATGTTATTGGCCGTTCGCAAAAAAATTTCCTCGCTTTATCCCTTCTTTCCTATTTTTTGGAGAATAAAACTATTAATTCTTCTTCAGGGGCTTTACAAGACGACCCATCTGGCCCGTTACTATTTAGTCTTTAAATTCTAAACTAAATATTTGGCCAAATAGATGCAAAGGCTTTCACGGCCGGTGTTATGGTGCATCGTGTGGTTGGTTCTCGGGTTATAAGGCCGTGGTCGGAGTCCAGAAACTCTTGACGTTTCGTCCACAACTACGGCAGACATCTTCAGAAGAAAATCTTCTAAAAATTAAGTGACTGTCCCGTGCGTTTTCGCTTTTATACTCGTGCGAGTATGGTACAGATGGTGTTGGGGGGGGGCATGGTTGACGTCACCGGGATGGCAGATGACGTGATCGGGCTAGCTGCTGACGTCAATCAGAACGTTGCATGTAATATTTTAGCATTTTCTGACGTCACTCGCTCTTTCGCCGTATCGCGGTCTGTTTTTTGCCCCTTGAGAGCGTTAAACCAAGACCTAGGTAGATTTAATCCGTCGTCCCTGTTAAAATTATTTTTATATTTATAAATTTCCACCGCCTCTCTGTATAATCTCGGGTAATAATTCCTACAGTTGGATAAAACTTGTGTTTGCCCAAATTCTATCTCGTGGTTAGGATTCTCCAAAGCATGTTCAGCAACTACTGATTTATCGGGTTGATTAAGACGAAGATGACGTTTATGTTCCTTTATACTGGTAGCAATCGTTCGGCCCGTAGTCCCAATGTAGACTCGTTTACATGACCAAGGTATGCAATATACCGCTGGTGTATCCTTTGGGTTTCTTGTATATAGATGGTTTCCACCTTGTGTTTATTGAGAATTTTTTCTATCCAGTCCGTAACCCTGTTAATGTAAGGTAAAAAAGCTTTACCTACTGTAGCCGATTTTGGTTGTTTTTCGTGCACAATTGTTAGGTTTGATTGCTCTATTTATCTCCGTCCTCGAGTAGCCATTCCCTTGTAAGGCTTGTTACAAATGTTTTAGTTCTTTATCCAAAAATTGTGGTTGACATATACGTCGTGCTCGATCTGTCAATGTTTTCACAACCGTTCTTTTTTGTCTTGGGTGATGATTCGACTGCTTATGAAGGTATCTGTCCGTATGCGTGGATTTTCTGTACACTGTGTGTTGTAAATGTCCATTCACCGATCTCAACACCTGTACGTCTAATAAAGCAATCCTATCTTCCGATTCCAGTTCCATGGTAAACTGTATGCTTGGGTGTATAGAATTCGTGCATAAGAAATTATGGTAGGGTCTCCTTTCCGTGTCTCCATATTACAAAGGTGTCATCGACGTATCTTAGCCATATCGCGGGTTTTAAAGGTGCTGTATTGATGGCGATCTCTACAAATTTCTACATGTAGTAATTGGCGATTACAGGGCTAAGTGGGCTACCCATTGCTACTCCGTCTTTTTGTTCGTAATATACGTCCTGTCAAACAAAGTAATTGGACGTAAAGCACTGCTGAAATAGCTGTAAGATATCGTTAGGAAAAATTTTCTTTAGGTGATCCAAGGCATCTTGAATCGGTACTTTGGTAAATAGGAAAGTTACATCTAAGCTAACAATTAGATCTCCCCCTGTATTTGGATTTCTTGAAGCTGGTTGACAAAATGTGCGGAGTCCTTGATGTAACTGCTGGTACGTCCAATGTACGGTTGTAACAAACTGGATAAATATTTGGCCAACTTTTAGGTAGGACCCCCGATGCCACTGACAATGAATCGCAGCGGTACATCGTCCTTGTGTATTTTGGGGACAGCGCCTCTGATGTTGTTAATCTGTTTTTGGTGGTGTCATCCAGAAAGGAACTCTTTATCAGTTTGCTCGTGTCACGTAGTATCCGCGATGTGGGATCACGTTTGAGCACGGTGTAAGTGTTTGCATCGAGCAATTCGGTCATCTTCTTTGTGTAGTCCTCCTGTGCTACTACAATAGCGGCGTTACCTTTATCTGCTGGTAAAACAATTATGATGTCATCATTCTTGAGTTCACGTAGAGACTTTAATTCTGTCCTGGATAAGTTCTTCTTAGGTGACTTAGCACGGCGCAGGATGCGTGAAGTCTCGACTCGTACTTCCTCTGTTTCGTCTGTTGGAAGGTTTCATATGGCTGTTTCTACGTTAGCTGTAATATCCTCTACCAGAATGAATTTGGGTGTTAAACTTTTTAGCTTTGCTAAGAGCACTGATGGCTTCCTGGCTAAGCTCGTGTTTGGAAAGGTTTATAACAGTTTGCTCATAATCCAGTTGTGTGGGAGCGCTTTTATTCTATAAACGCTGAAACTTAGAAGATTGTCTAACAGTGGCAGCCGCTCCGTGTTTCTCCGCAAAATGGAAAGTAATGCGGTCTACAGTATCCCAATCATCTTTATGGATTCTGCTGGCCAAGCTGACATGAACTTGCATCAGTCTAGTGAACACAGTGCGAGGGTTTTTCTAGTAGCGTGCACTTGTTATCTGACTAAGGCAACTTCCGTTTTCCGATAAATTCGTTGGGCTTGAGGAGTGCGCAGATGGTGTTTGACCACAACTACGGCAGACATCTTCAGAAGAAAATCTTCTAAAAATTAAGTGACTGTCCCATGCGTTTTCACTTTTATACTCGTTTCTGAACTCCGACCACTACCTTATAACCCGAGAACCAATCACCAGATGCACTAAATGTTTGGTATTTGCACTCGTCCAAATATGGCAACGGAGTCTTTGTGGAATGCCAATGTGGGGCCGCCACATCGTAAGTCCATTGGCGCCCTTTAAGTGGGTTCTTTGGCAGCCGTACGGCATTCTACAAGGGCCCCGTTGTCATTATCTGCATACAAAATACCGAGAATTACATTAGTTATAACTAAACTAATCAATATTTACCAAAACCAAAAAAATATATATTTAACCGAAGACTACTGTACGAAACAAACGTTCAGTGTCAGATAAATTTTGAAAAACCCGCCGTGGCGGCAATTAACTATGACGCCAAATTCAAATATAATCAAATTTGTAACGGTCGCCGTGACAATGTTCAACTAATGGCGCCAAATGCAAATATATTCGAATATCTCAACGGACGCCATAATAACGACGTGAAATAATGCCACCAAACTCG
This sequence comes from Sinelater perroti, assembly GCA_036346155.1. NCBI lineage: Eukaryota > Metazoa > Arthropoda > Insecta > Coleoptera > Elateridae > Sinelater > Sinelater perroti. The sequence goes on along the minus strand of JARFIY010000359.1, from coordinate 20,805,835 downwards.
AATATAATCCACTTTTTCAATTGTTTATAACTTTCTTTTTGTCACCCAGAATAAAACATGGGGCCGGCGAAGAGATTGCTCTGTAAGCAATCCCAGAACGAACTTAAAAAAACCTTTCGATTTCGATTTCGAATTTCGGGAAAATTCGAAATCGAATATCTGGAAAATTATTCGACATAGAATTTTTTCGACTTCATTTTCGAATTCAGCGTAAAATTTCTATAAGAATCACATTTAAAATCGTAATGTCGAAAAATTTCCCCAAATTCGAAGTCGAATATCTCGAAAACTATTCGACATAGAATTTTTTCGATTTCATTATTGAAATCAGCGTAAAATTTTCTTTAAGAATTACTCATAAAATCGCAATGTCGAAATTTTCCCGAAATTCGAAGTCGAATATCTCGAAAACTATTCGAAATAGAAACTTTTTGATTTGCGATTTTGAAATCAGCGTAAAATTTCCTATAAGAATCCATTTTAAAATTTTATTAAATCCATAATTTTGTGACAGCGACAGACAGACCGACAGACCGACAGACATATAGAATTCAGTAACGAACTTTTTAAGTTCGTTGAAAAAAGGCATTATTGTACTCGGCACGCCGAGCACTGTCCATAAATACATAATTTTATTTGTTTACTGCAGGCGCACTAGTTGAACATTGGCCGTTTTTTTTTAAACATACCAATAGAGAAATGTGAAATAAAAGCTAATAAATATAAAATTTATATATTTATAATTGACTTATGATACTTTATTGCCCTCTCTAGTTTTAATTTCCACAACACTTTTAATAAAATAATACAAGTGATACTAAATAAAGCAGAAATTATGTAGTGACCTCATAAATTAACTTGTAATTATCATATTCGTTTTTCATATGTTTTGCCATCTATGAGACGCTAGTTGCAACCATAGTGCTTACGTTAGGGTTTGCGGCTGGTGCCGCAGGCGCAACACCGACAAATGTCAACCTCCTAACCAAACACCGTAACGTCATGTCGCAATAATACAAGTTGAATAAATGTGATTTTCAACCGTCACGCACAAAACCTCCTAAATTCTAGTTTTTTAGCAACCTTAAGATGGAAAAGCCGGCAGACCTGGAGAAGAAGTACCACATCATTGCCTTGGAGTATTCTAAAGTGCGAGCTGCAGCTGGAAAAGCCTGTATAACTATAACTCGATTGTCGTAGGTAAGATCGCAGGCCACGGTGCTCAAGAAAGCGGTGCTGGACGAGCAGGCCAGAAATGCGGAGCTGAAGGACGTGATAAAGGATTTAGAGCAGAAAGTTCGCAAGCATGACCAGGAAATGGAGAGCCTGACGTTCCGCAACGAGCAGCTTACAAAGCGAATATCTGTATTGCAGCAGGAGCTGCAGGTGAACAGACATGGCAAGAAGAATAAGAATAAGCATACAGAAGCTGCCGGCCACGTGGTTGACTTTGGGGTTCTTGATGAGGAGTTGCATAAAAAAATTTTAGAAAATGCAGAATTAGTTAGCACAGTAAGTTTTACATTATTTAGCCACAAGTTTAATTAATTTTAACTTTCTGTAAGATGGCAGATAAGGACCTGGAAATATCAAATAATAAGGAACGGATAGAATGGCTGGAGCAGAAGGTGTGTCAGCTTCAAAAGCAGATGTATGATGCCGAAGAGAAGCACATTAAAGAACTTGAAAAGCTACAAAAGAAAATTGCAGTTAACACAGAAAAAGCTGCTGAAGTTAAGGAATCTCCTAAAAATTGTGCAGCAGAAGAGAAGGGTCAAGGAGATGTTACGGTAGAACTGCAATAGTAAATAGGAAACCTATTGAATTGTTTTGTTACAGGTAAACTTCTGGCAGCAAGAAGCAGAGCGTTGGCGTACTGAATGTGAGCTACTGCGTGCTAAACCAGAGGCTGATGAACAATTAACTGAATATTTCGAGTCTCAAATCAGAGACTTGCTGGAATCAAAGCAACTAGCACAATCGGAGGCCAGTAGCTTGCTGGCTGAAAACGCAGCTTTGACTTCACGTATAGAACAACTCATTGTGGAAAAGGACCACTTGCAGAATAGCATATTGAGTAATGTAGAAGAGCTCCACATAACCAGTGATAATTATAGAAGCCAGCTAGATGCAATGACGGAGCATCTAGCTGCACAGAATGAAAAATTACCAAACAATGTGATGAAATCCAAGTTCTAAAGCATAGGTTAAGTTTGAAAAAGTAACATTCCTGTATTTTCTTTACATGGTATTTGTCTAAATCCTTTAGTCTTTGCATGTTATTATTAAAGTAAAAGTAATTTTAATTTAATTGTGGTCGCCTTTATAATATAAATTATTTTAAAATACCATAATTTTATTTAATAGAATATATATACAACTAAATAAATCTGGTTTTCAATCTAATCTTATTGCAAAGGAAGCCCCGCAAGAACATCCTTGTTCTGCTAAGGGATTATTTACTATCTTAAATGAAGTTTTAATTAGTTCCTCTTGATAATCTACCGTAGCACCCTTAACATATTCTAATGATGTTTCATCAATAACTACTTTTACGCCTTGTCGTTCAAAAACCCTGAAAGTAAATTATGTCGCTTGTGTTTTTAAAGACTGTTAAACTTTACTTATCGTCTTCTTTTACATTACTGTCTAACTCAAATTTGTACTGAAAGCCAGAGCACCCGCCGCCTTCGACACTAACTCGCAAGAACTCGTTTGAGCCCTGCGATATGTGCTTGAGGCGTTCGACGCACTTGTCAGTAACGTTTAATTCGGCTTTTATGTCCTTCAAGGGCTGCACTACAACTTTGGAGTAGTTGCGGATTCTTATGCTTCTTCGTAGCATATTCATTGCTGCAGTTAATTTCGACATATTCATTGTAATTTTATGACATTTCTCAAACCTTAACCTCAATTTATCGGTGAAATAACTACGTTACCGGGAGAACAAATTGAAATTGGGTTCATCCAGGGGTATTTTACCGTCGGTGGGAATCTAACCACTATAAAACTTAAAACCCTAGATTTTAAATGAAAAACGTGTACCAGAGTTTTTTAACGGAAAGCGTTTAACTTTCTTTTAAGATTTTTTAAATTAAAGCCAGAATGGTGGAACGGCAGAAGCAACGTGTCGAGCAAGAGATGACGAAAATGGTAGACGAACTAGACAAGGAATTTTTGAGAAAAATGCAGGTAAAGTAGTTTTGAGGTTATATACGTTATAATTAGATTAAGTTATGGATTCGTGCAGATTAGAAGAGAAATTATGGATATTTGCCGCTGTTTGTTCCTGTTGCCCCCCAAAATTTTGCATTTGTATTATATTATTTTTGCTGCTTCGTGGAACTTCTCTGTCTAATATGCCCTACAAGCTAGACTTACAATGCAAATAACCTGTAGTGGCTGTATGTAAAATAAATTCCGTTTAGCCTACTTCGCATATTGAGTAACTGCTGGATATAGCATGCAAAATTGTGTGGCCAAAACTGTCTTGTCCATGCTAGATTTCAATGTACCAAGTTGGATTTTGAACCGATGTACTATTTTCTTATGAATTTACTGAATCGAAAGATGTTTGAACTTTCAAAAATAATATTTAATATGACAACCAGCAATTGAAACTTCTGGTGGTTTAAACACTCGACAGCTTGCATTATTAAATTACATTAGCATTGGTTTTTTGTTACTTTCTTTTTTTTTATTATTTTTATTAAGTGGTGAAGCGAAGCGGAGTCATTTACTAACTTCATGTTATCCGTCCGAGCAATAACTCGAGAACGCCTGGGAATTTCCAAATTCTGTTTTTACCAATCGACAGGTGACCAAAAAGGCTTGTTTGCTAGTGATTTTGAAACTTATTGATCAAAGATCAGCATTAGTGACTTAACTAGAGGGTTCCCAAATTTGGGAGACTGCTTCGCCACTTCGCTATGCGTTGCAAGCTTTGCAGGTTTATTATTCTTCCTTTTTATTTACTTCTCATCCATGTCCCTTAGGGTGTCCCAGGCTATAAGGGGGAAATTTTTTTTTCGAATTGCGATACGCAAACTCTTTATTTTTTTTCATTTGACTCTAATAACTAAAATAATAAATATTATTGCGATCGGATAACGACTTGACGTCAAACTTTGAACAAAAAAGTGAGTATGGAAGCCATAGAGGGATTTTAGAACTTAATGTTTATCCAGTAAATAAAACACCGTTTTACCTGTACTTATATTTATTAAGTATTTATCATTAAAAGCACATTATTTATTAAATTTTCTTTTCAAAGTTTGCTTTTTACATTCAGGATATATCTGTCTGTGTTCTTGTACGCAACGTAATAAAAATTGCTTTTGTCCCTCTTAAACAGTGATTAAGCCATGAAAGTCTTTCATTAACTTAACCGCTCTTTCAGCCGTATGGTTAACTGCTTCTTCTTTTTAGCATGTTGAAACAAAGTATTATTTGACCATGAAGTAGGGACACTCGTTGAGAAAACTGTCATCAATTTTGAGTCGATTGAACAAGGACTTGCTTTTGATTGAAACAAAGTCATCGATATTTTTCTCTGATATTAAAAAGAGAGAACAGTTATCATATATCAAAGTAATAAAAGAAAACAAAGGAAAACTAATATTTTTACTTATCAGACTAACAGTAAAGTGGGCCACAAAGTTCTTCTTTCGATGTGATGTAGCGTTTACCGTGGGCTGATGGATTTTCTTTGGCTAAGTGAGCAACCATTTTTACTTTAGTTTCTTAGTCTACATCATCGTCAAATAGAAACAAGACAGACACTTCATCTGTCAAATACCATAAATGCTGACAGAACTTTTGTAAAGCTGCTTTTGAGACGCCTTTGTCGATTGTTTCATGGCCTTCAAAAAGCACAAATCTTCAGTAAGGTGCTTTTACCGCTAAAGTGCATTGTAGTCAAGGTTTGACGTGGATGTCATGATAAACAAGCAAACGTCTAACAGAGCTGCCTTATCCTTGTTTGAAATTCTGAATTAAGAGCTAATTCAATGAATAAATTGCCATCCATCAAGCTTGGTGCATGGCACCCGGAGACTGAATCTTAAATTTCTTCTCTGTGTCTCTGTCAAGAAATATTATTGATGTTTACATGTTCACGGAGCCTGGTCACCTACTTATGGGCATTGTTCTGTATTTCCTTTAATGCAGTTTTTATCTCTAAGTCCCTGTGGATATTGCTGTTTTTTGACACACCAGGGTGCACTTATGATGTTCCTTACTAGTTTGTTTTGAAAATTTGTATTTTATTAATGTTATTTTTACTGCCACAGATCCAGAGTTGACAACCGTATGTCTATACTGGTTTTATTACCTGATTACACAGAAGTATTTTGCTGTGGATTGAAAACTAGGACTTTTTTCCCACCAGTACATACTTCTATATTTTATATTTAATTCTTTTATTTCTTTTTGATGTGCTCCTTCTATCGCAATTTAACATCTAGGTTCATTCGCAGGTACTTTGCTGTATTAAAATGTGGTAAGATGATGTTTAGTGTTACTGGTAAGTATTCATTCTTCTTGTTTATGAAATTGATATGCACAGATTTGTTGTCATTTAATTTTAACCATAAATCTATCTCAAGGCTTGCAGTAATACTTATTTCTATAGTGCCGTTTCATACTGCTAGTACTGCAATATGATATGCAAAAGTAGTTATCGAACTGAGGTGTTTGAATACTTGTTTAGTGATGTAGTTTTTAATGAATAGAGTTTTCTCAAATGGTTTTGATATTATGGGTAAATAGAATTGTTCAATTCGATTGCTAGTGCTTTTCTAATTTATGGTATCATATTGCTTATGCCAAACTTCCAAAGGCCTAGTACTTTAAATCTAAATTTAGATTCAGCTAGGTTATGAAAAATTTACATTTAAACCGAACTGATGGTTGAAGCAATTCCATTCATGTAAAGAACGTTGTCAACTGGTTTTTTATGAGGCAATTATGAATATGTAATTGAGGATGTACACCTGAAATTATTTTCATTCTAAGTCATCTAAAAGTAAATGGATAGTGGTAAATATTTGATTTGCAGGAGAAAATCCATCGAAATACCTTTGAACTTTTGGATAGAATTAATATTGTGACACCAAAATTTTTCAATTAAATAATGATTAATTGTCGAAAGACTATTGATATTGCCTTTTAGTGTGCAGAGAATCATCAGATTGGACGTGAGGAAAAAGATACGCGGAATTAATTTATTTAGCAGTTATCAGACCTTAGCCCATTTGACTAATTTCTATGAGGTTATCTTAAAGGCTTTAAGTGAATTAAGACTGCATAAAATCAAAAAATGAATTAGAAGAGGTACAGTCAATACTGGTAGAGATTAGATGTTGTACCATAGGAGACTGCGATTGGAAAATATTGTACATTAAATCCTCAAATTTGGTTATAATTGTATTATAACGACTGTATTTTTATCTTTAATAGAATTTTCATTTTTCTCGAAGTATTTTAGACAGCCTATAGTTCATATCGTGGTGTCTCATAAACACACTATGGTCTTCTATATTGTCTTTTTGCTGTCCAAAATGAGTCGTGAAAAATAACAAGTAAGTACTACATTTTATCAAAGGTCTTTTTTTGCAGAGTATATGCAGTAGTACTCTAGTTATTAGCAACTCTGTGTACGAGTTAATATCGACATATTGTTTTATTGACAGTTTAGTGTACATATTGGGCATTTGCTCATTGTATTCATTAGTTGCGAAATGGGCATTTCTTTTTCACCATGGCAAGTTTGTTTGACGATTAAACAAGCTTAACCGTTTTTAGTTATTAAGTTGGCACTTATTTTACTGCATAAAACTCATTCGTCAAACTTAAATATTTACTCATAATTAAAAAAAACATTGCAATTGTAGTCGAAATTACTCATGTTTTGGGTTGAAAAGTCAAGTGATGAAAACAAAAGAAAATAAAAAATACTCATTGGCATTTAAAATCTAATTTGAGAATATTCAGTATGCAAATAATTTGTTAAACTCAATACGTTGCATTCTCGTGGTAATGACAATACGATATTGGAATGCTTTTTAATATAAACCTGCAAAGCCTTGCAATGCATAACGAAGTGGCGAAGCAGTCTCCCAAATTTTGAGAACCTTCTAGATGACCTTTGACCAATCAGTTTCAAAATCACTAGCAAGCAAGCCTTTTTGGTTACCTGTCGATTGGTGAAAACAGAATTTGGAAATTCCCAGCCGTTCTCGAGTTTTTGCTCGGACGGACAGACGGACGAACAACATGAAGTTAGTGACTCCGCTTCGATTTGCCACTTAATAATGAATATATTACACCCCTAGAAGAACAACATCACAACTAAAAAATCTGTTATTTTAAGGTAAACCTACCTAAGGTACCTGCAGACCACAACTATCCACTGGAATCTATTTTCGGAAATGGTTGCTAGACGGCAGAAGTGACATTGTACTTTTAAGCCGTCCTTGACACGTGCATCAGTGGAATATTGTCATTTGTGATTTAATAGAGTGCAGTTCTTTGCGACCTGAGTTAAACAACATTATTTACACACCATTCTGCGTTTTAGGGTGACCTAAGTTTGGCAAAACGTGAATATTTAGAGACGAGAACAACGCCACAACGAAGAAAAAAATTCTATTTTTCAGTCTTAGGACTGATATAACGGCAAAATCACTTAAGTATTCACCATTAATATCTTCAACCCCTTACTTGTCCAAATACTGTAATGAAAACTGCAGTGGATTTTGTACTAGCAAATAAAATGCAATTTTGTTTTTCTTATTTTGAGAAATAGGTTGTTTTGAGTTACGTTATAATACAATAATTTTTTAAATAACTTGTACGCAAACAAATGGCAATACCCGATACTTTACGTTGTTATTACGTAGATGTCAGCCTACACTTGGCATTAACAGGTTTTAATGTAAGATGTTTGCAAAATCTAGAATTGGTGATTGATAAAGTAAGGAGCATATGTCCACAAATTGTGTTCTATGTAGATGACAATATACACCTAGCTTCATGATGTTGACTTACATAATGACAATTGCGTGTAAATCTGCAATGCACATGTGATCTGAAGAATTCTTTGAATGATTGGTTATTCGTACCACGGAGGTGATATTTGCGAATCTGTCAAGAAACATACCCTTAGATAGCAGCCACATCATAAAATATATAGGGGAATGTTTTGACGACCTGCTTGAATACAGAGAACAGTTTCGTCAAGCTCGTACCCCAAATTTGAATATGTTCTATACAATGTTATATATAATCCTTCGTGCGCGATTTGTGGGGATATAGCCTACCAGTATGGTATAAGCTTTCAGGCTACGTTAGCCATTCTTTACAAGAATGTACATGCACTATCGTTAACTAATTTTCATCTTAGAAGAATATTTTATCGCTGGTTCTTGTAACAGGTTATTTGTGTAGTTTTTCTTCATGAATGAATGAAATCTAAGATTCTTCACATTAGTCGTTCATGGGCTGAAGATAATAAATTACAATGGTGTAAGTCTATTGGCCTGTAGCTTGTATTTTTCCTCTATACACTAGCTGCCAAAAGTAATGCAACTTTTTTTTTGGTTACTAATTTCTCCCATATCATTTTCTGTCAGTGTTTTTTGGTGTTTTTGGTTGTTTACCATTCCCCAAAGCCCATCTCAACTTGCTTGCATGTAGATCCAAAATGCCCCGGACAAAAGTAATACAACTCCACTTCCAGCTGATTAAATTCAATCAGTTTTATTGAAACAATATCAGTTATGATCAACAAACATCAATAACGTATAGCATAATCCTTATTACGAATAACCTCAGCACAACGATTAGGCATCGAGGCAATAATCCGATCAATAACTTCCTGACCAATATTCGCCCATTCACGAGTCAGAATGGCGAATTTTTCCGCCGCCGACTTGGCTCGTTGTTCTGCAACGCGACGTTTCAACTCGTCCCACAGATGCTCAATAGGACTGAATTCTGGGGACTGTGCTGGCCAGGTCATAACCCGAATATTATTTTGTTCAAGCCATTCCCGGACGTGCGCGGACTTGTGTTTGGAGTCGATGTCATGTTGGAAAACCCATCCGTGTGGCATATTTCCGTGCGCAAGCGAGAGTATGTGACCCTACAGTATGTCGGCGTAGACGAATCGATCCATTGTTCCATTGACACGAAACAATTGACCCACCTCGCGAGCACAAAGCAACCCCAGACCATGATAGAACCTCCACCATTAAATCTGGTGCCCAAAGGGCGGCGAACGAACGTTGCACCATCCGAACGAAACCAACAAAACCTAATCTCGTCACTCCAAAGAATTTTCGACCAATCGACTGTAGTCCAGTCTTTGTATTCTTGTGCCCACTCCAGTCCGTTTTTTTGGACTTTTTGACAGTGCGGCGTCCGTGCCTTAACAAGACTTAACAAAACGTCGTCTGACGGTGCGGACCGACAATTTCTCTCGTTCAGCGTCGTTTAATTCGGTACGAATCGCATTTGTCGCATGACAGTGATCCGCAAAGGAGAACTAGGCAATCTTCCTGTCTGTGCGAATGGACGAATTACGCGGAGGCTAGACTTCGGTGCCGTTTGGACATCACCTTGTGCACGATAACGCGAGAAAATCCTTGATACCCTAGACTTGGGATGAGAAAGGAATTTACGGCGTCAACGATCTTCTGGTTCAACTCCTCAGTGTGATAGCGACCAAAAGCCATCGTAACTGAATTTCAAATGTATTATCTTTCAATGCTTCTAAACTTTTTTCTGTTCACAAACGTTGTTTTTCAAGTACTATTTGGCAAACAAAGATTTCGTAGTTGTATTTTACCATGTGATGTTCAAAACGTTATGAGCTTTTTGATAAGCACGAGCTTCAAGTGTTAAATTTGGATTTTTATTCAAACTAATCATATCATCACTTAATAGCTTTTTGTCGAAGTTGATTTTCTCTTTCCTCGATTGAGCAATTCATTTGCAGTTCTGGTTTCCTGGTCTCGCTTTTGCCGAAAATTATTAAGTTTTTCAGGTAACATACTACCATTTCAATATTCATTTGCAGGCCTTTGGGATGGTGATATGAATAATACTTCAAATGCCTGTAAAAACAACATTTATTGTAAAACAATACTGCTGCTTTGCCTGCAGCAGAGCAACTGAATTACAGCTTGGAAAGTGTATTAAAATGCATTTCAAGGAATTCATTTATTTGCAGCGTACGTATACGCTATCACATTCATTTGAAATATTGACTAAACCCTCTTGTAGAACTAACTTAACTGTGGTTATTATGATTAAATCTTCAAGTATCCAGTGAGGTTAGTACGCACATGCGCACCTCAATCCAAACATATCGAATTCCTAAGATTTCTTATGCAGAACAAGTAAGACGAAACAAACAACCTACACAAAACTCTAGCTTCAATATAATTCCACAACCACAAATCACATCTCAAAATCAACAGTTAAACTATATGGAGGAACTGAAATCCATGATGAAGAGCTTAATCACTCAAATGGGGACTATGACGTAATGGCTGAGCTCTTAAAAATAGCTGTTTGAAATACCAATGGGCTTAGCCAACACGCCTAGGAGATCAAACTATTCCTTGAAAATATTGATATACTTCTTATAACTGAAACCCACTTCACTAGCAAAAGCTACATCAGATTTCCCAACTACTGCATTTATAACACAAACCACCTGATGGAACTGCTCATGGTGGAACAGCTGTTATAATAAAATCCAACATAAAACACTATGACCTCGATAAATATTAAAAAACTCATTTACAAGCTACTACTATTCAGGTTGAAGACAAAACAGCAACTATGAAGATCTCCGCTGTTTATAGATTTCCGAAACACTCAATCAAAAAAGGTTACTCTCATTATTTCCAAAGTCTAGAGAATAGATTTGTTGCAGCCGGCGATTTTAACGCAAAACACCAACTGGGACTCTCGCGTCACAAGAACAAGCAAACAATCTAAATTACTTATCGTCTCGGGAACCGACCTCTGATCTAATCGATTTCTGCATTATTAAAGAAAGGGTTAAATATAGGGCAGTTTACAATCAAATCGTGTTTAGAACTAGCTGCTGACCATTCATCTTTTATAATCACATTCCACTCAGAAGTAACACATATTCAAACACGACCAATACTCTACAATACAAAGACCAACTGGGAATACTTCCGAAGCAGATTAACCGATGGAATAAACTTAAAAATACTATTAAAAACCAAATACGATATAGGAAAAGCTACAACAAAATTAACTAAAATAATCCTACAAGCGCCATGGGAAGCTACCCCTACTAAGAAAAATCTCAACACCAACAGTTAATATTAAAACAAAAAATAAACAAAAAAAGACGCCTAAGAAAAAGGTGGCAAATCACTCGTTCAGAAGCATATAAAGGAGCATTGAATCAGACCTCGAAACAACTAACGAAACTTCAATTGCAATATAAAAACCAAGGCATTCAACATTACGTAGTCAATCTCACAGCTACTGAAACCTCTGACTATTCGCTCTGGAAAGCGGTTAAAAAAATTAAGAGTCCTATAACGCACAAAACACCTATTATCAAATCAAATGAACAGCAGTAAAGAGAAAACGTGTTTCCTATGTATTTCCTAAATGTATCCTATGGAAGATGCTAAAATAATTGACTATCTAGAATCCCCTTTTCAAATAAGCTTACCTATAAACCCATTTAAGATTTCGGAAGTACAAAAATTAATCAGTAAAGAAACTAACCTCAGAAAGGCACCATGTTTGGACCTTATCACTGGGAAAATCTTTCAACAGCTACCTGGAATTGCAATTCGAGCGATCACTCAAATATACAATGCTATCCTCGCTATTAGCTACTTTCCAAGTACCTGGAAAGTGACATAGGTAACAATGATACAGAAGCCTGGAAAGACGCCTTTTGCCAACCTTCTCCAAAGTTTTCGAAAAGTTATTATTGAAATGACTTTAGCCAATTCTAGATAAACAAGGATTAATTCCCCACCATCAGTTCGGATTTCAACATCAACACGCAACAGTAGATCAAATCCGTAATGACCTTGACAAACACAGATATTGCTCGGCTGCGTTTTTAGATATTTCCCAGGCTTTTGACAAGGTCTGGAACTTGGGTCTGTTTTATAAACTAAAAAAGTCTCTGCCATACAAAATCTACGAAATACTAAAATCTTACGTATCGAACCCTCATTTCTTAGGGGACTACCAAGGCGAATCCACGAATCTCCAACGAGCTCTATCCGGAGTTCCCTAAGGCAGCGTGCTGGGACCCATCCTATACTTACTATTCACAGCCGACTTACCAACTACGAGTTAACCACAACTGCCACTTTCGCTAGTGACACAGCTGTCCTTAATAAAGTCCAGCAATGGCTCAAAGTATAGAGAATCAAGGTGAATGAAAACAAATCCCAACATGTCATTTTCACCATGAATCGCGATAACTGTGGTCAGTTACACTCAACGGACAACAATTAAAACATGACGACTCTGCAAAATATCTGGGGTTACATCTGGATCGACATCTAATTTGGAAAACCCATAATTCAACAAACGCAAATAGCTTGGGTTAATACAGAAAAATGTACTGGATGATTGGAAGGAAGTCTGCACTGTCACTAAAAAACAAATTACTGCTCTATAAAGTAACGTTAAAACCTATTTGGACGTATTGTCTCTCCCTATGGGGAACCGCTAGCATCTCCAACCTGGCTATCATCGAGAGATTCTAAAATAAAGTGCTACGTGCGTTAGCCAGTGCCCCATGGTACGTACCAAATAAGGTTATCCTAAGTGTATGCCTACTATAAAAGAAGAAATAGAAAGAACTGCCCAAAGATATAAAGACTATCAGTGCATCCCAATCAGCTAGTGAATGCCTTGATGAACGAATTCGATGAACAAAAACGCTTAAAACGATTTAAACCCAATGAACTTCCAACGCGTTTTAATAAATAATTTTAATTTAAACTAACATTGAGTACCAGCGGAAGTGCTACGAGGACCGGTCAGTTGGCCTAGAGTCAATATTTGATATCTTCATATAATAAGACCGTTTTCAAGAAATTAAGGTCTAAAAAGTCAAAAGTCAACTCGACACCCCGACACTTTTTTAAAAAACTTCCTCAGCCAAAACATTTTAAATCAATCACAATAAAGAGTCCATATCAAATTTTGACTCTAGGCCAACCGACCAGTCCTCGAAGTACTTCCACTGGTACTCTTTATGTTAAAATGTTCACTTGTATTATGTGACTTATTGTAGCCCTACTCTATATATTCATAAGCAATTAGCAATTTTAATTGCTGCTTGTACTTGTTGTTATATGTACCACATTAAATACTTATTGTTCCTTATAAATAGGACAGATTGTATAATAAAGAAGCTTAAAAAAAATAAAGTATTTATTGTAGTGTTTAGCAATAAAACACGTTTGTACTGGTTTTATTTATTTTATTATATTTCTATTTATGACAGACCATTACTTTTAGTTGTCCGTTCGTGAGAAATCCAATAAAATAATTCGTCGTATAAAGATCAACACTCTTTTATTTATCTTTTTTGTGTTTTGTTTAGCTGCTCAAATTATTAGCACGGAACATTAATCTCTTTGTTTTTCAGGCAGACATGCACAGATGTGCTGCAAGATGCTGCGACAACAATGACCTGTCCTTGGAACGAGTCCAGCAGTGTGTAGACAACTGCAGCGGCCCATTGAACCATGCACAGAATTATGTGCAGAAAGAGATCGAGCATTTGCAGAGCCGGCTACAAAGGTGCGTGATGCAATGCAATGATGAAGTAAAAGATAAAATGGGACCAAATCCATCTGATGATCAGGTGAGACATTCACTAAACTACTGAGCTCTTTAATTTATAAAACTATTGCTAGGTGGAGAAGTTCACGCAAATGTTTGAGAAATGTGCCATCAGTTGTGTAGACAAGCATGTGGACTTGATATCGAACATGATGAAAGCTATGAAGACTGTGCTTTCTAAACAGGCAACTCCTAAAACTTAAGTTTTACAATGCAGGCCAACAAGTGTAGTACTTATAGATGATGCGGTTGAAAGTGTGCTGGAAGCTGTTTTAGTTAAGACATGTAAATATATTACTAGACTTAACAAGTTTTGTTATTTTATTTATTTGCCATTTAAATATTCCACCATTTTAAGGAAATTATGAATTGCAAGTGTCAATGTAAATGTACTTACAGTTGAAATTTTAAGACATCGAGGTGTGGTTTGCATCTTTAGCAGTGTTTAGCAACTCACATTTGTAAAATTTTTCAAAACTGAGGAGTCGTCTATATTTATGTCATTTACTTTGTAGCTTTATTCATTTTCAATGCTGTAGCTGCTCATAATCAGATGTAGCTATCATTTTCTGGTCATTCTTTTATGTTGTCATATACCACTATGTTTGAAGTGGCAAATTAGGACTGAACTAAATGAAAACTTTTTAAGAATCAATTTCAAATGTACATTAATTCTAATAGTTCTACTTACAATATTGAGTAATAAGATGTAGAGTTGAATAATACTCGACTTTCTAATGATTTTTTATAGTATTTGAAATACCAGTGATTTTTTCAGGTATTGATTTTCTGTAAATTTTAATATATGCTAGCAATGTAATTCTAATGATGTACAATAGAACCAATACATTATTTATAATATACTCCACTTCAAGTCATATAAATTATGATTTTTATAAGTGATATTAAATTAGATTGATTGATTCAGAGTCTCAATTACTTAAGCTTTGTAACAATACTTAAGAGAAGAAGTATGTTACTATTTGAAAGTTGAGTCACCTTCCATAAAAATATATAGTATATCTCTTGGTATTTTTTCTCTTTTGTATTTGTGTGTACTAAAAATGTCTGCTTCTAAACTTTTTCAAACTTTATGTTTTTGTTGATCACATCAAAGTTAAGTTTATGCTATTTTACCAAGCTCTGGAGTTTGGTCCGAGCATTCAAACTGAGCGGATGTGTTATGCAATAAATTATTTCCGTGATCGGACTTGTGACGCGCCGAGGTGTGGATGGGTCCCAGCGCCCGTCATCAGTGTGGCCGTCGCAGCAGAGTCTGAGTAAAACAGACTTTAATCCTGTGTCAAATAAAGGAATTGCTATTCCTGTCGAATTTATATAATGGTTCGGACTTATTACGTGCAGTATCGCTTAAACAAAAGGTCGACCGCATTTATTTAAAACACACGCTGCGAGTTCAGGTCAGGTGCGTTGTTTGATAACGCGGCTGCGGCCGCCTTATTTCGTATTGCGCGACCCTCGAGTCAATTCAGTGCTATCAGCAACTGTAGAACCTTATCTTTATCTTGTGCTGTAGGTGCTAAAAACAAGGCAAAAATGGCTTATTACTACAATCAAATCCCACCCTCACAAAATAATCAACAATTTATACTTATGCAAATTGGATCAAACTTTCAATATGCTCACAAAATTATCAATATTCGCAACAAGCAACTACAAACAATACATTTAAAAGATTTAACGTACAAGATATTTAGCAAGCACCAAATGTATCTATAAATCCAAACATACCACTACAGAACATGGTATTTCAACAATCACAACAAAATCAAAACGGTCATGAGTTGGACGCAAAGACAGCAATGAGAACACTCAATCTAAACAAACCAAAACGGCAGATTACTGGTTAAATCCTACTACTACTGCTAATTGATATTAACCACTAGATAAAAATGATGAGGACTACAATAGTCTCCAAACCTCCTCCAATTTACTTATCTGGTGTAAAAATCATTGAGTCGCTTATAAAGCTATTAGAATCGATAGCGAAAGATGGAAATAACTTAAAAATATTAAACAACGACGAAGTTAGAATACAACCTAAAACTTTAAACAAATGTACAGATACAATCAAAGCCTTATCAGAACTGAATTTCACACCTACAAAAAAAAAGAAGATCGTAGTTTTAGAATAGTCCTTAGAAACATTCACCCTTTCCACCAATCCATAAGGACTAAAACAAGAGCTCAAATTGCTAGGACACACTTTTAGCAACATTTCGAATATCAGAAAGAGAGGAACTACACTAGCAGTACCTCTATTCTTTGTTGAATAAAAAACAGTACACGACAATAAGGATATATAAAATTGAGAAACTAGCTCATTCAATAGTAAAGTTTGAAACACCAATTGTAAAGCACCAAACACCCCAGTGCGCAAAATGCCAGAGACTTGGTCATACCAAAAACTTCTGTAACCGGAATCTGAGATGCCTAAAGTGTACTGCAAACCACGCAACGTCCTAATGCCAACGTAAAGAAAGAAGTAGCGATATTGCATGCGTTAACTGTACAGGTAACCACCCCGCAAACTATAAGGGCTAGAGTTGTCTAGTCTACAAAGAACTACAACGCAAAATGTATCCTCCACTGAGAAACAGACAACAAGAGCAAACGCGACAATATTCAACACGCCCAACAAAATCATCTTAACTTTGGTCAGATAGTAAGAGGTACCAACCAACAGTACAAAAAATTACTGACTTCTAGGCAGAAAATCCCAGTTGTCATTATCTAATAAAATATTACTGTACAAGGCCATAATCAAACCAATCTGGGCATATGGTATACAACTATGGGGTACTGCCAACAATTCGAACATCGACATTTTGAGACGCTTCCAGTCCAAGGTTCTTATATCAATGGTAGATGCGCCATGGTATGTCCCAAATGGTGTTATACGAAGAGACCTCGACATTCAATCAATCAATGATGAAATTCAGATATATAGCAACCGCTATAAGGATAGGCTTAGAGCACAATCCAATCCACTCGTGGAGCACCTAATGGAATTGGACGATGAACAACCAAGGTTAAAAAGATTTAAATTCTTAACTTCTAACACGTTTTGAGTAATGCGATCAGTGACAGTGTAGTGTAGTGATTGCGCTAGAATTAGTTTAGTTTAGTTAGACTAGGTTAAGTAATTTGTCAAATCTTAATTGTATCTATTAAGAAAATAATCGATGGGTTATTTTCCAACATGTTATTTATGTATAATGTCAAAGTACTTACTGAATGTTACTGAGCAACAGATTGTAAAGAAATAATAAATTAATAAAAACCAAGCTCTGGTTTTTCTAGTGATAAGAATGTTCTGTAATTTAAACAATGGGAGTACAGTAGATGTCGCTTAAATGAATCAAAAAGTTTATACTACAATATAGCTGGATTATTGAACTATTTTTTCAGATAATTAAACCAATTATTTCAAAAAGTATAAAACTAGCTTTGCATCTAACAATAACTTTTTTCTTAGGCTTTTTTTATTGAACTGTTATCCAATATCTACCTCACGATTGGTTGGTTTTGTTTTCTTTAAAACCTCTGCTACTTGGTTGCCAATGTTGGGGCATTTCAACCTACTACAGTTAGTCTTTCTCAAGAAATGAACCAACTGCAATCATGCTTAGACACGACATTACTGTTTTGAAAAAGTTTAAAAAAATATGACTACAAAAAATCCTGGAGAGCTACCTCAGCATTACACTGGGGGTCAACAGAGCCACGTAATGAGATGGATTCAGTCTCGAGACCAACTAGAGCTGACTTCCAATTAAAATGGTGGTGCAATAAAACGGAAAACAGCAGGGAAGAATAAAATGATGGAAGAGGTTTTTATAGTGGTTTAAGCAGAGCCTATTTAACACACTAGTGAATAGAAGAATCTTATTTTGTACAAGGTAGTATGTAAATACTATATCAGCCTATATTATAGACACAGTTTTTTTCTCAAACTGGAAAAACCTTCCTAAGAAAAGTCACTGAACCTGCCAGGTATATGAACCAACATTTAGTTGGTCCAATTAACAGGCATGTATTGTACTTACATTCTTTACTTACTTCCTCTTCTTCTAAAGAAAGTTTCTCAGCTACTTTTTTGCTGCTCCCCATCGAGTTTTTCAGTTATCAGATTGTTTTTATGATGTTCCACTTCACATTCTCATCGTTCACATGCAAACTTGTTAACTTTTCTAGCGCCACAATACCATCTGCTTTGATACCTTTTCTGTCGGTTTCTTAAGTTCCTCAAATGTAGTTTGTATGTAATCTGCCCGCAATTTTTTCCAGCCAAAATTTATTGTTTTGAGAAGAAATTTTCCCCATGCTTATCTATTATCCTCAAGCAAAACAGATTAAAATGGTTCGTTTAAAAAAAACCATAGGGTTAGCTCTGTACATGATCAATTCAAAGCGTTTTTGAAGAAGTATTTTTATGTATAATTTCTGGAATTTTGTAATTACCTGTTCATCCACTTTCTAAATTAAAGGAACAGCATTGAAAAGCAAAGGCTACTAGGATGCGATTGTATTCACCCATCAAACCTAGAAAGTTAGAAACATTTTTCATTGTGAGAAGGGACTAAGTAGTAAATTTTTCTGCTCTAGGTACTTTTTAAGCTTAAGACAAACAACTCATGGATACAGCCAGTTGACCAATTTTATTGCATAGTTTAATAAAGAGATCTAATAATATATAGAATTGGCAAAATGGAATAAGAGAAGTGAGACACTGCGTATTGGGCGTTTCTTACAGAAACTTTCTTTAAAAGTCACTAACTGCAATGTCTTGTGAGTACAAAACTTTAAATTTTTAATATCATTTTTAAAACAGAAACCAACCAGAAGATCATAAAGTGTTCAAACACAATAGTCCCCATCATGCTCTTCATCTTTCTGACATCAGTAGGATTTCTATCCATGTAAGATAATGATTCAATAACAGTTAGCGCATCGCAATTAAAACAGGAGACGAGTTTTCGGAAAAACTGTGCTCACAAGGTGGAATGATATCATTACTCCTCTTATAAGCGATGAAGCACCCTTTTATTATTTGGTTATTTAAATAAATAAAATTTTAGATATTAAATAATTTTATAATTCCTGACAGTTGCATGAACAATTTTTTCATCATGAATAAGTGTGTGTAATTTTATTTTGGTTGTGGTTTTATATATATATATATATATATTAGGAAGATGGCAAAGGCTTCCATGGCAATGAGTACGTTTCTAAAACATGTCATTTCTTGGGGAGAATATAATCGTATATAATACATTTAGGCATTCTTTAAAGGTAAAGCCTATATTGATAAATCATGAACAGTTGGGCGATCGAAAGTAAGTGATTTGTCACTAAATTCACCATACTTCCAACAATGAGCTATAGAAAACTTCACTACCAGATAGACTAGTAGTGAAATTGGAAAAACGATGACCGTTTCGATTTAATTTTTAGGATTTCAGTATTGGCCACTAGAGTCTCAAGCTACTCGCCACTGAAATTGGTTTAAAATCATTTTAATATTTTCTGAGATTTCGAAAATTTTACAAATGAATTAGCTCATAATATTGGATAAATGCCGCCATGTTTTTCTTGGTTTGCCTTTCCTGTTTTTTCCTGGAATATTTGCACTGAATGCGACCTTTTTTAGTTCTGTTTCTGGCATACGCATTATATGCCCCATTTAAACCCTGCACATTCCATGTTGCTAACTTTAGTACATTCTTTTTGGCTTTCCTCTTGTCCTTGTTTGTTGGCTTGGTCGTCATAATTTGGGGTTCTTGGTATTTAGTTATTGCTAGTTTTTTGTGCCTATTTCTTCTTCTCTACTTTCTTATTTTCCTTTTATTTTTTGTGAGATCACAATCAATATATACATTGCTTCCATCCCTTCTATGCTGCAACGTATATTTCTTTTTCAGGACTCCCATTTTCTGTTTCAAGCTTCCCATTTTTATTACATATTTGATATGCTATTTGTATTGTGGTTTCTATTTCCATTTTGTCCTTTATAAAGGTTTCTACCATATTCTTTAATTCTTCTTCATTTGATGCTTTGATGTTCATTCCAGTTACTACAAGGCTTTTTCTTCACTTTTCTTTCTCAAACGTTCCCAAGTTTGTTCTAATCTTTCAAATTTTCCCTCCTATTTCTTGCTCAATTCTTCCACTTCCTTTTTGAATTCCAAGTTGTCCTTTTGTAGCTGTGCCACCTTATCGCAATATTCCTTTTGCTTAACCTTTAGTTCTTCCAGACCTTCAATCAACTTTTGCGTTTCTTCTTGCTGGTGATTTTGGCCATTTCGCAGTTCTCTTATGTCTTTCATCATTACTTTCAACATGTTTTCAGTTCTTTCCAGTCTCCATCATTCTTGTAATCTTCGTTCTCTTAGCCTTTACCTTTTGGTGACGGTCTACCTGTTTTCCTGCTTTTATTAAATAACTGTGGCTCTTCTGTCTTTTTTTCTTTTTCCATCGGCTACTGACGATCTTTCACTCTCGTAATCATATCATGTCATTCCGAAAGCTATTTTCTTTTGGTTTAAAGCTTTGGTTTGATTCAGTTGTATAATGTGTTGCCCAAGTTTCAGCAGATTATTCTATTATCACTCTTTATTGTTTGTAGTTTTACAATTTTTGGATTAGAATATAAATTTATATTTTTCCTTCTGGCCTTATTATGCAGCTTCGTATTCTTTCACTCCTTCTGATTTCGCTCTATTTATTCTTTGACTTTGGTGTAATAAATCATCGGATACCTTTCAAATTTGAAGATAGTTTCGCGATAATAAAATCACACCAACCAATTCTATATGACATTTTATCAATCCTTAAATTCTCTTCTATTGTCGTCTGCATAATGCCTCCCACTTTGTATTATTCCTATATTTTAATTTTAATTCATTCCGGCACTCCCTAACAAACTATATTTCACTTAGCGATATTTTGGATTACCATAGCATAAACCTATGTTTCCATTGTTTCTTTGTTAAGGTTACTGTAATTTATTATCCTGGGTTTTCGAAATGAGCTAAAATTTTTCGAGGTACTTGCAAGTCGTGCGAATATTTTAATATTTAGCCTCCACTTTACAGAATTCACAGCCTTTTGTCAGTTTTTTCCTGTTTCTAGAGAGCACTTAACCATGTCTGGTTTTTCAAAATACTTTTTTTTACTTTCCTTATCCTATAATAAGGAAAGTAATGTAATCGGCGGTGTGTGTGTGTGTGTGTGTGTGTGTGTCTGTCAGTCTGTCAGTAAACAGGATATCTCGAGAACCATAAGAGCTAGAGACTTGAAATTTGGTATGCAAGTTACTTGTAGGTATGGGGCGCATTGCGAAGCTTTTGGTAAAAATAGGCCTAGTCGTTTGGTCGCAAGGTCGGAAAGCGGTCGCAAATCTAAACGGTTGAAGATACAAAAAATTTATGACAATAAAAATGATTTGTTATCATGAGATAAACATTAATTTAAAATAAAAGTTAATAAAATAAGAATTCCCAAAAAAATTGAAGCTCAGGATTTTTAATATACCGGATGTTCATAAAATGTTTCGGGAAATTGATATTACCGGATAGCTCAGACGGAGACGAACAAAAAATTACAATGAAATTTTTTGATCCGAGGTCAAATAAATAAGTTATAGCCGATTAAAAGTTAGTTAAACGGACCAATCACAGTGCGCTCTGAGAGCTACCGGGCCGACTGCGGGAGGACGAAGGGGGGAAGCGCTTGTCCGTTAGGAGGGAACACGCAGGCGATAATAGCGAAGGCTGTGCGGCCGAGCTCACACGGTTACCTTCAGTGACGTAGCAAAATTTTAAGTACGAGTCAATTATTGTCTTGTACTGTTTATTTTAATCAGCTTTCTAGTGTTGGACTTGCGCCTCGTCCTTTTTAAAATAACAAATTCCGGGACGAAAGCAGTGCAGGGCGGAGACGATGGACCCGGTATAATCTTATAATATAATTGTCTTATCTCCCTAACTAAACTTATAATTCTATCTCCTCCTAGACGCTTCAACCGATTTCCTTGAAACTTGCACACCACATTCACAACTATATTTGCTAATTCGGCGCAAAAAATCAGCCTTCTAACTTTAACCATTTTTGAATTATTTAAATATTTTGATTACAAGGGAAATTCCTCCCAATGTTTCTATTGTTTGTATTGTTAAATGTGCGCAAAACATGTGGAATGTTCTACACGACTGCCTGGCGTCTAGATCAGGCTTCGTCAATGAAGCCTGAGGGGTTCCCTGGTGTATAATAATAGGATAAGGAAGGTCGTGTGATGTTCACACCAGATTTTTTATTTGTTAACAGTTTTTCACATTTATAATACAAAACAAAATATTCGAAAAATTTTATTTTTGTTTTTTTTTTTACTTTTTTTCAGACGTTGTCATGGGAATCCGATATATTACGGGGAACCCACAAAATATTTAAAAATAGTAATGAAATGGCTATAAATGTCACAATGTTAAAATAAAGGAAACAAACTATACATTTTTGGAAAGCTAAAAAATAAGTAATTTTTTGGCGACATAGCCAACTATGGTTCCCATTTATAAAATATAAGTTTGTTTTATATCTTACAACTCTTAAGAAGTAAGATAATTTTAACAGTATCGGAATCCCCGTAAGTATCTGCGTCAGTGATTTTTCAGTTTTAAAAAATATTCATAAATCGACCAAAAATAATGTTTGGCTTGTAACTCCAAAACACTGAGATATCGAGATTAGGTTTGCGCCAATCGCATTTTTTGGACTTGCTTCTTTTTTAGATGGCAGCTGCCTTAACTTAATTCGTTGTAAATAAGACATATCAGTCCTTCACATTTTTGGAAGGTTTTCCAATAGTCTTTCTCCAGTCTTTGTTTCTGTGTTACAATTCAGAAAGTAGCATATTGCTTCTTTCGCCAAGCTTCTATTTAGATACTATATTTGAGTATGTCAAGAATAAATTATGTTTTTGCAAATGGAATTAGCTGCTCTGCCCTTGAATGTATTAGAACTTATATAAGTTTAACTTCATTTTTCTGAAATAGTTACCTTGTGAAGAAGCATTTGTTCGTGATTTTAGTCTTTTTAAAGCTATTAGAATACTAATGCGTTCTTGGATATATTTGCAATTTATATTCTTATGTATATTACCGTAAAAATTTGAGTTTAAAAAACAGACTGTATAAATTTACCTTTGGTCTTATGCCATGTATGCTAATCCATCTACCTTATGCTACGTGAATACCAGACTAGCTTGCCAAAAAATTATGCAATTCCTTTCAAAGAAATATTAAAAGATATCTGATGTATGCAAATTCGCTCAGTGTATTAATTATATGTATTCTTAACCAGGCTTCCCTTTGTCGATAAATATAGAGGATTAAATTTAGGAATACTTCCATATGTGTAGGGATATTTCTCATGACTCCATAAAGGCATAAGCCTTTGTATCCTAGTTAGCTTCTACCATAATGCAGAACCACTGAATCACCAATCCTCATGTTTACCATTTATGTGTTGTTTGTGATGTTCAGATGTGCGCATTCGACTTTAATTTTATATGTAATGTAACATCGAGGTATTTAACTTCCTGCCTTCTCCTGCTCAAGAGTAATTCTATCAAAATTATCCGTTTTTCCAAGTTTATCTTAAGCTCATCCTTATAACGGCAACTTTGAGTAATATCTAACACTTTTTACATTAGCTTTACAATTATGTAAGATAACGATGATCAGAATAACTTTAACTATAAAATCCTCCAATGATGAAGGTTAGAATATTTCACAATTCAGCTTTTTTTATGAAATTATTTGCTAGTAAGTTCCATATATAAAAGGTTAGAACTTCATACAAATATCCTTTGGTGACATAGACATCAAGAAACTCTTTTCTAAAGCCTTTAACATGGTGTCTAGCTATTTAAGACATTGACCTCTTCCTATGTCAGGGTTGCAGCAGTTATTATTTCAGAGGAGGTATTATCAAAAGCTTCTTGTATAGGTATTTTGAAAGCTGTTAGAGTTATTTTCTTATTAACTAACAATACTATTAGCCTATTAACTAGGTTGTAAAACAGATAGGTTGTAGATAGACACGTAATTGGAGTTGATGAGCAATACATTTTTTTGTCTTACATTTTTTGTTTGTACACCTAAAATTGAAATATTCCTTGTATGTAAGACGAAACTAGGCTTTTTAAGACTAAGTTCGGAGAATATTTGAAATCACCATGTGCTCAGTTTAATAACGGCAAAATATAATTTAACATATTAAAGTTCCTACTTTTTTTAAGGAAAATATGATTCTAGCAGCCAAGGAAAGCTGTGGGATAGTCAAAACAAATACCCTACACACAAAAAGAAGCAAATGGTGGATGACAGAAATAAAACAGAGGATAAAGGAAAAGAAACAAAAACAAAAAAAATGTTTAAAATCACAACAAGAAGACTAACTTATATAAAATAAATAATAAAGAAGGTAATTACATAATTAAGGAAGCAAAAGAACAAACATGGGCAGATTTTGGCAATAAAATGAAGGAAAACCAGAAATTATTCTACAGTACATTAAAACAGATCAGACAAAAGAAAACACCTAGGGTATTAAACATAAAGGATAAAAAAGGAAATATATTAACAGAAGAGAAAGATATGGATAGATGGAAACAACACTTCGAAGAACAGAAAGGAACATCGAAGAACAAGAATGAGTAAGATTATAAGTAGAAAATAACGAAAGATATAGTATACAATCACAGTATACAATAGCAGAAGAGATTACTCAAACCATCAACAAATTAAAACTAGGAAAAGCAGCAGGACAAGATGATATTACAACATAAATGCTAAAATATATGGGAGAAGCAAAAATAGTACTAAAAGATCTACTAAATAATATAAAAACAAAAGAAATACCACGAGACTAGAATATAATAATTATACAAAAGAAGGGATATAAAAGAATGTTCAAACTACAGAGGAATTACCCTAACAAATGTACCAGGCACAATAGTTACAAAAATAATCAAAAAAACCAATAAAAAATAGAAGACACAATAGGAGAAGCACAACATGGGCAGAAGTACTCAAATTCTAATATTCATATTAAGACAAGTAGGACAAAAAAATTATTAAGGAAAGGGAAAGATGTACATACATATTGTATTCATACACCTGAAAAAAGCTCTTGACAAGATAAGGAAAAGTGATGTCTAGGAATACCTAAGGGAAAGAGTAAGATGTGATAACAATAGTTAAAGCACTCTAAGAACAACAGAAATAAAGTAAGATTCGAAAGAATTTACATCAAAAATAAGACTAAAACCAAGGTGCTTACGTAGCCCATTGCTATTTCAATAATAGTTGGCAAAGCCACAAGAAAATGTAAAGAAAGATGTACAAGTATGAAAATAGGAACCTGGAAGATGAAATCAATTCAACTCCAAAAAGCATTATTTGGGGATGATATGGTGTTAGTGGTCAAGTCAGAAGAAAACTTACAACATAATCTAAACGAATATCAAAAAGAACTAAAACGAATAAATGCTGAAATAAATATAAGTAAGGCAAAAACGATGGTAATGGCTAACAAAGAAAAGAAACATAAAATAGAAATAAATGGACAAACACTAGAACAAGTTACACGCTATAACTACATGGGAACAATAATAGAGCATAACGGAAAAGTAGAAAAAGAAATATCAAATAGAATAGGAAAAGCAGGAAAGTTATACAATATCCTTAGAAACCCGTTTTTTTTTTTTTTTTGAATAAAAGAGATACCAAAAGAAATCAAAACACAGGTATACCAAAAGATTGAATACTGGATTTTAACAATAAGAAATAAAAACCGAATCAAGGCTGCAGAGATGAGGTTCTTAAGGAAAATTCAAGGGATTACTAGAAAGGATAAGATAAGAAACAGTAATAGTTGAAGAGTTGAATGTAAAACCAATAGAAAAAGTAGTAGAAGAAAGACAACCGAGTTGTTTGGATCTACATAGAATAAAAGAAGCTAAACAAGTATATGAAGCGAGGGCAAATATGATGGGAAGAACAAGTCAAACTAGTGGCAGAAAATCGAGGAATACATTGGTGCAAAGTAAAAACAATGGCAAAGGACAGGAACCAATGGAAAAGAAAAATCAAGGTCACATAAGGATGAAGTGTAATATGTAAAATATAAATAAATATGACGTAAAAATGTAAATGTAAAATAGGTACATAGTCCAGCACCTAACGGTACTAGGGACTTCAACTTAAATAAATAATGTCCCTAATTATTTGTACTTATGTGCTATAGTACATCAATGTTATATAAGAAATTAGATTTATGTAAAATACGATGAAGTTGATTTGAAAGGGACTAACAATATTTACAATATACTAGTTAAATAAAAAAACTACTGTATCTAAAAATAATTTATTATAAAAACTTAATAGTGCATCAAGGAACAATGTAATTCTGTATAAATGTGTTGTTTCCTGCAACAATATAACACAAATTAATTTTCAATGTATTAAAAATACACTATAAGAAATTTTTAAACTTAATATATATTTTTTAAATTAACGTGAAAGTGTCAAACTGGGGACTTTAGATACCTAAAATAGCAGAATACAATTTTAAAACGAACTGTCTCATATTTGTAATAATGTCTGAATACTGTTTAAAGCATAAAAGCAATGTTGCAGCTTCTCCAAAAGTGCTGATTGCACAGTATAACGCCCCACGTTTTGCGTAAGAACAGCAGCATTCACGACATAACCTCTAGCAGCCAGGGGACTCCTCTGTTACAAAGAGAATGCGATGCACAGTGGAACTGTTGATACCTTCTCCAGGTCCCACATTTTGATGTTCAGGTCCTGATCAAAGGTGTTGAGAACAGCTTGTTTGTCAGAGAACGTGGAATCTCCAGCACAGGGTCTATTAGTGAGATCAGAAGCATTTGATGATTAAAAACGAAGAGACGTCTTGACGTATCACCTCTTGAACGGCAGCTCTTGGGAATGTTTTTGAACAAAACAAATAAGAAGTTGAATATAGTAAATCTTGTGAGCAGATTTCATTGTGAGACTGAGGTGGTAAAGAGCGCAGTCTAATGTGTTACAATAGACCTGGGTGTATCAGCGCCTAGATCAATTAACACGCTTGCACATAAGACATACATAAAGTCATGTGTGTTAGAGAGGGTTCAAATATATGAGACAATCTAATAGTAACTTTTTTAAATCAAAGTTATTTATATATTTAGTATGTATTAAGCTTTTTAAAATATAAATATTTATGAAATATAAAAAAATGTGTCTTATACAAGTTAACAATAAGTTAATGGTCAATTATTAAAAATGAGGATGTTTCATAACTAACTGCAGTGGACTTGCATCTGCATTAGCTGAAGTTGGCTTCTTACTATGAATTTAGTATTATGATTAAGATTTTTTGTAAATTTGCGTAAATCCAAATTCAACTAGGCAGTATATGTCCTCAAATAAAACAAACATCAAAATTGATATACATTGGAGTGATCTACTTTAAATAAACTGAAGAAAAGAGCACACATGTGAGAATTAAAATGTTTTTTGTACTTGGAGACTTTAATCACATTCTGTAAACCACACAAAGAATACTGATATATTGAGATGCAATAAGCAGCATTAGTGCAATTTCAATTACCTATTCCAATTTTAAATTATTCTTCACAACATGTGTACCAAAAATCTTACATGGTTAGTACATCTTCACATAGCGGTTTCTATTAAAGCTACTGTACATATCTTTTACAGACAAAAATCCCATTTATATAGTAGAGATTAGTTATTTAAGCAATATCATATATAATAGGTCTAGTAAAAAGAAATCCACTATTTTTGTATGAAATTGAAGGTTTTATTTAACATACTTAGCATGAACCGATTTAGGTCGATAACTTGTTGGCATTTTGAAGGTAATTCCATTATGCCTTCTCATAGAAGCTCTTGTCCCTATTGGCAAAAACTGGGAACAGTCGATTTTCACAAGTCTCTTCAGGCGAATTTTCACCAGCAAAATAGTTCGCCATGGACAGGAACAGGCGGTAATCACTTAGTGCCAGGTCCGGACTATAAGGTGGATGCATAAGAACCTCCCAACCAAGCTCCCGGAGCTTCTGGCGAGTCGCTATCGATGTGTGTGGCCTGGCGTTGTCTTGATGAAACACAATTCCTGTCCTAGTGGCCAAAGTTGGCCGCTTCTGGGCGATTGGTTCCTTCAGACGGTCCAATTGTTCACAGTACAGGTTCGAATTAAGAGTTTGGCCGTAGGGGAGCAGCTCATAGTATATGATTCCTTGCCAATCCCACCAAACGCACAGCAAAACCTTTCTGGCCGTCAATCCTGGCTTGACCACCGTTTGCGCCGACTCACCGCGCTTCGACCACGACCGTTTTCGCTTGACGTTGTCGTAAGTGATCCACTTTTCATGGCCAGTCACCATCCGCTTTAGAAATGGATCGACTTTGTTGTGATTCAGCAGCGATTCTCAGATGGAGACTCGGTCTATGGGTTTTTTTGCGTTAACTCGTGTGGTACCTATACATCCAGCTTCTTTTTGTATTCAGCCTTTTCCAAATGGTTTCAAACGGTCTTTTGTGCAATGTTTAGCTCTTGAACAATAGAAGCAGTGCTTATATGATGGTCGGATTCGGACATTTCCATGATTTTATCCATATTCTCGATAATTGGCCTTCTAAAGCGTTGTGCATCTTTGACATCGAAATTACCGGAACGGAATCGACTAAATCAAAACTGCGCTTAATTGGCTCTTACAGTACGTATCAGAACCATAAACACTATTCACATTTTCAGCCGTCTGGTTTGCTTTTTCACCTTTATCGAAGGAAAATTGTAAAATATAGCGTATTTTTTCTTTGATGGTGTCCATCTCTAATGTGAGCTCAAACAAAACTGAGTCAAACATTCACAAAACTGTCAAATAAGTTTTTTAGTGCGAAATGTCAGCTTTCTAATGCCATCTAGTGTAAACCGATCGGACTTTTAGAGCGCGAGATAAAAATAATGGATTTCTTTTTACTAGACCTATTATAATACCTATACACACACATACGCTAACGTGTGTACACACATACATGTACATGTCTAATTTCATCAATGTAAGTTATATCAGTGTGAGCTTCAAAATATTTTTCTATACAAATTTGATACCAAATAAGGATTTTCTACTAATCGTGAAAAAGTTAAAAGTATACCAAAAATGTCCTTGCAGTAACAAAAGTGGTTGCAAACGGACGAAATCTCAGATTCACCTATGAGCACTTGGTGCTCAATTTTGGAAGCAAGTAATATATTTAGGTAGTTTAATCAACAATTTGGTTCATGTACCCATAGAGAATAACAATAACTGTACATGTAATTATAAGGTTTCTTTCTGATAAATATTCTATGGTTATTAATCATTCCGGCACTAATTCGTTTAATCATTGCTCAAACACAAACATTTTGAGTTACAAAGCAAAAATAGATATAAACAGAATTTGCAGCGTAATTCAATTATTTTATTTAAAAGGGAAAACAGCAAAGACAAACCATGAAAGGATTTTGTCTACTTTAAGTGACATATGCCCTGCCTATAAAACCATTCAGCTTCAACTAATCGAATTCAAGCGCGATAGAACAATCATCGAAGAGCATTCTGAAAAAACTGTTACATTAGAATTCATTAACTAAGTTCATAATATGGTTTTTGGTTGACACACTAGTGGAAGTGCGTGAGTTAGCAGAAGCTATGGGCATTTTTTGCATAATGAATTACATGTGGAAACAAGCACGGACGTGGAACTTCGGTTCCACAGATGTCTGATCAAACCGATCTCGAGATTTTCCGATCAGGCTGATTTTTGGCGTCTGGACTTGACTTATGGTCCTTAGTTGAATACTAAAAACGTTATTTCTCTGTCTATCACAGATCAAAAATTATAAGGCGTGACAGATGTCAGAAATGACAGAAATAGAAACTTGTCTTCAGCTTGGAAACTGCCTTGAACAAAAGTTGAAAAATAAAAGGACGGATGGACAGACAGACAGACGACATTACTCTCTACATAAGTCTTCTCATTTTAATGTATAGAAGTCTAAAACTACACAATATGGGTGCTACATCTGTTCATTCCAAAACAAAAGCGAATTCCAATATAACCATGACTATTTGCAAATGTTTGTGAAAAACTTAATTGATCTTTGAGGTGTTTTGTGATTATGTACAAAAGTTAGATTCATCACTGTGTAATACAAATTAAATAGCAATCAGAACACTAAAATGCTCCAAAAAGAGAGAGTAATCTACTGAAAAAGTAATTACGTCAGTTTTTTGGGACACGAAAGAAATTTTCCTGAGCAACTAAAGGTAGTAACTAGTAATGATCAAATTGTATTGTTTCATTGTAACAACGCACTGGCGCAAAAAATCGTGAGCAAAAATTGAATGAACTGCTTGAAATTCTATATACACCCTATTTGCCCAATCTAACTCTCTTGGACTACTGTCTTTTGTTTAACTTGAAACTTTGCTAACTAAAGTTTGTATCGAAACAAATAACTTATACAAAATAGTGATGAGAGCAAAAAAGAATTATTTTGAGGATCTCAAAGAACATACTTCAAATTGATGTTTTGAATATTAAATCAAGTTATTCAGCAAACCGCCCTTATATTTTGCATTTCAAAACTATCAATATTCCTAGTGAACTTTCAATGCCTAGTACCTTAATCATTTTTATTTCACTAAGTGCAACTAAGCTGTATGAAAGGAGTTATATATTGATGAAAACGGAAAGATGAGTATAGAATAGTTGGAGAGTACCTTAACTGGAAGTAAGATTATTAGAAAGGATTAATGTAGAGTGATGAATGATTCTTCTGTTTAAAATATTAATAATGTTCTGGTCAAATTCTGATACGGTAACACTTCAGAGAACATCATATGCCATTTTACATTCCAAATTCGTAAGGATCCAAAACATAGGTTGTAGCACATCATCAATTGTAATGTATCCCTATTATGCAATGGTACTCACAGTCTCTTTAGTTATCATGGATATAACAAGAAATTAAATAATGTGCATAAAAAATTAAAACAATTGTAAGTAAAGATTCTCCTGTCGATTATCAACACTTAAAATGTGTTTTAGATGATTTCTTGGTAGCAGAATATTTTGAATACTGACGTTGATTATTTGACCTCTTCTTCTTCTTAAAGTTCCGATCCGTTTCGGATGTTGGAAACCATGATGACAATACGGACTTTATCAACAGCGGCACGAAACAGTCCAATTGTTGTTGTATTGAACCATACTCGCAGGTTTTTCAGCCACGATATGCGTCTTCTGCCGATACTTCTTTTTCCTTCGATCTTACCCTGGAGGACCAATTGTAGGAGCCCATATCTCTGATTGTTGCGCATGATGTGCCCTAGATACTCCAGCTTACGAACTTTTATTGTTGTGAAGAGTTCCGTTTCTTGTTTCCCCATTTTCCTCAGCACGGTGTGGTTGGTTACATGCTCTGTCCAAGATATACGGAGGATTCTGCGGTACAACCACATCTCGAATGCCTCTATTTTTCGTCTTGATGCCTCTGTCAGTGTCCACGTCTCTGCTCCATATAGCAATACGCTGAAGACATAACATCTCAGTAGTCTTAATTTAATGGGTAAAGATAATTCATGGCACTTGAATAGTTTGGCCATTTTTACGAACGCTGCTCTCGCCTTTTCAATTCTACACTTTATTTCCAGTGAGTTTTTTGACCTCTACCAGGAGTAATTTTTCAAATTTTTCTAAATCTTAAAAATTTAATTAATCTCTCAACAATCTTCATTATTATGTATTGCTCTTTGTGCACTCCTTCAGTTTCTTCAAAATAAATTGCTTGAGTGAATTCTTGCCCCAAGACCTAATGAACATGTAACACTGCCCAACTATACAATAGCAATTTCCTATTGAGAGATTACAAACTCAAAACATCAACCAAATACTAATGTGAATATCAATCAGCAGTAAGTATTATCAGCAATGAGACTAGAATATAAAGCTATCGTCTTAGCCATGGTTGTAACATATTTACAATATACATATTGTAATATTTGACATCTAGTTTGCAGTTGAATAAAACAAATGCATGGTTAGCCAGAAGTTTTTGTGCAGTAATTCCAATCAACAAATAGTTGCATAGTAATAAAGAAACCTTATCATTTATCCTCATGTTATAATTATAAAAATGAATACCCCAGTTTGACTCGCATTCAGTCATTATTTTTATTTGTAATAATTACTCCTTTGGTCGGTGTCTAGGCTTGTTCCTCTGTACGATTTTACATCCTTTATCATTTCCTTCTTGTTCTTTTTAATCATTATATGATCAATTTGATTCCCTTCCGTCCTCCCTGGTATCATCCACGTTATTTTATGTTCCTTCTTATGTTGAAACATTGTACTGGCTATACTCATATTTATTTGTGTTGCCAAATTACATAGTCTTTTTCCATTTTCTGAAGATATTTCGTGGATTGTATGTTTCCCGGCTACATTACTTATATATTCCTCCTTCCCTATTTTGGCATTGACACCAGTTACTAATAGCAGAAATGAAACTAAGGATAATAGAGAATAAGAAAGGAAGAAGGATAGAAAGAAAATGGGATACAGAAGAACTAAGAAGAAATGAAATAAAACAAGAATACGAAGAAGAAGTAAAAAGGCAGCTAAAGAGAAAAAAGCAAGACAGTAATATAGAGGTTGAATGGAAGAATATAAAAAATAGTATAACAAAAATAGGAAGATATAAGAGGAAGCAAGGAAAAAGTGGTTTGATAATCTTTGTGAGATAGCAATAAAGAAAAAGAGAGAAACAAGATTAAAATGGCTGCAAACGAGTAGTGAAAATGACTACAGAGAATATAAACAAAGAAGGAAAGAAGCATCAATAGTAATAAAAGAGAAAAACAAAAGTGGTTAGATGAAATTATGGATGAAATAGAAAATGACAACAGAAGTAATGCAAAGCTATATCAGAAAATAAAGAAACAAAAAAGGAAAAGGAATAACTTAGCAAACATAGATATGAAAGAATGGGAAAAATACATGAGGAAAACGACAAGAATATAAGTAGACATAGAAAGTGACAGAGAAGGAAGTAGCGAGGAAATAAAAGAACCATCGGAGGAGGAGATACATGAGATAATCCAAGAGATGAAACGAAGAAAATCAGCAGGGCCAGATAACATATGCAGTGAATTACAGTGAAATACTGGAGAAGAGAATTTTTAAACTAATGAGGCAAATATGGAAAAACGAAACAATGCCGCAAGAATGGAGGGTAGGAATAATAGTGCCAATACCAAAAAAAGGAAATTTAACGAGAAGAGAGAACTACAGAAGAATAACTTTGCTAAATACAGCATACAAGTTACTCACAGCACTGATTCTAAAAAGAGTAAAAGTAGAAACAGAGAAAAAAATTGGACAATACCAGAATGGATTTAGACAAGGGAAATAGACGCATACATGTGATGAAACAAATAGTAGAGAAATGTTACGAGCAAGATACAGAAATAGAATATTTATAGATTTTAGCCAGGCTTTTGATGCACTCAATAGAAATATGATGAAGATAGATGCGAGAAATTTAGGAATATCGGAAAAACTAATAAGACTGATTGGAATGACACTGGAAGGCGCAAAAGCTGCGGTGATGACGTATGAAAGGATATTGCAAGAAATAGACATAAGTACAGGAGTTCGGCAGAGGGATAGATTGTCGGCCACACTATTTAACATAGCGATAGAAGGAATTATGAACAAATTCGATGTAACAGGAACACTAATTGAGAAGTCTGTACAAATAGTAGCCTATGCAGATGACATTGCGGTGTTAGCAAGAGATAGGAAAAGTTTAGAAGAAACAATACAGATCATTGCAGGAGAAGCTCAAAAATGAGGGTTAGAGTTAAATCAAGGAAAAACTAAATATATGAAAGTAACAAGAAAAGAGACAAGAGGAAACGCAAGAGATATAGAAATTGGAAATTACAGAATTGAACAAGTAAATAATTTCAAATACCTTAGAACATTAATAAACAGGAGAAATGACAGAAGGGAAGAGATAGATCAAAAGATACAAGCCGGATATAAGGCATATTACAGTTAGAAAATGATAGTGAATAACAAAACAATAAATAAGCAAACGAAGTTAAGACTATACAAAGTGGCAATTCGACTGGTAGTAACATACGCTGCAGAGAATGTATATTTGACAAAGACATGAAGAAAAACTAAAGATTTTCGAAGCAAAGATAATAAGGAAGATATACGAGGGATACAAAATAAATGAAGAGCAATACAGAAGATTAACAAATAACGAAGTAGAAACAATATTAGAACAGAAGAATATTGTAAGAGCAATGAAAGCAAAACGAATTAGATGGTACGGGCACATAAACCGAATGAGTGAGGAATTGATAGTTAAAAGGATAACAAAATGGAAACCATCAACAAAATCAAGAGGAAGGCCAAAACTGAAATGGGAAGATCAAGTAATTGGGGATATCAGTACCATGAGAGTTACAAGGTGGACAGACAAAATGAAGAACAGGAAAGAATGGAGAGAAGTAGTGGAAGAAGCGAAGAAAAACCCCAACCTGTGAATAAAGTGTAGTGGAGTGATGACCCATTGTGCTTTTAAAAAAGAACCAGTCTCCAGAGACCAAAAGGGGCGGCTTCAACTCCAAGGAGTGTATAGCCTTATATATATATATATATATATATATATAATAATTACTCACTCACCAAAGTTATCTATCCAATTCTCACTGGTAGGCCTCGCGCAACACAAGCAGCCTGGATAATATATTGCTTCGCAGCATTTTTCGCTTTAGATAAGGCCCTCAGTAAATCTGGTTCATGTTCATCTTCATTACTCAAAGTCGTCCTCAAACTTTCTATATGAACTAACAATTTATATAAACCTTCCTTCTACAGCACTATTTTTAAATATTCTTACCACTTCCGTCTTGTTCCCACTTCTTTTTATCAATAAGTTTCCAGTGCTTTTGAACATCTGATGGTACCCATAGGCTCAAAAATTCAGTGGTTATTGCATCAGTGTCGATGTCCGTCACTGTCCATAACATACCAACAGTGCACGGACTACAAGCAATCAGGTACATATGATAGGAGCTGTGCATTTCGACCTGTGGCCCTTGTGATAGTAACTGAACACTTCCACATCCAAACAGCAACACCACAGAGTTTACCCGCAGCTTCTGTATCTTTTCCCCAGCTAGGAACTGGGTCCCATTGCCATGACCACTGTAGCTGCAAAGAATAGATGCAAACACAGAAAATGAGAATAAAGCACTTACATGAAAATATCGCTTTCAGTCAACATCTTCTGGAACTCACCCTCTGGTGGTGTAACACCAACAAGTCCGGACCAGTTTGGTAGCCAGTAATTGAAAAAGCTGCATAAGCGTGCCTCCATGCGTTTCAGATCTGTGCTTGGATTAATAATGTAAGTGCCATTCTTTGGGCTCACATTTGTCTTCCAACCATTTATGATTGTGCTTTCATGTTCTTTAAATAATGCATAAGTGAAATGTAATGATGGCATACGAGATACTGGATGACTATGTAAAACATCAATCATTTCCCATGGCAGAAAGTCAAGTTTCTATAATTCAACAATTATTACAATGGTCAATTTTTAACAACATTATTACCTCATCGACAATTAGAATGAGCGGATGTCGTTTCTCATTACAGAAATCATACCTCTTTGATAAACCGTTAATCATTCTGTGAAACAAAATGCGTAGTTCCTTATCCGTTTCTTC
Source organism: Sinelater perroti (assembly GCA_036346155.1). NCBI lineage: Eukaryota > Metazoa > Arthropoda > Insecta > Coleoptera > Elateridae > Sinelater > Sinelater perroti. The sequence continues at coordinate 20,770,047 of JARFIY010000359.1, read as the reverse complement.
AGGAAAAATGTATTTAAGGCCATTCTTAATTTCAGCTACATTTAAGTAACCTTTAGCTTTGGTTAAGCATTTTAAAAGGGTTCTGTTTTTCACATTATCATTAGGGCTAAAATTCTTAACGTTTTTAAACATAATCGGTATTAAAATTAAACTTACTGTTCTTTATTGGCAAATACACTTTCAATTTCTGATGCAATCACTTTTTCAATTTTATCGTCAACATACTTGGCAGTTAACAAGCACCTCCATTCAGCTAACCAATTTTTACTTATCTCACTTACTAAACTCTGCAACAGGTTTTTTATAATATCACATAAGCATTCTTCACTATCCCACCTGTATCCTATTATTCAGTGATAAACGAAACCCACAGTACTTCTTCTTTTCATTTTGTGAAAGGAACTTTCCAGTTGAATTCTTAAAATTCTCTAGACCGCTAGAGTTCTCTACTATGATAGAATGCATCTCTTGTCTTATCTCTATATCCTTTCCGCTTACTTTATCTTTTGGTGGCTGTAAGGTCATAACAAATGGAGACGTCTGATTTTTATCACTGTTAAAGAGAGTAATGTGCAAGGCGCTGGTGTAAAATTTTTCTGGATTAACCTCGAGGTTTTCTGCATGATTAAACTGTGATGTCAATTGTACTAAAGTCCATTCTGGAACAAATTAAATTGACATGGTATTGGTGGTAAATCAACAATCAAATAGTCGCTGCTAGGGGGCGCTTCATATTTTTAAAAAGCTTTCAGTGAGCCAAGCTAATTGATACTTGGATCAGCATCTGCAGCTATTTCATTATTGGGCAAATTTCATTAGCCAAAAAAGGGTTTGAAGCATTTAATATCTGAGTGAATCAACTAAAAGTAATATAATTTAACCAAACCTAAGAAGCATAACTAAAACATACGTAACCTAATTTAATATAAACTAGCCTAACTTCATCTTACTAATAAAAACAAACAACCAAAATAAGAGGTATTATTGACTTAGGTCTTTGTGGGTGATAAAATTTGCAATGTGTTTAATGTGAGTGTTCTTAGATGTATGAGTGCACCACTTGGCAGATATTCCTTAAAACATAGTTGAGCCTATAAGATCCTACATAAACTTTTGAGTGAAAAAGACAGGGATGAAGCATTTACTAATGTAATACCATAAAATTTTGCTCCGACTATATCTCTGTACCTTTTGGCATTTCATTTAAATGTTCCAGCATGTTTTTAATTCTTATATCTGTATCTATTGTGTTGCATGCAAAATCGAAGTGTTGCTTTCTGAGTGGTAACGAGTCAGTTTGAGTTTCCATTTGAAATGCCTTTTCATACCGATGGATTGCTATGAAGCGCAAGTTGACGGCATGGGACTCGGAGAGATTATAAATAGCTTCTAATTCATTATCTTGCATGCATAGTAGCGCTTTTAATTTACAGTTTCCTGAAAATAAGCTTAGATTATTTTCAAATTTGCATGAAAACTGAGCACTTACTCGAATATATAGGCCCAGATGGATAATGGATGTTTTGCAATTTTTGTATATTAATTAATGTTTCATCTTCGTTCATGTTTAACGTTGATATTAAAATTGTAATCGTAGGTCGCAAAGTGAGGTTAGCGTTATTTTGAAATTCAAATTTAACTGATTCAGTAACCAATCAAACGACTAAAAATTCCCCTTGTATTCGTTTAACCTCAAAACAAGTTATTTGATTAATTAATGAAAGGCGACAAACACACGTCCAGTCATGTCTAATATAATTATGACAGAGATATTTACGTCGTTCCAGGATTATTTACACGTGGAACAGAACGTGCGCGAGGTATTGGTACAAAATTTCAGTTGTAGCCAGGTAAGGTTATGTTGTGTTTCTGTTGAAGGAAATCCGAAATGTCGCCAAGGAGATCGAAAAGACCGCTAGAGAAATCCTCACAGTTTTGCAGGTGATCCATCAAGAAAACGGCACGCAGCACAGTAAGCACTTGCGCGAACGCTTAGTCACAGAAAGATAATGAATGTTTTACAGTAGGGACATCATGTTTAAAGGCGCGACAGTTATTCGAAGAGGTCAGAAGGGAGTACCAGAAGCTGAGCGAAATTGTACCTGCTGGCCAGTACTATCGATACAACGACCACTGGCGTTATGTTACGCAGAGGTTGTGCTTCCTTGCTGCGCTGACGGTATTTTTGGAGGTGGGCATTTTGGTTTCGCTTACCACAGTGGCAGAAATCTTAGGAGGTTTGTATGCTATTGGGAATCGATATGTTTCCCATTTTCTAATTATTTTTTTAAGAAATATATAACAATATGAAACGTGATACTTTTATGACTATTTGATATGGTCTAAATGAAATTACCTGTTAAAATTTTAGCTACAATGCAATGCATCAAACAGTAACAAAAACATATATAAGTAATATACACATTTATTTTGGCTTGCCATCTTACAGCCATATTGCAGAATAGACATAATAATGCTGTGATGAATGTATGCATGTCCAAAGACTTGAGGGGAGTATCTTTCCCTGCTCGGCAAAGGTCTTTTCCCAAGAGATATGAGCCTTGGATGTGAATGTCTAACTGCCTCACTATTTAACTAACCAAAGATCAATTACGTTCCTTGACAAATGACTCAAGATAAACTCCTGTTCTGCCTTGTTTACAAATAATAAAGTTACTAGTTTATTTTAACCAACAATTAGGGAAGTCAAAATCAATACAATATTAATCAGTTGGTATTTTAATAGTGTAAAGCAACTACGCCTTCTCTTGTCGAGAACTAGAATTGTAATACACAATTTAAGAATTAAAGTTGCAATAAAAATGACCAGAGAAAATTTGGAAGTTCCCATTTGGAAAATAGGCAACGTTAAACGCTACTAGAGGGAGTAAAAACCCAAACGATTCTTTCTATATCTAACAAAAACGTTTCATTAGTAAAAGTTCACATGCGCGGTTAATTTGCCGGACTAATACACCTTTTAGTGTTTTGTTTGCCACATTTGGGAGTTCAGCCAGTTCTTTTATTTCTGTCTGTTTTGAGCCATGTTTCGTAGTTTTTCTTTCGTTTTTCCATTTTCTTCCGCGGATTCTTCTATTTTCTTTTGTCAATTTTTTCTTGGTCTACCAATTTTCCTCTTTTTACTGCTTTTTGCTTATATGTATTGTTTTGTTTTCCTTTCTTTATTCATTCGCGTTATATGTCCAATTGTTTCTTTTTCAGTTTGTTTTCAATTTTTTCCTATTTGGTTTCCTCATAAATTCTCTCTATTCTCCATTTATCAAATTTTGTTATACCTAATATTTCTCTTAGAAACTTCATCTCTAGGGGTCGTGATTTCTTCTCATGTTTTTGTTGGATGGATAGTGATTTTAAATTGTATAATAGTGTTGGTGTGACTATAATATTAGAAACTATTTTCTTTGTTTATCTGGTGATTTTCCTTTTTTCTAAAATCGTTTTTGTTTATTATGTAGTAGATTTTGCTTTATTTATTTTGTGTGAAATTTCTGTTTCCACTTTTCCAACATTTGTTATACTTAGATACTCCATTGTCTAAACTTCTTTGAGGGTGTGTCCATTGCAATTTTTTTAATGTTTGCTGTTTCTTCTTTTTCTTTCCCAATAACCATTACATTTGTCTTTATGATTCCACATATCAACTTGTTTCTGCATTGTTGTCCCTGTATCCGATATTAATACAATATCGTCTGCATATAGTAAGGCTTCTATTTTGACTGGCTTCATATTGAGGTGTCTTATTTGTGTCTTAGGTGACTTTTTTACTTCCTTATAAATTTAGTGTATACAGATTAAAAATAGCAATGGCTCAGAGAGTCGCCCTGTTTTACATCCTTTGTCATTTCAAGTTCTTCTGATATTTCTCCCATTATTTGTATTACACATTTTACATTGTTGACTTTTGATCATTTCTATTAGTTTGTTCTCAATTCCTCTTTCTCTTAAACTTTTCCATATTAAGTTCTGGTTTACCGTGTCAAATGCTGCCTTTAGATCGATAAAAGTTAGATATAAGTTTGTTCCTATTTTGAGTGTTAAATCTATTAACTTCCTTAGTTTGTTTTGCTTTCCAATATGCTCCCTGCTCATCTTCTAATTAATTTAATTTTTTGTCTCTTAACCTCTTCTTTATAATTCTTGTGTAGACTTTGAGTATTATGAGGGACAATATTATAGCTCTATAATTGTTGCAGTCGGATCATTCTCCTTTTTTATAAAATGGTAGTATTGCATTTATTTCTCATTCTTTGGGTATCTTATTTGTTCTCCAAGCTTCGTTTATTATGTTGTATATCCATGTTAAAGCTAAAGTCCCGCTATATTTTATCATTTCTGGTGCGACTGCATCTGGGCCCGCTGCTTTTCCTATCTTTATTTTCTTTACTGTTTTTTGTAACTCTTCAATTTTTATCTATCCTTCTTCCTTTCTTTGTTCCTTTCCTCCTTGCTCTTTTTGTCATTCTGCTGGATATACCTATATATATATATATACCTGAAAGATATACTTAAAGTATTGAAAGATATATATATATATATATATATATATATATATTTTCTTTTATGTTTGTAATTGTTTTTGTTTTCTGTCCTTTTAGGAATTTCAGGATGCCTCAGAATCTTTTGTTGTCATTTTTATAAGCGTATTCTATTTCGTCTCTGAACTGTGCCCAACTTTCCTTTTTTGCTTTTTTAACTTCTGTTTTTATTTTATTTCTTTTTTCTATATAATTCTGTTGATCTTCTCTACCTGTTTTTATGAATTTCCTACATGCTCTTTTCTTTTCCTTTATTGCTTCTTTAACCTTTTGTGTCCACTACTTAGTTTTATATTTATTTAAGTTTATTTCTCTTGTGCCACATACTATTTTTGCCGCTTTTATTAGTGTTTCCTTGATTATTTGGCATTTTTCTTTATTATCTATATTTTCCTTTTTGCTGTTCCATTTAATTAGTTCCCTTTCCACTTTTGATTGGTAATGTTCTTTCTTCCGGATATTTTAGTTTTTTATCTTGATTTTTGTATATTCTTTTGCCATTACAAATCTATGGTCTGTTCCTACTTCTGGTTCTATGTTTACCCACACCTCCTATTTCTGATTTTATTTCCTTCGTGTATGTTATATGATCTTTTACACTTTTCTCGTTCCTTCCGAAGCTGTATATGTATATCTGTTTTCAATGATATGTTTGAAAAAACTGTTTCCTATAAGTCATTAAGAACTGGCTGAACTTCCAATACTCAACGCCCTAATAGGCAAAAGGGAAACGAAGAAAGAAAGAAAGTTTGCCACATTTGTTATTATAACTGTCTTTCATCCTTATTAACTTTTATTTTATACTAGCCACCGGCCTGCGGTACGCCCAAAGTGGCTCATAGTACTACATGAAATGTGTGGTCAGAAATAGGCCAATAGCCTATATAAGAGTAGAAGTCACATGCTGACATTAGGTAAATATTATAACATCTACATATATAACATGATGGAAAAAGATGAACAACAAATTCCTTATGTTTAACAATTCGTTTAGTTTGGAGCTAACTTAATACACACGCGCACAATCACATAAAACGGGTTACTAGATCTGAAGGCTTAAACCTCTTGAGTCTGGGCTCATTTTCATTTTTTTCTAGTAGGCAGTCGATAAGCGAATTAATTGTAGGAATATTAAGGCCATGCTGTAAGACTATGTGGTACATACTATAGGGCATTTATTATTGATCTCAAAGTCTTAGCTTGGAATCGCCTTAGTATTATCAATGTTTGAATTACTGGTTGTTCCCCACAGGTGCATTCTGTAGGTCCAGACTGGTTTGATGATAGCTTTATACAGCAATAACTTATTCTCGAGAGATAGCTGAGATTTACACCCTAGCAACCAGTACTTTCTGTGGTATATTTCTCCTAGTTGTTTTCTTTTAGACCAGATGTATTTTTTCCAAGTTAACCTTCTATCAAGATGGACACTCAGATATTTGACAATTTTTTCTTGTAGGATTTTGGGGGGGGCAAGTATTTTTACTTTTGTAAATGTTATATGAACTGAGCGATTAACTTTAATGCGCCATTTCTTGAACTATATTTACATAGTATTTAAATGAAGTTTAAGATTTTGCTATGCTGTTTGTGAATCAGTGAGAAGCTAAGACGGCTGTGTTGTCGGCAAATGTTGCACTCATTGTGGTTTCGATGGTAGGAGGATCTACAGTAAATAGGATATATATAGAATCAGCCCCAGTACGTTGCCTTGGGAACGTCAGAACTGATGGAGAATAGAGTATTTTCATATTCTCAAAAAAAGTGTCTGTGAGCAAGATATGATTTTATAAGTAGGTAGCAGTCTGAGAGAATTTTGTTTTCGATTTTATAAAGTAAACCTTGATGACTTTGTCAAAGGCTTGTGTTACATCTAAAAATACAGCCAAGCAGTATCATTTTGTTTCAAAATCTTTGACAATATTATTGACGATTTTATGAATTTATTTGATGGTAGCATGTTGCTTGCAAAACCCAAGCTGATGATCAGGAATTAAATTGTTCTCCACAAGTATTAGCATAATTCTTCTAAGAAACAGTTTTTCAAATATCTTGGATAGTAGAGGAAACAACCTGATCCATCTATAGGTTGCAACTTTTTCCTTATGTTTTGTTTTTTTGAGGAGTCGCCTGCCAACAAGTTTGTTATACAGCTTCATTGAATCACTCTGTTGCTACCATGAATTCGTTTTCCGTTTTTAAGCTAACCTCGAGCGAGAGTGTTTCATCTACTAATTTTCTAAATAGTTCCAAATTGGTATGTTTATTACATAAAGATTTTTGACATATTAATACACTTGTTCCTAGTATTATGATGATTGGTGAATGATTAGCTGACAAATCAAGGCAGGATTTGTTCTTTAGGTAGTTTAGGTTGATCTTTTTAATTATACATAAGTCATGTAAATCCGGTAGTTTTTTCGGCTTTGTAGGCCAGTATGTAGGCTCGCCTGTTAATAGATGATATAAACCAATAGAGTTTAAAGCTTTCAATAATTCTCTGTTCATGGTTGTGGCCAATCTCGATCCCCATCCAACATATTTTGGCATTTTAATCGTCTCCTGCTGTAAATCTGTTTCCTAATGTATTAAAGAAATGTTCATATTGATCCTTTTTATTATTGTCTAGGAGGATAATATTGCTGATATCGTTAATGGTTCTGTCTAGCCCTCAATAACAGTTGTGGTTGTTTGGAGATGCGCTTGTTTATATTCAGGAAGTTGATAATGCTTAATCATGTTCTTAATATTACAGCTGTACCAGCATGGGCTTCGCCATCAGGATGTTGAGTTAAATAAACCAGATATCCTGGAAATAGCTTCTATCTGTAAAGTGTGACTGAGATATAAGCAAAACATCTATGTGTTTGTTTATAAGGAACCATATAACTTCATCACAATGCTATAGCAAGCCAATCTAAGATGCTGACCCATTGTTGTTTTTAGCAACTAGAGCCGTTAGTAGATTTAGGATTGTCCCCATTTGCTCCATTAATCTCTTCATAATGTTTTTGAGCTCACTTAAGTCATAAGAGGAATCGTTTGTTGGAGTTTGTTGTGGTATTACTGGAAGATTACTTCTTACAACATGGGCATGTGTAAGATTTGGTTGTATTACATTGTGAGTTGCAACTATAAGCTTCTTTTGGAGTAAGGGACACATTCTTCGTAACTCCTTGTTTGTAGGACAGCCCCTGTAATTTGCAGGATGATTCTTCTTGCAGTTGACACATATTTCATCCTTATTTTTATCTTTCTGCTGACATTTGGAAGTTGCTTGAGTGTCGGTACATTTGACACATCTCGGGCTTCTGTTACAAAAATTTTTTGTATGGCCAAAGCGTTAGCATTTAACACATTGGGGAAATTAACGTTTCACGCGAGTTGGTTTTTCTATTTTCACTATGGAGTGAGCAAACTTGTCGATTTTATAAACATCCTTGTTGTTATCAGTTGGCTTTTAGTTTTATAAAAAATAAAGCTAATTCTCTCTTTGTAACCCTTTCTTTGACATTCCAGATATGAGTAGTCTGATGTCCAAGTTCATTCTTTAACTGATCTAAGTTGGTAGTTGTGTGCAGGTTTCTTATAACTATCCTGAAGTAGCGCTCCTGTTCATTTGGTAAGTGTGAAATTCTGTTTCTTTTCTGCTAATGCTTTAATTATGACTGAATATTTATTTATCTGAGGTTTTCAGTATGATTTTCTCCCCCTTGTATAGAATTTTTATTTCATATTCATTTTAGCTATAGTTTCTAACAAACGAATTAAAGGTTCGATTATTTTGACGTCTTATACAAAAATCGGCGGAGGTTTAGGATCGGCCTTTATGGAAGTATTTTCTGTTGCATCTTCATTTGAATTTGTGGATTCTAACGGTGAATACCGATTTATAGGGTATAACCAATCATTTTTAGTTTTAGTCTGCTTGGTCTGGATATTCATCTTATCAATAGTTTCTTTTCGGGTGCATTTCCTATTTTCTACTAATTGCCGATAAGTATCTTGAGGCGATTCTTTTTCATTTGAAGTGCTATTCGATCTGGTGATATCGTTTATGGAAAACTGCGAGTATAAATTATTATTTGTAGGTTGCTGTTGCGTATATTGATAATTTGGTGGATAAATTGAAAATTTCCTCTGTCAAAAAAAAATTGGAATTAACTCGTGAACATTTTCGTGCAATGGTTTTTTACGACTTTCGATGTGGATTATCTTAACAGTGCATCGATCAACTCACTTCGACCTTTGATGATAAAGCCCTATATAGAGCTATTATATCGTTGGTTCAATGAATTTAATCGTGGTCGTAGTCCGCTGTGGTGCCAGCAAACATCGAAGCCGTGCGTGAATTGATAAAGTAAGATCGTCATGTGACTGATCGTGAATTTCAAGCATCTTTAGGTATTAATATAAACTAGCATACATACAACATTGCATAAACATTTAACCGTAAAAAAGCCGTGTGAGCGTTGGATCCCACATAAGTTAACGATTGGTCAAATATAGGCCCGTGTCGATTGCTCTAAAGAAATGTTCAAGAAATACGATCGCGATGCTTCAAATGCCGTTTACAACTTCGTCACATGCGACAAATCTTGGATTTATGTGTATGAATCCGAAAGTAAACACCAGTCGACTGTATGGATCTTAAAAGTTGTTCGCGTTCGAAGCACTTCAAAGCAAATGGTCGTCTGTTTTTGCTTTTTTTTTGAAAAAACTTGACATATCGCAAACCTGGTGTTAGAGGATGGTAAAACGGTCAATTCTGATACACAACCATTTGTTTGCCGGAAGTCTTCGGAGAAATAAGAAAAACCAACTGGCGCCGGATCATTCTTTACCATGACAATACAAGCTCACACACATCGACGCAACAATTGGCGTTTTGAGCACTAAAAACGTTGAATCCACCGTAAAGTCCTAATTTGGGCCCTAACAATTTCTTTTTGTTCCCACACGTGAAGAACAAACTGCATGGACAACGCTTTTTGGCACCAGAAGAGACAGTTGATGCGTTCAAAATCCATGTTTCGGAGATACCTAATTCGCTATGGAAAAAATGCTATGAAAATTGTTTGACCGTCAGGGAGAACATTTTGAAAAACAATAAGAGAGTTTCCAACATTAAACATTTGTTTTTGTTAGTTTTTCTCATATAGGTTGTAGTTAAGAACAATATAAAATCTTTATTTTTTTATTTAATTGCTTTTCTTAAAGCTTATGGTGCTAATTCTTTCATTTAGGTCATTATTTCTTGTGGGTTTGCCCTTTTCCCCTATTATTCGTGCCAAAACGAAGTTTATGTACTTTATCTCTATGCAGTTTTACTATTTTTGAAATGCCCGATTTGACCAGAATCTATTATTTGTGGTATTTACTAGAGTAAGACATACAAGATAAATTAAATTAATTAAATAATTGAAATACTAATTTAAATTATTCTATTATAGGGCATTGACTAGATCACTCAGAGTCCTATTTCAGTGATTAGGTTGGACAAATCAAAATGTTCTCAACAGTCTAGGAAGTGATGACCCCAAGAAACTGTACATCTTTTTTTCATTGTGGGTAGTTTTGTGTAATAAACTGTTAAGGTTATCATTTAATCAATCTTACAAAAAATTGAAGTAGTTATAGTTGGACAGCTCTAATTTAGAATAATATTCTGACTGAATTTAGATCATAAATTTATTTTAATATTTATTTCAATAATAACTTGAGTAAAATGCAGTGTTATAATTAAGTTTGACTGATCATTCACTAGTATTGGAGAAGTTATACTTTGTTTCTTTTTGTCATCCGTCCATTCAAAAAAAGGATACCAATCCAATCCTGATTAAAATGGCCCAGCGTTTGCTTGTGCTTACGAATATTTTGCTTGAATGTTTCTTCTCAGCTTTCAAAAAAAGTTGACTATCTTTTTTCGATATTGTATGCAATAATACTCTATTCTCATTGATCACTTGAGCAGTTGGTTGTGGTGATAGTAACAATGAATTTAAAGAAATGCATATAATACAAAATTGCTACTGATATCTGTTAATTTATAGGCGACACATTTCATCATTAAAAGGATGGACAGTCTTGTCTTAGGTATTTTGTAAAAACTTCAGCTTTGATGATTTGCTAGACTGTGTTACATATTCCTTTTTGCTTTGTGAAGGTGTATATTATGGTCACTTTCATTGTTTTTCCTAAAACACTTTAGCGCATAGTTTTACTAATATATTTGTTAAGTGCATTTGAGTCAGTAATAGAACACCAGTTTTAATAAAATTGTATTGTCTAAAGTCAGTATTTGATGTTTGCAAGGCTCAACATAATCAGCTAAGGTCTTTAGTTTTTGTAAATTAAAGTTGTCAGCAATGTAACTAAAAACTACGCTAGCGATACCCTCAAATTTTCCAAGCCATTCATTTGTAGAATATTGTAGTATAGGTTTGTTTCTACAATTTCAAAATATTGTTTTAAAAATAAATGCATTGTTTCAGTGAAATGCAAAGCAACGGAGGGCTTCCACCTGGACCTTGAAGACTACCTAATGGGACTTCTGCAGCTCTGCTCTGAATTGGTAAGTGTACTTTCAGTTACTGTAGGCTCAAGCCTTAATGCAATGTTCAAGGCTAGATATGCAGTCAATTCAGTTACAAGCGGCGATTATAACCGGCCTATGGAGATTTCCAAGTTTGTGGGCGAGTTGAATGCCGGGTTCAGGCTGCTAAACTTGAAGAACGACTCGTTGCGGAAGCGCTTTGATGCTCTGAAGTATGATGTTAAAAAAATCGAGGAGGTCGTGTATGACCTCAGTATAAGGGGCCTTAAACCCAGTGGCAGCTGCACTGGTACCGAAGCCGTGACCCAATAGGCTGTGTAGTTGATGTTTATGAAGAATAATTATCATTAAAAGTTTATATTTGTTTATTGTTCATTTGCTTTTTAAGACTGATGGAGAAGTGTTAAGGAATAGATTCATTTGCAGTTATTTTGAATATATATTTGACAATGTAAATCAACCAAGTTCATGTTTTGTTTTTCATTTTATTGCTGATGGACTAATTTGGATGCATTTAGTAAAATGCGATTAGTTTAAAGCCAGTCTAACTATAAAGTAGTAAATTTCTTTAACAAGTGATTTTTATTTATACATATACATATACATATAACATTACTATTCATTTTTATAAAGGCTTTTATTAGTCCAATTTATATTGTGATGTAACAGTAAATTTTACATATATCACTGCTTTTTAAGACTTTCAAGTTGATTTCTTGAGAAATTAATTTTATATTATTGTTTAGGCTAAAATTGCTTGATTGCTCCTTCACTAGTTCATGTCCTATCATTTGCCGTTTTGTCTCCTTCACAATATCAGTAGATTTTGTATATTTTTTCAGTTTCGTAAAAATAAATTTAAAAATCATACATTCGTGTTTCTTTCTATATTTTGTTTATTTAGGGTTACGTATTGGGAATTTTTATAGTTTATCCCTCTTTGTTTTCCTGAAGTTAGTCGTTTTATTCTTTATCCGTTGTATTTTTCCTATTTTCCTCTGCAGCTATTGAATTTTCTGATGCAGTTTTATTGTTAATCAGTGTCACATACACAGTTTCACGATGATTACATTTTTCCTTTTTTTCCAGTTTCCTATTTTTGGTATTATTGATGCCATCTTTATTGAGTATTTTTGAAATGTAAAAGCATATGTTTAGTCCAACATTATTTGAAGATAGCGTGGTTTTAATCTTCCTTTTATTAGATTTTTTTAGATCTTTACACCCCTATTGTACATCCAAACCTTCACATTTAACTTTTTTAATTCTTTATTTCGTTTTTAATCCGATCCATTTTGTAATTACCTATACTTTCTTAGCTTAAAATATAACAACTATATATTTATTAGTTTCGTTTCTCTTACATATTTAACTTGTACAAAAATTTGTTCAGGCTATTCCGTTTGTTCTCCAAATCTCCTTTACAATGGATACCAAAGTCTAGATATTAAAAGTTGTTAACTTGTTTAATTGGAGCTCGGTCCAATGAAATTTCTAAGTTTTCTGTCATTTTAACCATGCCCATAACTTCTCCTTTATTGCCGTTAATGTTTATGTAAAGTATCATGTTTTCTTGAGCTCTATAGCATTTTCTTTTATTAGAAATAAATTACTTGCGTATATAAAGTGATTATTATATAATTATTCAATGTTTTTCGTCATTGTTAATTCTGGATATTTCATTCCTATCCACAACACATAAAAGCAGGCTTTGCTTGTTAGATGTATTGAACCCCTCCAGATTAGCTTGAGCAGGTGGTAGTGTACCTTAAATTTATCATATCGCCCATAAGCTATCGCTGATATATTTTTGTTTGAATATTTTCAAGTTTTTCTGCTTTTGGTAGATACAAAGGCAAACAGTATCTTCATTGGTGTTGTTTCTACCTATTTAAAACTAACAATTAGTTGTTAACATTTTCTTTTTTGTGTTTGAAAGTAGTCTTGAGATTTTATTAGTAGATCTAAGAATCCATACAAATTTATTTAGTAGAATGGATTTGTAACTTCTACTCAGTAACTTAATGCTACTATATCCATTGCAGAATCTATTATAATCTTTCTTAAACAGCGAAAATATCGCTGCTTGCCAGTGCTGTTAAAGACCTGTACCTACTCTTTTCAGTGAGATTAATAGGCGTACAAAGTTTACCATGGTCCATCGGCTTCTCAGCTTCTCAACTAAACATGAAGATACAAATCTGTCTACCCATATAAAGTTATGCAGGACGCATTTGTTGCAGTTTGATTGTTGAAAGTGTTGATAAATTGAAATTTCTCGCTCTTCCGCAATAGTAGCAATGTTTTATCGCTGAATAGTTTGAACGTCATTCTAAAATTTTAAGGGCAATTTCTGTCTTAAGATTCCATTCTAGAAAATGCATAGGAGTGGGGTACTTGCTCTTAAATAAGGCATGTTCCCATCAAGTTTTTATGCAAAGAAATTGTAACTTAAAATGACAATGAATTTAATCTTTGGTTACGATAAATTCCACTTTTCGACGATCTCCATATTGTAGCAATAGTGTTTCTAATCATGAAGCAACTGGACTCTCTTGCTCATTATATGAGTTAATGACTGGTTCTTTAATATTCTTCTGTAGCTAAAATACCACCTAGAAAATTATAAAACACACAGTGCTTTGATCTTTGCTTAATATTTTTACATAATTGACTAACACAACCAAATAAAAGCAACATCACTTTAAAGATTGTGCTCCAACTTTAAATACGCATTCTCCAAATCAGAGCAAAACTATTTCGTAAAAAAAAACAATTTTAACATTGTGTTTTACCAAAATGTTTTCTGTAATGATTTTTAAGATAAATGAGAGTATAGAAAAATATTAAGAAAAGATTTTTGTAGGCTGGAAATATTACGTTTTTAGTAATTATGTACCCCTCTACACCGTAAGGTAGAAAAGGATCGATTATATATGTATGTAGTATATAGAATTTTTTGCTGCCTTACTTTTGGTTAATTTGTTTTCATATTCCTTTCTTGCACCTTCTTCAAAAATATTTATTTTACTGTACTGTTGGAGATTAGTGATTCCATAAACACAGCTTTCTTATTTTTACTATTCTCTAGAAGCTCCTATTTTCAATGCCTGATTAATTCACTTCATTTTTCTAAGTTTTTATGTATTTTTCATACCTCATAATCCTATTTGTTTTGTTTGCTTATATTTAGAATGTAAGAGAAGGATCAATTAGTGGAGCATCAGTTATTACCAAGTTTTCAGGTTTAATGTTAATTTTTAATTTAATTTGTGGCTGGTTTCTTTTTTTAGCACTACAAAACCTTTTTATCTCAGAAGCAGCCGTATTCCTTTCTCATTGAGTATATTTTGTAGAGCTGCTATGTACATAGCAGCTTTATAAGGTCAGAGGTTAGTGAATGTTTCAGGCAACTTAAATTACTCACAGATTTTGCACCAAAAACCGTGCTTCAACCCCGTACAGAGTTTATATATATATATATATATATATATATATATATATATATATTTTTCTCCATATCTCTTGCCACATCTTTTTTGCCTTATATATTTTGCTCACTGCTTTGCCATATTTCAGTTATTTTCATATCATTTTATAGTTTTATGTTTTATGTATATTTTCTCTGTTAGATATTATATTATTGGTTGCATAAATAGATCATTGGGTATTTGTAAATATTTGTTGAGTATGTTAATTATGTTATCACCATCTTTTTCAATTTGGTTTCTGTTTTCCTTTATTCCTTTTTAATTGGTTAGTTCTATAGAATTCGGTAATCTTCTTCTACCTTAGTTGCCATTGGGTCTACATTATTGTCTTAACGTTACTACTACTCATTTTAAAATGTTCCTTGTGCTTATGGGATAGTCAATATTGATAATGAAACATCCTTAATCTGTTTTAATTTCTATAATAGTTCAGTTTTTGTACCTTGCATTCTTATATAGCATTGAGAGAGATAACAAATAGGCGATTTATATTTTGCAAGAGAAGACGCATTGGATGCAAAATCTTAGCCATTATTTTTACGTTGATTTTGACAAAATCGATTTTAAAACTGCAAGGTAAACTTTTCAAATTTGGGTGGTGTCCCGTGGTAACTTGAATGCTCTATAATACGTTTTTTTTAAGTTTTATTTGCATGCTATGGGTCTATTCCTTAATAATATCGATTTGTGGTGTATATAAAACTTATTCAGTGTAATTCTGTGTAGTTCATTTGTCAAATGCGCCATTCTTTCTTTCAATGTACATAAAAATATATCATCATTGTCATGGACGTTTTTCAGAAATTGAGTTTCTTGAAGAGGGGCGGATTTAAGAAATATATGTGTTAATTTAGTACAAAATGTAAGCTTTTAGATATATGTATTAAGAAATATTTTTAAAAAAGGAACTTTGTCATAGGAACTCGATACTTCTGTAATTGGTAAACAGTGTGGTAGATGCTTAAGCATATGTTTAGTACACAAAAAATTGTTGCACAATTCATGGCCAGATAGAAGGAAATGTTTGAATATAAGATTGGGTGTTCATTGCAGAAGAGCAAATTATAGTCGATTCCTATTTAGCCACTAAAAACCAGTTTATAGAAAGATCCATAATTTTTAAAATTTCTCTTCATTACGATACCTGCAAATTCTTTTATGAGTTGTGTATTCACAAGGTTATTAGTGTAACTCTTGTGAAATCTTTCTTGTATCAATACTGCACAATATTTTTCACATGGCTTGATGTAGTTTGCACTGCGCATTTGTGAAATTTCTGAATTCTTTTTTATGAATAAAATTTTCTACAAACAATTTTTTTGTTAAAGGTAAGTTAGTGTCCTACTAAGACTAATTTTATGATGTATGTATGTAGTCACTTCATTATGTTGATGTTGAGGATTTACATAAGAAATATTATTAATGAAAGTTCTATGAATATTATTGATGGCTTAGTATTTAAGCTGAGGGTTCCTCAAGTTGTTGAGGACCATTAATAGAGTTTGGTACGTCTATTGTCTTAGTAAACTGCGTTAAATGCTAAGTAGTTTTTGCTTATAAATTCACTCACTACGTGTAGCTTTCCTAAAGATTTACTGAACAGAATGGATTGTACATCATCTTGGATCTTACAACAAGTTGCATCTCGTAGTAAAGACATTTAGTTTATTTATGTCCTTAAGCTTTTCCATATCTAGTTCCAACTTGGTCCGCTGGTGCTGCTGCTGCTGCGTTGGAATATGGAATGGTTGCTGTTCCTCCTGTAATTGTACTTTTGACTTTTTAGATTATTTGTCATTTTATTTCTGATTGTTCCTAAGATCAATAATGATAAGTACAATATTTCAGCTGCAGTAAAACACTAGAGTATTAGAGTAAAATAGATATTAATTACAAATCGATAATTCAAAGTAGTAAAGTAAAAGGCAAACTACCAGCAGCCAGATAACATTCTTAAATATCTGTGAATTATTTATTTGAACTATAGCACGCTTACCTGGATGCAAAGATCTAAATTAATTTATTTACTGACATAGTAAGCCTAGCAAATCGTAGTATCTTGAAATTAGAAATAACTGTGCATTTAAAAATATCTTTGTTGTCAACAGTGAATCCGGTTATTATCCAATTTAAAATAAACAATCAATGATCAATATTATTATTTTTTATTATTAGGAATTTGCATGTTCAACAATTTACACTGTTATACAAGACATTGATAGCTTAATAAGTAATACATAATATATATTGAATAGCATAAGCGGTGAGTATTTAAGAGTTGGCTTTTCAGGACCATTGGAATGAACAAAATGAAGTTCATGAGGATCCCCAAACAGTAGTGGTCGAATTGGCGCAGGTGTCGTAAAAAACGTTATTTGCGTAGTGTGGGGTTGTACAAATACGTTATCAAGAAAAAACCCTTGCTGCCATTCTTAAAAAAAAGCGTTGACAAAATTGGACGTTGGTCAGTCATTTTTTCTGAGGAAAACCGATATTGCTAATTTAGTGGCGGTAATCAACACTGAGTATAGAGATGTCCATGCAATTAACTGGATGATAAATTTTATTATTAGACTGTAAAATATGGAGGAGTTAGTATAATGGCGTGGAGTATCATTTGATATCGTGGAATGTTTTAATTTTATGTGGTGGTACTATAAATGCCGAAAAGTACATTGAAATATTGGTGAACTTCTACCTGCCTTCAATAATAACAGACTAGCGGATGGAAAGAGGAGTAACAAATACGATTTTGATATAACATGAGCCCAATTGAAAAACTATGGCACATTATTGAAGAAAATATGGCTAAAAGACCATAAAACTCTTGCAACGAAGCTGAGCGAATGGCAATGGTGACAGAAGAACAACAGAAAATACCTCAAAAAACTATAGACTATTTAATCAGTACTGTGCTCCAAAAGTTAAAAGCATTCTAAAAGAGATTTAACCAATTATTAATTGTAGGTTTTAGTTAAATATTCCAGTAACTGTTGCACTAATGTAATGTTAAAATTTCGTATCTGTCTATTTTATTCTAAACTTTTTAGGTTGATTGAAGATCCCATTGTATGTATTTCTATTATTTCTTATCTTTGTGTATAAAATGAAGAGACGCAGAATGAATTTCTAAAAAGGAAGGCAATTTGCTGCGTTTAGATTGCATTTTGTGGCGAAATTTTTGCAAATGCAGTCGTCACTGTATTTTATTATACATTTTCCTAGAATTCCATGCAGTGTCTGTCAACAGTCAATCCAGATCGCCAAGTACTTATTTAAATAATCGAGTTTTCAGTGTATTCCCTTTTGGCTTAGAATTTGTTTCTTAAAATTGCTAGCTGCCTTTGTTTTTAACCACATCCAAAAAAATTTTTTTTTTTTTGGTATTAAGATATAAAAACGCTACAATGTTCTTTTTTTTTAAAAACTGCTTCAGTGAAGGTAATGACAGCGTTGAGAAATTGTTCTGATAAGAAGCGAATGTGGTTCTACATTTTGCATATTAATGCCTTTTCTAGAATTATACAGGGTGTTTCTGGAGGATTAGTAAATATTATAGGGGATGGTAGTATAGACAAATTGCAATAAAAAATTCCATATAACGTGTCCAATTTTTAATGAATCCAGAGATACAGCTGTTACATGAGGACGTTCAAAGTAGATTTTCAAAAATTCCACCACCAACTTCAATGCATTTTTCACTTCTCTTGATAATACCACGTGTAGCTCTTCGGAAGTCGCCTTGGCGTTCTTTGATGAGGGCTCCACCATGCATAATCCGAACGATCACATCGTCTCTTGTGTTGACTTTTGATTTTTAGACTTCGCCTTTCAACCATCCCCACAGGCAAAAATCCAAAGGGGTAAGGTCCGACGACCTTGGTGGCCAAGAAACGTGACCATATCTACCGATCCATCTTTCGGGGAATTAGGTTTAGATGTTGTGTTACCAGACCACTAGAATGCGCAAGAGCCCCGTCATGCTGGAAGAACATACACATTCTCGTAGCCAAAAGAATCTCGTCCAATAATGCTGGAAGTTCATTTTCAAGAAAGTGTAGATAACGGGGTCCTGTAAGACGATGCGGTAACACAACAGGCCTAATCAACTGATTGTCTATCAAACCACATCACACATTTACACAGAAGCGTTCTTGAAAATGTGTCTCCATAATGGCATATGGGTTTTCTTCAGACCAGTGATGTACATTACGAGTGTTATTGATGCCGGCACGAGTGAAAATTGCTTCATCAGTGAAGATTACTAATGGGATTACTTGGCAATTTTCAAGTATCCAACGACAAAATTCCAATCGTCTATCTTCATCTCCTGCTCGAAGATGTTGAATGAGATGTAAATGATACGGATGGAGCTCGTGCCCACGTAATGTCTGCCATACACTTGTATGTGGAACACCGATACGTGCAGAAATACTACATGTGCTTGTTGAAGGACTAGGTTCTACTGACTGCAGAATATCTTGTACTTCATCCACAGTCTGTTAATTTGCACGTTCTGATGAAATATGACGGCTGGGTACTGCACCAGTCACGTAGTGTATTGAAAACACGAGTAAACACTCTGGAATCTGGTTGTCTGCCGTATTCTCTACAAGCAGCAGCAGCGTTTCCATTACAAAACCCGTACACAAATATCATATCGGCATACTCAGCATGTGTAAATACGTGCGGTATGTTTGAACGGTACAGTACAGTACACTTGGCTAACAAATCACAATGTTTAAGTTTGTCAGTTGAAAACATTCGATGTCAACAACAACACAGTACTGTTGATAATCGTTAAATTAAATCATAGCAAACGGTGTACTAACACACGAAACAAATCTCTGGACTCATTAAAAATTGGACACGTGCTATATGGAATTTTTTTATTGCAATTCGTCTATACTACCACCCCCTAAAATATTTACTATTCCTCCAGAAACACCCTGTATATTTAGTTAAAAAGCAGCTTGTCCATGGAATTGGAAGGAGAGAAAGTACCCATAACATAAATACCCTCGTTTGATCTAAATTTATACGAACGAGAACGAGGGTCACCAAAGATGAACTTCAAACAGAAACCGATATTATTAACCAGTGAAACAGCATCATCACATTAGAGCCCAAATGTTTCTGTAAAAGGAACAAAATGTATGTATATCCTTGTTCAGAAATAGTTTTGTTTCTTTTTCAAAGCCGCTAAGTGAAGCTTACTACATATAGTCTCATAAGAGGGCTTTTTGTTTTCACTAGAGCGTCAAAGTTATTTCATCAGGTTGTTTGCCATCATCATGATAAAGTTCAGAGGGTTCAAGGGATGAGGGAACTTGGGTTGAAATGGTAGCTCGCTAAATTATCTGCCAAAATTTCTCTTACAAAGTAGACCACGATGGCCCAGGCTATCAATTTTCGAACCGCAAAGACATATGTTGTGAGGTTCACAGATGTCCTGGCCTAAGTGAAGACCGATGGCAATGCAGATGGAGTTGTCTAAAGCTAAGGAGGGCAACAGATAACGCAAAAGATTCATACTTTTTTTCATGATCAAATCTACACAGTCGACTTCTTAATTAAGTGAAAAGAGTCTATTAGTCTTGAATAATTATTATCTCAAAAACACTAGATGATTTTAGTTGCAGGAATATTTTCTCCATTCGTTGCTTCTTATAAACTCCGACGTCCCGAGTAAATGGGAGAATCAAATTAACCGGAGAAAGTGGGGATAGCAATATCCAATGTATCCTCATACCCAGATCACAAATTTGATAGGAAATGAAGCTTGACTTCATTGATTATCATTTAAGGAGATGTTTAGAATTTCTTCAAGCAGATTTTAAATGAGTGTTAAAATATTTCCAAAATGTTAGGTAATTTGAATAAACCGAATTAGGTGCGTTAATTTTGGTACAAGAATACAATGCCAAAGTAAATATAAAGCAAAGTGTTGTTTGATTTAGGATAAACGAGAAATCAGAGTTAATGTCCTGTAGTTTCTTCTCAAAAATAGGGTGTCTAGTGCTTTTGATAATGGGTACTTCTAGGAAGGATAAATCATCTTAAACATATTTAATTCCAGAAAAGAACCTTGTAAATTTATCTGCGGCAGATTGATTGAATGAACCCAAAGAATAGTTCACATTTGAGTTGATTGAGAAGCCAAGGGGTTCAAATGACCCATGATCGAAATACCAAACATTTAGCTTGGATAACAATGACTGAATAATAAGGACGAATCGAAAGACTGAAGAACAAATGTTCTGCAGAATTTCCTTGCTGGACTTGGTAGGTAAAGAGGTAAAGGTATGGTATCAACTTCTTTTCGAGTTTCTTATCACGTAAACCGTTGTCTCACAGCTGCCACGGGTAGTAAAGTCCAATTGTAAGGATTCTAATCGCGTGCGAGCAGTGAAACGGTGCGAGCACTACATGAACGTTCCGCTATCTGTGCAACACAGCTGACTACTATAAAGCTATCTTATAGCCCGCCTTTCTGCAGTTAAACTAGTAAGTTACTTATAATATTAAAATAAGTTATAATAATACAATCGGTAATGACCTACCCATGAAAATACAAACGTTAAATAAACGCAAATCGGATGCCTTATCACCACCGTTAAATGCAGTTCAGGAGCGGTACATGTGGATACTACCACAATTTATTACAAAACAAATTCTATTTACCACCTCATATAGAAAATAAATTAACGAAAAATCAAACCGACACAACTACAAAAAAATAAACCAGAAACCCCAGCATCAACAATTAAAATTCCGCCCATCTATTTTGCAATATCAACTATAAAGAGCTGATATCCGACCTCGAACAGATAACAACAGACGAGTTGACAACATTTTGCAATGCAAATTCAATAAAAATAAATTTAACAAAACAGGAAGTTGACAGAAAAATATCCGATCACCTAAAAGAAAATCAAATCAAGTTCTATACTTTTCAAAACCCAAACAGCAAGCCACTTAGTGTTGTAATTAAAATTCTTACTTAAATGCTTAAAATGCTACCAATAATTAAAATAACGCGATTACTTACCAGGGATAAGCAACCACTGTCCGTATGCACAGTAGAGTTAACAGATAACGAAGACGCAAAAAAATATTGAAACTAAAATCATTATACCATTTCAGCAACTGTGGAGATAAAAAAAGAAACCAACAAGTATTCCTCAATGCCTGCCACCGTCGGCAACAATATTTTCACACTAAAAATTATTGCACCCTTGAACCCCGGTGCGTAAAATGTGCAGGAAAACATCTTTACTATCAGTGTCCTAAAAAAAGCACAAGATCCACCCACGTGCGCAAACTGTGGGCAAAATCACGCAGCGAGCTACCGCGGATGCAAATATCATCTACAGTTACTCCAAAAACGAACGGCAAACTGACCAAATCTTAATAGACGGCTACACACAGAAAACGTATGGAATACCCCCCTAACCTATCACAAACCCAAATGCAACATAATAATCCCCCAAACATAAGCCACAATACACCCAATATACCCCACCCTAAAGCACAACAAATCTACAACTCTCTCTCCTTTTCAATGGCCCATAACGAACAAAAAATAATAGAAAAGCTAACAATCCTTAATTGGAACTCCAATGGCATAGAAGCCCAACGATCATTATTAATTTCCTTTATGGCAAGGTACAATGCAGACATAGCATGTGTTACAGAAACCCACCACTCATTAGAAGGTAACCTCAAAATACCAGGATACCAGGTACACAAAGAAGATCGAATATTAGAAAAAGCAGCAGGAGGAGTAGCCATATTAGTCAAAAAGCAGATCAAATACAACATTATACACGATCCAAACATTGAGACTGTTGGCATTAAAATAATACTAAAAAACCAAACTTATGCACTAATTAGTTTGTATAAACAACCAAAAAGAAGCTAAACTCAGCAGGTTTGCTTCCAATATTTAACTCGTCCGAACCTACTCTTGCAATAGGCGACCCAAACTGTGGGGTTACAGAGCGACAAACCCGGAAGGCATTAAACTTGAGCAAATCTCCACAGAGATTGGATTTCTAATTCTAACCCCACCTAACTATAAGTATTACCCAAATCGTAGAGATCACCAGTCCGACATCCTAGATATGGTCTTCCTAAAAAACTTTCCAACTGAAATCCATCATACAGTCATCGACGAGTTCGATTCGGACCACCTTCCAGTACTAATAACACACACAGCTGCTCCACACAAAAATACACAGGCTCCTCGCCTAATAAACGAAGCAATAAACCGGGGAAAATTTCAAATAACTCTAAATGATGATTTACAATATTCACCTGAACTAAAAGCACCAGAAGGAACCGACGTCGCAATATCAAACTTCACAACTTCCATTGTAAATAGTGTACTCAAGGCAACATTGAAGAAAAAATTGTATAAAAAACCCAGACATTACTACCATTCAAACTACATAATCGAGCCAAGCAAGACGTCAATGGCAACGAAGTCGACACCCATCTGATAAGCGATCGCTCAACTATAACACACCAGCTAAAAAAAAGAGTTAGACGAAATAAGAATAACCGCGTACCAAAAATACATTGAAGAGCTTGAACCGAACGACCCTGGGATGTGGAAAGCAACAAAGAGAATTCTAAAACAGCACAACGAAATTCCAACAATCACAGCTGGTATCAGCAACTACTACACTGATGCAGAAAAAGCCGCGGCATTCGCCAACCATCTGGAAGGTGATTTCGCACCAAAAATCACATGCAGTCCAACAGAAGCAGCATTTATAATTGACCACATCGAAAGAAACCTACCTGTCATCACTTAACATATAGAACCAACTTCGCCTTACGAACTATAAGCTTTGATCGCCAAAAGAAAAAACCCCGGTTACGACCTCATGCCAAATATCGTGTTAACACATTTAACTATAAAATCCACAGCTTACCTAATATCAATATTTAATGCTTGCCTGAAGATGGGCCACTTCCCAAAAGAATGGAAACATGCCATAATACTGCTATTCCCTAAACCAGGAAAGGACAAAAAACGTTTAGAAAACTACCTATAAGTCTATTAACATCTCTATCCAAACGGTTAGAAAAAGTTATCTACACTCGCCCCAATAAAGAAGTGATCTCACTTAACATACTCCACCCACATCAGTTCGGCTTCAGAAGAACTTACTCAACCACACACCAACTCCAGAGAATAGTTGAAACAATCGAAACTGGAATACGAAAACAAACAGTACGCAACAGCCGTTTTCCTTGATATAGTACAGGCCTTTGATTAGGTCTGGCTAGAGGGCTGAAAAGAAAACTATTGAAACTAAGATTATCCAACTACCTAAAGGCAATACTATTCTCTTTTCTTGAGAACAGAAACTTCGCAGTGAAAACAAGAACGGTGTAATACCGTAAAGGAAACTTTCTACAGCGGTGCAAAATCGTAACGGTCACTTCCGGTTGCCGTTAACCGATTTGGCTATGAAAGGTACTGACCTAAGATGTGTGTATGCCAAGTTTGAAGTGAATCCGATGATTATAACGTAAGTTATCCTGTCTCCAGACAGACACAGACAGTTTGACCTCACCGTTGACCCCTTGACTTTTGCCTGATTTGGCTGAAATTCATTAGCGAAGAAGGTATTGACCTAAGGTATATGTATGCCAAGTTTGAAGTGAATCCGATGATTATAACGGAAGTTATCGTGTTTCCACACAGACACCATGTTAAAATCATTACCTTTTGCCTATAGCGTTCCGTTGTCGAAAGTTAATAAATGCCGAAGTCTCAGATACCAAAAGTATACAAGCTGGAGTCCCTTAGGGCAGTATACTGGAACCACTTTTATTTAACATCTACACGTCAGACATGCCAAATGTAGAAGCCACTTTAGCAACATTCGCTGACGATACAGCCATAATTACACTAAGCAACGATCTAACAAAAGCAGCACAACTACTACAAGCCGCTATAAATAAATTATGCAAGTGGTTTAGTGACTGGAATATACAAATTAACTCGGACAAACGTCAGACAAAAATATTCACACTTAGAAGAATCCGCAACCCACCTAACATTCATGTCAACAACCAAATGATCAAAGGGAGTACCTCTGATAAAACAGTGAAATATCTAGGAGTACTTTTAGACACAAAACTCTCTTGGAAGCAGCATATCAACCATAAACTCAATCAGAGTTATGCAAGACTAGCACAGCTATACCCATTATTAAATCGGAAATTAAAACTAAAAGCCAAAATACAAATCATGATGTACACTTCCCTCATAAGACCATTAGCACTTTACGCTGTACCAATCTGGAGTACCACATCAAAAACAAACATAATCAAACTACAAAGGCTACAGAATAAAGTTCTAAGAATCGCAGTCGACGCGCCGTGGTTCATCAGAAATACTTAGTTACATTACGAACTAGGAGTTCCAACAATAGAAGAGTACATAAAAACTAGCACCAAAAAATTTCTTAACAACATCAAACTATGCGATGGAGCAGCTCACTATAACCTTGGCAAGCGGAACATTCACTTCCGGCTAAAAGGAAGACTCCCCCAAGACCAATTCTTATCAGACGAAGAGATGTCCGAGGAATCAAGACCTCATCAGTTAGATTAGTCACTTGTAACATATACTAACAATGCCATGTATAATACAAAAGTGTTGATCTGGCAAATAAACATTTTATATAAAAAAAAATTGTAAGTATTGTATTTTCTCATATGAAAGTGACCAGAACAGATAAGTCTTCTAAAGAAACTTCCAACGGCAATAGGTCTGATTTCTCGATCCTTCTCAGAAAAAGCACAAAACGAAGCTTCGTATAAATCAGGTATAATTTCCTGATGAACTTTCCCCAAATATATCACCATCTGATATTTAGCTTTCAACTCTTCTAGAGAGGTTAGTACTACAGTTCTTGCTCGATGATGCTTTAGGGAAGGACTTGGACTTTATATTTTTCTTAATGTTATAAACTAGTGATTTGTTGTTCTTGGCTGGAACTTGAAGGGCGTAACATGGAAATTTTAGAACTCTTATTAGTGCTGACAAGGAATGGAGAGAGTGAGGTAGAGGGGGAAGAGAGAGAAGACTTTAAAGAAGGAAGACTCGATGTCGATTCGGAATACTGAACGTATTTGATGTCCTTATGAAGTGAATCTTGATCAATGGTTTTTTAAAATGTTTATGACATACAAAGGATTCAACTAGAGTCGGGTGTCATGCAAACTCTGGTTGAGACGAAGAAATAGAGTACATGTATAAAAAAAACTATATTTCCATAAATTTTTTATGCTTATCCGTGTTTTATGAGTTTTATTCCTGCCTCGCGTATTAATTGCCAAAGTTTTAAATCATTCTGGTGTTCTTTTAATCTTTGTTATCGGAAATTTGGTATTTTATGGTCCACACACGAATTTTTCCCTATTTAGCTTATTTTTAGGTAATAGCTTTCTCATTTTCACCTATTCAAAAATGACTTGAAATTTATTTACTTTAACACCCTATACAGGGCATCCTCAAAATGCATGCATTCGTTAATGACAATAAATGTGGTGTTTATTGACTTAGAACTAATTATGTGAATAGTTACTTAATCAGGTACCTGGGCAAATGCATCGAAGATGTACAATCTCCATTCAATATTGCCTGGGGCAAAGAGGCTATTCTTCAGTTTAATGGGTCAATTAATCGACACAGTTGCATCTACTAGGCTTCTCAAAATCATCATGTTATGTGGAATACCATTTGAACTTACTGGGGATCACAGTACTGAGCTTTCTAGGACCATTCCCTTTTGAGTACATTATCACTGGTAATGTTTACCTAAACATGCTATAGGCTTTCGTTGGTTATTTAGTGTTGTTTTATTTTTAACAGGTCGCGACTTTTCCGAACAAATGGATTGGGCGAAAACCAGTAACAATCGATGAGATAAACGAAGAAATTGAAAGATACTGTCTCGGAGTTCCAAATGAAATGCTGCCGAATTCATTGGTCTGCGTTATCGGCTGTTTTTCAATTTAAATTATAAAATAACGTTTCTATGTTAATACACTCAATTTATTTTCATTTAAAGAATGAGTATGTTTGCACTTACAGACTACAAAAACTGTTTTTTAATTTTTAGGCTCCACAAAGATTAAGAATATGGTTTTGATTAACTTTAATTTTTTTATGTTTGTATTACTTTTTTCAGATTATATATTTTGTTTTTATGGCTACTCTTAATCCTTCTATCCCACATGGAATTTTTATCGAAATACCTTTAATATGGACTTGAGGTGATAAAGATGGAGTAAACATCAGTGCAAACAAAATAATTGAATTTTTCTCAAATAAGGAGGTAGATATAAATTAGCTCAAATATTTTGCACTTTTCAAAACTGCAACTGAAGTTGAAATCAAAAAGTTGTTGATTACTTATGAAGAAACTAAGAACTGACGTATTTCGAATTAGAAAATACAAGGAGTTTTGCCTAGAGTAGGAGAAAGAGAGTTACCTGAAGAGTTTGATGCACTTTGTCAATTGAGTTGACAATTCTGGAAGGAATTTTGAGGTTATGAATAAAATTTTGGACAATATCTTATTCTTAGAGCGGCATAGCTGATTATTGTACCTAAATTTAGCATTGTTTAATATTATTTATTATTCACAATATTTACATTTACAATTAAAATATTTCGGGATAGTTCTTAAACGAAAAACCATAGATATGCTAACGGTTTCGGAAAACTGTTTTTTAATAATGTATGACTATATAAAACAACAATTTGACTTATCGTCAGCAAAGAAATGCAAATACTATTAAACAAACTACGAAGACCAGACGCCTGTGTGTTAGAAAGGTAATGCACACATATCCAACAATTTCTCATGGGATTTGCACTAGAACTACATCTTTATAAAGTGTAAATAATGACATACCAAAATAGAAACAGATTACTGAGTCCCTGGAAAGTTAAAAAGATCCCAAAGAAGTTATCATAAAATCTTATAAAAGATAAAAATAAACGACATTGTTTTAGTATATCTTAACATACAGGAAAATTAAGAAATTTGAAAAAGAAAAACTTTTATTTGGAGAGGGGGTGATTGCAATGGTACGTTAAAGGATCCATAATTATAATATTAAAAGAATTAAGTCTACAGTACGTTTCCCAAGCGGATATATGTGTAATCGAACTCTGTGCAAGAAATCTCAAATAAGGGTTTAAAATAGACAAGAATATATATAGACTCAAACACTAACTTAAGGACGGGTGGGGGTACCTAACACGTTTTAGAAATTAGTAACGGGAAACAAGTTGGCTCTTATGTGGATGCCAGGTTAAGAAGGGATTAAAGAAATGAAAATCAGATCGTTTTATAAGAGAAATACAACGTTCAAACCCATAGACGTTAGTAAACATCTAAAGATTTGCTAAATAAATGGAAAACAGAATTTCTAGACTAGACTAAAAACTTTAGGATTTAAATAATTGAAGAAATGCATCATTTCATTGATTAAGATAACCATAACGGTACTTTAAGTATAAGAGATGTGAACCGGAACAAATGTATTGATTACTGCTTACCAAGATTAAGGTTCGACTTAAAAAATATTAAAGCACTGCATAAGGCCATTAAAACTATGATAAGTT
This sequence comes from Sinelater perroti, assembly GCA_036346155.1. Classification (NCBI taxonomy): domain Eukaryota; kingdom Metazoa; phylum Arthropoda; class Insecta; order Coleoptera; family Elateridae; genus Sinelater; species Sinelater perroti. The sequence goes on along the minus strand of JARFIY010000359.1, from coordinate 20,741,781 downwards.
CATACGATGTTGTGTAGCCTGTCTGTTTAACGATTATGGAGGGGGTAGCCACAGTAATCCGCTCCTAAAAGAACTATGATTACAGGAATGTAAGTTTATGAGTTATGCAGCGGTCCATATGAATACGCATTGATAATCGCATATTAAGGAGAATGTAATATTCTTCATCAAGTTATGTTGACAGTCGACAGATTTATGAAACTAAAATGTGTACCAAATATGTACTTATTCTTGATACGTATCATTGTTATGGCCCGTCGTACTTTACGTGGGAATCACAGGTTGAAAGTTGTCTCGAACAGACCCTCCCTCTACATTATTTGCTGGAGTAATATGTATTTCTTTGATTATTTAAAAAAAAATTACTTCCTAAAATGGACAGCGAAATATTTTTTAGAAATAGCAGGCCACAATAAATGTTTTTTTTTTATTTACAGTTATTGTCAGATCAACAAAAGAAATTGTTATACATGACATATATAATATAGACTAACAATTACAATAAATGCCTTGGCAAGACTATTTATAACGTCTTGTTTACAATAATTACAATAATAAATGTTGCAATCAATTGTTGATTAAATATGAGAAATTGACAATAATTGAAGACCTAGGGAAATTATTGGGTTAATCACTATTTTCGTTAGAGGCTACTAGATCCTGTGGTAATCTTCGTTTTAATCTACCATGTATGTTCAACTGGCACAAGTTGTAGTGAAGAAAACCACCACGTTCTCGCGTTTTGTAAAAACTTTTTAGCGGTTTCACGAATGAACTCGTTTACATGTGACCTAGCTCGTAGTGCAATTGATTGTTACGAATATACCACAGCGCGTTCACTGCTGTTCGTAAAACTTTGTTTTTGGAGTCATTGTAGTTTATTGATGTTCGTTTGGGATGTAGTACACCAGACTAGACAAGCATAGAGAATTAATGGGCTTTGTACATTAAGATAGTGCATTCAAGCTTCAATGTTGACTTGCGATTAATCAATGGATAAAGTTGCCTTAACCTATTGTTGCCCTGTAATAGCTTGTGATTGAGATGAAAGCTCCAGGTTAGGTGCGTGTCCAATTATACTCCGAGATATCTGACTACCGAGTCCGTTGGATTCCATTGTACGGGATTGCCGTCAATGATGATATTAGATACGGTAGCTATTTTCCTTAAAGTAAAGATTTTAGTCTGACATATCGTGTGGTTAATTTGAATATTCCAACTTTTAAACCAGTTCATAATCTTGTCTGCGGATTTTTGTAATCGATGCACAGCCTCTTGTAGATCGGCATTTTGAGTAATAATTGCTGTGGCTATGGATGCTGTGGTTACCGGGAGATCGGATGTGTAGATGTTAAACAGCAGAGGTCCTTGTATGCTGCCTTGTGGGACTCCAGCATGCACTTGTTTAGTCTCAGATATACAAGAGTTGATCTTCACCGCAAACGTTCTATTTTCTAGAAATGAGAAGATAATTACTAACAAATAGTTGGGAGTATTTATTTAAGGAGCTTTTTCTTTAGACCTTCGATCCACACCTTATCGAAGGCCTGAGCAACATCCAAAAGGGGACTGTAGTGTAGTATTTGTTGTGGTATCCTTTTTCTATTATTTCAGTAATTCGCTGGAGCTGATGATAAGTTGAAGCTCCTCTCTTGAAGCCAAATTGAAATGGTGGTACTATGTTTTGGGTTTCGACGAATTCTAGTAATCTAATGTAAATAATTTTTTCTAAGATCTTGGACAGTGTAGTAAGTAGACTTATTGGTCGATAGTTCTTAATGTCTCCTTTGTTTCTCCCGAGCTTGGCGAACATAAGAATGTGTGCGTGTTTCCAGTCGCAGAGAAAGTACCCAGTGCGGAGGCTTGCATTTAACATTGAGGCTAGATGTGCCAGACATTTTTTGGTCAGGTGTTTTAAGATCGTGTTGGATATAAGATCATGGCCAGGTGATTTTCGCCTGAGCAGGGCAGTTATGATTTTTGCTATTTCCCTCGAAGATGTGGGACGAATATTTTTGGTTATGACTGGAACATTTCGTTCAATATAATTATGTGGAGACCGTGTGCAGGATTACAGATAGATAACGGCGTGAAGACATGTTCTAGGTGAGTAGCAAATGCTTCTGATTTTTCATTGTCTGTGTAGTATGCGTCATTGCTGTTAGTTACAGTGGGCAATTCTTCACGTTGCTTTAATATTCTTTTTGTAGTTTTCCACATACCTGCGTCGCCTTGCTATATGTCTTTGATATGATTCCAGTTTATATTCGTCGAGTTCCTTTTTGAGACGATGAGTTAAACTGTTTAATAGCCTTTTCGTTTCTGGGTTTCTGGTTCTTTGCCACTGGCGTTTGGTTTGGCTTCTTGTTTTAATGAGCTGCAGTATATGATTGGGAGGATGGTTATTATTTGTGAATATAGGTTTAGTAGAGGTTATAACTGATGATTTTACGACAGTCACAATTGATGTGGTGATATTGATTACAGCGATATCTGTCTTTTTGAGTCTCGCAGGTGTTCGGTTTTCGAAGGTTGTGATTTAAGTTTTCTTGGAAAGTATTCCAGGCAATTGGTCCATTAGTGAGGCTTTGGGGTGGTGGCCTTACTTGTGGCGTGCTGAGGAAGGATGCTAGTACCGGTAAATGATCGGAATTAAGTTCCATTATAACTCTTTGATTGATCTGCTTCGAAAAGTTTTTCTGCAGGACGATATGTAGTATGTCTGATAGGTGGTCTGTGCGGTAAGGGAAGTAGTATACTCATCTGGAAGCAGGATTTGAAAGGCATACAGTTGAATAACGATCGAGTTTGGTGCCTTCAGGATTGGTAGCTCGACAACCCCAAGTGATATGTTTACAATTAATATCTCCGACTACTAGTATCTGATCAGTTGTATTGAATAGAATTTTTATGTCATTTTCATTTAGTTTTTTATTTGGCTGCCTGTATACGCTGTAGATAGTTAGGATACTTTGATCACTTAGTTTAATTTTAGCTCCAACAGATTCAAGGGCAATGTTTGTAATTTCGGGAATGCATGAGTGTTCAATTTTTTTCTTTGATAATGACAGCTACTCCTCCGGAAACAATTCTGGAATTTCTATCTTTACGATATACGCTGTATCCTGGTATTTTAAATTTGTCATTTTCGGATAAGTGAGTTTCGGTGAGGCATGCTATGTCGATGTTGTACCTAGCCAAGAAAGCTATGAACACTGACTTTTGGTTAGCGATTCTGTTTGAATTCCAGTTGAGAATTGTTAAATTTTCTATTGCTCGCTAGGTCTTAGGGTCTATTGAACAGTAGAGGTAATATGGTGGTTGTGAAGAATGATCTGATTTGTGGAAAATATGGTGTTATTAATTCTAAGATAATTTTGATAATGTTTGTGGGTTCAGTTGATTGATTTGGTGTTGACGTTGGCGAGGTAGGGTTGACGTTTAGGCTGTTTTTAACCTTGTCAGCATATGAATATATTGGCTTAACACGTAATCTATTGGTGATTGGTCTATTTTTAACAAGTTTCTGCTGGAGTTCAATGTGGTGGATACAACCGCGGTAACTTGCCGGGTGGTCACCGCCGCAATTTACACACGTCGGCTTAGTATTGACCTGCTTGGTACACTCATTATGTTTATGATTTCCTGCACATTTCACGCATCTTGGGGAAAGGCTGCAGTAATTTTTAGTGTGGCCATATCGCTGGCGTCGATAGCATTGTGGTATGTTAGTTGATTTTTTCTCATCTCTACGGTCACTATCGAATGATAGATTGATTTTAAGGTAAATATTCTTTTTCCCTCATCATTATTCGTTAAATCAACGGCGCACACTGAAAGTGGTTTTTTATGTTTGGTTAGTGGTCTAGTTGCATTGATGATGGGCAAAATTTTTAATTCTTCCTTTATTTCAGCAGTAGTGATTGATAGCGGTACATTTTTAATTACTATCGACAGTGGTTTTTGATTTGGGTTTTGGAATGTGTGAAACTGAACTCCACGCGGGGCGTAGAGCCTTACCATTATTATTATTATTGATATTCAGAGTACATAGTAAAATTTTGAAAAAAATTGTGTATCGTAAAGAATGTAAAACTAAAGTGTGTTTAAGGTACACATTAGACATTTGAAGCTTTGGACTTGGCTGGTGGCTTACAATCTGGGCAAGTCATTAAATTTGATGAAGCTTCCGTTGGCTAAAATTGAAGCCGATTCCAAATAACTAAACAAGGTGCAAAGATAAAAAGTGTGGGTTCCCCATCAATTTTCGACGAGAGCAAAATTCAGCAATGCACTTTTATCTAGATTCGAAAGAGATCAATTTCTTTAACATCATGTTGTCACAAGACCTTCTAGCGCCAGAATAATCTAAGAAGACGTGAAGCTGGCGTGCTCTATTGGACTATCATTTTCAAACCAGTCAAGTATTTTCTTATTCCTACTGCAGCAACCAGCAGAATTTCATTCATTTTACAAAACGGAAATTGAGTCTGCTAGAAAAATGGAAGATTAATAATAGTGATGAAGAATATACTGTAAATTAGTTTGTACTAAGCATTTCATCTAAAGGTAGAAAGGCTAGGATTAAGTAATTGGTACTAAATGTTAATTAAATAAAATAAAATTTTACATGAGCATTAAAAAACGACGTTACTTATGTACTGTCTCCATACATCAGCTCTTCAATCTTGAGCCAATGTTGTAGTTGAAAGTTTGTTCCAATAGCTATATTTAATTAAATTTTTTATCACTATACGTTATCTTAAAGGATGAGATTTTCCATATCGACAAATAATTATTTTGGGTATTAATTAGCAAGTTTCAGTTTTCATAATTAATTACGTCACTCTATTTGACTGCTACATTTACTAATATCTGCATGAAAATCACTAATTACCAGGGTTGCATAATTTTTGCGGATTAATCATATATGAGAAAGAATTATGTTCAATTATATGATCCTGCTCTTGAATATGTCATGAATTCGATTAGATCATCAGCCTGTAATGTTTTTATATGCCAGGTGGCTACATTCAAATCGTTTTGTTTGTAGCTTCATGCCACAATTCTTTAGATAGTTAGGGCGTTGACCGAGCACTTTACTCGTTTTTCGAGGAAAAGATTTTTGACTAATCAAATAAAAATTGAAATCAGATCTACCATGTCATTCTAAATCACAAGAGTCAATGAGATAAAATTGGTTTTGAAAAAGTATAAGTAGCGTTTCTACGCGAGTTTTTAGGGTTTCTGCTGGTTTTACAAACATTACAAATGACGACTGCTTAGGACTAGCAACCCTGCCGTCTACTCAGTTTTTAAAACGCCCTAGCCCCTCAAGGAGTTATAAGGAAAAGAAGAGGCAAAAGATAAGACAGCTCTTCCCAAATTCTTTACGAGTAATCAATGTTCAAATATAAATATGTGCTTTTCGTCAGTACATCTTAGGATTAAAGTAATTAGATCTTAAAGTGCAGAATCAGAAACGTTCCAAAACATGAAAAGCATAATTGCAAGCCTAGTTCAAGATCGATTTAATTGTTTTTATAGTTTTTTCTTCAAAAATTTACAAGACAGTTCTCAAGGCCTTACCTTGCGAGGAACCTTATGTTGCCATTGCTGTCGGCTCGAAACTTGACTTAGAAACAATTCATGGATCATATGTTTCCACTTTTGACTCTTTACTTGTTAGAAAACTTACATTATATATATATATTGATAGGAGTTAAGGCATGAATGATTATTACTACACTGAATTTCTTTTTGCTTGTTGACAGCCGTTTGATCTATGTTTCCAATAGCACTGCAACCGCATGAATTGATTGTGCTTCTCTCATTTTATTTACAGCAGCTTTGTTGATTTTCCACAAATAACTTGTGTCCTGTGAGCTAAAGCTTCACACTCGCGTAAGATGTAGATGGCTGTCTCTGGTTCCCTACCAGATTGCCTACAGCTCAGGTCCTATAAGAAAATGACGCCCTTTATGATCTGTAATAGTTCCTAAGTTATTCCTGCACATTTTCCTAGTATTTTTATATTACTTCATCCACCCATTTTTCCACTCGGCTTCATGTTATACCTTTAGGTAGTCTCAGAGCTGGTTCAGGGCCTATATGTGAAATTGATTATCTTTTTTGTGCTAGCTCATCAGCTTTCTCGTTGGCTGCAATGCTACAATGTCCTAGTATCCACAATAGAGTTAACTTGTTCTGGTCTGGCAAAGCACAGAATTCTTTGCGACATTCTCATACCAACCTGGCTGTTACCTTCAAGTTATTCAAGGATGCCTGACTGTCCGTGTCAACACTGCATACACTAATGTTTACTATTGCGACTATCTACTTCTCAGGCATGATTTATTCAACAAATACAATAGTTTACTGTTAAACCGACGTGTCCTTTGTCGATATCATTTACACGCTATTGTATGCGGCGTTTGTTTCCAACTGTCTGTACTTTTATCAAAATCTCAGCCAAGTGTAATATTCACCAAAGAAGAATGTTATTAAACACCGCTTGCCGCCATGATTGTGACAACCCATACATATGCAAAACATGTCAATCATGTGCGATATAGTTAAAAACATTCTTTAAAACTTGCTTCCCCCCTCAAATTCAAGTTACTAACTGAAATTATATTTTTTTATTTATGAAATCGTAACTAATAATCGAGGGTAACTTAACATTTGTAACTCCAGTTTAAGATTCAAATTACAAATTTTGCATTAGTAGTTCACACTTAAATTTAACGACTATAAGTTGGCTGATTTTCAAGAAACGGACTTCAAATCAAACCAGTTTGAACGTGGCTCATTCTTTAATGTCCAATTGAAAATAATACAACGAAACGAGAGAATCCACAGATGTAAAACCTGCACGACAGATTTTATTGATCACTCTTACACATAACTAGTTATATTTACAGGTATTCACATTCAGATGACCTAATAACCCAGAACGTTTATAGACCCGTATAGTAATCGCATCATAAATTAATAACACATCTCTATCTCTGATCACACAAGATCCACACATTTCCTTGCCAAACGCGCGCTCGGTCGGCAGCGAGTGAAGGGTGCGGCTGCTCACGGAAGGAAAAGTGCAAATGTAGTGACCTTATTTGATCAGAACTACATTATATAAGCATTTTTTTGTTTCGTTCAAGTAAATGCAGTATAGGAATAGTTTGCGGTTTCGTTCGGAGCTCAACTTGCCACAAATAACTGAAAAGTGCCTTCTTGGTTTCACGAAAATCGCTGCATTGCAACAATGGGAGCAACCATCTTTCGAGACTATATTTGTACGGTTTGCTCGTGCCATGCAAATAAAAAGGGCCGCAGCATTTGTTTCGGTGCTTTCATATATTTCGAACGTCTGCATATGCTGCCCTATCTCTGCAATAAATGGATTAGTCCAACGACTTGAAAATAAGAGATATTTTATTAACACAGTTGAACTGCTGCGACGGATGGATTTTCAGGATCAATGAAATCTGTTTAGTACGTTGCTAAAGCAAACCTCAACACGTTCAACAGGTCAAGTTTATTGCGTAAGTCTTGACAGAGCGTTGCATTGATACAGAGGTAGATAGATATTTCTATACTGCATTGTTACTTCAGAATTTTCGTCGATGAACCGCTGAATTAACAGTCTAAGTTGGTTTAATCAATTACCTATCTAAGAAACTAATACAAAATATACAATCACAAGTGGCGGTCACACTTAAAACTGTTAATTCAGCGCTTCTGAAACACATAGAAATAGGAATGTCACTTACATACTCTAGCATTTTGCACCATTGATTCTAGAGGGCCACGAGCCGGGGCAGCGCATGCGCTGCAAACAAGCCTACGGTAAAAAATATGTACAACGTAATTGACGGTTTGTACAAAAAATACTGTTAGTCTTGATATATACACTTATTAAATAAAGAATTACACTATCTACAAAAAGCTTCGGGGCGCCTGCCCTGCTCCGGTTCGTGACGTTAAATTTAAAATCGCACATTAAGAGAGCTTAAACGTTACCAATTATGTTATCCTTTAACAGCCTTGTTATTCAATTTACTTACAAAACATACACGACAAAATTAACAAGAAATGTCGGCTTCGCACCGCGAACTTAAACAGTTAACCGAACGCGCAAGATCACCAGAAGCAAGCGGGTTGCCGCGGAACCAGTCGCGTCTAATCAAGCGCCCAGGGAAACATCTTAAAGCTAGCGTCTCGGTTCGCAGCTGCCGGCCCGACGTGTCCTGGCCAACCGACCTGCAGTACGCAGCTGAAAATGCGTGAAAACATATGTACACGTTGCGGGTGATTTGTACTGCTCACGTGCGTGGAGAAGCGCGCCCTGGTGGCAACATAGTTTCATGCACTTTCGAAGCCCCGCCAGAGCACGGCCAAGGAAATTAACCCACGTTTAAAAAATTATATACATTTTAATATCTTTAAAATACATCACTTTACAGCGTCGCACATAGGTGTAAGTACATCTCACAAAACATGTTCGTTAACAAAATAAATTACTAATAGTATTCAACAGCCTCAGAATCCTTACAGCTAGTATTTAGTTAGGTAGTTACAAGTAGACTTTACACGAAAATAAATTAGAGTAACTTCTAGACGAAGTGTACACTATATTACAGCAGCGCCAGGATGTTCGGTTGCCGTGAGCGGGCAGTCCCGCAATAGTCCGACTAACGCGGCTGCGAAAAGCTTGAGACGAGCGACGATACAGTGAACACAATGCTTTTCTGCATGACCCCACCGAGTCTGTCGGCTCTTCCTACAACTCGCACTCGGCAAACACGGAACGTAGCAATTTTATATAGTGAATAACATTCGTGCACAATATGTGTTGTTCAGCGATCGAACAGAACTCTTTGGCAATTTTAATTTTCCTTTTTGTACTTCATGTACCAGGGCGGGGAGGGGGGGTTTAAAACGAACATCTTTAATCATTAGCACTACTGCTGCTTCAGTGTTTTTCATTTCTATTCAATTCTAAACGGCCAAGAATGCTTATTTATTCACAACTAAGAGTGACCAATTAATGTTGCAGCCATGAAGTATAGAAGGACATAAAATGGCACTATAATGTTAAAATGCTGTTTTTAATCTTCAGTATTCCACGGAGTATTACTTTGTCACCTTCATAATTTAATAAGCACTTCCGTTACTGCGGTAGAAATAAAAAAATTCGAGGCACCCAGCATATTGAGAGATCTTCAGGCTCGGCAGCAGATTATGCTGCTGATAACAAAAACATAAATTAGAGCGATCAAACAAGGAATTGCTGCAATTTGCTTACAAATTTCTGGTCATATAAACTAGTGAAGTGGAAGGGTAAGCTATAGGTTACATCACACTTAAAATGGCTCATATTAATAGTAAATCTATAAGACGCAGCACATTTCTTTGGTTCGCCACGGAACATATGAGTGAACTCGGGAAAATCCCGAAAAGTAAGTTGTAAATGTGTCAGCATTAGTTCCCAAAAGCATAGGATGTAAAAATAAATTAAAAAATTTGAAATAACAATAAATGCGATTGAAAAAATTTACTAATCACACAAACATTAATTACGTCAGGTTTCATATGTTAAACACAAAGAGCACTGTTGCAATCGCAAATCAATATGAATAAAAACACATACTGTGAGAACCGGAGCGCTACAGCACGCCCAAGTAACTGTAGGTGTTCACTCAAAGTATCAATCCTCACAAATCCGTGCTTGCACGCCGAGACAAGTTGCAAGAAAAACCGCCAGAGGCGACAGCAGTTTGGCTGGATTAAGCGACATTATAACTCAACTAGAACGTTAAAGGTTGCAAATTAATTTCACCGCAGATCGAGTTACTTTCTGCTGGAGTATGTAATATGCATATACTAACCTTAGTGCACAATTATTCGGAAAATTTTGCTTAAGTACGGCATGGAAAGTTGCGGAGTCTGTTTCGAGTAATAAAGGGCGTCAATTTGCTAAAAGCACAATACAGGCATCACAACTATGAGGTACAGGAAAAGCTTAGCTTCTTCTGTTCTATACGTACCTTCAACGTGGCAGAAAAGGTTCAACATCCTCGCTCGCATACAATGGTTACACAAGAGCGCAGTTACAGACTTAAATATTTTGTTGAGATTTAATCAAATTATTGTTATGTTGTACGTACAGTATCATCATTTTAAATGGCTTGAATAGTATATTGCTTTTCAAAATTCATTAACTCAATTTTTAGCATGTAATACAATATTCTTTAATCAGCTTTTCACACTTAAAATAATTCATAATTAATTGCCATGGCATGCATCATTTGCATTTAGTATTACAATGTTGAATAAAACATGCGAAATTATTAATTTAATATTTCTCTAAGCAAATAATTGAATACTCTTTTGCACAAATGCACTAGTCTTCAATAATAGCAATCCTATCACAGTAGATATATAATATGTTTAAATAATAGCAAGTAAATTATTGAAAATAATTGTTTTTCTATTGTAAAAAATTAATAAGAATTAATAAGCCCATTATTTAGTTACTTTAATTTGTTAATTAGTTCAAATATTGAAAATAGCCATCCAAGTACGTGATGAAAAGAAAAGAAAAAAACGTGAGACCGGTATATAAATTTTATTTTAGTTTACGCATATTACAAGACTTCCAGCAGTTGTTTTAAGAATGTGTGTTTACATTGTAATACTAATAGAAGTACAGCAACTAGCCAGGTACCATCACTTGGTGATCGAAATAAGAGCCAACCAGCTAAAACAAGTCTAACAGGCACTTCAGAGCCTGAACTTAAAGCGTACCACCAACCTTGACAGCAACGACACAAGAAGCCTCCCTGTGTTTGCCTCCTGGAAACACAGGTACAGTGTTGAGCATCAGGTCACTTCCATGACCAAATTGTTCTTCTGGACGATGGCCTTGTTCTTGTTGTTGGGCGGCGTCGAGCTCGGTTCCGTGCATTGCTTGTGGGGCATCACGTCTGGGTCGGTCGACAACGGTATTTCCAAAATATTGGCACTGAAAACGAAATGATACCTCTTTAGATCGCATTAAAAATATAGCACAAAGGAAAAGACTATGGCATTTCCAGCAGAAAGTGAAGAAAATCACAAGGGTTATAAAATGTGTTCTCGCTCAAAAGCGCAATTAAAGCTTTCTCGATACTATTCTTGTAAATCATTATTAGAATCGATTGATTGTAAACAGTTTATAATAAGTCATCTCATTTATACATAAATCGCGCAGTCACCTTAGATAAAAAGACACTAATAGCAATAGAGCAGGCGGGTTGAATTAATAGAATAGTACATAGAAATATAAGCACACATTAGAGGAATGACAAACTGAAAACAATTGTAAAGGAAAAGAAAAATAAATGGAAGAAATACCTAGAATCAAAGAAAGAGTATAAAACAACGAAAAATTAAAAGAATTATTAAGAGAAAAAACAAAAACATGACAGGACAGTGGAGAAAATAAAAAAGTTTAAGAAAACACAATAACATTAGGTAATATTAAAGTTCACAAAGAAATCATAAAGGAAAAGGCAAAATTATGGAAAGATGTCAATAAAATTTTAAAAGCTTATTGGAAAGAAGAGGCATAAAATTGAGGAACTAAAGAAGACGAACAGGGAGACGAGCAGTGAGAAAACAAAGTCATGGTTAAATAACGATAGAAATGTTGAAGACACAATCAGAAATAGCATTACACGAATTACGCGAAATATTTAATGAAGTGTTTAAAAAAAGGATAAACACTAAAATACTATTCTACAGGTACAATAATATTGATTTTTAAGAAGGAAGGTATTAAGGAATGCAAAAATACAGAAGTATTACACTAACTAATGCAATTCTAAATTAGTCACAACAATTCTGGAGAGAAAACTACTAGTACTGGAACAATAACAAAACGCCAATTGAGGAGAAAATAATAAATTTCCCGTACAGGCCTTGAAGGCCCTTTGGGGCCGTAACAGGATAGGTCGGTCTGCTATAATCTAGAGCCTACGGTACACAAGGGTAGTAACGTGGCTAGCGCTACGTACCGACCACCTATTATTACCCCAGAGTTTGACCTCCAGGTACTCATTTATTGCAGCCTGAGTCGAACTGGGCCGTAAAAATGCCAGCGATTTAATTGGCGAGAGCGAGATTCGAACCCGCAACTCTTGGTTTCGTAGTCTAGCGATATATCCACTAAACCACCACGGCTCCACTGAGGAGAAAATAATATAATCTTTATTAAGCGACAACCAATGGAAAAAAGCAAGAGTAGAAGGAAAAAGTATAACGGCTTGTTTATAGATATAGAAAAATCTTTAGACCACATTAAAAGAGAAATAACATGGAGAGTGTTACAAGAATAAAATGGTACAATATCTGATAAATTACTTACAAAGTTTATATGAGAAAACTAATAGAACAAAATTTTTTTTAAACATCAAGAATAAACCAGAATGTATTTTTGGCCTATTGCTATTCTGCCTATTATTAGATGAAGTGATAAGGATAAGTATCTTAAATCCTACATGTATTGGTTTATAATTATTCTGTTTTCTCAGGGGAATTTTTATTGAATATAAAATACGTTGCAATGATCAATCTATAGCGTAATCACCATTAACTTTAAGAGCAGCAGCAAACCCATTTGCTTGCCAGAGATTCTTGAGCTGATAGATGATCATGGACTAGTTTGTTGAAATAATCCTCGGTCAGCTCACTGTAATTTGTTCCTTTTTGCCCCTCATATAACGCATCACTCAATAAGTCCCGAACCTAAGTAATAAAACAACAATTTTTTGCAAAAATTCTTTTTTATTCATCAAAGTAATCTCCTTTACCGGCGATACAATCATGCTAATGCTTCTCTAACTTTTCGATGCCGCCCTTGTAGAACAATTTATCTTTGCTTCAAAATAGGCAGTTTCGGCGATGACTTCCTCATCCGAGCCAAATCTCTTGCCACGGAGTACCTTTTTGAGTTCGGCAAAGAGGTGGTAATCATTGGGGGGCAGATCTGGACTATACGGTGGGTGCGGAAGCAATTCGAAGCCCAATTAGTGCATTTTCGCCATTGTTTTGAGCGATCTGTGACACGGTGCGTTGGCTTAGTAGTCCGGGCGAATTAGATCAAATAAGTACCCGAATTAGAAAAATCTTATAACGAGAAAATGATGGACTCAAAAATTGGCAAAAAAATCACAGAACACTATCCTAAATTGTCGACTATGGAGCTGACCCGGAACATAATGTTTATTGCAAAAAACCGAAACCGAACATGTTTTTTTTCGGTTTTCTTGAAATATCTCGTTACAGAAGCCTCAAATCGCCTCAAGGTATACTAATCGAATTTGTAGCTGAGATAATTTGCTATAAGAATAGGCTATTCACAAAATTCGTAAAAAATTTTTGAAGTTGCAAAATGAGCGTTTAAACAAATAATAGAGAAAAATATTGAAGTTCATATAAAAAGCGCAATTTTCATGAAAAGTTAACGTAATTTGAGGAATACATAGCTATTTTGGTGCTTAAAACAAATTTTCAAAGCCAACTCTCAAATTCAAAATGGCGACCTATTGCAAAATTGTAAATTCAAAAACTTTGATCGCGTATAGTTTCGGTCTGCGTCAGTTTATCGGCTCCAGTAAAAAATTAATATGTAGGTAATTGTATCACCTATGTTGTGTTAAAATTTCAATTTTTTTCAACAGCTAAAAAATTTGTTATTAACAAAAAAACCGTAAACAGCCCGTTGCTATGGACCATATCTCGGTGGATTTTAAACGTTCAGATTTGTAACTAACTGCATTAGATAGCACATAAAAAAAAACGCGAACATAAAAAAACATGTCCCGATCTGACCAATAGGAGTCGAGATAGTAACTTTTTACATTTTCAGCTCTAACTAACCTCCAAATTGATATTTTGATTTTCGGTTGGGCTCGTTGTAAAGTAGAGCTCTTTTGGTATAAATAAATTTTTTTTGAGTCGATCGGTCAAAGGATGACCAAATAAACGATTAGAAAGTTAGCGCGACGCGCGCGGTTCCCGAGTTCATTAATTGCAAAATTAATTGTGCGGGTTAAAAAGCACCTACGATCTTCGTTGTTTTTTTTATTATGCATATTTATTCCCCTCTTTCTAATGACGTGATCAGAATTATGGAAAAAATACGAAAAAAGTATGAAATTGGAATTTACTCAAAGTAGTAGTTGTTTTTTCTGTGATTTTTTTACCAATATTTGAGCCCATTATTTTCTCGTTATAAGATTTTTCTAATTCAAATCCTAATTCGTCCGGACTATAGTGAAAAAATTTTTCTTCGCCAAATGTGGCCTTTTTGCAATTTCGGCCTTCAAACGCTCCAACAACCCAATATAATAGTCGCTGTTGATTGTTTTTCCATGTTTCATATAGTCGATGAATATTATACCGGGTGCATCCCTCAAATACAGAGGCCATAACCTTGCCAGCTGGCTGCTGCTTTTTTGGTCGCTTCGGACGGCTTTCACCGGCTGCTCTCCACTCAGCAGACTGCCGATTTGATTCCGGAGTGAAATGGTAGATCCATGTTTCATCAATTGTTACATATTGACGCAAAAACTATGCTCAAACAGCGCTCTGAATCGTCAATTCGTTGTTGTTTTTGGCACGGTGTGAGCAAACGCAGCACCCATTTCGAAAATAGCTTTCTCGTATAAATTAGTGAAAGCACTACCTTCTGATATCTTCAGTGTCAGCTATCTCTCTCAACTTCACTTTGCGGTTGCCCATAATGATTTTTAGGGGTTTTCGATTTTTTAACTGCCTCATTTGGACATTCAGGGCGTTCAGCATCATTTGTATCTGTGCGACTGTGTTTGAATTTAGCAAACCAACGTTTGTAGAGTCCGGGTAACATTTGTCAAGCCATTGCTTTGCTTGAACGGTATTATTTTTGTTTTCATTAAAAAGCAATGATAAATCAACACACGAAATTGCTTTGAAAATAACAAAAATAGCGCCACTTAAAGCACTGTAACTCGGTAACAAATTGACCAAATGTCATGAAATATCATGCCGATGTGTGATGTGTTATGTCCTATCCATTTTAATTGCTCATTTTCTATCTTTGTTACTACCGATTCCTTGTGGAATTTTGTACTTGAACCCTTAGTGTTTTACCAATCGTCCTTCTCAGATACTTCTTCTAATTTATGCTTGTCCATCATTGTCCAAATCTCTGCATTTGTACATTAGAGTTGGGAAGTACACTATGGTTTGTATAATCTCAATTTTATTTCAAGGCTTACTTCTGTTCTTTAGATACATGTGTTATTTATTATGTAATATACTTGGTTTGCTTAACTCACTATTTTGTTTTCTATCTGTTCCTTATCTCGTTTTCCGTCGTTTGTTATCACGACTCATAGATACATATAATTGTTCGTCAATGTATATTTCTTTCATTAGCGTTTCTTATTGCTTCCCTTCATCACTTTATTTTTGTTTATGCTTATTAACTACCGAAAGCGTACCAACGCTTAAGAGGTGGTTAATAAGATTACAATCCCGTCTGTGTTTGTGTCTGTCATCACAATAACTCAAAAACTAAAGCTTAGATTGACACCAAATTTGGTATACAAGTACTTCAGACCAAAACAAAGTTCGATTTTCAGCCAAATCGGGCAATTTTTTCCATCGTGTTACTTAAAGCTTTCGGTAGTTGCAAATTTAGGTTTACACTCTTCTCATTCTTAATGCTATCTACTCTAATTCTTATTTCCATGTATTTATAGTGTTTTAAAATTCTCTTTCATTTTTTGTGATTATTACGTCATTTGCACATGTCAATTGTATAAATACTAGTAAAATTTGCCTGTTACCAACTTTTATCTTTATTGTGGGCTCACTGTACTTTTCCATAACTGTAATAAATTCATTTCTCTATTCATGTCTGTCCTCCTGGTCCGAAAGCTGCTTGTTCTTCTTTTAATATCTTGTCAACTTCTGATTTTAATTTCTTTTCTATAATTTTCGTTTATATTTTTAGTGCAGATGATGTTAAACACAAGGTCCTGTAATTTTTACATTAACCAGTGTTTCCTTATTTATATAATGATATTAATACAATTTTCAAGATGCATTATATTCAACTAAATATTAAAGAATTATAATATAACAAGCCAAAACATACGTCAATTTCAAAAAAAAGTCGGATAATTATGCATCAGAAGCATGCATATAATCCCTAAGAATCAAATGGAAAAGCAAGAAATGAAACCTGCAACCCCATAAAAAGCCTTGGAAATAATTAACATAAACAAGACGAGAACTATGGTAATAGGAAATAACGTGTAAAAGTTTCAAAATGTTAGAAAAGTTAAAACAAATATAAAAATTGAACTACTTGGGGATGACAGTGGCAGAAGCAGAAAGAAAGGATGAAAAATCAGGAGAAGCATAATAGAAGAGGGAAAATTGTATAGCAATATCAAAATTACATTCCATGGAAGAAATACTCGAAGAAATAAAACTGTAAGTACCAAATAAAAAACACTACGCCAATATATGCACCTGAGACATGGTAGTAACTCAAAACAGAAAAATAGGATAGAAGCCACGAAAATGAGATTTCTAAGAAAAATATAAAATAAGACTAAAATGGATACAATAAGAAACATAGTTGATAGACAGATAAATAAAAGATGTGATAAAAGAGGAGCATATAAAATGATATGAATGGAGAAAGCTAATAATCGCATATTTGGCACTTGTAATAATTTATAAATCATCTTTCTTGTTTTAGTTATTTGTAATTGTAGGAGTTGGATTATAGCTGATTATCATTTAATGGCAAATTATTTTCATAAAATCTTCAATTATAAAAAAGTATTAACATTTTAAATTTCTAAAGTGAACTACAGGTAAACATAAAAAAGTTCTAAATAGTATCACTCTGAAAATAATCTTAAGTGACTCTTTTCAGCTTTTTTTTATAAATTAAGAACAAAATTAGCTGCTAATGCTTCACATTAAAAATTCGTAATTGTGACTGGGACAAAGGAGTTATTTATTATAAGCATACATTTCATTTTTTGTATTGTACAAAATTGACTACGTCCTGAATTGTATAAGAAAAGAAAATACTGGAGATACGGAAAGCACTTATTTTTTAATACAGTAAAATAGGATGAAAAAAATGGGGATTTTAAATTTTAAAATTCTTACAGCAATGTACAGATTGTAAGTAAAAATCTATAAAATTAAGAAATTTTGAATCTTCCCATACAGAGTGAAGTTTTTCCTTAAAATACATGACAAATGGTCACTTCAATTTGATTTAATTAATATCACATATAATAGAGGAGTGAAAGCTAGCCTAAAGTTTTCCTCTATAAATGAGAGATCCAAGAGAAAAAAGTTAAGAATTTGAGCCAGCAAGCTTTTCCTCAAGAGATAACTTTTATTGTCCGCAAAATTCTAAGAAAATCAGGAAATGCACTTCGATTTCTTCATCACAAACTGTGAGGAAGATTAGCCATGTTTGAAGAATTTTATAAAAGAAAGAAGTTCTTAGCTAATATTGAAAGATGCTTTAATGTGATAAATTTCAGAAGACCCTGCACAAAGATCAAAAGCAATATCTTCGCGAGTTTGCTATAAAATTTAAATTCAGATTTACTTTATACTGTAGTAGTTGGAAAGGAGGAGATCGGCGACCATAGAACACCAGCTAGAAGTAAGTTAGAAACTTCTATTTTAGTAGCCATGGTGCAGTGGAACGTGGAATAATCGTGCATAACTAGGCAAGTTATGAATAAGAAATTAACTGGTTGTCTCCGTACGACTCAGACTACAGAAAATGTTGAGAATAAGGTCTTTTCTTCATAGTTTTCGGCGCTCTATTATGCTCCAACTTTGGGTCTGTCTCATCGCTTCCTGCAGCGCATGTTAAAATTACATTCATTCAAAAATTGCTTCAAGGTGATTTTGTGTTCGAGATTATTGCTTCTGATGATGAGTGATGAAGCACATTTCCATTCGGATGATTATGCCAATAAGCAAAACTGCCTATTTTGGGCAGCACAGAATCCACCAGAGACCTTTTCACAGTGCTAAGGTTACAGTTTGGTGCAGTGTTTCGAAAATAAGGATCGTTATACTACCCTTTTGAACAAGAACGGGCTACAGCAACAGTGACTTCAGAGCACTATGTCAATATGCTACGAAATTTTTTGAGTCTACAACTTCGACGTTTATGGGTCAAATACGGAAAAATACAGTTCCAATAAGATGAAGCCAGAGCCCACACGGCAAGGGTTTCGGTGCCAGTTTTATACTCACCAATTTTGCTTACCTGCAATTCTTCCTCTAGAGTTACTTCAAATTGAAAGCCTATGTTCGAAATCGTTGTACAGTAGATGAACTGAAAGTGACTAATTACGAAGAAATTGCAACTGTACCAAAACAAATATTGGTAAGTGCAATGCAGAACATTGAACAGAGGCTCTGGATATGTGTACAAGGACGTCATCATTCCAATATTACCTTTCATAATTCGATAAATAAATAAACTTGCAAAGCTTGCAACGCATAGCGAAGTGGCGAAGCACTAACGCTGACCTTTGACCAATCAGTTTCAAAATCACTAGCAAACAAGCATTTTTGGTCACCTGTCGATTGGTGAAAACAGAATTTGGAAATTCCCAGCCGTTCTCGAGTTTTTGCTCGGACGGACGAGACGGACGGACAGGACAGACGGACGGACAGACAGACAGACAGACCGACAGATAGATGGACAACATGAAATTAGTAAGTGGCGAAGCGAAGCGGAGCCACTTAATAATTAATGTATACCTATCAAAACTGCATTTATTACAATTGTTTTAACGTTAACGAGAATTGTTTATATTGAAAATCAACGAAGTTACACTTATTTGAAAAGCATGCCTTCTTTTTGTGCCCGCTGCCCTAATTTTTCTTCAACATATAAAAAATCATCCATCCTGTTATCTCCAAATGTGTTGGTGATACTTGTATGCCCTTCTCAAAATGAGGTTTAATTTTCTTTGTAAAATATATGTTAAAATGATTTAACGTTTGTTTTATCCGAATCTTGCAGGGGTGGAAATGATCATGCAGCGGAACATATAACAAATATTTGACATGGTATAGGATTTTAGTGTGAGGTTGCGAGATCCCCCATCGGACGCCTCCCCAGGTGGCGGATAGGGGAATGCCTCTCAGATATGAGTGGTATTGAGGAAATCAAATACTCGAGGCGGACCAAAACTCGACTGGTGAAAGGCAGCACGTTCATCAAAATCAGGCTCTAGCGTGAGAAGAATAACTTCGAAACGGTAAAGTACTGAAATCGGAAAGCGCAGCTGTAACAGCGAAAACGGTTTTCGAACTGCGATACAGAAAAGAAACGGAAATCTTACTGTATTATAATTTCCAAACACTCATAATGGCTGAACAGAACAAAATAATGGCCCTCAGTCCAGGGCACCTCTTAAATGAGGAGAGGGTGCTAAGAATCCCCCTGAGACATAATAATAAGAGCACTAGAAACAAACCAAAAATTAAAATATATGATAAAACTCTACGTATTTCTACGTGTAATGTGTTTATTTATGCCAGGTAAACTAACAAATGCAGAAATGGAAATGTAAAGGATGAACATAAGATATCCTAGAATTAAGCGAAGTCAGATGGCCCGGATCAGGAAAGCAAAGTACACAAAAAAGATACATCTACAATGAACACAGACATGGAACAGCAATAATTCTTACACACAAAATTGCAGAATCAGTTATAGACTTTGTACCCGTCAATGAACGGATTATCTTCATAAAACTTCAAACAACGCATAGAGACTTGAACATCATTCAGATTTACGCTCCAACGAATGATAAAACAAAACAAGAAATAGAAAAATTTTACACTGACATAGAGGAAGTATTACGCCTTACAAAAAAAGGAGAAATTACCATGATTATCGGAGATTTCAACGCCAAAATCGGTGCTGGCGCTGAAGAGAAAACATTGGAGCGTATGGTCTTGGCATAAAAAACACAAGAGGAGACAGACTGATTCAGTTCTGCATTGAAAATAACTTTCTTGCCGCCAACACCTACTTCAAACAACATACAAGAAGACTATATACGTGGAAAACGCCCGCTGATAATAAACAACGGATAGTAAGAAATCAAATCGATTTTATCTTGCTAAATATAGAATTTAAAAAATACATACAATATGTAAAAACTTATTCTGGTGCTGACATCAGCAGTGACCATAACCCAGTTGTAATGGACTTTAAAATCAAGAGGTTTAAAAAAGTTAAACGAGGAAAACTGGATAAACGTATAGACACTGACAAACTAAAGATTCCTGAAGAAAAAGAAAACTAAGCTGTAGAATAGAAGAGGAACTAAAGGCCCTAGAGACACGTATAAGCCTGAAGAAGAGATACAGACTACGTGGAAGGCGCTAAAAACATAATAACAGATGTCCAGGAGCAGGAAATTGGATTTAAAGAAAATAACAAAAAAAAAAACAAGAATGGATAATACAAGAAATTTTAAATCTCATGAGTGAACGGAGAAAAAATAAAACACAACCAACTCGATATAAAGAAATAAATAAAGTCATGTCGGAAAAATGTCAAGAAATAGAACTGCTGCCAGAAAAATATGATACGTTCAACATGTATAAAAAAGTAAAAGAAATGACAGGCAAAACCAGAAAACACCAAACAGCAACTTTAAGAGGTTCGAACAATGATATAATTCTAGGTATAGAAGCCAAACTCAAAAGATGAAAAGAATATGTAGAAGAACTTTACAATGATGATAGACCGAATGAACCACCATTAGAAGACCAAGCAATAAATGAAAAAGGACCTGAAATATCTAAAAGCGAAGTAATCCACGCTATAAAAACACTTAAAAACAGAAAAGCTACTGGCCCTTACAAATCCATGCAGAAATTCTTAAAATAATAGCAGATAACGAGAGTAAAGGCCTAGATTTTATAACATCGCTATTTAACAAAATATATGAAACAGATAGGATACCCTCCGATTGGCTAAGATCCACGTTCATAACAATCCCGAAAAAATCAAACTCCTCACATTGTGACGAGTATCGTACGATAAGTCTCATGTCCCACGTGTTAAAAACATTTTTAAGAATTATTCACACACGTATCTATAGAAAATGCGAATACCAACTGGACAACACACAATCTGGGTTTCGAAATGGATTCGGAACACGAGAAGCTCTTTTCGCCCTTAACGTAATGACGCAAAGATGTAAACATATAAATGTAAATATCTACGCGTGCTTCATCGATTACCGTAAGGCATTTGACTGTGTAAATCACCAAAAAAACGATGGCAATCTTAAAATTGACAAAGAGGAATTGCGCATTATTACTGAACTCTACTGGCATCAAACATCTAAAGTTAAAGTAGAACAAGAAACCACAGAAGACATACTAATTAAAAAGGTGTACGACAGGGTTGCACTCTCCCGCTCCTGTTCAACTTGTATTCGGAAACAATTTTTAAAGAAGCATTAGACGGGGAGAAAGGTGGAGTTAAAATAAACGGCAATATAATCAATTACATCAGATTCGCGGACGATACTGTAATAATAGCAAGTAACCTCCTAGAATTACACATGACGGACATGATCGTTGAACATAGTGAAAGATATGGCTTACAACTTAACGTATCCAAGACAAAAGACAAAAAAAGAGGGCGACATAAGAAGAAGAAGAAGGATTTTAGAACACAACAGACCACCAATGTCCTTATTTATGACAATGAACCATAAAAGTGTAAATTTCAGATTGAAATGGCAGAAGGGTGTTTTTCAGGAGGTACACAAAAATACTTGTAGTTATGTGTAACTTTTATCATTATTGCATGGCTACTTTTGATAATACCATTTTTCATGAGTTTTTGTATGCATGTTTGAAAGAGATTATTTATTGCAATTTTTAATTATATAACCTTCCTAAAAAATCATCAAAATCACGGTGAGCCTTAGTTAACCCAGATACTCCTAACGTCCTATATGTAGGTCACCTAATTTGATTATGTTTTAATGACAGCTAGTGCAATTTGAGGGTATGTACATAGTTTTAGATGTTTATTTGCTACTTCGTCAGCAAGTTTTTAGATGATTTAAGTGTATTTTGTTGCGCATAGTTTTTATGTGACGATTACATTATCGCTTGCAATGGCCGAATGTGGCATAAACTTTGTATATTTTGAAATTCTTATGTCCTTGAATCAATTGTTCTATCTTACTGATTGCATAAATTTAACTGGTCCAATACACATATTTATTACATTTTGAGAGCTTCAAATTATGGTGTCCTTTATATAGATCATCAATGAAATATGATATACTTAGATTTATATTAGATGCTATTTTCACTGCTTTCGATTGTTATTTATTTTCCTTGTGAGAGACATACAAATTAAACCAATAAAAATTTTCATTATTTAGAGGCTCGTGTGATTGGAAAATAGAGCCAGAAAAAAATTTACTAATTCTCACATGGAACGATAACAGTGTTGTATCGCTTTGTTCAAATTGTTTAGGTGTAGAGCCTGTCCATTCGGTAAAACGCTATTGTCAAAGGGAAAAGAAAAACGTATTCGTAATCCAACCCCATCTGATTTACTACTGTGTACAAATATAACCCGGAATTTTTAATTTAAACTGCGCGGGCATTTCGTTGGGCACAAACCTTTTTAGTTTTAAGTTGGTAGGACTGCTACTGATATGTGTCAAATTTTAGGTTAATATCTTAATTAGTTGAAGAGTGACGCTCGTTTTCGTAAACAACCAAAATTAACTTTTTCTATTTTTACCATGTCAGAAAATATTCAACAAAGAAGTTCGATTAAATTTTGTGTTAGAAATGATATTTATGCTGCGGAAACTCTCAGAATGTTACAAAAAGCCTTCGGTGAACAGGCTATGTCTAAAACACAAGTATACGAATCGCATAAAATGTTCAAAGAGGGTCGTGAAGGCGTTGAAGACGAACCACATCAAAGACGTCCAAGAACATCAACTGACGAATAGCACGTCGCGAAAGTTAAGGAATTGGTGCTCCAAAATCGTCGATTGATAACTAGAGAGCTTGCTGACATCGTTGGCATTTCAAATTGATCAGTCAACACCATTTTGAAGGAAGTTTTGTGCCTCAAAAAAGTCAAATCTCGTTTGGTTCCAAAAACCCTCTTTATTCGTGACCATTTCGCTAAAAATTCCACCCATATCGTTCCGCAACCGCCGTATTCGCCTGATTTAGCTCCATGTGACTTCTGGCTATTCAGCAAAATGAAAAGACCGCTCCGGGGACACCGTTTTGACACGATAGAAGAGATTCAAGCCGAATCGAAGAAGGTGCTGAAGGCCATACCGAAACAGGACTTTTCAAAGTGTTCTGATGAGTGGAAAATTCGCTGGCATAAGTGCATTGCAGCCGAGGAGGATTACTTCGAAGGCAATGAAATAGATTTTTAAGAATAAATAAGGATTTCAAAAATTATAACAAAATTCTGGGTTATATTTGTACACAGTAGTATCTATATAAAAAATATATGGGAGGAGTGGACAGGGCGGATCAGAATATTAGTATACATCAATCAGCAACAAGAGGCAAAAAAATAGTATTTTTCTCTTTTCGCTCAGTGTATAGACATGGCTGTGCATAATGCTTGGCAACTATAAAGAAAACACGAGAATATCGAATTGCTCCATTTTCGGAGAATAGCAACAGATATTTTGGAAAGAGATGTTAAAAGTTATCATACTGGAAAACCAAGCAATAATGAAAATATAGATATCAGATATGATAAAATCGATCATTTTGTTATTCCACAAGTAAATCAAACAAAATGCCGTCTTCGTCATGCTAAAACAACCACCAGGTGCCATAAATGTGACGTTGGGTTGCATATGAAGTGTTTTGTAATGTACCATACTAAATAGAGTTGTCCTGTTCTTATATTTATCATATATTCAGTTATTAGAAATTTAAATAAAACATGTCTAAAATCAATTATTTTTTTAATTTACTTCATATTCAGGGTTATCTGGGTTAAACACTTTTGATCTTGATGGCTTGCTCATGTAACTTATGCATTTCTGAAACATTTTCTTTGACAATCAGTTTACGATGATGTACTTCTGGGCCACTGTAGTTCATCATAAAGACACAAAATTTAAAACTGATAGTTGCAGAGCTGTGGATCAAAGAGAAGTAAGATAACGGTGTGTAAATCGAAATTTGTCTCTCCTTCAAGAAATATGCGATGGCTCACTATTTTTGAAGCAAACATTATTTTAGAAAGTTGATGTTTTTAGATAGAAAATTATTGACATCTGATTAGATCATTTTTGGTCTGTAGATATACATGAGCACTAACAATATCTGAAAATAATTTGGATGTAATCCTATTATTGACTCCAGCTTTTAATCCTCTTCCTTTGTAATAACCTGACATAGTGATGAGCAATTGTAGGCTACTCTGGTGTCATTTATGAGGGAATCACGGTCTTGAACTTTTGTGTTAGTGGTTTTTGTCCATTTTATACTTGTAAAAACCATGGATTATTGAGATATTGGAAACTATTGTAAAATTGTAATTGATAATTAACAAGTTTATAATCTTTCACACAAATCCTCTTTAAAACATAACCAAACATGAACATCTTATAATATAATTGTCTTATCTCCCTAATTTTCTTTCTAAACTTATAATTCTATCTCCTAGACGCTTCAACCGATTTCCTTGAAACTTCAGACTTCTAATTTTAACCGTTTTTGAATTATTTAAATATTTTGATTATTGTATTGTATAGATGTCACACCTGTGACAGATCAAAACAATTTTTTTTGAAAAACAGCGCCATCTGTTGGACGTAAAAGCAAATTTTAGAATAAAAACAAACATTCTGTTACTGTTGCCAACATTAATCTAGAGAAAAATTAAAAATTACTGCAAACGAACGTAAAACGTAAAAATTACGGGAGTGCATTATGAACGAGCGCATAAGCTTTGCATTAATTCAACTTTACGTATTACGTATTTCCTAAAAGATAACAGACGTAAGGAGGTTGGACCACATTTTGGCATCAACTTATTCACCAATTGCAACAATATCCGACTATCTACTATTCTAAGAAAATTTTCTATCTTTGGACAAGTTGTTCATTCTATACCAATTATAATTAGTTGTCTAATTCCATGAACGTTGGCCTAGCAAGGAACTGCTCATTGAAAAAGTCAGGCGGAATTATATAGTGGTAACATTCTTGCTATAATGAGCTATCTTCACTTATTGTCCAGGCATATAATCTTTATATATATATATATATATATATATATATATATATATATATATATATTTGTACCAATACTTTTTATATGCTGCAATCATCTTTTACCATGATGAGAAATGTTGTGGGTACTTTCAAGCTTTTACATTATTTATTTAACTTAATGTCAAATGAATATGCATCCTTACTCAGTACTGTGATAACATCAATATAAACCTCAATTATTCCACGGTAGCCCAAACTTAAAAATGCGTTTCTTGCACTTAGTAATTAAAAGACAATATTAATATGAATAAAATCAGTAGAAATATGTAAACAATTTGGCTAAGATGCAAACAATATAACTATTTATTATACTATGACTTTATAACATTTCTAAAAACTTAAAAAATGAGTATATAAATGCTTTATCTCTTCATAAAGAAGACACATGTATATTGTTAGATATCTAAAATGAATTAAACTAAGCAAAATTTAACTTATTGTTATAAAAGTACAAATTGCATAAAACAAATTCTTAGTTATAAATAATCTCAATTAGCAAAAAAGAGAGCAAAATCTACGTGATAACTATTGACAAATACTAGTCATGGTTAGGGCGCATGTGTGAATAAAGGCGGATTTCACTGACTAGGTTAATTGAGAGTTAGAGAGTGAATATATGTAATGTAATTGTTGCATGTCCACTGACTGAGCGAGTAGTGCAAACAAACTTTGTGCAAAGCTGGAACATTCGTCTGCAGAACAATTCGGGTGATTCATAAGGCTTTCAAGAACGACTCATTGAGTGTAGCATGAAGAAAGGAAATTGATTATCGACAGCTTTATGACAATGTACCTACATATTGACCATATCTTGTACAGAATTTTTTGTTGAAACATCAAGTCATGCAACTAAGACATTTTACTACTGACTCTTCTTAAAACATAAATCATATCTTTGAAAGAGAGGAGATTTTAGACCGTCAAGACAAGATTCGAGTTGGTATGACAAGGTAGTTATTTGAAATTCCAACACAAAACTTTGCAGAATTTTTTAAACATAATGGCAACGTTAGAAGTGCATGAGATTCCAAGATGCTTACCTTCAATGAGAATGAGACTGCTATGCACATGCTTTTGTAACTTGCATCATTTTTCTAATTAAGATAATCATAGACAAATCATGTATGACTGGAAAGCATTACATAAGAAATTGCATTGTCTTAGCTAAAACCATGACAAAACTCATATTAGGAACAAGTACTGTAAATTAAGATAGACGTCGGATTGATAGAAGGATTATCAAAACACTCCATTCTCTCCAATATTTTTCATAATGTATAAGTACAACGCCTTGGCAAAATGAATAAAAAAGAACGAGATCACCTATAAGTGAGAATATAATTTATACATAGTAATTTACAAGATGACGATGAAGATGTGTGTTAGTGTGTGTGTGTGTGTGTACACCTTTATTGTTGAATTAATGCAATAATAAATGATGCCTCAGTGCACAAATAAGCAATATGTAGTTGCAGTATTTCTTATTATTCTTAATAACAAAAATTGAGAAAACAAACTAAGATGGCATGTTTTAAATTTACAAATATTGAAATGTATACGTTAATATCGATTTCAAATATAGTAAATCAATAAACATAAATCTACCAAATTTACATATTATTAGATTTAAAAACAATTAAACAGGAATATACAGATATTACTGATTTCTCTTCTTGCCTTGATTTGTACACATTTTTTCATGTTTATGTATATCTCATGCATATGCCAGGCTTTTTAAAAATTTTCATTTTTTTTTCATTTGCTTGTTAAGCACTTTCTTTATCAAAAAAATGTCATTCATTTGTAATGTGTTTTGATGAAATGGTTTAAGCCTGGGGAAAACTTCCATTTTTTGATGCAGAAAGTCTTTAATAGATTTATTTTTATAGCATATAATTAAACCACGAATCAAAATGCATTTTAGAGAATCCACAATTCATTCCTTAATCTAAAAATATAGAGAATAGGGTTTTTGAACAAAGTCATTTAAATTCAGAGATATTTTGGATTAAAAAGACATTCATTATTTGCTTTCTAACATTTTTAAAACACTTAGATTTAGCCACCAGAAAAAATCCTTTCAAAAAAAAACGTGCTATAAACCAGTGTGGTAATTAATTAAAATATGAGATGCCATATTTAATACATTGTTCTTATTGACAATTGATAAAAGCAACAATGCATTTGATGACTAATAACGTAATATTACATCAACATAAATTTTGTTTAAGCAGTTATTGTTAAAAGTGGCCTTTTTGTGTAGTTTAACATGAACACATATACATTTCTGTATAGATAAAAAATAAATATACTTTGTAAGAAATAAGTACAATGTGATCCTAAAAGGAAATAAGCATAAAAATTACTGCAAGACTTTGGAAGTAAGTATTAATATTAAGCAAACAATCTGTCTACAACTTGATAAAACAGCTAACTAAGAAGAACAACAGTATTAAATGGGATAAATAAATTAATGACAAAGCATGTATACTGCTAATGCTAGGCAATAATTGAGTTTTATGTTAAAGTAATACAAAGCAAAAATATGTGATTTGAAACAGACAGAGATAGATAGAACTGCTTATTTTGACTAGCAGATAACCACAATACATTTACTACTCAAGAACTCAAAAACAAAACATTCAATGAATCATCTGATAACACTGCGCTCTTTCACTAGCTACAGCAACAAACTAAAAATAATGATATCTATTGAGAAATAGAGTAATGTTTGCATTTTTTCATTTCCTGCTAATGCATGTATTTCAAATTATAATTTATTCATTTAAAGATTCATGAAAGCAGATGAACTTACCTATGACTATTAAGCGTATTAAGAGTATGTGCAGAAGTGCGAATGTTAAGTGTGCTGGAAGGAGCACTGGAGTTGCCCACCCCACTTTTGTAAGCGTAAGAATGGATTTTGTTGTTTTTTATTATATCACCTGCAGATACTGAAATAAAAAATATGAAACTCATTGAAGCAATTTTATATGCAAATGGCTCACCATCGAATCCAAACTGGGTTAAAAGTCCATTTGCACTGCTGACAGGAATATCGGGGCCTGACTTTATTCGGTTATCCAACGGTACGTTAATGCTGTTGTGTTTCGGACTAGTTAAAGTACTTGATAATATCGATGGCTTCTTGGGTGATTCGCTCGCACCTTCACTGACGTCGGACACACTGAACATCGAGCAACCTATAGTTCTGTCCTCGCCAGAGTTCGCACTGTGAGTGTCGCACGCTACAGCACAGTCGTCATCAATAAGACTAAGGTTGGAAGTAAAACTATCATTAACACTAGGAGTAAGCGTATTCAGACCGACATTAACGTTCAAGTTAATGCCCGTTTGCACATTCGTATCACTGAACTGCCTCGTATCTGTCACAGGAACTTCTGCGCTGGGACAAAGGTCTTCGAGCGTGAACGGAGTTGTTAAGAAAGTAGATGTGTCCAGGAGCGAACTTGGCGCCTCTAACGTCTGGATTTCCAACGCGAACGGAGTATTGGCACTAGGTATGAATGTATCATCGTCTGGAGGTAACAGATGACATGGCGGTTCGTAGTCAGGCGGCGGCGTTTTCGGTCGAAAATGCAGCCTGCAAAGAATTACAAAAATCATTATTAATGTAATAAAGTGAACTGTCCCCATTTATAGTCACATTTGAATAAACCATTAAATTGTTATGTAAATACATAGATGAATACGAAAGGAATTCAATTCAAACTGTAATTTTTAAGTTTTATAGATATAAGAAGAGATCCATGCACATATCAATCATGGTAAGTATAAGTAACACGCTTCTCTTATTGCTGTGTGGCAATGTTAATGTAACAGGTCACACAGATTACTTGTTAAGCAAAGTAATGTGCACTTGTGTTAATGCATGTACTAAACAGTGCTATAATAACATTTCTGGTGAATAAAAGCGTAAAATATAGACGAATAATTCGTCGCTATGCGAATAATTGCAAATAATCATTCACGGACACTTGCATTTCTCGAAGGTTAACGTGATTGGGATACAAAAGGAAATTGTTTGCATTTGATTGGCACAGAAGATTATAAATTTGCCGCGAGTTAAAGGAAAATTTGTGCCATTCTAAGGTTAGTGATAATAATTTAAAGTAAGCAGTTATTTCATGACTTTGGCACACCGAAAAATCTAGTGAACGGAGGAATAAATCCATTGACTAATTAGCAGGAGATTTTATTGATAAATATTCTTATCAATATCGTGTCCTACAAAAACTTAAACATACTTTATATAAACAAACAGAAGGAGCATAATATGAAAACGTCTTTAAAAAATAACTGAATTAGTTAAACTTCCAGATTATAATTATTTTTGTAGAATATTTCACCTTTCAAACAGAGATTAACTAAAATAATAACTCATACACCGGCAATATATTTATTGCAAAACGAATAATAAAAAAACACCGAATTTAACAGAGAAACTTATATGTTGATTTTGGGAAAGTACTTCGTCAAAAGCTATGGAACATAATGGAAAGACGGGCATACCTATGCATTTACTTCAGATTATTAGAAATATTTACACTAACACCAAATTATGTATATATGACGATAGAAACAATCTAGAAAATACAAATCTTGGACTAAAACAGAGATGTTGTCTATTTCCAGTTTTATTTAATCTTTATATAGAACAGTGGGTTCTAACTTAAGTTAGAATATAATGTACAGATAATTTAAATAAGGAAAAATATGTTGCGACATTATTTTTTGCAAAAGACTATCTATTTGGTCGTAGTTGACTCAGAAGATTCACTACAGAAAATTGTATTTAAACTTCAACAAATAATGCAAAATCACAATTTATACATATTCACCAACAAAACCAAGATATAAAAGAACTGAACATATTCAACATTATGGACGAAATAAAAACAATGTAGGCAACAATGAAAAGAAATTACCAAAGATCTACTACCGATAGAGAGCAAAAGGAAGACGAAGCATTGGAACACCAAGAAAGAGATGAAAAGGGCAAATTTAGAAAATTGTGTGGTAACGCAACGGAGTATATCCAAAGTATGACAGAAGAAGAACAACTCAAGTACAAAACTACAATTAAAACGAACAATTACAAATTGTAATACATTTGAAAGTATTTCTTAACTAATTGCTATGAATAAAGCTGATATAGATCATATTCTGCTACTTATGTTTTGAAAATGCACTCTCTCCAGTGATCTTCATTATTTCCAACATTTGCAATGTATCCTTATTATAGGATAAGGAAAGTAAAATTTGTGTTACTGCCAATAAACCTCGCAATATTCAACAGTTTAGGGAGAACAACCAGACCTAGACAAAAACACACCGGTTAGTGTAATGCAAAATGTTATCAAGAAGGTCAGTAGTTGTGAAGAAAAAAATGGGGGCTATTTGCGTAATTAATTTTCAAAGTGTAGAAAAAACAAATTCCAAAGGTATAACTTATTATAAATAAATATCGATGAAAATATTAAAAAGTACAAAAGTTTGTTGTTTAAATGGTAGCGTGGTTCATTGCCCTTATAATCCTGTATTACACATTTTGTATTTTCAATCCAGTTTAGTATAAAAGCCTAATTTCTGCTTAAGGAAATGTAGAACTATAAATATAAACGACCATAACTTAGAGCTTAAATAGTTTATCCACTTTAGTATATAAAATTACATTTATAACCTGGCAAAACGAAATATTCTCAGAATAGTGACTAGGTCATAAAGGTAGAGATGGATAATTAGCAAAGCTGATGATATATCTAGAGAAGCATAAAATGAGACCTCCAGTCTCTATAAGAAGAAACGAAGGTCCATACTTGCAAGTGGAATATAAAAATGTTAAAGGACCACAAATGATTATTACGCTACTAGCTAGTAATATGCAAAACCAGAATTTAGTTCATCGGCGGGTACAAATATATCAGGCAACAAAAACTATATACTAAGACCACAATAGCAAATATGTTTGCACAAAATCTTGAACTTCTACATGAAAGGTATTAACTAAACTGGAGAAAGAACGCATAAATGTGAACTTAATGACTTTAAGGAACATACGCCTCAAAAGCGGAACTGGTTTTTGTACTACTATAAAAAACATTGCTTTCCGATTTGTATCAGAAACTTTAATGAAGTGGGCACAACAAAATATCGAGCGAGTTGAAAGCATCTTTCTAGGCTCGTATACCTAAAATGAAAGCCTGACTCACACGCAACCTTCCCACCGTACAATGGACTGCAACATCCTGTGAGGGTGCACGTCTGGGGTTACACTCACATGCACGTTTTTGGTACGTTATGCACAATACAAAAGTAGTTTCCGGCAGAAAATGACATGCCAATCTTGCAGGACAAACATTCAAAATATAGAAGCTGACTTTTTACTGCACGTAAACTTAACAATGACATCATTATGATGGGATGGGCTTCTCAATCGCCGAATCCTAATCCGATAGTAAACGGTTAGGCGATTATAAAGCAGAAACTTCGTAGAAGGCAAAATTACTCATTCAAGTTGTTTTGCACGAAAATAAAACCTATGTGGTCATTACCAACCAGTTTTCATAGAAGTACATGGGTGCAGGGACAAAATATAAAATTGTATAAAGTATTATAAATAAGTAAAATATTAGCTACCGATATAGAGTTAAAAGAGATTAAAATTCGTGCGTTATCGTTGAACTATACAACAAAAAATAAGTAAACATATGGACTCTATACACTAATATTATACTTGAAAAGTCAATCAGTTATTTAGCTCTGCATACGGTTGCTTTTTAAATGATGTATCGTTTTTCAATATTTCAGACTTTTATAATACCTGTAAAATCACTAGTTCCTTTTTTTAAATATTAGCCAGTTAACATATCATTAATACTTTTTAATTTAACTAACTTATATTTTGTTACAATTAACTAAAATAAACTTTACTAATCATTTTTTATTCAAATCACTATAATAAACTCTTCTACAAATACTTTATCAAAGTTTGTATTCCCTAAAAACATTAATGCAGTTAAATTTGATATGTAGATATTTGAGATGCGGCAACAGAAAATAACTTTTTGGGGCAATTCCCCAGATTTCCCGAAAACTAGTTAGTTCATTTGATGCGCCTTGTCAAGTTATGTAGCACATCAAAAAATTTCGTGGTAACCACTTGTCTCTAAGCTAAAAATAGCAAAAACAATAGACCCTCAGACTTAAGTGCAATTTTTGAATAAAAAAAGTTATTTGTTGTCGATGTGCTGTATTTTACACATCCAATTAAATTGTAGAGTATCTAAATATTTTGAGAAGGAGTTGTATATGGGAAGTTAAACACACTCTTTTGAAGAAAAAAATTCCAAAATACCATTATCAAGCTATGAAAGTGTTAAAGAATTTTCTAATAAATAATTTCTTGAGAAGATTCTAGGGAAATGGCATGTTGGATGACTTCGTTAGCAACGTAATACAACAGGTCAACGATATCACGCAATACTTTGGTTTGAAACTTTTGTAAAATGGCAACGTTGGAGTTACTAACTGAACCTCACAGACGAAGTTCAGGCGGGCTTCAGGATACCTTGTATTACAACAGCTTGTTATCCAAAGTTTTAATCTTTGATCAAGGAATCAGTACATCTGGTTCAATTTGGGTCTTAGTTGCTTGGACTTGGGAAATATTTATTTTTTCATCTTAAGCCTGCGGGAGATGAAAATTATTGAGTTTCATGGGTGAGCAAGGTAAAAGTAATATGAATAGACTATTTTTTACCTTGTTTTAGCCAGTTTTAGATTTGGTTTGAAAGCTTGAAGTTGATGCTGGACCAGCATGGAAAGTCATAATGTATATGTAATTGACAGGTCTGTGGTATATAAAGTGGTACCAGTACGCTTTCTTAAAGAACGTATTGAATTTAGATCAAGTATTTTTAATTTATTATTATTATTTTATTTGGCTAAAAAGTATTTTTCTGTTAGATAAGATTTGAGCAGTTGACAGTGAGAGTATGGTAGAAGCTTCTTTAATTTGACTTGCAATCCTTTGTGCCACGCCTTGTCGAAAATATCCAGAAAGGCAGCTGATCAGACTTTTATTATTTTATTGATCACTCTATGTACTTGTTCTATTATTCCGTATTCGTTACGGTATCTAAATCCAATCTTTTGGTCATTATTATTTTGAACGACATGTTCAACGATCGAATTTTGCACGAAACATATTCGGACACATTCTCAAGTTTACGTGGAGTGCGTCAATAGTTTATAATCCTACTGCTAGGTGACAGACAAGCCACGGGTTGCAAAATGTATGTGAGTGGCGAGGAAAAGGCATTTTGCGTTTTAGAATTTCATGGGAATAGGTCAGTGTTGATCGTGCAACGTCAGTTTATGGTGCGTAAAAGATAATTTATGAATAAAATATAACATACTGAAGTCGTTTATATCATATTAAAATGCCCCATATAAAAGTATAGTTAAGTTAGTGTAAGCCTTGAGGAGCGAAAATTAAAAGACAAACAAATATATTTTGGTTAGAAGTAAACGTATTGATGAAAATCCGAATCTGTTCACTTTATAACCTTCTCTTAGCTACTTATCAACTCATCAATATCAAGGCTCATCTCATAAATACATATTTAAAACATTTATTTTCGTGCAAAAATCAAAATTAATAAAGAAATTATACAGTTGTCTTCACGGTCTACTATGTATCTAAAAATGATTTCTACTATGCATCATTCGCTGCACATCAACTTCTATCATTATTTTTAAACAGCCTAAGAAATTGATCTTCAGTTTTAGTTTCTCAACTATTATTTTAGACTAATCTATTTAGAATGAATAAAGAAGTTTGGTGAAACAAACTTAAGGGTCGTTGAACGGATTGTTCCTTTATAACACAAACTGTATACTTTTGACATTTAACTAGTCGTGTGGTTTGTAATTAATGATATGATGTGAAGTCCGGTCAACACATGACTTTATCACCTCTGTTCTTGTTTTGAATAAATATATATAAATCCGTAAAACATCATTACATTAAATTTTAGGTATGAACACTACCCCCACCCCATATAAATGGATTAACCAAATAAACTAAAATTGGTTTAAATTTCAGAATATCATAGCCAGTCGAAATATTTCTAGTTATTGCTGAAGGTGAAATGGTTTTCATTGCCGCAAATAATAAATTTGTTGCATATCGTAAGGTATTTTTGGTATTTTTGTCAATTGTATTATACATCATTCTTCTTCAAAATTCGATGAAGGGAATTATATTTATTTGGTATTACTTCGCAAAGCTTTTCTTTATTATAATATATTTTACTTTCTTCGTAATCATTTATTGCGGGATACACTGTGTGAATGAGATTATGCAATAATCATTTACAAATAAAATTATGAACTTCTAAATATAAACATAAAAGATAATTACACTCATAATAACGCTTCTGCATAAATCACAAGTAATAATATTGTTCATTTTAATTGGAACACTCTTTTTTTATTTTACTTAAATAACGAATTAATCTAAAATCGTTCTTAAATCATCTTGGTCTTCTAAAGCGACGTGAAAATTCAATGATTTTATTTGAATGGTAAAAAAACTTCTACAACTGAGATTCATTGGAACAATTTTGAATTAGTAGAAGAAATACGCGCGAATAATGTTTTTGATTAGTCACATTAGGTAGGTAAACAAATATATGTGCAGAATAGTGTTTGTTACACAAAATGTGCTAAATAAGTGACTCAGGCGATGTATTTTATAGTTTTAGTTATTTAGGATACTTAGTCACTAATGAGTCATCACAAATATTTCAGAATTAACGCTAGCAATAATGGACAAGAACCTTTTTTAGACACATGACAGACAGGTTTCAGTGCATCTAGAACGTTGTAGATGGGTATTTTTTTTATTAATATAAAACCAGTATTACATTCAAGCTTCATATGAAATTGCTTAGCATCATACTTTCAAATTATTGTCCATTTTGGCAAGCATATTTAAAAGCAGTCTAGCGTAAAATCAAATAGTTTTCATTTAAATAGAACTCCAATAAGAAAAACTTGATTTCATTTAAAAGCTAGAACATAGAAGCACCAGTAATCGAGCAGAGCCATACATACACAGTACATTGATTATTTAATAATTGTGAAAACTCTAATTCAAAATATACTTTTCATTAGAACGAACCAAATTTATTAGCAAGGTTGTTACACAGGGAGGTCATTGAAACGTCATGAACGGTTATCAACCCATACCAAACAACTATTAGAGCCGCTACGAGAAAACCGCAAAATCAGTAATGGAAGAGTCATCCGAAGTTTCCAATTGCATTTATGTCATAAAATCAATTCCTAGAATTATAATGCGAATTATTGACAATAAATTTCGCGATTAAAAAAACGATAAGCCAAATCAATTTCTCCGAATTTACAACGTCAAAGACTGTAAAAAGGAACAA
Source organism: Sinelater perroti (assembly GCA_036346155.1). NCBI lineage: Eukaryota > Metazoa > Arthropoda > Insecta > Coleoptera > Elateridae > Sinelater > Sinelater perroti. The sequence continues at coordinate 20,705,884 of JARFIY010000359.1, read as the reverse complement.
AGAGATTTACGACGCCATGTCAGATGCGGTAATGCTAGTTGTTCATTTTCTGCCGACAGAATTAGGCAGACCGGAGCTTAGAAAGGCTCGTTGGGCGAGGTCACTAAACTGCAAGGCGGCTGCCAAAATTCTGAAAACAATTTGGCACACGCTTGAATAGGAAAAGTAGCTGCCAAATAAAATTCGTAAAGTTTTAAGATAAACCTAATCTGATTGCATCGCGCTTTTTAAGAGAGGCATTTATGCATATTGTATACCACATAAATATTATTTGGTTAAAAAATGGTACAAAATGTGATTAGAAATTTTTAAACTTTTTAAAACTCAAATTAACGTATTTTACGAAGCAGTGTTTTAAATACTAGAATTGACACCGATTTTCAAAATAATCAATAAAAAATTCCTTTGTTGCCTTAAAAATCTGACGCCATCATTAATTTTTACCATTACAGTCCACTGTTTAGAATGAAATTACGTTTTCGGTGTATAGTGGAGAATTGAACTTTAGCACGTGGTCACAAACAATCTATTGGATTCTTCAACAACTGCAAATACTGATATTTGATATTTGATATTTGTGACACCCATTTATTATACAAAATATATGCGCAAAATAAAAAACTGTAACGCATTAAGGGAAGGAACTGCGTCTTCTACGAGGTGTATTCAAGTTATAACACCTCCGAATTTTTTTCTCAAGACTGGAAACAAGTAGAAACATGCGGTTAGTTTCAAAATACGCGTGCACTCTTTGTGAATGCGTGACACAGATGGCAGCACTACACGGCACACAGGACTCTAGCAGAACCGACAAGAGTGAGGATTGTTTTTGATACTTAAAATGGCGACGTTTTCATTACAAAAACAGCGTGTAATCATTCGTTTTCTTCATTTGCATGGTGTGACACCGATTGAAATTCATCGTTGAGTGAGATATGTGGTGATGGTGTTATAGATGTGTCTAATTTGCGTTTGTGAGTGCGACATTTGAAAGAAGGGAAAACGTCGTGCGGCAACAAACCAAGACGACATGATCAAGCGAGTGGAGAAACTTATTTTGGGGGATCACCGAATGAGTGTGGAATACATCGCCTCCAAAGTTGGCATTTCCGTGGGACCTGTGCACACAATCCAGCATGAAGACCTGAAAATGCCACCGAGATAACGCACCAGCGCATCAGGCAAATGCGACATAGAAGTTTCTTCATAACAACAACTTTGAAATTATTTCTCATGTTCCCTACGCACCAGACCTGGCCCCTAGTGATTTTTGGTTATTTCCAACGATGGAAGGCACTGTCCATGGTCGCAAATTCACTAGTCGTGTTGCTATTGCATCAACGATTTTCCAGGGGGCAAAACACACCCCTAAAGAAGCTTTCGAAGTGGCCATGGAATTATGGCGTCGATGTTATAAAAACTGTGTACGGCTGCAGGGAAATTACGTCGAGAAATGATACAGTTTTCGTGTGGTTAGTTTGTGAGAAAAAAATCGGAGGTGTTATAACTTGAATGCACCTCGTAATATGTGTAAAACATGGTTTTGGAGTGAAAATTAACGAAATCGGAGGACAATGATTTATAAAACCTGTTAGCCAATAATCAATTTAAAACGTAAGCAGCTGTAACGCTAATATTTACGCATTTCTATCCGGTCACAAAAGTTTGGCAAGATTCAAAAAGAGCATGGGTGAGTCCCGTATATGCTCACTTGGCTTTATCTCTCTGAACAACATTTAAGCCCAAGAGGAAGATCTTTTTGTATAAGTGACTGGTGATATTAGGTGGGTATATTATAATAATTCCAAAAGACAAAAATCGTGAGTTAATTCTGATGAACATCAGTAATATATTTTGATCGCAATTGCCAATATTTATGGTAAGAAACTCCGTTTATGTATTTGATGAGACTTCAAAGTTATTAAAACTGGACAGAACTACCACCAATGCGTGTTAGAAAAAACACATTTTGCATATAAGTGACACTTAGAATACATTTTAGCCATTTATTGGGGAGATAACAAATTCCTTTTCGATCAAAAGACGTAAAGTTGGTAATGCATTTCTTGACCCTGTCGAATATTTCAAAATAAGAATGTGTTAAATAGTGTTAGAAGGCTTAGACCAAGTGAAAATCCAACTAAAATAGTTCTGGTGAATTCGCTAATGTTAAAAAAATTTAGTTCACCAATCAAGCATGTTCTTAGTTACTTTCGACGTCTGTGGCTGCACGATAACATGTGCGACATAATGACCAACTTTAGCTCATTGCTCGTTAAAGATCTCTTACGCTTGATTTCATGTCAAATAAAGTTGGTGCGGTAGCAAATGTAAAGGTAGCCTGCCTGTCAGGTCTTTGACCCTCTATTTTATTTCGGAATCCGGCTGTCCCTTCGTAATAAACTAGTGCTTTAGAAAACCATCTGCGCGATCATGTTGAACTCCTGTTCTATGTGAAGGTAATGTACTAAAGCATACAAGCTCCAGATAATCCAGAATTGTGCCCCCGAAACCATCTTTGGCGCTCCCTGGTTTGTCAGGAATTCAGTTTTTCACCGCGATGCCGACATGCTAAAAAGCCAGGAGTATTTCTCCAAGTACGCTCAACATCTCTTCTCTAGCTTTGAAGACCACGGTAACCCCAATCATCCGCAACCTTAATGATTACGAGTTGGACAGAAGCATAGGAAAATGATGATTCCCCCGTAAAGCCAAACGGGGGTGGTCTAATGCAGGTATATCAACATTCACGCCAGATCACGAAGAAAAAGTCAACGTAAACATTAGTTCAGTTCTTATTTGTCAAAATGTCCAAGAATTTGTACTTATAACTTATTCGCCAAGCCAACCTCTTGTCTTAGTCAGCCAACTCAGGAGGAGAAGGAAATCATCATTTTTTTATGTCTATATTTCTCATATCATATGTGCCTATATAGTTGGTTATATATTTATTTCAAAAATGTTCGACGGGTATAATATTAACAGTCATAGAAGTTTTGCAAGCTTCTATGTTGGAGATTTCAATTTTAAAGACTTAATGCATATTTATTTATTTAGTAATGTCGGATATAGAAGCTATACGAAATAACAATATTTAAAAATAAACGAAAAATCCAGTCTTTATACATTTTTTAAATTTAACTTTCTAATTTTTCCACTTTTTTGTGTAGTAAAAATCACAAAAATCCCATTTTAAATATTTAATACTTATATACTATAATTAAATAGGAGTACCATTTAATTTGTAATAATGGTTCCAAAGGAGACTTATTTAAACTAATTTTAATTTTTTTTAGTTAAATATAAAGATTTCGAAGTTAACCTTTGGTTGAATGTAATATTGCTAAAAAAGAAACCTTTGAAAAATCCAACAAACTTAAAATACTTAACCAGCTATAACTTCTTAACAATCTTTCTGTTTTGTACTTTCAAAATTAAACAATAATAAAAACTATTTGAAAATAATCTCGTGGTTAAGATTTTCCAAGACATGTTCGTTCTGAAGTTAAGTCTGATTTTCGTTATATTACGTACTTCCAATGAAAGGGACTTGGGTAAACGAATTTAAGCGCGTTAAACCAAACATAGAAATCCGAAAACAGCTGTTACATCATAAATCATCGACAAAGTCCGTGATATGGTCTTAACTAACAAATGAGTGGATAATGCAGTATTAGCTAGCACAACATGCGGGTATCTCAACTGAACGAGTTCGCTTCATTTTGCATAATTAATTACACTTGAAAAATGCGAACAGTTTATGAATATTTAAGCAGGATTTTTGTAGAGTTTTGCGGTCATAAACAAAAGTTGTATTTACCACTATAAATCAGAAACAGCAATCAAGTAAAAAAGAATCGGGTCCGAGAAAAGTGAAAAGCATGTCAGCCATCGGAAACGTGGTAGCATCAATTTTTTATAATACTGCTGAATGGCTATTTTGAGAAAGGAAAACCATTATTGGTGAGTGCTACACAGCACTTTTGGAGAGATTAAACGCAGCTATCGCTGACAAAACGTCTTGAAATAGCCACTTAAGCCGTCCACCGAGCAAAAATTAACTGAACTAAGGCTTGAAATTCTTATCTGTTCCAAAACTTAAAACTTTCCCCAGTGGATAAAAATGCGGGTCAATCGAAGAGGTGATAGAACATCATAAACAAGTATTTTGAGGGTCTCAAAGAAATCAATTTCTATGAAGGAAATGCGAATTTGAAAAAACAGTGATGCAAATACATCGAACCTGAGGGAATTATAAGTAAACAAAGTACATTATAAAACCCAAATTTATATCAAACCACCTTAGTAGCTATATCTGGCACCTATATGTAATTAAAGTCTTTTTTCATATTCTTCATATTTGCAATAGCTACTTTACGCCTTCGCGAAGAAAAATTTTGATTATATCTGTATATATCTATTTGCAACACATAAAAAACATGTTTACGTAATTATGGACATGATTTAGGCATTCATATTTAGAACGAATTACACAGGCCTGCGATAGAAAAATTGTTTGAAATATAATCAATGATTTTTATAGTTTTTTATACGCTGATTACGGAAAAAAAATCCATCACGCACAGTTTAGTCGGGTGGCAACACTAAGTAGCTGTCAAACCTTTGCTTTTCTCATACAGTGTATCTCTTGACTCTGTAGTGTATACATGTTTTTTTTATTTTTGTTGATTCTGTTGGTTATTCGGTTTACTTAATGGAAACATACCAAAACCTTGAAGTGATCTTCAACAAACGTAGCTATTCAACTCATAAATGGAATATTTGTGACGATTGAAAAGTCATTTCGCTGTTGCGATACACAAAGTATTCATGTTTTCTTTGTGAATGGAATAGCCGCGACAGAAAAAAACAGCGTTACATTAAGAAAGAGTGGCCAGTTAAAAGAAGCTTAGAGGTTTAAATTAAAAAAAAGTTTTTCTTCCTCCACTTCACATCAAATTGGGTCTGATGAAGCAATATGTTAAGGCCTTATCAAAGGAAAGAGAATGCTTTCGATATCTTTGTCAGCAGTTTCTTGGTATATCTGAGGCGAAGTTGAAAGTAGGAGTATTTATTGGACCTGACATCCGAAAACTTATGAAAGATGACAACTTTGAGAAAAAAATGGGTCCAAAATAAAAAGCAGCATGATTACAAAGCCATTGTAACTGAAATGTTAGAAAGCTTAAGAATTTAGACTGTAATATGAGTCTAAAAGTACATTTTCTCCACTCACACCTAGACTACCTTCCAGACAATCTTGGTTCTACCAGCGAGGAACAAGGTGAAAGATTTCATCAAGATATATATATAAAAAAAAATAATGGAAAGGCGATCCCCAGCGACCCTATAGCAGAAGAGGCACAAAATGAAGTTTTGATGGAAAGCAAAAACGATACTACAAGGTTAAACAAGATCATTCAGTTTTACTATTTTGTATTGTTTTTATGAAAAATGTTTGGATACTTATGATTTTAATAAAATATACATTCCATAATTTTTTGAGTTCATGAAAAAGACACAACAATAAGTGACTAAAGTTAAAACAATTTTTAAAAAGTATTTTTTGGAGGACTGTGTTATTTGTGCTCTACCTGGAAATAAATTGACAGCAAGATCAGCTGGTCATATTATAATTAGTAATTTCCATGAAAATGGTGCTAGTACTACCATATAAATAGAAGACAACATCGTAAACGCTTAGCATTAAAAAGGATAAAAAAATATATAATGGACTATTCCACAAAATCTAGAGTTTCTGAAAATAACAGCTTTTAAAAATACGTAGGTAACTAAGTAAATTGGCATAAATCAAACAGTATTGTTTATTTAACATAAGTTTATAATTCGAATTTTGCTACTGACGTAATATCATAAAAGCGTATATCATTGGTTGCAGCTGTTTGTCTATCTTTTTTTATTAGAATTGCTTTCCCTTTTCCACTTATAGGGCATCATATAGATCTTTATCCTATTACGCCACTTAATTTTTTCTTGAAAATGATACATCCTTTCAGAAAACAGTAAAAAAATTTTAAAATCTTGAGTGAAGTAGTCCATTACAGCGTGACCACTTTATTATAGCTTATTTCTTACTATAAGGTGAAAACATTTAAAAAAATTAGAAAACAAATCAAATAAAACAATAAAACCAAAATATAAAGTTAGTGGACAAAATAAGAATACCTGTGACACGGCATGCAGTATTTATTAATAGAAAGTTGACCCATTTTTTATTTGAATTAGAATATATTCAAAAATACAAATATAGATCATACGCAAGGTTCATAAAAAAACGCAATTATTCCTCGTACAAATGGTGAAGTTAGAGGGAAAATCGGGCATTATGAACAGAAATACATTTTAGAATACAGGCAACTCTAGAAAACAGTCTACAGTACAAGATAGAGATAATAGTTCAAAATAATGAGGTGTAAGATTATATGTGATTTCAAAACTATAGCAACATATTGAATTTGATACAATCACAGTACCACCGCCTTGTTTATATACATAAATGAAGCAGTTAACGCGAAAGGGTTTCGCCAGCATTCTCTTCTGGTCTAAAACAATGTAAATGAAGATTTCTCAATCTGGATAACTTGTCCTTACTGCTTGGGAGTCTATTCAAAATGCTTTCAGCACCATTGTTGTAGTAGTTTTAAAACTATTCGTTGTTACTGGTAGTTTTTGAAATAATTGCATTGCTATGACTGGCCACCATATGCAGTTCACATTTGATAGTTTTGGTTAACACGGGATTCCAAAGATTGTCTTTTAACAGTTGGGCTGAAAAGTTCGTAGGCTGACACATAAGCGGCGCTAGTAGTATTAAATCCATGTGCTTTTTAGTTAACCCTAACCTTCAAAAGACTCGTGTATAAATTTGACAACTGTCGGACTATTAGTTTAGGAGATATCGTATTTTGAGTGAAGCAACTATTGTTAATTTTAAAAAAATGGATAAAAAGGAATTTCGAGTATTAATGAAACACTGCTTTTTGGCAAAAAAAATACCGTTGAAACCAAGGCTTGGCTTGATAAGCATTATTTAGACTGTGCACCAGGAAAATCAACCGTTGAGAAGTGGTTTTCCAAGTTTAAACGAGGCGAGATGAGCACTGATGACGATGCACGCAGTGGACGCCCGAAAGAGGCCGTAACGGACGAAAACATAAAAAAGTTTACAAAATGATTATGAATGACCGTAAATTGAAGTTAAGCGAGATAGCTGAGACTCTGAAGATATCAAAATACAGTGTTGGACATATCTTGCATGAATATTTGGACATGCAAAACTGTGTGCAAAGTGAGTGCCGCGCGAGCTCACAATCCAGCAAAGTTTCAACGTGTCGTTGATTCAGAACAATGTTCAGCGATATTCAACGGTAATAATAACGAATTTTTCGTTGATATGTGACAACGGATGAAACATGGCTTCATCACTACACTCCAGAGTCAAATCGACAGTCAGCCGAGTGGACTGCACGCGATGAACCGAATCCAAAGAGTGGAAAGACGCAATAATCGGCTAGCAAGGTTTATGGCATCAGTATTTATTGATCACCTTGAAAGGGCCAGACCATCAATAGCGATTATTACAAAGCGTTGTTGGAGCGTTTGAAGGACGAAATCACGAAAAACGGCCCCATTTGAAGAAGAAAAAGTGCTGTTTCATCAAGACAATGCAACGTGCCACAAGTCAATGAAAATGATGGCAAATTGCATGAATTAGGCTACGAATTGCTTCCGCATCCACCGTATTCTCCAGATCTGGCCACCAGCGACTTTTTCCTGTTCTCAGACCTCAAGAGAATGCTCGCTGGAAAGAAATTTAGCGCCGATGAAGAGGTAATTGCCGAAACAGAAGCTTATTTTGAGGCTAAAGACAAAATATATTTTAAAAATGGTATAGAAAAATTGTATGATCGCTATAATCGGTGTATCGCCCTCGAAGGCAATTATATTGAATAATAAAATCCAATTTTATCAAAAAATTTTTTTTACTATGTTAGCCCACGAACTTTTCAGCCCAACTGTTACTATGGTGCCAATATCTGCTTTAACACCTATATCTATGTTAATGAGCTTTGATCTTCGTTCATTGTTCTATTTCACAGATGTTGAACCATGTTTTGTGTAAATTGTTACAATAATGCTCTTCATAACACTTGTGGAGTTGGCTACTTTCGTTATTAAGGTTCCAGTAAACCTCCTACAAATAATTACGCTTCTTTGTCTGTTAGCAGCAATCCACATACAAGGTTTAGATTTATACAGGTGCCTGTATGGTTACTAGATAACAGAGTTCTATGACAAATATGACCTAGGGCCCGTTATCATGGGTATTCACATTATTTTATGTACCACCTACACATACCACACTTTTTAAAATTCATATCATTTGAAATTTACAAGAATATTAAATGAATATTATTCCAGTGTAAAACATCTAAGGAGATCATCATCAATTGATGTTATTCCTATATAAATTACTTAATATATTTTGATTTTGGTTAGGATTTGTTTGTTTTATTGCAACAAGAAAACAGCCTTCTTGAAATTTCTGGGAGCTCATTCTGACGATCATGAGTTTTTGCATAATAGTTGAAAACAAATCTCATTTTGCACAAAAGGTACTTTCAAGTTTTCGTGGATGGCCTGGTTAGTAACATATCAAGGTGTGTTAATTATTCAAGGTAGGATCTTAAACTGAAACTGCTGAACAATGCTGGTATTAGATTTCTTGGCATATTCCCGAAGTTGAAGACCATATATCCATATTGGCTCTATAAAAAATAACAATGTCCTCAGCAAAGGTGACAATTAGGGTGTTCTATATCTCTGATATGCCAGACTTAAATAGAAGATAAATAATTGACCCCAATACAAAGCCTTAACGATATTATTGATAATTCTATTTGTTCGAAGAACGGTTTTCACAGAATCCGAATTTATGTAGAGACATTATTGTGGAAAGTTTTACGTCTTCTTTCATTCTACTTAATAATGTGGGAAGCAATCTAATCGGTTTATGAGACGTTTTCTAATTAGGTGGTTTACCAGGTTTAATACTATCAGGTATAATACTTAGGAATGACCATGGACGGCAAACTAACTTGGAAATCCCATTTACTAAAGAAACGGAAGCAAATAGATCTAACCACCAACCAGCTAAATTGGTTACTAGTAGAAAATCGAAGCTAGCTATAGAAAACAAAATCCTGATTTATAAAACCATAATCATACCAACTTGGACTTATGATATAGAACTCTGGGGATGTACCAGCAACATCAACGTTTCCATAATCCAAAGATGCCAGTACAAATTGTCGAGATACTAGATACTAGATGCCCCGTGGTTCGTTTCCAGTAACACAATACATAATGACCTCAAAATCAAATTTGTGAATGAAGTCATTCCTCAAAAAAGCTCTATCCACCATGCTCGACTCGAATTCCACAACAATCCACTCACAGAACCCCTACTACTAAGAAAAGATAACAAACGACTCAAGAAAAGACGGCCAATCGACTTGCTGTAAGAACCTGAGGTGTCGCCGATGGACGAAACCTCATCATGCCATCCCTAAACATTCATAAGATTAGCTTATAGAATTATTGTATTCTGATTGCTGATTAAATTATAAATTAAAAAAATCAGGTTGTAAGCATACTTTTAATGGATGGATACCTAGCACATAAGAAATAACACAACACTGAAGAAGTTAGATTTATCAATTCAGAAATGCCATATTTAATGTAACTTTATTCATTTAAGGTTACTAATGAATATTTCAATGTCTTCAATAATTATTAGTTTAGCGTGTCATAATACAAACTATCAAATAATTAGAATAATTGTTTAAAATTGTTTGTATAAATTTACATTTCTAATACTGTTTCTAGATCAATTATTGTAATCAAATGTTCAGTTCAAGTTAAGAAATATATGTTGATTGCTAATAGGTAACTCTTTGGATATGAAATATGTTAATCACTGATAATGAATATTTCAATGTCTTCAATAATTATTAGTTTATCGTTATATATATGACTATCAGAATAATTCCTTAAATTGTTTGTGCTTATTGTGTATTCTATTGTAATCAATGTTACCAGTTCAAAGCATTAAAAATATATTTATAAGATCTTTGATATGAATATAAACAGAAAATAAAATGAAACTTAATATCGTTATATATAATGCTAAGAATAATCAATTCTATTGGTTCTATTGCCCGTAATATACAAAATCGTTGAAAATTTTTAAGAGATGAATAAAAACAAAAATCAAATGTTAATACATATAATGTAAGCTAAGAATTCAAGAAGGTCGCTTACAAAAAATTCATTAGTGAGATTAACGCAGACTTAATTTGTTGGAATGATCACTTCATTAAATAATATATTTCATGCACACAATCTGAAACAACGTTATACAAATATCAGCAGTTCATATACTACCAAAAAATTAAAATAAAACAATATATGTTATAATTTAGATAAAGCCTCTTGGACAAAACTGGCAAATTTACAGTTGTTTTTAAAATTAATTTAAAAAAAAAGTTACACCAACATAAATTCCAAAGAAGTAGTTTATTAAGGTAAATATAGATTTTAAAAATCCACTAAACTAACTTCCACTTCTAAGTCCTTATAATTTACGATTTTTATTTTTTGTACAAGCACATCTTTGTTCATAAATAAAGGATCAGTGTAAATTATAATGAAACCGTGTTTTAAAGTGAATCAAAGGTGTACAGATGTGCAACAAAACTAAAAACGCTAATAAATACAAGAAGCCACAACTGTGATTAAAAGAATATGTAGGCACGACAAAAAATGCACGATAGACAGGCATACCGTACAATAATGTGCCATACTACACACAAGAATAGTGAGCTGTTTTTGAGAAATATATGTCAATTTCCTCATGAATTATATGTGGAACTCTTGAAGGTAAAGAGGGAATGTCGTTTTGCAATGCGTCTACCTAGTAGATCCCAAGCATACTCAATAGGTTCAAGTTAGAAAACTTCTGTAGTAAGTCTAAGCATTAGATATCCTTTACTTCCCGAGACTCGGAATGATTTGCTTGATGAAGTGTATGCTCATCCATAAAGAGAAAGCATTGCCCCATTGCCTCTTAGATAGGAAAGTATATATTGTTAAACAATGATATCCTAGTATGTCTGACCAGTAATATTTCTACCAAAGACATGGAGAGGTAAGAGAGCCTTACACAATGGTAGCTGATTATCAGGATATTAGCACCTTCAAAATGATTTCGTTCACATGTTTTTTTGATATATCCAAAGATGTACACAATACTAGTCTAAACGTAATCCTTTCTCCATTACACTGCATCCTGTAAGTCGGCCTGTATACAGATCATATTCTCTTTGTTATTAAACAAGAGTTTGTCTAAAAATTCGTATCTTGATAGGTGTTGCAAGATCTCTGCTAAGGTCAATCGTTTTTTGACACTTTCCAAATAGGGAAGAGCTTTGGGCACCAAGAAACACCAAAACATATTTTTTTAAAAAAAAGGAAACTTTAATTTGAAGGTTTTTAAAAAAAAATTCATTTCAAATTAAATTAGAGGAAAAAATGTATATATTATTACTCCAGGCAATTATATCCTAATATTTCATTAAAAGTAATAATCACTTTTCAATTGCTATCAATTAAAATTCAGTTGTGGTAATGGAGAATATTAAACGGATATTATTACCCCGCTTTCTTAAGATTTGTATTTTGGTTTTTAACCCATAAAGCTAAACAAACATCTACTTTATTACCCCATTCCCAAGTGTTTTGTATGGGAGTTGTATTCTGAGAATAAGCGTATCCTCAGCTCTAAGAGCTTCTGCTTTAGATTTGCAGTGACACTTTGTAAAATTTGAAGTTCCTAGGCTAATGCTCGTTGGGCAACACTAAGTTCAAGTTAACCAAGGGTCCAATCTTAGAGAAAGTTATCAATATGAAAGGTTATAATACAGTTGCATACTTAGTATTCACAGTAACAATACACACACATTATGCGCGTTATTTAGTTTCCTGACATGAACTTTTGTAGAACTACCAGCGCCACTACCTATTCTTAAGAGTTGTTAAGTGTAGCAACTTATTACATGTGAAATCTAGGCAAGGCACATAATTATTAAGCAATTTTCTTCCTATTTTCCTGCAACCTTTGGTTTACGAACATAAGTGAATCATATTTGGTTTTACTACATTTTACTTACTATAAGTTCTAATAGTGGAAAACTTGGTAAAAAATTAACGAGTTTTACTTATTTAATTGAAATTTGTCCCAACTCTGTTAAGAATGCAACAAAATAAATATTTAATTAAACATTATGTTGGGGTAATTATTTCCAATAATTATTGTGGCTTTTAGTTATTACTTCTTTCAACTATGAGAAAATTTTGTATACAAATTACTGTATTACACATGCCCCGTGGAAACCAAAGTGGAAATAAAACTTTATTCCTGACTTTGTCAAAAATTAATTAAAAAAGCAAGAGCACCCAATTCAAGAAAAGCATATTTTTTAAAATAAAAAATTGAACTACAATAATGAGTATTATCCTTAATCAAAATTTGAAATAATTGTAGACTGACTTATGAAATACCTTTTTTCCTTAAAAGTTCATTACTTAATATTAGTGAATAATTGCTTGTGATCCGTCTAATTATTAACCTCATCTGATGTAATGAATACGTCCTAAGGATGGTGCAATAGTTTCTCAATTACTTGATACATAAGTCAAGTTCAAAAAACCCCACAACTGTTACAAAGAATTCAGTTAAAATCTTAAAACTATAATCTAAAACTAAGTATATTATATTTAAAAAACATGTGGGTACATAGTGGTTAGAATGTCAATCGTCAACACTTCTGTGGTTTGAATTTTCCAATTAGATTTTTTTCTGTATTAGCAATAACAAGATAATTCAAAATTTGGCTATCAACCCAGAATACTGATCTATACATCACCTTCATATAAAAATTATATATGTGAGCAAGCAACAAAATGAATCAACATAAAAATAGGATCAGTAAAGAAAAAAGTCACTACTAAAACCATAAAATTGCTAATAGTAATATTGCCAGATTGAAAAGACCTTTAAAATCAGCATAAGTAAAAAGAGGACAAATGATGATTAGGTACTAATAAACATAGAAAGACTGAATTTACAAGACCACATTAATTAAAAGTAACATCTAATCTGAAAAAAATAAATCAAAAGTTCATAAAAAACTTTAAAAAAGATAAACTAATTGTAAAATAACTGTTTAGACAATTTAGGCTTAAACCTAATTTAAAATTTCACAATCTTATTGGTAAGTTATTTCTATTTCTTTGAGGGCAGATTAAATTTTCCAGACTTGATCTTTTTTCACAATTATAACAAACAGGTATTTTTATGTGAATTAAATAAGTAAATTAATTTTACTTAGTAAGCTTTAGAATATAGATAATTGGAATGTTAGATTTATAATGAATGTCCACAATGAAAACATAAGTCATTTTAAAAAACAGCATTAACTCACCAATCCCTCCTAATTTCCTCTAGAAACTCCACCATTTCCTGCTGCTGTTCCTGCACGTGAGGTTTACCCTCGGCAGGTATACTCCACTCCTCAACAACCTCGTCAGGCTCATGCTTAACCACACTGCCCGCGCTGAACACACTCTCACTATTCACTTCACTCACACTTGTCCGCAAACTATCTCTACTGCGACTCAAATCGGACTTGATGGGAGTTTTTAACAAGTTCGAGTGGTTATTCAAGTGACTACCTACATCTAAATTAGTAAACAAGTTCGTGTTGAAGTCTGCGCTGTGCTCATTCTTGACTGTATCTGTGCCGCACCCTGCCAGCTTGTCACCTTTCTCCGGCTCGTATATCGTAAAGTCCAGGGTTCTCCAGAACTCGTCCAGGCTACTGGAGAGGCGGTCGAGGATGATACGGCCGCCACGGCCCACCCTTCGTCTCGCAAAGCCGATGCAGCGCTGCTGCGGGTGTGCCAGCGATGTCAGAGTGTAGCGGTACCGCTTGTCCCCTGTGCCATTTTCCTCTTGCGAACACCATGGCCAGTTTCCTTCATTCTTTTGAGGCTGAAAGCAACTTGAGTTATCCATGGATATTTGAAAGTGAGAAATACTAATATTAAGTACAGGAAGCATAATAGGTAACATACAAAGAGCAACATAATTGTTATATATAATTCTTTTACATTTTCACTTGGTTTTAGCCAAATGCTCCTTGAGCATACAAAACAAAATCATTGAAATCTCATGAACAAAGAAATAAAAGCCTGCTTTTTTGACCACAATGCCTAAAAATTTTTAGATTTACATGCTTTGACAAAAAACAATGTTTATGGTAAAGTTGTACTAATATCTGAAATATGATACTATAGAGAATAGAAAATTCTGTGGTAAGCAAACCCCATGAAAAAATTCAATAGATGAACAGTTATATTCCACAAGAGCTTGATACAGATTTACACAATTTAAGTCAAATATGTTACATACATTTCACATAAATTTTTTTGATCGAGAGTTGACAAAATCAAAATATGTTCTAAATGGATTTTCCTATTTGGGTAAAGATAAAACTTAATCTTCAACACTTTTCAATGTTTATAGTTTTGAAATTAGACGAACTGTAAATATACTAAAGCAGGAATACTACAATGAATAATTTTTTTACCAATATTTCATGATATAAAATTATTTTACCAAAAACTTCTTGATTAGCACCATTCAAGCAAATAATAAGAAACGCTCAAGATTAACAAAAAAAAATGTAAATAAAATAAACTTATTTTCCTTATCCTAATACTTTATAAAAGCAAGGCAAAAGTATTGTCAGCACTAATTGTGTGAATGTTATACTAAAAATTCACTGTATGTTCAGAAATAAATTTCTTTTTCAACTGGCTAAAGAACTTGGAAGCAAATAAAAGAAAATTAAGTCAAATACCTCATTTCCCTTGTAGTTTATGTTAAGTCTTGTCAAATCAACTACAGCATAAAATCATTTACAGAAAAATTGGGATTTTTGGTTACCTATCAATTGGGTGAGAGAAATAGGTACATAAGAAATGTCTGTAAACTGTGTTAAAAAATTTGTTGTGCAAAAAGCTAAGGGTATAATCAAAACAAAAAATATATGCAGGGAGTATTTACTGAAATACAAAATTGAAGTGGGATTTTTGATTTTTAATAATTTCAAACGAACAGCGAGATTAAAATGCAATTTTAAATTAAAATAATCAACAAAAGTTACTTCACATCTCATCAATTTGACATTAAAATCATGAATTCACTGACTATCGTTCAAAAATTATAGTTGTTTCTGGCTAAATACGCAGACCGGGAAAATCTAGACCAATAAATGTAGGTGGAATTAAAAGAAAATATTATGGTGGAACTGTGATATTAATACACATCCTGTTTTGTTATGGAAGCACTGAATGCTTATTGTAATTCATTTCTTAGAAATATATATGTTGTTGCAGACTGCTAACAAACTGCATGAAGACTAAAGCCACTACATTTAATAACTAAAAGTAATCTAATAAACTAATAAATACTTACAAACCAAAAATTACTTCGCCTGAATTATATTAAAAAGTATAGTATAAAGGGACAAAAATGAATTAAAAGCCTTAGATGGGGATTTTGCCTTAGCACATTAAAGTCTGAGAGTTCAAGCCAGATTTGGTAGATATAATAATATATGTTGACTGGCACACAAAATATCATAAAAACCCAATTAAGTTTTTTACACCATGAGACAAAATGACTATTCTACTAAACAAACTTCTAAAAATAAATAATATTCGATATTAATAAAAGTATCAGACATCAGTATGTATTTTAAAAAATCAAAATAATTGTAATAGAAAAATGTGGCCTAGATAACAAGCAAATGGTATTTTATGCAACTATACTTAGAAAATAAATGAAATCGTCCCAGAAACTTAGCATTAAAGCACCCTTAAAACCTAAATTATATTCGTCATACAAAGAATAGTAAAACCAGATAATTTAAGGCATTGTTAACCACAAAACATAGACACAGTTTTCTTCCACGATATTAAAGCTATATTGAAAAATACGTATGCTACAATGGTCTGGCGCTATGCTTATGCATTAGTAGTAAAAATATTAAATGGATTAAGTATCTCATTAAGTTTACTGCAATTGTACTTCTGCTATTTTGTAACATGTTGCTAAATGCTTGGTTTATTAATTGGAAAATTTGTTACATCTGGAACAATCACAGTTATTGCGTTTAGTGCTTTATGTTCATTATAATAAATGGATAATTCATAACTTTTTTTTTATTAGGCATTTGCCAGTTCAACAAATTGTTATTCATGGTACCCTGAATACAGATATGCTAATACATGACCCAAATCAGAATAACAAAAAAATTATTATCAATTTTAGAAATACATATTAATATAATTCATTTAAACACAGTATGGTAAATGAAAAAATCAGTTAATCACCATCAGAATCACTCGATATTAGATAAATGCCTTAAGGTAATTTCAATTTTCAATCACGTGTGTATTTGTTTTCGACCAAGATTATAATACACTGCACCATTGTCCTCGTCAATATTGCCGTGGAATTTTTGAGTTAACTTTTTAATATGTTCATAAATTGTAGATATCCTAAGCTCAGTGTGAAGTTGATGGTTGGTAATGAACCATGGGGCAATGACAGAGGTCCTTAGGATTTTGTTTTGCATAGCTTGGATTTTATTTAAGTTCATTTTTGATCTGCTCCCGAATTAAAGATTTATATAATAGAGTGACATTCAATTTTGAGTGGGTATAACTGTGCTAGTTTCGTATGACTCTCATTGAGTTTTTAATTATATGACATCTCCAAGTTAAACGAGAGTCGAAGTACAGGCCTAGGTATTTCAATGCTTCCGTTTTTGGATTCCAGATAATAGGATTGTTGTTGATTGAGACTGAAGGGGGGTTAACAATGCGTTTAAGTGTGAAAATCTTTGTGACGCATTTATCACAATTGCTTGTCAAGTTCCATTGTTTCATCCATCTGGCTAGTGATTGTGGCTGGTCAATTGCTACTAGCAGATTTTCGTTTCTTACTAGCAATGCGGTGTCATCTGCATATAATGCCAGATCCGCAGTGATGTTGGGAATATCACTGAGAAGGATATTGAGTATTGGACCCAGGATTCTCCTCTGAGGCACGCCACCTCTAATATGTAGGGTCGTCAATACTGTAGCGTGAATTTTAATTGCAAAAGTTCTGTTGTCAAGAAATGACCAGATTGCTTTTAGATATTCTATTTATTGCAGTTTAGAGATCTTGTATTTAAAACCTTCTGTGCACATATGGTCAAAAATTGTAAATGCACGAAAAGCGTAACTGTGAATTGTTTGTTTTCATTATCCCGTATCAATTGTCTCGACGATTCTTTGGAGCTGACGGCATCTAGAATGTCCCCTTTTGAATCCGAACTGGAACTTTGGTAGTAGTTCTAGTTTAGAGTTAATCATAGAGCCAGGTGTAAATAACATTTTCAAGCAATTTTGACAGTGTTGTTAGAAGACTAATAGGCTGGTAACCAGAAATATCTTACTTGTTTTTACCAGGTATGTGAAAAAATAGAATTTGAGCATGTTTCCATTGATTTGGGAAATAGCCAGTCCTTAAACAAGCATTAGAGAGGGTCTCTAGGCATGCCAAGGCTTTGCGTCTCAAATTTTTGAGAATGATATTGGTGATTCCATTCTCCCCTAGGAGTGGCTATTTCTTTAAACGTGGTCGGCAAATGTCTCACATTTTTCTTCATTTGTATTATATATCATACTATGTGAAGTTATAGAGAGTATTTCTTGTTATTGTCTTACCATTTTTCTCGTGGTTTTATATAGTCCCAGATTGCTTGGCTCTAGGATGTTAATAAACATTTGGTAATTGAATTTTGTAGTTGTCCTGTTTCTGGTTAATGCGGTGAGATAAATTGTTAACCAAGTCTTTGGTTATCTGATTTCTGGTGCATTACCATTCTCTACGGAGTTAACTCTTTTGTTTCATTAAATTGATTATGTGTGAAGGTTCTTTTGATTCTTGATAGAATAGCTTTTAATCAAACTGTTGTAGCCAGAGAGATTTAGTTTAAAGGTCGAGTTTAAATTAGAACAATTATCAGCAAAACTAAATTAATATTTGTGATAACAATCACCTTAAAAAATTAAACTTACAAATACTGATTTGTACAATGTTATTTCAAAATTACCAAATATAACGATTTTATTAATAAAAGAATATAGATCCTAAGCCCACGTTAATTTGCTAATGAAAATACAAATAACAGTAAGATTTCAGTAATCAATGAAATACAATAAATTAGTTAAATGCACAAACTCACAGTGCCAGAATGAACCTAAGTTCATGATTTAAAATTCAGTTATTTAACATATTGCTTTATCACGACTAGTAAAGTGGTGCCAGGCACCATCCTAAATTGTTCATTTATCAATACTAGCATTATGTGATTATAAATCCACTCTCACACAAGTTAATACAGCTCGCAGACCATAAACTATATTTATTTTATGAATATTTCATGCCTCTTTTTATGCACAAATTCTTGAATATAAATGGTGCAGTAGCCAAACTGTTTATTGCACAATAAATTATAGTGCACATATTAAAATATATAATTACACAATAAAACAAAAAAAATATCCCTTTTTGCTACTCTATTCGAATTGGAAGGCAGAAGAAATTTGAAATTCTAAGGGAATACACAGATGACTAGACCAATAGACATGTGAATTTCAATACTGAAACAGTGAAATACTAAAACTTACTCATTTCTACAGGAATGGATAGGACTCATGCTTTCTATGTTACTATAAAAACAATGTTTACTCATTAGTGTTTGATTAATGCCACTGTTAACTGCTTGCATTATTAAGAACTGCCTGACCAAAACAGAACATTTGTGGAACAAGCTTAAGTGGATATTTCGAACCAGAATTTCTGTCGTTTCCATAATCCCTGACCTGAGAGATACAGTAGTATATGAGTGAAGTATTTTATTGTAATGTTGATTCTATCAACGAAGTCATGCATACAGCAGGATATGGAAGGAAGTAATATGAAGACAACAAAGCATTCGTTTTAAAGTTGTTGATCTGATAACAAGTGTGGTAAAATATAATAATTTATAATAAATTAAATAACCTTTTAGATGGCGCCTATCTTTTACTATTAGTACGTATTGAAATTTACTTCAAAGTTAAAAATGAATGGCCATTTTTTTTGCCTTTTCAATTATATTGGATTGCTTGTCAACTCAAGAACTGAGGAGTTCATATATCATAAGAGGTATGGCCAGTACAGAAAAATATATAGATGGTTTTGCTATTAAAGTATATTGAAGCAATAAACCGTGAATACATTTTTCATCAAGATGATGGCTCATTGTGTCATTTGTCCCTAAAAAGAAGCAAAATCTTGGTTAAATAAAAAACATATTCTAGTAATGATCCTATTTAAGAGAAATATCCGAAAAATAGAGCATGCGTGGGACTATTTGGACTACAAAAATCGTAGAAATACAATTTCATATTTTCAAATATTTAAAAAAAAATGATAGTTTTGCAAAATATTAGTATAAATTAATTTAACTCATTGCTGACAAGAATTGCACCACTTTTAAAAACAAAAAGTAGACATGCCAAGTATTAATTGTAATCCATTAATTACAATTCTAGTATTGTTAGATTAATTTAATATATAAATAAAAATAACAATTTTTTATCTAGCACTATATTCTAAACTAATATTTTTCCAAAAACATTAACTTATTTGACAATTCTTTTTGCTGGTCTAAAACTAATTCACAGTATGGGACTTTATGAACAAGATAACTGCCATAATTCTTAGCGGATTTGAAGAATGTTTGTAAATGTTTGTTGGACTAATTTCATAAATGAGCAAGTATCCAAAAGAGCGCTAAGAAAAACCTTCAAATGTTTTTGAATTTTTCACAATTTTCACAGTTGTCGCAAGATTTGACACATATTCCTTATCTATAGCTCTAAGTACTATCCAAAAATAAATGATTATAAATATTTTTGACTTCTATACTTGACATGTATTAAAGCCTGATTAGATTTATATCAAAACACTATTATGCAGTCTACCTGCCCGGTGATAGCTTTGCCACAATTTTTTTTTAATTTCGAGTTTGTAACTGATACAGTAAATGATAAAACATAAGTGAAAGGGAATAAAAACAAAAATCCTGGATTGCAAACAAAATAATTGATTTTATTAAAAGAAAATTGCAGAAACGCAAACAAAGTCAAAATAAAATGTATGTCTTACAGCAAAAGTAAATAATCACAATAGGATACAAAAATTCCTTTAAATTAAGAAGATTAGATGATTTTTGAAATATAAATATAATAATACACGATTATATAGCAAAATTTATGTAGAATCCAACTATTAAGTGAGAAGCAGATGAAAGAAATAATAAAATCGACATAAAAAATAATACTCTGTTCCAGTTTCATATAGATTATTTGCAAAATTATATTAAAAGTTTTTAAAGTGAGTTGTACATTATAATTTTATACTAGAAAGAATATAATACAGAAGAAATTAGAAAAAAAGAGTAAACACACAACTTAAAGGGACAATAAAAAGTATGTACAAGACAAGGAGCATAGTACAAACAGAAAACCAATGCACAAATGAATTTATAACAACAAAAAGAGTCAAGACAAGGAGGAGTAATCAGTATATTACTATTCATTATAGTTATGGACAGGATAACAAGAAAATGTGGAGAAATAATACAGGGTCTAAGAGTAGGAACATATAGGATAGAAACGATTACAGTTGCGAAATTTATGTATGCTGATCATCCTTGCGGAAAATGAAAAATCATTATAATCTAGCATGAAAGTATGGAGGAAGAATATACAACATACTAGAATGAGAATTTTAATTAATAACAGTAAAAAGACGGAAGTAATAAAAATTTCAAAGAAAGAAGAGGAACTTAGTAGGAAACTTGAAAATAACTATATAAAGCAAGTAGAAAACTTTAAATATTTAAGATATGTAATAAATGGTATGGCTCTAACGCCTCACAAGAGAGCTAGGTCTGCAAACTGAGAGGTTAAGGCTCTCATATATTCATTATTACCCTTTGTTCGAAATGAATGTATGTACTTGATTTTTTTATAGTGGCTGAGTAGAACCCAGGCCCATCAGTTCTACAGCCACATGCCTCAACCAAGTGGCTACACTGGCGATTATCTATAATAATTAGCAAGAATAATTTAGAACCGGAAATAAAAACAGAATTGGAAGTGTAGCCACATTATATAAAGTTACAATGGATGCCTTTCTAAGTAAGAGAAAAATGTCAAAACAAACAAAGATTAAAATATATAAATCAGCATTCATACCAACTTTAATGTATGGATGTGAGTTATGGGTGTTAACAGCTAGATAAAAATCGAAACTGCAAGCATGCGAAATGCGAATCTTATGGAATATGAGTAACAAGAAAAAACCACATTATAAACAAAGATATTAAAAGAACATTGAAAGTGCAACTGCCAATTATCTATATAGAGAAAACTCAAATGCGCTGGTTTGGCCACCTGATAAGAATAAAGGAAAACAGAATTATAAAGAAAATATAGGAGATAGCTACAGATAATAAAAGAAGTAGGGGAAGGCCAAGAAGTACATGGAATAAGGAAAGGAGATTTACGAAAAAAGAAAAATAACCTGGTCAAGAGCAAAGTGAATAGCCAAGAATTGAAAATAGTAAAACAATTCGACACTAAGAGGTAGAAGAGTATATATGTAAATCATACCTCTTATAAAAGATGATGTGTTGGTTCGTCACACTTACGTGACCGTGTGAAAAGCATTGGTAGCCAGAGTAACGCGTTCGGGGCCACGCAGAAATACACGAACGATCGTCGTATCTTTAAAGCACACTCTAATTTTATGCACATTAAAATTAAATTATTTATCCTATTGTTTTAGTTTTCTGTTCTTTTTTTTGCAAATAAGTATTATTTGATATGGAACGGATACAAACAGCTGAGCACCACAGAAATTGCATGAGACAACAAAGAAGTGAGCAGACTGCGAATGAAATGGCAGCAATAAATGAAACGAGGCGACATATATGTGCCGAAAGGACTCCGGAGGAAGTTGAAGTAGAAAACCATGCAAGACGACAACAACCTTCTCAAAGAACACCGGAAAAAATAGCTGCAGATAACAAAGCATGGCGATAGCAAAGTTTACAAAGAACACCGGAAGAAATAGCAGTAAAAAAACAAGCAAGGCGACTGCGACGTTCTCAAAGAACATCTAAAGAAATAGCTGCGGAATAGTAACTGGCTGGATTTTCTAGTAAAATATAAAATTAAAATTTACAATAAAATGAAGGAATAAACATACTGTCTATAAGTAAAATAAATCTGTTCACAGCAAATATTTTTGTAGAAACCAATTCATTGAACTGACTCAAACTTTATATTCCTAATAGAAAAGACAAATTAGAAAACAAGTCTTTCCAGTTACATGACCATAAAGAAAATACCTTGTGTCACTGTAAATGAATTTTGAAGAACAAAAATTGAAGTGCGTTAAGCTTGATAGTGCTTATACTAGGAGAAATTCAAATTATTTAACTCCAAGTGTTACTAAAACAAAGAACTTTCATAATATTAAATGTTGATCTAATACAAACACATACAACAAATACAACAGAGATTCTGCAATGGTATAAAGACGTTTTGGCAACCAATCAATGAGTGCTACAGTAAAAATTGATGAAATAATAAGTGAAAATTCTTTTTAAAAGAAATTGGTAATGTAATAAATGGAAACACTAGCATATTGCTGTTTTACTATGTATATGTATTTATATTGTTTGAAAAGTCCTTCTGCACTCTATGATTCTAGTAGAAATGTGAAGTTGATAAACATTTCACTCAGTTAAGGTAAGAGACCCTGGTCAGTATAGAGTTGCGACACCGATACATCATAGCCACATAGTGTACAAAGTTGATAACTCAAAAGGTTCAGTAGATATCACAGATAACATTTTCAAATATGTAAAAAAATTCAATCATTAATATCTTTATTTACAGTTATAAATATAAATTTTATCGTTTGTGGTATTTGAAAGCTTAGCCTAAAATGGAAGTTAATAAAATTTTATTCATCAATATGTATTACTTAAGCCCAAAGGTGCTGATGTTGGCATATAGTATACCAATATATTAACCACATTAGGTATAAGTTTTTAGCAAATACTGCAAAATTATTTTCAAAAACTAAAAAATTTGATCACAATTATCCAAGAATCTAACAAAATTCAAAAAAAAAAAACGAAATAAATAAATGCAGAACAATTTTGTTTATAGGATTCTATAGTACTTTGAAATTAGCAAACTTAATATTTTTAAATCTCAAAAACTGAATACATTTCAACCATTTAGCAGTAGTCTAAAAAAGAGAAGGAAAACTGATCAGCATCAGCCCCTCATGATTTTGACTCATTCAGCTAATATAGGGAAAATCAGTTTAAAAAAATATTGTTAGTCTCAAACTCTTCAAACTTCAAGAAAAGTACGATAATTTATGCAGACTCAAAATAACTTTAATTAGTTAATAAACTATTAGTATTCTACTACTCATTTACAAACAGATCTGGAAAATGTGTGTACAACAACGCCTTCAAAGATTTAAGGTACTACTACCTATTAGACGACCAAAAAGGCGATTTTCAAGATTTATTTTGGAACTTTATTAAATACAAACTTGAAACTTTTTTCATACATTAATTTGTCCTTCAAGAATAAGAAACAATTTTTTTTGATCGTTTTGATAGCTTGTTTTTTGGCAGAGGGCGCCAAAGTAAACTCTGTAAAAAAAAACCGACCCCACTCGGGACAGTTAATCTCAGGATTGGCTAGTCTAAAACAAAAAAATCAAAGCGGGTTTTAAAGATGAATGCTTTTCACGTGACAATTCATCTCCATAATGAATAAAATCTATGAAAAGGAAAAAAATGGCATGTTTGAAAAAATGCCCTTTTTCGCATCAGTTTCCTATTGCCAAATTTTCATTTTTGAATTTTTTGGCCAAATTGAGGTAAATTGTCATGTAGAATTGCATAACAAAGTTTCATTAAAATCGATCCAGCGGATCCGGAGACTATCTGTCCGCAGTGTCGAAAAGTCATTTTGAGAAAACCGCGTTTTTGTGCTGATTACCCAAGAACTAGTGAGATTTTTTCAGTTCTCGCTTTCGCTTTGAATTCCTTGTGTTTTTTCTATAAGAAATTATTTTATCGATACACTAATGTTCTTACACACAATTAAAATAAGATTGAGCATATGTCGGATCAACAAAAATAAAATATATATACAAACAAAACCGGTTTCTAAAAGAAATAAAACACAATAGGCAGCGTGCGCTTGACCACTGAGAGCAGCTGCTGCCAAGCGGTATACGTACAATCAGAAATATTGCTATAACTTTTACACGGATGTGAGTTTCGAGTTAAAATTTTAAGGGAATATTTCTGAGATATATTAGAATACATTTATGCAAAAAGAAAAAAATCAATTTTTTGAAAGTTCTAATAGGTGGTAGTACCTTAAGATGATTCACTCAAATAGTGCATCTTGTCACAACACTTTTAAATTATATGTTAAGACAATTCAAGTATCAAATTATTAAATAATCCACTTCATAGCCCAGATATACCAATGTATAATTTTTGTTTTCCATAATCAAGAGCATTTTAACTTAAAAAAATGCTAAAGAATAAAATAACATCACTTATGCCTTGTTTATTCACTGACCTATATAAACAATAAAAAGTAAAGCATCAATACAACAAATTCAACACAAAAAATAAAACTACAATATGCTATATTGCTTTTATATATTCTTAATTGCATGATGAAGGTAAAACTGAAAGCATAAAGACAACGTAAATGAAGCAGTAGAAAGAAGACCTCATATAAAAGTTTGGTGAGGCAGAAATGGATGAAAATGATGAATGAGAAAACGCTAGCTACAAAACTTCTAAATACGTATGTATATTATTATATGTAATCACCAGTTCTAATACATTTATGGGACATAAAACCTTTGTTTTTCTCACCATATGGTAGGTGCACAGTTTGTTGCGCCGGAAAGCAAACTGCCCCTCATCTTCCAATTCCTCAGGTTCAGGAGACGCACGAGGTAAGGGTTCTTCATCAGAGGACAAATTTCCAATATCAAGCCCGCTTGCACTTAATCCTAACCGATGATGATTTGACGATTTGTGTTTCCTCTTCTTGTACTGTCTTTTTTCTTTACGTGGTATAACCTGTTAAAAATTATCTCTATATAGATTTCTATTAAAGTTTACATAAATGACAAACCTCATCTTTCAAAATAGCTTTATTTGACCAGGCCGGATTCGCATAATGGTTATGAAAGATCGGAGTGAAGGCAGGCCTCGACGACTTGATGGCTGACAACTCGGCCATCACGTTGCCACTGAAGTCCCTGCTTTGATACCTCTTCTCAAACACTTCCAATGTAAGGTGCACATACTCTCGCTTCATCTTCTCACGCCGCTTCACCAGCTCCAGCATTGTGACTGCCCGAGAAAGGTCTCGACGTAGCTTGAGCATTTTCTCATATGACGACTCATCATTCTTGCGATTCTTCCTCGTCTGCATCTTCTCTGTTCTTCTCCGAAACGCTATGTAAGGATTGTTGTTAGCTGTGCCCGGGCGGTGTTCCGTTTTGACATGCAGAATTAAGGGATGTTGCTATAAACAACAAAATTTAAGGAAATTGAATCGCAATTTGTGAATACTCACTGTTTTCAGCCTTTTGTTGAGCCAGTAATCATAGACCGCAATGATGAGATCGTCGTCTTCCTTCAGGAGCGCCTTGGCCTCATTGAGTGTTACGACTGTCTGTCCGCTGCTCTTTTCCAACTTGTCCATCATTTCCTCGAACTTCAAAGGTGTTAGTTCCAATCTCTGCGTTTGTGACATCAGCCATCTTTCATCGTCAGAGTCCATGTCGTAATCGATGATGTCTTGTTCCATGGTAAAGGCTACACATCATGTTTTTAATTCATTTAATTTCTTAAGTATGCACAGTGGAGTGCCATGTTTATTTAAAGATTGTAAAATACTAGGATGAACAAGAAGAGGAAAGTAACAGTAATCTTAAAGCTGATCTTGTAGGACATTTAATAGAATTTTTTAGTTTTTAGTAACTTCTTATTACAATATTTAATAATATATTTGAGTTAGTTTATTATCACATCTATGAAACATATTGTACCACGCCGCATAAAAAGGCGTTTTTACTTATATCCTATCTAATATTTTTTTTCCTGCACATAAGGAACAAACAATCAAAACAATTGGAAATTACTATTTTAGTTAATTTTATATTTTTAATGTTTTTGAAAATACTATTTGGCAGTTTCTTAATAAAATAAATAGTAATAAAAGTTAAAATCATAATAAACTAGAATAATATAATATAGTATCTACATAGATGGGTAATAATAGTGTTTGGCCAATAATAATAGTTATGTTAAAATTTCAACAGTTTATAAGATATAATGTTCTATAAAAGGTTACGCAACTTATGACCTCCCGCAATCAAAAACTCATCGCTCGTTATGAAGAAGAGGAAAACAAGTTTTTGCATAGGATATTAATGTGTGATGTGACATGGATCTACTAATACTCTTGTGAGTCTAAATAAGCAAGTGTGAAGTGGTGAACGAAAGATGAACGTGTAGTTTTTACTAATTTCTTAACCAATCCAAATTAATTGATGCTCAATATTACTGTGAAATTATCATAAAAAAAATATAGCATTTCAAAAAGCATGTTTCATCTTCAAGGCAACACCTGCTCCCACATTGCTGCCTAACAAGAGCCCATTTTGGATAAACGCACAAAGCGACAGTGGATTACCCACCTTACATGTTGCATTATCATATCGTGCAAATTGCGTTTAACTATGTATATATGTTTTACTTAGTTGTATCTCGCCTTATTTCTTTGATAAAACAATTTTACAGTATTACTAATTTTGCAATTGTGTTGTTTTTTATATTCCCTTGAAAATAGTAGCTTCTATATGTATGTATCGGCATAAGTGCAATTTGCTACTCTTATTAATTTCTTTTTAATTGCCAAATACATTGTACTCAAAATAGGAAGGCTATTCTCTATTTTGAGACGAGTATATTTAATCAAATGTGGAGAGGAGTTACGAACCACTCCACTAATTTAAAAGTCAGAAGAGCTCGAAAGAGCGGCAACTATTCCACATAGGAATGTACTGCCGGATATAATCAAATATTACAAAAACTGTTGAGGTATAATTTTTTTACAACTTTAAGAATAGATTAAACTGTTAAGATTGTTTTGATAACACAAAGGTGTTTAATGCAGTCGTCATTTTTAGAGGCTTGCAATTACAGGCTATACTACAACTTCAAATGCGCTAGTGCAACAATAGTGGACAATTATCCAGCACAAATTGTCTACCTTTCTCTGTTCAACATCGATTATATGTAATAGTACTAACAGCACAACGTCCTCTCTTGCTACTACCATTGACTTCTCTACACCGGCAATGAAGATTACAATAGGCAACGAAAAGACTTCTTTCAATACACAGGTGACTTTTCTGATAAATCCAGATTTTGTTCAAACCAAAACCAAAACGATCAATACGCCTTTTACAAGGCATAAAACGTCAAATGTGGGTATTATGGTATAGGAAGATATCAGTTATGAAATCAGTCATCTATAGTCACGAGTTATAGGCAACATTACTCATCAAATCTACATTGATGGGGTCTTACAGTCTGTAGAACTTCCATTCCTTAAGCAATATTTCAATAAGATAATGCTCATTAAATTTCCTTTGGTAAATCAAAAAGGAAAGTTTCATGGCTGGGCCCTATCACTTGGCTCTTCACCAACTGAAAATATCATAAATATCGTTACGTTGAGAGTGCAGGAATTTGTTTGAATTATGGGAAGTGTCAACAACGAATGGAACTCAGTACATTAAGACTATTTGCTTTTGTTTGATTTGATATCAAAAAGATAAGAGACAGTCACAAGAGCTCCAAATGGGGCTTTCTATTGAATAAAAGTAATGTTTATGGACAAATTTAACTATTTATTTGTCTCATACTATTAAATAGATCTACAAAATTTCAGTTGTTAGTTTACAGTTTTCCTTGGTGCAATTTCAATAAATATTAGTGTATATAGGGGATGGCGGAAGAAACTCGTCAGGTTATTGTTTACACGATTCAAGTAATCTTGCCACTTGGTGTGAAAGTAATAAATATCATCTTATACAAGCAGTTAAATTCCGTCAGTTCAGACAGCCTCATTTAAGCACTATGTTTTGAGATAATCTTATTTGGTCTGTAATAAGTGACTGCAAAGAAATGTGGATACTTTGAAGCATATTATCATTAATGAACGATTCCGTAAAGTCATAATTTGCAGCCAAAGATGTCTTGATTTTTTAATTGAAAGCACCCTGTATCGCAATATACATCAGACTAACGAGAATGCAACAGCAATAAAAATAACTAAACCATATTAAAAATACAACACATTAAATTCGGAATATTTCTTCTTCCAAAAAAAATTAATTGATGACTCGGACAAAAGAAACAATAGGAAATTAAAACACTTCATTAAAGTACAATTTCTAATCGCGTTATTTATATAATCTTACAATTTTCCAAATGACACGCAATTAAACAATTTGTCAGAAAAACTAACTAAACATGTATAAGCTACAGTAAAGAAGATAAGTGTAAAAAGACAAAAGAAAATGCAATCGGATTATTAAATAGAGATATAAAGAAACTTAGAATGTAAAAAAATAAATCAGAAATTAGGGAAAACTTAAGATATTAAAACATAAAGCTTAAAGCCAGAAAGCATTATCAATGCGAAATTTTAAGTCATCTTAGTTTTGCTGCTGATGTAATTGAAATTAGCACAAGGGCAAATCCAGGACAAATGTAAGATGAACTTAATAGGACTATTAGAAATATTGGCTTAACAATGAACTACAGCAAAGTGAATAAGAGGAAATTCATTTTATAATAACCAATAGAATGAAAGTAAATGATTACATACAGTCGTGGCCAAAAGTATAAACCTAGAAAATTCATATGTGCGTGTTGAAGAAAAAGTACATCAGTTTTGTTTTACAATGTTTTAATTACTGTTAAGTATTCAATGTTTTGTTGGTTCATCTTTAGATTTAATAACAGCAGCTATTCTTTTGGGGAGACCCCTAATTAGTTCCAGACACTCTTTAGGAGTAATAGCATTCCATTCTTCGCGTAGAATTCCTTTGTTCTTTTTGATGTCACATTATGCTTCCTTGTCTCCCGCTTTAGTGTGCCCCAAGATACTCGATGGAGTTTAGATTTGGCGATTGGGCTGAGTAAACCTAACAGCTGCACTTGATTGCAAACAAATCATTTCTCCTACCCCAGATCATCACGCCGCTCCCTTCGTGTTGGACTGTGGGGAAGATAATCGTCAACTACTCACCGCCTCACAATAGCAACTCCAGAGGTGGCAAATATCTAAACAATTGTTAAAATTTTACATTATGATTTAAGCGCTGAGACGTTAATAGTAAAGTGCCTCATCAGCTTACCTCAAAGTCAAACTTGTCTGATCCCAAAATATTTGCCCAATCTTCCTCTGTTAAATGTTGATGTAAAGTCTATGGTAAAGAAGCTTTTTGTTCTTCTTTCCTGGTTTTACAGTTCTTTAGACTTTTCCGAGTTGTTTTTTTACAACCAGCCAATTTTTGTAGACATTTGGTAGGCCTGTTCTCTTTCTATTTACGTGTGTTCTGGTGTCCTTAATACGTCTTCTAGTACTATGAATATAATTCGCGATGTTAAGTTGAGACTCATATAACAAGTGAATCAATAAAAGTTCTTATACACTTATGTACCCTTCTTTTGGGCATTTTTGCTGTATAAATTCAAATTTCGTTTACGAATCGACAATAACGGCAATAACTTGCATTAAGAGCAATTTTTGTAATTTGAAACGTACATAAAACTCACATTTTCAAATTTTTACGACCAGAGGTTATATTTAATGGCAACATAATAACAATAGAGGCGTCTCTGTCCTTTAATTGTTAAGACAACATACAAATTTAAGAGTGCCTTATGCTTTTTGGCCACAGTTATATACCTCAGAAAGCTAACAAAACTAAGGAAGTAAAATCGAACAGTTGTAGTCAGTAGGCAGAGATATATCTTTAAAAACAAAGAGATGCCTATGTGCCTAAAAAGAAAAATATTCAACACCTGCATTTTGTGCTACCTTACATCATAGAAATAACAATTTTTACACAGAAATGATAAAAATAGTAGCAAGGCTCTACATTCTCCCAAGGAATATAGTCTACAAACTAGAAGGTCAAGATGTTCATTTTAATTTTCCTGCACCTCTCATATGGATCGATGTAGCAAACAACTCCATAATTCATTTGTTCAAAACAAACGTAGATACTCAATAATTTTTTAGTAAAACAAATTTTGATATATAAAACACTTGAACTTCATTCTTCAAAATATAATCCATCCACCGCCATACATTTCAAACAACGATAATTCATAATCTTTAGATACAAAATTCATATAGTTGAACCACTGGACCTTTGAACGAAACAAATGGTAGTCATTTTGCATCAAGTTTGGACACCAAAAAAAAAAAAATATATATATATATATAATCTAAAAATAAGAATGAAGTATAAGTTGTAGATTAAAATTTTCATGAGAAAATGGGCTTTCAGATAATACCAAAATGATATAAACTTTTTATCAGTTAAAATTAAAAACGCGAACGACTTTCTGTACAATTTAATATTTTTCGCTAGTGAAATGTAAGTAGTCTCAATTCAGAAATACCCTAAAGGCCCTTGTTCCGAATTATGTATTACAAACATTAAAGAACAGTAATAGTAAAAATCAAAAATTCACATTTTGCATATACATACTTCATGTTTACATAATTAAAGAAAGCATTTAAACATTTTCATAACGCTATTGCTTACATTACTAAAATGTAATATGCATAGTTTGGGTTTTACTTTCATTTTTTATTTTCAAGATTCCTCAAGATACAAAATCATCGAGAGACTTGCGCACTTGATGGTACTGTGAAAAATTAATTCAGATAGAGAAAACCGTGCATCATAAGAACTATGCCCTTTCTTCAAGCCAGTAATAAATAATCCCATATTGAAAAATGAATGATGATTTTTGAACTCAACTTATCCAAAAATTCCCTTTTTGCTCGTTAAAAGTAACTGATTGCAACAATAAATACTAAGTTATCTGGAAATCAGCATAGAGACCTCTGTTAACCAGTAAAAATATAGAATAGAGATAATAGGCTTTCCAACTCTAATTTTGCAAGAAAGGACTAAAAACAGAAAACCAGCTAGTAAAAAACATACATTACGCTCTTTTAGTATTAAGTTGAATTTTAAAGATCTCTCTAGAGAAATACATGTTCGCAATTTGTGTCAAACTAAAAGCTTATTGCCCTTAGAGCAGAATGCAGTATTTATGAAGAGTTAAAAAGACATGGTACGTTTCCAACGAAATTTAACACAAAGTGATTTAAGATAAATGTCAAAACACTTGTCTCCTTAGAATTGACCATTGGATAACTAACTCTAAACTAAATCTTTTCAATTACAAATTTTAAAGTGTGCTTTAGGACATGAAAAAGTAATGGTAAATTTTCTTGCGTTTTGCTAATGATCACTGATTATTATAAACTTAAAAAATTTCCTTCCTACAGGTCAATATTCTATGGTTACAAGTCATTTTAATACTAAATAATCATTTGACAGTCACTCACTACAACAGTTTTGAATAGTGATGTAATATAATTCTATTTTTTGCATGTATCAGGTGCTTTCTATTAAACCGTTTTATCTTGTATAAAAAGCATGGTAAAACAAGCATCAGAAATGCTATATCCCGAAGGGCTAAAAACAGTCAATATGTCAGAAATCATCAATAAGATTCATGATATGGAGTTCTATTCAACAGACGAGTAAAAGTGTTCAAGTTAACATATGCCATGGGCGTTTTAAATGAGCGAGTTCACTTCATTTGCATGATAAATTGCATATGAAAAAACCTTGCGCAAAATAAGTATTTATCTGTTGATTCAAGTCAAAGCAAATTAATATATAAACATGAACATATTATTTTCAGGTGTTTAAAAAAAATCCAATAAACTCTTTATCATCTTGTAACTATGAACATAAGTTAGATTCGTCACTATACATCAGAAACGAAACAGCACTTCAAACAGTGGAGTGCATGCAGTGACATGGCCCAGAATAACAGCGAAAAGCGTATCATCTACTAGAAAGGTGATAGCGTCAGTTTCTTAGAACTCGACAACACTGGTTCTGATTGTCTTGAAAACCACAAAACATTATTTACAAATACTACACAACACTTTTAAAGAGATCAAAGGCAGCAATGGTGGGAAAAGGTCTTTGAATGACCAAAAAGTGTTACTCCACTGCAACGATGTACCAGCGTATCAAGCCGTTCACTGGACAAAAATAGACTAAAATAAGGTGTGAAATTCTTCTGCATTCACCTTATTCGCCTGATCTTACTCTTTAGAATTATTCATAACTCAAAACTTTTTTGGTTGAATAATAATTTGGGTCAGTCAAAGAGGCGCTACAGTTTTAAAAAATTTTTAAAGCTTCAAAGAAGTCAACTAAGAGAAACTTTTAAAGAGGCTGTGTCAAAAAATAAAGTGCTTTATAAAACTCAAATTACTGTCCCTAATATCAAACCAAGTTACTCCTCAAATCAGTTTTTTTAGTGTTAATATTTAATCAGAATGAGATTGAATATCTCTTTCCCCAAGAATATCACACGTCTTTGATGCTCGTTCTGTCACTTAATCTCTTATAAATTCACTTTGCTATCATACAACAAATTAGTATTAGATTAATTTGTATCACAAAATGATACCAAATGTACAGTTGTTGCCATCACCTTCTATGAATACACAAAAATTCAGTTACTCATTAAACCACTCTTGTAAGTAAGACTTGGTAGCCACATAAAAGAAGCTTGGCGTAATACAGAAAACAAGGCTTACTTAAATATTACAACAGCCAACAAACAGAAACTTCATGTATACAAAACATCTAATGCGAACAATATAATATCTGCAGAAGAACTGAGAAGGGCTCTCTAAGAGTCAAAAATAACAAAATTACTATTTAAAAAACACAATATAAGAAAAATACAGTAGCAATACTATAGAACAAGTCTTAGCAATAAGCAGAATAAAAATTGCGATAAATAGTCAAATTACAGAACAACTCAATTAATTTAAATATCTAAGATGTAGTGTAAGATATATTACTACAAGTGCATGATATTTACAAATATGTATAAACTCCCATACATATGCAGAACAACGGCAATATACAGCACAATAAGGAATAGTCAAATCAGAGCAAATATTAAACTAATAATAACGCAATAAATAGAGCTGGAAGGCTTAGAAATCTGTATGAAAAACAAAACCCTGGAAAATCCAGATACGGAAGAACTCCAGAAGAAGAAAAAGAAAACTAGTGACATACCCATGTTATAATAAAAGAGAATCTTGACATCGATTAAAAATAAACCAAAACAAAGTACTACTAAAACGTCTAACAAACACATGGCAAAACAAAAGAAACAACTGTTAATTATATAGACAAATATTAAGTTATTTACTATAAGCTTTAAAAAATAATGTTAAAATCGGTACCATATATAGGTTGGTTTGCATCCAAATAAGACAACATTGAGAACAAAATTGGAGAATAAGAAACTGAAAATAAATTATTACCTAGCAGAACAAAAACAAAAATCGAAAAATAAGTTCATAGCTAGCACAATGAAAATAAGCCAAATAAAAACATTACAACCCATTGCACTGCAGAAAAAACAGCAACCAAATAAGTGATTCAGCTGTATTGTGATATACAGACATAATCAACTCTAGACTATAGGCCTCAATTTGCCCTGGAGTCCAACTAATAATATAATAATAAATAACAAACACTTAAGAACCTAATCACTAGGGCAGCCAATCAAATCCCCTTCCTAAAAAACCTTGTCAAATAAAATAAAAAAGTAATACAATTGAATAGGATGCAGAGCAACACATTAAAAATAGTACAAGATGTCGCATTTCTCTTAAGTTCTTCCCATGTGCCTTTGCATTCCCTTCCATATTTTTCTCCCATGCTTTCCTTGGTTTTTCTGTGGGTCTTTCCCCCCTAGATCTAGCTTTTAGCATCTTCTTTGGGCAGCTTCAGTTATTAATTCTAACCAGATGACTATACCACTTTATTTACCCCTTTTCCATTTTCCTTGCCAAGAGTTTTACTTTTAACTTTTTTTAATTGTAATATTTCAAGTTTCTAGTTCCACCAGATATATTTCTCAGAAATTTCATTTTGTTTGAAATTATCTTGCTTTTTGTTTTATCATATATAATGCAGTTGTTATATATGTAAATTAGGGTGACAATATAATTTT
Source organism: Sinelater perroti (assembly GCA_036346155.1). NCBI lineage: Eukaryota > Metazoa > Arthropoda > Insecta > Coleoptera > Elateridae > Sinelater > Sinelater perroti. The sequence goes on along the minus strand of JARFIY010000359.1, from coordinate 20,671,115 downwards.
GTATTTTATTTTAATGGTTAATATACTTCACTTGCCTTATTTATCCGTATATCCATGTACTCATGTTCCTACGTGTTTCTATTTATAGTTTATTTTTATTCAGCTCTATTCTTTCGTTGTCATGCACTTATATGTTATCCTGATCACTTTTGTTTTCGTTTATAATCTATTTATTCCTTCATCCAACTTTTTGATTGTAGATTTTGTAGCAATTCAGCTAGAAAAATAACGTTATCTGTATATGCCAAACATTGTATTCTTATCGATTCTAGGTTTCAGTATTCTACTATTACTTCAACTCTGTCATTAACTTCTTAATTATTTAATTCATTACTATTATAAACAAGAACATGCACAGGGCCAGCAACCCTGCACCTCAGCCCGCCATTTGCTACTCAAAAGTTATAGGAAAAAGAAGAATGAGATTAGGAAGTTTCTTCATTTTATTTCTCTACTTGGAAGCTTTCTTATTCTACTTTTTTAGTTTTAACAAGGCCTCTTTAATAATTCCGTCAAATGCTGATTTAACATCTATGAATGCTAGATGTCTGTATGTGTTTCTCTTCATTCTTTTCTCCACTATTATCTTTAGTGTGCAAGTGATTTATATTTGCCTTTGTGGTTTGTATGTGACTTGTTCTTCTAACAGCAATTTTTCTATTATTTTTTGTCGTCTTTTCAAAATTCATTTGTATATTTCCTGTACAATAGAAGATAAGCCTATTGTCTGATAATTGTTTAAGTTACCCTTTTCATATATTATTATTATTAGTCCTTCTTCACTCCTGATGAAGCATAGGGCCTCGATGTATTTGAGGTTTCGAGAATCAAGTAATTTAAAGAAGATGGCTGATATATCATCCGCTCCCTTTTTTATATATTGGGGAAATTATAAAGACATGCAGCAAACAATAATTCAGTGTACAGGCCAATTCCTACGATAGAAATGAAGCAATCAGAAATTATTGGGAGTTAGTCAGAACAAAACAATTAATTCTAATTCCTTTCAAGCAATCTTAGAACACACCAGTAGTAAGTTAAAAATTGTACAAAATTTCTTATAAATACAAATATCACTTGTTCACAGTTTTTAGTGAAATCTCAACTGCAGCCAATCTATCAAATGTAAAAATTATCAAAGAACAGAATAAAAGACCAGTTCTTTAAATGTAAAAATTAAATAAAAACTAAAAACCATATTAAAAAAGTTTAAAAACAGATACTAAAAACTACCACAACAAAAAAGACTAACAATAAAACACAGTAATACAGAAAAATATGGGAAAAGAAATGGTGACCGCATTTTAAGGAATTCTCAAGAAAATCAGATTGTGAAGAAGAAAGTAACACTAACAGGGACATACAAAGATATACCGACCATAACGATTCATTACAGAGAAAAAACTGATCGATTGAGTGGATTCTTGTAAAAACAAAACTCAGAAGCTTCAATAATTTGATAAAGAACATTTTTGAACCAAATAAATTCAATAACGCCGAAAAACAGAGATGTATGTTATAGAAAACTACAATAAGAGCAAAAGCCCCTATATAAAATACTAAACTTGAGATCAAAGCGCAATTAAACAAAACCAAAATAGCTCCATTATAATTCCATGATGGTCGATTTTGTGATAAACCCAAGAAGAGCTAATTCAATTTACATGTCAAATTCCATGCGTGCAGTATGACCATAAACATATGTGATGTTAGATTTAGAAAACAAATAAATATTATAAGATTTTATAGGTTATGTCAACAAAGTTGACAAACGTTAGGAGTATTTTTAAAAAATGGAAATAATATTAAATGTTGCTATCGTTTAACAAGTTTCTACCTATAAGGGAATATATCAGTGGTAAATACAGAAAAATTGAGGTTATACGTCAAGAAACAAATGTAAACAAACATCTGCTGCACTTGAAATCAGAGTAAATATCATAACAGGCAGGATTGTTCTTGTTCCTCAACAACGAGTGAAATTAATAATCGTCAATGCAATGCCAGCATTTCCGTAGCGACAGATAAATAGCCGGTCCTTTTCGAGGCCACACACAAAAAATACTCCACTTGCCCAGAGTTCTGGGGCGCGACGGAGGACTTACGCTGCATGTGTATAAGTTGTCGAGGCTGTTTGTAGTTGGCAGGATAGAGCTTCTGGTAGGCCTCCTCGTCCGAGATGGCAGTCACCTCGGGAGTTGGAATGATGAGCCCCGCGCATATCGCCCGCTGCAGGTGGTGCTCCTAGCGGGGACAAGAGCATGAGCGAGAAGCTCTTTTTCGAGTGGAATGGCAGTAAAGGCCGGGCGGCGAGCTGTTTACAGGCGGCCGGAGGTAAGCGCGCCAAAATGTTTATTCGCGAGTGACAGCTCACGGGGCCCAAATATTCGGGCTCGAATTTAAATTTTGGCCACAAATCCTGTGCAGGATCGTTGAGCAGCCCCTGCGGGGCGCCGAAAATGTGCCGGGTGATCCGCGCTCGCCGGGCGCGTGTAGCGCGAACGAGAACCAACATGGCCGCCGCCTTCCTTCAAACAACTGCCGGATGTCATTCATGTGCAAAACTTACGCATTCCTCCTCCTTTTCCATCCCGGACGGCATCTGAGGAACTGCCCGGTTGATCGCCGAGTAATCCGGGAGGTCCGGCAGTTCCTCAGCCATGTAGATGGGCATGGGTTTGCTGGCATCGAGGGCCCTCGCCCTGAACGATAGCTTGGACATATTTGTTGACAGCTCGGACCACACGACAAGGCCAACATAAAATGCTCCTTAAATCGACCTTCCTGTGCCTCGGACCGTCCGAGACGGGCACCAATCGGCTCTTCGTGCTCCTTAGTACGTTCCCATTGTTTTTGTTTACACGCACTCAGTCACAAATACAGTAAAACAACTTTGAAACTTTGCATGTTGAGCGTGTAATACAGATAGCCATCATGGCGGCTCTGCCATGGAACCATATAAATTTTACTACCAACACGCAGTGCGCGGGAATCTTTTACGCACGTAGTATGGAGTGTGGTTCATTCATACCGAGCGCGGTCGCATTTTTAAATCCTTGTAACGACCGGCGGCGAGCGTGGAAATCTGATGGGGGGCCCTTTTTGAGCCTCCACTGTTGGCTTAAGCGCAAATTTCCGCGAATCAGTCGCGGAAAAGCGCTCGCAAAGCGGCCGAAAAGTGCGTCGCTTGACTAGCGAGTGCCGTGGCTCGTTTTTCGCTTGTTTTTGCACGAACATTACCGAGTCAGGATTGGGCTGGAAACTGGGCAAAAGTGCGGGCAAAAGCGCGCTCGCGGCCTCTGCGAAGCGCCCACGGACAGTTTTCCCTCCATTTAAAATGAAAACCGTGCGTGCCACAAATGACAGCCGCCAGATTTTCTTGGAGCGGCTCGTCGACGGACATCGTCCGCTCGCTCACAAAAAAGCATTGCGGTGGTGGGGGCGCCTGGCTGTTCCCACCACTTTCAGGGTAGGGCCGTTTGTTAGCATATGACGTAATGTTACACGTGGAGGTTTCCTAGTTCGGTGACTAATTTTTCTGATTTTTGGGTCTCACACTGCACACTCGCGCGCTCTATTCGATGAACATTTAAACCGCAAATAATCGTGATGTCGATAATACATTTTCCCAGTGTAATGTTATAATTTATAATAGAAAAATAAAGTAACTGTTACTGATATTACTATTAATAAAATATAATGATGCGCAATGCTTTAATTTGAATATTAAGTTGCTTTGGTAGTTTCTATTAAAAAAAAGTTTTTATTGTACAGGGTGGCAAAAATAAATGTAGGGCATTTAGTGAATATATAAAACGGATCGAAGTAAGTCGATATGACTTAATTTATATGTTACATAGTGATTTTTATTTTTTACTTATCAATTTTTAATAAATTATGAACAGGCGTAAAGTTAAAGATAATCTTTCATTTGGTGGTACATCACTAAAAAATTAATCATCCATTCTTTCAAGAACACCTTGCATTTATCTAATTCTTATAAGTAATAAGCTAGCCAATAATGAATTATTTTAAACGCACCTTGAGCATAATTGGCCGGCTTATTACCTGTGATTACCAGGTATTTGTAGAATTGTCTAAATTATAGTACTAACTTTTTGTTCTCGATTTTTCATCTAACATTGCGATATAGATTTTCTGAGACAATTGTCAAACACCGTGTGTATATATTGCTATTTCTTTGGGTTCTATGTTATCTTTTTTTATGTTGGTGCCAGTATTTTGTACTCCTATTTCTGTTTCGCCCCGTTCGAAGTCCTCTAGTATATCCTGAAAATTTTTCTTCCATTTGTTCATTAATTTCTTTGTTATTCATATTCTTTAAGATTATGTAAAATAATTTCTGTTTGCATCTACTATCTTTGTCTCTTTTACTGTTTGTATAGCTGTAGTTTTTTTGTAAACACTTTCTCAATTAGCCTTTTTCTTTTGGTAATATTTTTAATATTTTATTTCATCTCCGACTATTGCTAGACCGCATGATGTAGTGTCGGCTTGTATATAATTTCTTTACATTTTTCACATTTTTCTTCTAACGACGCATATTGTAACTCTTTTTCTGCATATTGTATATTCTCTGTTATTAATTCTGCATACGTATCTCTGTTGTGTGCTGTTTTTGTAGTTTATATGTCTTAACAGATTTTGGCTAATTTCACCTGTTGTCGTATCACATTGTTTTTCTTTTTTATTTTTCACTGTTGCTGCTAGAAGATGCTGATTTGTTAGCTTTGTGCTTCTATACACTTTTACATCTTGTATGATTCTGCTATTTACTTTTTCACTAATAACAGAGTTTATTATTGACTTTTTATTTTTTCCTAATTTTTCTCAATATATTTATGACGGCCCTCATGTTGGAAGAAGGAGTTTTGTTCACCAATTTATTTTGGATAGAAAAATTAATATTTTTTGGCATTTCTGTTTATTGGATTCTCACCATAGTTTCTTATCACTCTTTGTCTTCATTTAACGTCATTAGTATGGCATTGAAAACTCCAGTAATTATGGCAGGGTTATTCATTTTGTCATTTCAAAAATGGGAAAGCGATATGCGCAATGTAATTTTCATTCTCTGACCCTTTTCTCTAAAAGTATCTATTTAATTTCATATATCGCATTTCTGATATAGTCATAGTAAAGCGCCATCTGTTAGCGTTATAATGCACTCACTGCGAGAGATGCCTGTTCTACCAACATAATTCAAAAATCAGTGGTAAAAATCAATCTTGTGCGACAAATAATAGTTGTAACACTCTCATTTTCATCTTTTAATTGAAAAAGAGTAGAGTCCCTGGAAGTGATTTATGCGGCTCTGCAAAAAGATGCTCTTATATATAGTATCTGAAAATAGTGTAAATTTCGATCTACACGATACCTAACTTTCGGTTCAGTCGAAGATGACGAGTTGGAACAACTTTTGAATGAGGATTGCTGTTGCAATCAATTAAAGCACTGCCGATAAATTAAGACGGAGGAATCATGAATCAATTATATAACTCAGTGATTCTCAAAATGTAGGTCGCGACTTCTAGGGAAGAACGCCTTATTAAGACATTTATTTTCATCATTAAACAAAATTCCTTAATTTAACTACTGAACATATCCGTCATAAATTCAGGAATATAAACGTAACTGTTCTATCACGTTATAAAACATAAAGAGGAACGTTAACAGTTCTAAGAAATATAAAAATAAAAATGTAAAAAAAAAATAAAACGCGCTTGTTTTTTCAGAAACTTCCTTTCAAATTTCTTAAATTTGGATTCTGTATTCAATGTACATTTTTAAGTTTGAGGAAATCTTAATTTTGTTATGATGAGTTATAGATAAGAAATTTGACTTACATAAATATGATACAGAAGAAACCAAACAATTGAAAGCTTTGTTACCAGCTCCGAATATTGTGCATCCTTTAGTCTAAAATAGAGATTTCGGCGCAAGAGCTGTTTTTGTTACAAAAAACTGTATTGCTATGCAGTAGCATTTGAAATTACTTATTGTATTTTAGCGATAAGACCCAGATCAATATCCTGTAATAAACTTGGTACTATTAGTACATATGGTAACGCATTTCGTCCAGTCATTATTTTATCAGTGCTGTCTATAAAAGTTTCAAATAACACGGCCCAACAAAAAAAAAATGTGTAATGTTTCCTTCACTTCATGAGTCAATCCTTACTAATTTTGGGTTGGGAAAAACGAATATGACAAAGAAAAATTTTATTAGCTCTAGTTTCTGAGATATAGTATATAATTGGTGAAAGTCTTCCATTTTAAAGGATTAAGAGAAAACGGTAAATATTAATTAAATATGCTGACAACATTAAAAGTGTGACCGTTTTTTTAAATGACAGTTACATCCTAAATTGATGAAAGAATAACTACCAGGTGGTTGGATCTACAGACAATCAATTGGTGGCTTTATTAGATTGACGTCTGTATTTGGAGACGCTGACATCATGCTGAAGAAGATTCCATTGCTGTAACCTTAACCCTAGAAATTCCACCTTCTCCTGTGACAAGTCAAGATTTCGAATGAGATCACTCAACTCCGATTGGCTCAATCCGTGCGGTTGATCATCTTTTTCTTCAAAATCAGAGTCATGGGATGTTGAAGGCTTGTTGGTTCTTCTTCTTCTTCTTCCACACTGTCTTCATTTTCTACTTCGAACTTATAATTTTGGGGTGGAGTAGGAAGTGGTAAACTGTCTGAATGTGGAATAGGTCGAATAGCAGGTGGAAGATTTGGGTATCCAGTTGTTTCACTTTTTTTCACTGACAATCCTGCCTTTATAGGCGGAGTCAAACTATAGGCACAGCAAAAGCCATTGATTGTTTTTTATTTTTCAGCCATTCTCATAATAAAACTGAACATGAATTCCAACTTATATGTGGAGCCCATCCTTCACACCAAAATAATGCTTGTGGGCAGTCTTCACTATAGGCATCAAATTGCGTTTCTGTGGCGAAAACGTTATTCCACTTCAAATGTAACAAAAATTGTTCACATTTCTGTGGCATGTTGATGTAACAAATTTTACTCTTTAAAAACACTCCAAAACAAGAAATTCTTCACTAATTACAACAGAAATAATATGAAATTTACCGTCCAAGCAATAGTGTTACGTTTATAACTTACCCACATCTAGATTACTGTTGTATTTTGACAGTTGACAGGTGTGCCAACATACAAAAACAAATTTTCCCCAAATTGAAAATGTAGACTATAGAGAATATAAAATATCGCTGTATCTCCAAAACAAGAGCTAATCGGTAATTTTTGAATTCAGCAGGTGGAAATACATAAGAATCGCTTATTTTTGAGCCCAAAGCATTTCCATTGTTGGACAGTGTAACCATAAAATATCTTCTGCAATACCATTTTTCATATTGTATCTGGCAAGTGTGCTATAAATTTAAATAATTAGAAATATGTACGTATTGAACTACCTGCAATCACCTAAGAAGTATCTGCACTTACTAATATTTACAACATAGTGTGAGATTTATTAGAAATAATGATAGAATATATAATTAAAATATTTATCATATCCATTCGTGTTTTTGTTCATTTTACTTCTAGATGTAGGTGGTTTTAATGATTTTTTTAATAATCATCTATTTATATTCAATAAAATAATGAGTATAACTCGTAACTTAACTAAATGATGTTTCGTCACGATTCTCTGCTTGTATAAGCCCACCTAGCACTTTCTCGAATACGGTGAAAAGTTTTGGAAACATGAAGAAATACGAGACGCGTTTTTTAAGTAAGTATCGTTGGCAAACCACAGACGTCAGTTCGAACAAATTTGACTGTATTTACCTTTTAATAGTGAGGAGTTAAAATGCCTCCACCGATTGTGAGCCCCACCGACTGTGAAGTACGCGCTGTGATTCGTTTCCTTTGCGCCAAAGGTGCGACAGCGGCTGAAATTCATCGACAGATTAGTGAAGTGTATGGTGAAAACATCATGAGTAATGGAATGGTGCGAAAAAGATGGGTGGACAAAGATTCATGATGAAGAACGACTTCCGTCATCACTGAAGATTTGGTGCATAAAGTTAATGAAAAAGTAAGAGAGACGGTTTACCATTTTGTCATTGTCTGATGGGTTTCAAAACGACTGTGTTGCAGTGGTTGTCAAATCAGGCGGCCGATTTTAATGAGTATGAGATTCAAAAGCTTGATATGAAAAATGTGTTGATGTTGGTGAAAATTATGTAGAAAAGTAGATTAAGGTTCAGGCTTTCATGTAGAAATAAAGTTTTTGAAAAAAGTTACCCTTTTTATAAGGAAACGGTTACTTCATTTATAAAAAGTTGACCATACTCACCTAATCTTAAAAGTAACCTCTCTTGTATTTCTATCGAAGAGTTGCCAAACTTCCCGTTGGAAAAAAAGAAATAAAGATATTCTTTTGCAGTAGCAAGTACATCGGCTAAGATTTTTCCCAACCCAGATTAGTGATCTTTTCCAAAGTCGTTTTAGTAGTTGTTGCACGTTTTAATAGGTGGAAGAAACTTATAGTGTACGATACGCCGTTGATCTTATCAAATACGTAGCAATATCTTCCTAGTCTAAATAATTGATCACGTGATACAAGTCATCGATTTTCTTAGGTAAGTTTATGATATTTTCCTAACTGGATTCTTGAAAATTTTTTTTTTGTTGCAGATCACAATCTGGTGAAATAAAAAATTTATTCTGCAGTCCTAGATTAAATTATGTTTGTAGCAAAGAAATACAACCATTACTTACTTATTTAATGATGCAGTTTTCGGAATACAATTCCTCGAGTGGGGGGGCAACATAATCTTTTATAAAGTTTTAGCGATGTTCTCCATTTACCTTTTTGTACTTACCGACTGACTCTTAAACCAGCTGCATTAATCCAAGACTATATATTGGTGGAAAAACAAAGGTTTGCATTGAATTGGCATATCGTTTTCATTACCGAGAGTTTTTTGTGGTGTGTATCTGTCAATGATTTATGCTAACCTACTATTTTCTCAATTTTGGTAATCTTTCTGTTCACAATGTCAAACAAAGCCGTCGTTTTGTAATATTCAAAAAAAATATATTACCTATTACCAAAGTATTTTAACCCTTTTACTCCATCGGTTTGACGGTGAAACCGCATATTCAATAATTTGTTTCTCAAATTCCAGTGGTTTTTGAATCAAACCATCTTTCAAATTATTTGTTTGCAGCGTCATCTATTGGTTAGTAGCAGAACCAACCAGCACTTGAAGTTTGTCAATTCCATTACAGACGGCTACTTCTCTACCTGTTGACGTTTTTGTTTGTTGTGTTTGACGATTTTCGCTGTTTTTGTTGTAAAAATAGTGGCAAATCGCCTGTGCAAATGGCTGTTGAGCACTTTTTCAATACAATAGAGACATACGTATCTCAATTTATTTTCATTATCTTCGATTTCCTGTTTGTATTTCCAAAAATATTCCTATTGTCGAAACACTATTTGATGTATTTCTTTATATCTTCCCTGTTGAACTTATATTTTATATCAGAAAGTAAATAAACTTACATGCACTCTAAAAATATGATGATCTGTCCAAATTCAAGAAAACGACTGATGAAGAAATAAAGATCTTTCTGGCTATAAATATACTAATGGGTATCAAGTGGTTGCCGACTGTCAAAGACTAATGGTCAAGTAATGGATAATTTGAATGATAATGAGAAACAACCAAAAACAGGCGAAAATTATTATGATAAACTATGCAAAGTTTGTCCTTTCTTGAACACACTTCTGAAAACCTATAAAAAACATCATGAATCGGATGGGCATCAGTCAGTGGGTAAATCTACTATCAAATTCGTCGCTCATCTCTGCGTCAGTACATGCCGCAAAAACCTATAAAGCGCGAACATAAAATGTTGGGTACGTGCAAATAAATCTGGTTATATTTCCGATTTCCCGATATATACCGGTAGAAAAACATCTAGGCACCCGCGTTGTTCAAGACCTGTGCAAAGATATTAGTGGTGAATATCACCAGGTATACTTTGATAATTTTTTTTTACTCTCTCCCGTTGATGAATGATCTATTGAATAAAAAATACTTGCATGTCGAACTATTTGTAAAGATCGCAAAGGTTTGTCGAACGATTTACTTTCTGATAAGCTATGAACAGAGGAGATTACTATTGGAGAATGCCTAGTAGAGGATTCCTTTCATGAAATGGATGGACAAGAAAGGAATATGTTTTCTTTCTAATTTTCACAACCCGGATGAAGCAACAGTTGTCAGTCGGAGGGTAAAGAAGGAAGAGTGATGTAATCTGTCCAATACTCGTAAGGGATTATAACAATTACAGGCTTGTATCCATAAGTAGTAGGACTGTTTTTTTTTGCGCGCGGAGCGACGAGGGGATTTGCAAAGCCGAATGTTATGGAGGGAAGCCTTGGGAACAGGTTTCGACATGCGGCAGTCGCCTACGTGCGTTAGTTGTGTTTTAGTGACCTCCTGTTGTGACGCCTCGTCGTCAATTGCAATGGAGCGAAATTTGGAGCAGCGGTACGCCATCAAGTTTTGCTACAAATACGACTCGGAAACAAAATGTCAGAGCGAAGAGTGGCACACTGCACAATCACCCCCTAAAAAGAAGGCCAGAATGTCGAAATCGATGTTGATTGCATTTTTTGGCCGTCGTGGCATTATCCATAAGAAGTTTGTACCTCCTGGACAGACTGTAAATGCAAGATTTTATGTGGAAGTGCTCACACGGCTGCGAAATCGGATCACACGCGTGCGACCAGACCTGGTGGGGAAGTGGAAGCTCTACCATGACACCGCGCCGTGCTACGGCGCGTGGATTGTGAGGGATCTCCTGGCTAAATTCGACGTTTCCACGTTGCCACACCCCCCCTATAGCCCTGATGTGGCACCGCCGGACTTCTTCCTGTTCCCCCTGTTCCTGAGGCAGTTCAAGGGGCATCGTTTCGACTCGGTGGAAGCAGTCCAAGCGGCAACGACGAGGGCGCTGAACAGCATCCCGGAGGACGACTTCCAGAAGGCCTTCGCGACCTGAAAGGCTCGCTACCAGAAGTGTGTGGATGCCCAAGGGGCCTATTTTGAAGTGTATTAAGTCGATGTACCAAAATGTTCAATAATTTTTTTTTAAATCAGTCCTACTACTTTTGGATACCACCCTGTACATGGGGTATTTCAACAAATCCGATATGTTGAAATCCCTATACGAAGTGAATAGAAAAAGCAAACGCTGGTGGCTCCGTACATTTTGGTACCTTCTTGACGTTACGATTGTGAACTTCTTCATTCTATTCTGTATGCGAAGTGAAGGAAATCACTAAAATTGAAAGAGTTTCGAATTGGTATCCCAAGAGGTCTTATAGGATTTCAGAAACGAGAGAAACGAGAACGAGATACGTTTTGAAGGTGCAGTACATATGCCGAAACATGAACCTTCCCTGCGTTGTGCTATATGTAGCACAACAGCTGAACCACACCGTACAAAGTGGCAGTGTACAATATGTAAAGTAGGTCTATGTGTGAGTGACAAAAAAATTGTTTTGTAAAATATCACACCAAATAATTGAATAAACTTACTTTACGCAAACTCCCACCGGTTATTTGGTGAAACCATCAAAATTTTTCAAAGACAAATAATTTTACATGTGAAATCAGATTTGTATTATCATTATTTACCCATTTTTACCTTATATTAGGATAACCACAAAAATTTTCAAAAAAATGTAATTTGGTAGTCGAAGGGTTAAAAGGGGTGTATTTTCACTTCTGTAATTTTTACCATCGTTGGTCAAATGAGGATGAATAAATTTATAAACAAATTCAACTCATTTGTAATGTCGATTTTATTTACTGATCAACACAAATTATATAATTAAGTTTTTCACATTTCTGGTGAAATATAGTCTCAGGACACCAAACAAGTTGGTTTTAGCCATTGGTTCGTGTGTGTGTGTGTGTCTGTGTGTATGTCGGTCTGTCAGTAAACAGGATATCTCGAGAACCGTAAGCGCTAGAGACTTGAAATTTGGTATGCAAGTTACTTGTAGATAGGGGACGCAGTGCGAAGCTTTTGGTAAAAATCGGCCGAGCCGTTTGGTCGCAAGGTCGCAAAATCGGTCGCAAACCGGTCGCGAATCTAAACAGTTGAAGATACAAAATATTCATGAGAATAAAAATGATTTGTTACCACGAGATAAACATGAATTTAAAATAAAAAAATAAAAATAGGAACTCGAAAAAAAATTGAAGCTCAGGATTTTTAATATACCGGGTGTTCATAAAATGTTTCGGGAAATTTATATTACCGGATAGATCAAACCGAGACGAACAAAAAATGACAATGAAATTTTTTGATCCGAGGTCAAATAAATAAGTTATAGCCGATTAAAAATTAATTAAACGGACCAATCACAGCGCGCTCGGAAAGGTACTGGGCTGACTGCGGGAGGACGGTGGGGGGGAGCGCTTGGCCGCTAGGAGGGAGCACGCAGGCGATAATGGCGAAGGCCGTGCGGCCGAGCTCGCACGGTTACCTTCAGTGATGTAGCAAAATTTTAAGTACTAGGCAATTATTGTCTTGTACTGTTTATTTTAATCAGCTTTCTACTGTTGGACTCACGCCTCGTCCTTTTTTAAATTAACAAATTTTTAGACAAGAGCAGCGCAGGGCCGAGACGATGGACCCGGTATAATTTATAATAATACGATAAGGAAAGTCGTGTGATGTTCACACCAGATTTTTTATTTTTAATTTAACTAGCACGTCATACCTTCAAATGTTGGTAATGGTAGGTTTAATAAAAAGTGCTGACACATTATTCAATACTTAGAGCAGATCTGTGTCATAATAGCTACTTTACCACTAATAATGTAAGAGATCGATTAAAATGGCGTTGAAGGGCTTTATATGTGTAATATGTGTTTATGTAATTGCTCATTCATGTAGTAAAACTTCATTTAGTTAATTAGTCATATTACAATTCATTATCAGTTTAAATAAAAATGTAATAAATCTCTTGAAAAACCAAAAGCATGAAAGAAAATATATGAATTGGAAGGCTAAAGTACAAAGTGTCTCAAAAGAAAGTTTTTGTTTGAGGTAATTAGAAAAACAAAGAAAGCGTCTATTAAAAAAATTTATTTGTTATTAAAATACAGATTTTGGGAAATTATTTTTTAAATATAATGGCATCTAAATGTGATTTTGCATATTCGCAACACTATTTTAATGAGAAGCAAATTTTCTGAGCATTGCGCGGCACGTAGATATTTTCTTTCAATTGAACCAGAGAGCCCGGATTGCTGGTGTATATTCTTCACAAAAAAAGTAATACATTGAAGTTAAATCAGGAATGCATGGAGACCAGTTTATATAGCCTTTCTGAAAATTAATTTTTGAGGAAAATTTATTGAATTAGTCGTAGACATGTTAGAGATATGAAATGTTGCTCCATCCTGTTGGAACCAAGTTTCTTTATTATAGCCAGCAAAATTTCTTGCAAATGTTCAAAAGTGGACTGTATCGTAATTTTAAAATTTTAAATAAAGAAACTTTAATCAAAAAGCCAAAGCTGGAAAACTCACCTTTGGAAATCGGACATTCTGCTACAGAAATCGGCTCCCCGTGCTTTTTTTTAAACAAACGAATTAGCTTTAAACTATACACAACTATTCCAAATTGCATTAATAGCATAAGAAAAGGAAACAATTAGATCAATTTATCATCCTATGATTTCTTGGGATAAAGATTATGGAGACGATAGTAATTTTTCTACTTAATTCGGACCTGCAACTCAAGTAAATAGTCTCGCCTCCATCGCTTTCAAAGATCTTGTACGACCCGATCCAACTGGAATCGACCCGGATGGAACAAACAACAAAATAGCTCAAATCCAGCTCGCTACGACCAAATGTTTGATAAAAACGGTAGTTCCTGTTTGAAAGTCTGCCAGCGATCAGCAATTTGGTGGGGAGGGAGATTGCCCCAACCAATCTGAGCCTGCCACAACTGCTTAATAAATATCCTGACCAATAAAATAGTCGGAGCCAAAACTCCCAAATTAACAAACATATGTGCAATTGTAGACAACATATGTCGTTTGATACATCTTCGATCTTCCGCTGCAATCCGAAACCCAAAACATTCCGAATGGGGATTCCAAAGCAACTCCAACACCGGGTTGAACACATCTCCATAGTTAAACTCTCTGACCAAAGCGCTACACGCCTGGCGATATTCTTCATCTATCGTGTCATCCGCATGTTTTGGGAATGGGAAGCAATTGGTTATTTCTAAACTACCAAGCCCAAGAGTGCTCTTTGAGCAATGTCCATGTTGCTGGCTGGTTCCTCATGGCAGTACTTAACGATTTTCATGACGGTCAATCCATCGGCTTGCACATAAGTGATAGTAGACTCATTTTTGTTGAACAGGTTAAACGACGAACGTGTTCATGTTGCTTTTAAACTGAAGTTAGGTATTGTCTCGCAACGGACTGTCATACGGTCTCTACGTTTTCTTCAGTTTTTGATAACCTTGGGCGTCCCGCCTTAGGTTTGTCCATAGATGAACTGTTTTCTTCAAATTTATGCACCCATTTTATGGCGAGGGAAACACTTCGAGAAATGTTTCATAGTGACTACATCCCCAAAAGCCGCACTACTGCTTGACATGTGCTCCGCGTCCTTCTGATTTGTTGAGTTCACGCAGTAAGCCAATGAAATTAAAACTTTTTTTTGAGACACCCAGTATTTTAATTCACGCATCGCAGAAATGATTAAAAAGTCAATGGAGATGTTAGTTTAATAAAAAGGTTAGCTATTTTTGGTCCCTTAGTTAAGATGGAGATAGTTAATTCAAATGTAACAACCAACTTTTGAAGGTTACCTGCAACTCGAGATTATATAGATATCGATTTAGAAAGCAGTATTTACTTTTAGCAGTCATAAACACTCGAGTTTATCGACGATGCTGATTTGATTGAATTTATGCAAAACTGAACCAAAAATACCCGGCTCTAATTAATAAAATATTTACAGTACTTATGTAGTTAGACAATGCTTTGTCGTCCACCAATAGGCAAAGAAAGGGCATTTTTGCTGTATTCTGTATACAGAATAATCTTTGACCATTTAATTGTTATTTTTACGAATGGAAGTGTGAGCGCGTATATTTGAAATTTTAGATATTGAGAGGGAAGGTATCACTTATCTCCCAAGGACAAATTATTATCGTACAAAACCTAATAACTCAAATGTTAACTTGCAATCGGAGAAATCAACAGTTTGTATTTTAAAAAGCCTCATTTATTGCATTTTTCAAAATTTTTACGCGTTATTTTCATCCATTTATAATCCATAGTTGTAATTTTTATTTTTTGCTTTAACAATAAGATATTATTAAAATTAAAGAAATGTTTTTATATATTTATTTATCAGCAGCATTAGATTTTTTATATGAAGCAGTAATTTTGAAAAAAACAGTGATTGGGCTTTGATATGGTACCAGTGCTAAGTTGTCTGTGTTTAATATAAGCAGACTAAAAAGTGTTGAGCTTTAATATGAATATGACACTACTCCTCAAAACCATTCTGCCACTACAATCGCACATGCTTTGAAAGATGCCTGTAAAAATTTGTGACATTTTGGACGATTAATTTTTTGCAGTTGTAATTAAGTATTTGCATTTGAAAGCAATGCGTTTATGCAAATTAAAGCTGAGTTAGATGCCGTTTGTGGACTCTGTCCCATCATTTGCCACCGTAAAAAGATGGGCAACTGCATTTAAACGTAATAGTACCAACTTCGCAATAAGCGTTCGGGACGGCCAATAACTGCGACCTGACAAATAACATTGAATAAGTTCACCAAATGGTACTGGACTACAGTCGAATATTAGAGAGATAGCAGATGTTGTGGCGATTTCGAAAGAACGCGTTTATCATGTACTGAAGAATTGGACATGAAAAAGCTGTCTCCATGTTGGGTCCCGCTCTTGCTCATTTTGAACAAAAAACTCATTCGAATGAACATTTTCAAGACCCTGTTTAAGCGGTTTCCATGGTAGGAGTTGGACTTTTTACGTCAATTTATCATTGTCGATGAAACTTGGGTCTACTATTACACTTCTGAGACGAAGAAAGACGGTAGGTAATGTCGACTGTTTTTGAGATAGCCTGGAAATTCTGTTCATCGACTACTTAGAAAAAGAGAAAACAATAACGGTGCCGTACTACGCATCGTTATTGGACCAGTTGAAAGCAACAGTTGCTGAAAAAAATGTTGAAAAATAAAATTGAAGTTGAAAAAATACTTGTTTCTATGCTAGGCTAAAAACTTCTTAGACTACCCATGTATATTCATTAATAATTTTAAGTTTAAAAATAGGATACAAAAACGTATGTGAATATACCACCTAAATTTTAGTATGCATATATGTCTTCCCTCAAAAAAGTTTTTCAACCTGAACCTGGCATCCCTGGAATAGACGAAGACGAAATAGAACGCTACCTAGAGGCCCCGTTACAATTAACGCCACCAATTAAAAACTTCAAAATGAAGGAAGTAAAAACAGCCATCGCTAAATTGCCAGTAAAAAAATCACCGGGATACGAACTTATAACAGGGCGTATACTAAAAGAATTACCGATTAAAGGACTTAAGTTGTTAACACTTATATTTAATGCCATACTACGAACTGGACACTTTC
Organism: Sinelater perroti; assembly: GCA_036346155.1. Lineage (NCBI taxonomy): Eukaryota > Metazoa > Arthropoda > Insecta > Coleoptera > Elateridae > Sinelater > Sinelater perroti. Next base: position 20,654,364 of record JARFIY010000359.1, on the reverse strand, counting down.
CTGCACAGTGGAAAGTTGCAAAAATCATCTTAATTCCAAAACCCGGTAAACCCCAAACATTGCAGAGTCCTATAGGCCTATAAGTCTACTACCTGTTACCTCTAAACAGTTTGAAAGACTACTACTCAAAGATTAATGCCCATTGTAGAAGATGAACACCTTATACCGGATCACCAGTTCGGGTTTAGGACTGAACATTCAACCGTAGAGCAGGTCCATCGTGTGGTAGATATTATAAATGCATCCTTCGAAGCAAAAAGGTACTGTAGTGCAGTATTTATCGACGTCAGTCAAGCGTTCGACAAAGTCTGGCATAAGGGGCTGCACTATAAACTAAAGAAATGGCTACCGGATAACTACTATCGCATTCTAAAATCCTATTTACACGATAGACTATTCCAAGTTAAATACGAAAATGAACTCACTAATCTTATGCCCATAAATTCTGGTGTGCACCAGGGTAGTGTCCTGGGACCGCTCTTATACCTCCTCTACACGGCTGACTTACCGACTTGTGAAACTACCACAACCGCCACGTTCGCGGATGATACTGCGCTGCTAGCTACCGACTGTGACCCAACTAGAGCATCAGCAAAACTGCAGAACAGGCTCAATACTGTTCACGATTGGTTTAAAAAGTGGCGCATTAAAATAAACGAAGCGAAATCTGTGCACGTCACATTCACTAAACGACGTGGTATATGCCCGCCAATAATGCTCAATGGACAGCAAATTCCGCAGGCCGATTCGGCTAAATATCTGGGAATACATCTCGATAAGGGCCTTGCGTGGAAAACACACTTGTGGAAGAAAAGACTACAATTAAATTTAAAATTCAGCAAGCATTACTGGCTACTGGGTAAAAACTTTCTCTCGACAACAAGCTGTTAATATATAAGGTCATATTCAAGCCCGTGTGGATGTATGGTATCCAGATATGGGGAACTGCTTCATCTTCCAATATCTCGATAATTGAAAGATTCCAGTCAAAAACACTCAGAACCATCACTAATGCACCATACTACATAACCAATGCGGACATTTACAGTGACCTAAAAATAAGTTTAGTGAAAAGTGAAATAGTTAAAAATAGTGAAAGATATATCAATAAACTAGAATTGCACCCCAATCATTTAGCTTTAAACCTACTAGATAGCAGTGAACACAACCGCAGACTTAAAAGACACTACACCTTGGACTTACCCTTCCGGATTTAGTACTAGTATTCTTACATTAAGTTACAGCAGAAGTGACGTTAATGAACGTCAACTTCCACCTAAACCCACACTTACGTAAATCATTTACTTATTGCTTTGCAGCAGATTGTAAATAGTTATGTATCTGATCAATAAAAAAAAATATATATATATATGTCTTCAATGAAATTATTGTTGGATTACCCGTTACGCCAGAAAACATAAAACATGTAAGAGTTATTTTCATTTTTGCAAGCATGGGCCTACTTCTTGATTCATTATTGGGTATATTTATGGTTCTAAGGCAAGGCCACTTTTTAACTCAAAATTTCGGAGCAGATTGTCTACCACAGCCCTTTAATGAACGACATATTTTTTATTTCTACTTTCACTGCAATATTTCTTATAGAGTCAAAATTTGTGAAATCGGACACTAAAAATGGACCTGCCGATTTCCAATAGGTTCTTTGCACAATTTTGTAGATATACATGCAGGAAATACTTAGAAACATTTTTTCTTAAAAATTCGAATTTTCGGCAATATTATAAACAAATCAATTTTTATACGCTTTTTTTTCCAATTGCAATTTCTCCGAAAACACACAATAAAAGTTAACGAAACTTTCAGGGTAGATTCATGAACAGTAATAGAAATAAATACAGAAAGAAAATTTTCACAAAACCGGAATTTGTTTATAAATAATTAATTTTTTAATAAACAATTGAAAAATTAACCAACTTCTCGTATGGCTAGGAAAAAAATCTTCAAATTGTAATATTCCTTATACTCTAATCTACACCTGTGCAAAAGAAAATTACTGCATTTCCCGTGCGAAGAGAAGTTATTGATGTTTTAGTGGAAAGGTACGTGCGCGAGGTCTGGCACGAAACGACTCGTCGCGGGTGGTCTACTTTACCGACTCGCTTTTCTGTCGTTGCAACCCTTAAAATAAATAATGTCAATTAATTAAGAGTGATAAAATGATTATTATTTTACATAAATATTCATATAAATAATATACATGCTTATATATTCTCCTTTACGCTTTCGATATGTTTTAAGAAAATTTTACATTGCATAGCAGTTGAATTCAATATTTTATATATTTTTTCGTTTAATCCCTCTAATAAATTTTTGGACACTCGTAATCTGGAACCTTGAATGACACATCGATATCCATATCATCTTCTTGTCTGTCTTGCGTATCTATCTCTTCTCTACTATCTTCCATTGGTTCTTCTGCAACGTTACTTACCGTTATCAATTGACCTTTCTTCTCATATAGTTGTATCCTATATGTATTACAAATATATTGGCCGTGAAAATCACGGAATTTTTTATTGCACGCATTTGTCAAGAAAACTAAGTTTATTCGGTAGCAACTGTGGCTTTTTTTTTTGAAAGGATTGCAACATTTCGGCGGAGGTGTCATTACGTAGACAATAACCTTATTCCACGACGGCAAGCCAACTAATGTGTCTGTACACAAAAAAAATCAAAACAAAACACAACACGCCGACTATTGCTTGCTTGTACTTGCATAAGCCTATCACACTTGAAACAGTCGTCCCGAATCGTATGCGGCACGCGCAGTGCATTTTTCTAATGGAGCGCGCTACGTTCAACTCGCTCACGATTAAAGGCAAGTAGCCAAAAAAATAATAGAAAGATATAAATCGATAGATTTTGACCTGCTTTTTCTAATGGTGCTATTATATTTGGTCAGAAACTCCTCCGTCACAATCAGAATCGAGTTACAAGTTCAGGCTGTTTTTTCTTAAAGAAATCGAAAGAGCAACTCGTCAATAACATGTAAAACAATTTTCATTGTGGAAAACGAAGAACTACGGCAAGTAAACGAAGACGGCAGCACGTGGTCTAACCTGGTGGCGAAGGCCTCGCGCGTAGTGCTAGTATATAGGTTCCGGCTGCCGCGAGGCCGCGAGACTCTTCCACTTAAACATCATCTCTTCCCATGAGAAATGCAGTAATTTTTTTTCGCATAGGTATAGCTTAGAATATAGGGAACAATACAATTCAAAGATTTTTTCCTAGCCACACGAGAAGTTGGTTAGTTTTTTAAATGTTTAGTAAAAAATTAATTATTTATAATCAAATTCCGGGTTTTTAAAAATTTTCTTTCTGTATTTACTTCTATTACTATTCACAAATCTACCCTGAAAGTTTCGTTAACTTTCATGGTGTATTTTCGGAGAAATTTGAATATGAAAAAAAGGCGTGTAAAAATTGTTTATAACATTGACGAAAATTTGAATTTTTAAGGAAATTTTTTTTCTGAGTATTGCCTGCGTATATATCTACAAAACTGTGTAGAGAACCGATTGGAATTCGGCAGGTCCATTTTTAGTGTCCGATTTCACAAATTTTGACTCATAGTAGTTTTTTTAGTCTACGCTAATATACTTCTCACTTTCTTAACATTTTTGTTAGCTTTTATATACGTGCTATATAAATGTCTTTAACATTTTCATAATCAACAAAATATCTCAGTTGACAACAACGATATTCTCCATATATAGTTTGTTGTATTCTAAGTGTTTACATTTTTCTGTAGTTTTACACAATAAGACGGAACGATAAATTTATTACTACTGACCCAAGATAATAGTTTTGTCTTCCGTATGTACTTTCTAGTCATAAACCTCCCTACCTCAGACGGTATTACCACATCTACTAATATCAAAGATTAAAAATTATTAAGATGGATCACTCGCGTTAAATCCTTTCTTTTTTGGTATTTCTATCTACTATCTATTATGGAAATTTTAGGTGCGGATTTTTTTAGCACAAAAATATTGCATATTTTTTTATTGTTAAATCTAATAGAATTAAGCATTAATATATGTTATAGCTTTGAAAATGCTTTGCAAAACTAAAATTTGAATTTGGATAATGCTTTTAACTTTGCTATTTCAATGTAAGATGGCGCTTGACTACAATCGGCAGCAATACGGTATGCATTTGAATTCTAATGATTATTTAACGAATTTTCTGTTTGTGCCTAGCAACTGTAATATATAACAACTGTGCATTATTTGGGTTAAATAATTTGGAGGTATATTTTTTAATATTAAATATATAAATAAATTCCAATACACTTTAATAGATATTATTATCATATTAGAAAGTATGCGGGAGTATGAAGGAGCGGAAGTAGGATTCTGAAGAAGAGAAACCATAACGTGTATTGTGTATGAAGTTCCGGTACTAAAGTAAATACTTCCGATTAAGTTAAAAGGCCGCAAACTAATCGTAGAAACAGAAAGCTAAGTAAGCTGTGCAAAGAAATGTCGGGACACTATAGTAGATTAAAAAGTAAAATTCACTAAATTGATTAGATTTCAATTTCAATTTAAAAATAATTGAAGCTAACTTTTGTCTTCTAAATCCCAAGAATCTCAACGTTCCCAGAAACATTTCTTAATTGTAAAATTATGGTTTGTGTATGAGGATACAACGAGAGAATTTGAACGGTTAACGGTTAACCTCGTTATTAGCTTAGTGATCAGTAGAGAGAGGATTTTATGCAAAATGCATTTTCTTTATTTTTTATAGTTAACCAGCCTTTGCTTTTTAGACGAATTACACTAAATGTGATTATTTAGCGTTAATTAATTTTTGCATATTTTGCAGATTTGAAGGTATAATGCATATTTTGATATTTGATTGATATTTGGACTTATTATGCATATCTTTGCATATTAAGTAAGCATTTATAATATATTTCTTGCTTGTTTGCCGATATTGGTACAGCATCAAATTTTTCTTTTAATGCATTCTTTGGCAGGGCGGTTTGGTGATATAAATACCACCTTGGCTGCATGTAAATTGCTCCGATTATAATCCCTTAATCCGAAATGACCCAAACTAGCTACCTGAAAAATGTGTAAATTCCTCCGGGGCTATTTTCTTACCTGCGCAAGAAATGGTATATTCCTCCGATTGTAATATTTTAATCTTATAAACAACCTGTTAACTAGAAAAGTTTAGAGGAAATATTGTTTACAAAATTCTTATAAGGAATTTTTTTTATTATTGTTACCTATATGTTATTCACCTTATTTGCTAAAATAATAAGAAACAATTTTTATAAATTGTAACCTAGTAGTAATTATTCCTGCTTTAAAATCATCAATTTTTTTTTAATAAACAATTGTTTTTAAAATACCATATTCTTCCGCTGTCAACTGTTTGTATTTTTAATAAGACATCCGTGAACAGATATATCGATGGATGAGCCGAATTAAAATAAGAATTAAAATGTGAATGAAAATATTCACAGCTGTTTGTTGTTCTATTAGTAGACGCTGAGGCTGCGGCCCAAATTGTTGGCGGAAAACAGCTATCTTCAGCAACATAGCTATCTACGAGATAATCAGCAAATTTTGTGATGCTTTCTTTACCTGACTGTATTGCTGCTAAATCCATTGCAAAGCAATCTCTAACATCCGAAGGATCCAAAAAAATCAAACCAAAAACATAGTGCAGCCATTTTCCAATTTCGGAAGTTTTATTTTTATATTCCAACTCAAACCTAGCTGCTGCATTTTTCGGTAGCTATAGACCAGAAATTAAATTATTAACCGCATGTTGTAACAGCGTAATGAATTATGAAATTTACCATGCTTGGGTGATGTGGAACCGACATCCAGTGATCTTAATTTCAGGCCATACATTTAAAACTGCAAGGTTTTCGAAATCAATTACGATTTCACGAGGCTTGAAATGTACATTTTACTTATGGAATTCATGTACAACAGCTCGAAGAGCTGTTTCGTATGACTGCGTTGGCTTGTTAGGAAGTAGGCAGTATATAAGAGGTATGTAAATTCCTTTTAGATAAGCATGTATGGTAAACGGTTGTTTAAAAAATTTCGCCGAATATGAAAATGTGCCATCTACGTACAAAGTGTCCGCTAAGGACAGTCGCTTCAAATTAGTAAAACAAGAAAAAATAATTATATTCTCATTTGCATTGTTAAGTAATAGGAAATTTTTATTTCTGTTTGTTTTTAAGTTAATTTCTTCTATCACTTTATGAACATCCTCCAGGCATCGAGGCAAGGGTGGCAAAACAGATCTCCTCGCATTGTACATATTTCTTTTGCAATCATTCACATCAGGTTGCAATAAGCTGGACGAATCCATTGACAAAAGGACTTTTTGTACAATTTTAGATGGTCTGTCACAAATGTCTTCGACCGCTTTTCGTTTGCATGCAGTACTAAGTACTTGCCATTGTATTTTTCTCAAATCTGCCTAAAATATCAATAACTTAGCAAATTTTAATATTCGAATGACACTTTAATTCAATAAAGTAGTACACATACTTCGTGATTATGCGTTAATTTGCTTTTAGTAATTATTTTTTGTTCATCTTCTCCAATGGTGTACACCTTCGCCATACACTTTTTATTAATGCACCTCCACTTTACCTCCCTGGTAGTCTGGATTAAAAAATCTGGTGTGAACATCCTTTCTTATCCTATTATATATATATATATATATATATATATATATATATATATATATATATATATATATATATATATATACAGTCCAACACTAGAAAGCTGATTAAAATAAACAGTACAAGACAATAATTGTCTCGTACTTAAAATTTTGCTACGTCACTGAAGGTAACCGTGCGAGCTCTGCTGCACAGCCTTTGCCATTATCGCCTGCGTGCTCCCTTCTAGCGGCCAAGCGCTCCCGCCAAGCGGTGTCCTCCCGCAGTCGGCCCGGTAGCTCTCCGAGCGCTCTGTGATTGGTCCGTTTAATTAATTTTTAATAGGCTATAACTTATTTATTTGACCTCGGATGAAAAAATTTCATTGTAATTTTTTGTTCGTCTCGGTTTGATCTATCCGGTAATATAAATTTCCCGAAACATTTTCTGAACACCCGGTATATTAAAAATCCAGATCAATTTTTTTTCGAGTTACTATTTTAGCAACTTTTATTTTATATTCATGTTTATCTCCTGATAACAAATCATTTTTATCCTCATAAATTTTTTGTATGTTCAACCATTTAGATTCGCGACCGCTTTGCGACCGATTTTGCGACCTTGCGACCAAACGGCTATGCCGATTTTTACCAAAAGCTTCGCACTGCGTTCCCTACCTACAAGTAACTTGCATACCAAAATTCAAGTCTCTAGCTCTTACGGTTCTCAAGATATCTTGTTTACTGACAGACCGACACACACACACACACACCACACACACACACACACACACATTTCGTCCAGAAATGTGAAAAACTGGGTAGGTCAAATTTCCGCCCATTACATTACTTTCCTTATTACAGGATAAGGAATGTAAAAAAGTCATCTATAACATCTGTAGATGTCTAAAGAAGTTTCTCTTCTTACAAATACATATCAGACAGACGTCAAAATTTCCTGCTCGAAAATATGGAAAAACATTTAATTATAAATTGTTTTACAATGTCAATGAACAAAAGTAAAATATTATTATTGTGTATAATTGTATGTATTTTAGAATAAATACTACTTCATTAGTCATTATTTTTTTTTTGTTAAGTTCAAATGTACTTAAGTAACTATTGTTTTCTTTTTTGTATATATATTTTTAATTAAAAGTATATAAAAGCATATCTCCGTTTTCTATTGCTACATTTAAATTTTAATGACATTAATATAATAATTAAAATATTTTTTGTCTTGCATATAATATCAATGCGACATGTATTTTGCATATTTTGAATAAATAATGCATATTTGTTGCATATTTTAAAGGTTTTAAATGCATATATTTGCACATATTTTGGCATTTTATCGTGCATAGAATCCGCTCTCTAGTGATCAGTAATTTATGCTGGCTGATCTCCTAGAACAGAAAATTACAGAACAATGACTAAATGGTAGGTTTGCTTTCCATTTTTTGGTTTCAATTTTCGTAAAGTTTAAATTGGAGTTATTGAAAACAATAGAGTATTTCTATGACATAATATTAAAATTATCACAATTATGGGATAAAAATTGGCCACAAACACCCATTTTCAAAACCCTCTGCTAACTTTACACGGTTTGTCAGAAATAGAATTAGTTTCTAGAAAAGGCATTTAAGCTGTATGCTGTCGATGTTACTTGAATCTTTCAACCATCAGGGAATTTAGACGCTACAATCCAACAAAGCGTGTTCGTCATAAAAGAAGGCAACAGGAGCGACCCACGATACTTCATTAGTGCAAAAACAGATTGAGGGTTGGTATCCAGATATTTCCATAATAATTACAGAATAAGTATTAATTATATCAAAGTATATATAAGTATTAATTATATCAAAAATTAGTATTAGTAGCAATTGTAATAGATACAGATCTTGTACACAAAGAGATACTTTTTTAATGTTTGTTAATATTGAAACCCATACAGAGGTTTCTTCATTTTCTTATAATGTTGTTTTTTTTATCATAAACACCCCGATTACTTCTTACCACTATTTTTAATTTATTTTCAAATGTGGGCGAACCCAATAGTTTACTACTATTTGTGATTGTAGTGTATGCCGTTAATTAAGGTCCAATGCAGACGCCGTAATCCCCACACCATAGGCTAATGTACTTTCTATTTACGACTTCAATTAAAGTTAACAAAGCCATATCAGTTACAAAAACTAGATTCTCTTTTTTACAATCACCCGACTTTACGCAAGTGTGCTCTGCACTCGGCTCGCATTGACACAAGCCACCATAACTAGCGCAAGGGAGCAATACTACATTTGCTTTCCCCCGATTTGAAAACTATCTTCATCTTTTGCTATAATTATCAAGACGTATTTTTGCTGTTTACGTACATTATTTAAGTAGAGCCTTGTTTAATGTAAATATCAAATGTAGTCGATAATGTTTTACTTGTTCATCTATTAGCATCTATCCCAGTAAATACTATTATATTTATTTTGTTTTTCTTTAATTTTTTTAATATTACGTATTAACTTTATCTTAGTCTTATTAAAAATATTATATTTATTTGAAATATGGTTTTGGGCTAATTAACGTTAAAATTCTAACCAAAGAGTATAAACTTTAGTTAATAGGTGTACAACTTTGCATCCGCCGTTTTTTTGAGGCTTTATTGTAAAAAACTTGTTATACATTTACGATTCAACATATTGTCTATCGCTGGCCATTACTCTCTCCCATCTTTCAGGCAGCGTACGAATCCCGCGTCGAAAAAACTGCTAATCTTATGAGGCGATCCACGTATCGATCCAATTTTTGACTTCTTCATAAGAACTAACTGCTGCTCAGAAAAGCCACGTGCCATCGATCGGAACAAGTTATAGTCAGAGGGAGCAATGTCTGGAGAATTCCTACGGGTGGGGTAGGACTTCCCATTTCAACGTTTCCAAGTATGTTTTGACCGACTTTGCGAAATGGTGTCGAGCATTGTCATGCTGCAAAAACGCTTATCGTGTCTCTCGTTGTGTTGCGGCCGTTTGTCTTTCAATTCTCGGCTTAAACGCATTAACTGTTTTCGATACAGATCGCCTGTGATTGTTTCAGACGATTCCACCAAATACAGAGCCGGACCTTGTGAATATATGATTTGACGTCGACGTGGAAGCATGGCCGGGAAGCCTCCATGTTTTCTGCGCTTGGGGTTATCGTAATAAACCCATGTTTCGTCTCCTGTTACAATGCGATGCGGAAATCCCTTCCGTATTTGCCTTTCAAGCAACTGTTCACAAGCAAACAAAAGCCTTTCAACGTCTCTCGGCTTCAATTTATGTGGCACGCAATGCCCTTCTTTCTCAATCATTCCCATGACTTCGAAGTCTTTTGAAATGGCTTGTTGAGTCACTCCTAATGCTCCTGCCAATTGATCTTGCGTTTAACACGAGTCTTCATGAAGTAATAGCTCCAATTCTGCATCTTTGAAAACCTTCTCTCTTCCACCTCCATGCCAGTTTTCCATCAAAATCATAGTTCTTGAAGCGTTGAAACTACTCACAACACGTTCTTTCACTAATAACGGTTTCGTCATAAATATTTCAGAGTATTCGATGAGCTTTAGCCGCAGATTTCTTCATATTGAAGCAGAAAATTAAAACCTCTCGCAAATGATGTGAATTTGTCTCGTAAAGTAACATTTTCAATCGAGAATAACTCTACGATACGGGCACAAATCGACTAATGTTTCGATGGAGTTATGCCCAAGCTTTTGTATGACGTCTACATCTGTTCATTTTTACCACCACTTACCGCCTAAAGCCATCTATTGTACACCTATTATATGTGAACAAATTAAAATGAAAGTTTGTTTCCTAAGTTGAGAAAAACGTAGTAAATTTGGAACAAGTTAACTTATTTTTTTTATTATTTATTGTTTATTAATTTATTGTTATAGATAAATTATAATTTCCATAAGTTTTACTGTACACTAATTTTAAAAAGTTTTCTTTAGAACGATAAGGTTGAGAAATTTTGGGCTTTTTGTAACATAAATTCAAAATTATTGTTTATAATAAATTATATAGGCTAAAAATTCCAAGTATTTATATCAACTTACACTTATTAAAATGAATAGAGCATAAAATTAAAAAAAAATTACAACATCCCTGAAAGACATGACATTGAATTGTATTACAAAATATCATTAGATTAGTACAGTTCCATTATATTTGCCAGATAAAAATGCACATTACTATCTTGAAAATTTAAGTAGATATTAGATAACACAAAAAAATATTTTACTTATACTACTTATAAAAGTCAATTAGTACATCCTTAGTCACCTTGCATTCAGATTGTAAATGTGCATTTATTAGACTCATGTTGCTGATTATAAATAACTAGGTAAATTGTGTTTAAATTAGTACAGCATACACCTGTACAAGAAGTAGCAAGTATATAAAAATACAATCATGAACGTCATATAACGTTACTTTATTTATTAAATTTGTATACGTTGTAAAGGTGTATTCAACATATTATTCAGGGTATAAAATGTCATCCTCTACTAATTTAATAAACTTTAAAATTACTTTTCTTAAAAAACTATTTACAGACACAACGAACCAAAAAATACTAAGGTTACGTGGATACCATGAGGAATGATTGTCAAAAGGGGGTTGGTATTCAACTAGTACTCGATGGAAGAGAAAAAAGTTTTCTAACGACAGAAAATTAAAAAAATATTATTTCTGTGTATTCAACAAAATTGGAATTTTTAATGACGAGCGTAAACCACAAGTGGGTACCATAAGGAAAAAAATCCTGGCTGGCATTCCCGCAGAAGATCCGTCTAGAATAATTGATACGTGTAAAGTAGTAAATGGTAAAGACAAAACGAAACGGCGAAGCTACTTTACGAATGCTGTAATATACCTGTAGAGTTGTAGATGTTTCCATTAGTAAACATTTTTTCATACAAAAATTGTTCTACCGTATTTCAAGTAGTTATTAACTAATATCATTAGGTAAACTATTGAAAATGTTATCTATTTTACTAGCAGGCATAGTTGATGATAATAACGATCACATTTGTTAGAAAAAAAATTGCAAAAACAAGCATTTAAAACAAATTCCGTTGAAGGCATTTACGTTCTAAATTTGAGCTGCGTAAAGTTTTGTGTTTATTCTTGTGTCTTTTTATAAATCGCTGTTATTTTTTTGTCTAATTCCTTTATTGCTACTGTTTTGTTTATAGTGCATTTAAATTATGCATTTGCAAGTAGAAACTTGCTAAAGCAGTTGCATTACTTGAAGACGGAGGCAGTCAACGTTATGTCTCTAATCAGCTAGGTATTCCTCGTTCAACGCTAAAAGATGTTCATAAAAGATTTAGAGAAACCGGTAGTTATGGTCGCAGGCCGGGAACAGGAGCTAAACGTAAGACATCCGCTCGTGATGACCGTTCTATCATTTTGTCTACGTTAAGAAATCGACATACTACTGCAGTGGAGACTCGAAATGCCCTTCAGCGTGTGAGAAATGTCAATATTTCTAAAAGAACAGTTAGACGGAGACCCAACGAAGCAAATTTGTGTGCAAGAAGACCAGCACGAGATCAAAGATTGCTACAGCAACATCGAGTAGCACGTTTGGCGTTTAGGCGTAATCATCCAAACTGGGGAATCGAACAGTGGAGGACCGTTATCTTTTCTGATGAGTCCAGATTTAATCTTCGTGGCTCAGATTGCGGTGAACGAGTATGGAGAAAAAAGAGAGAATATCCTTGTAATTTTTTGGAAAGGGTGCGATTTCGAGGAGTTTCAATTATCATGTGGGCAGGAATTTCTGCTGATGCACGAACGGAGCTTGTATGTATCGAAGCAGGTTCATTAACAGCAGATAGGTATGTAGAAGATATTCTATTACCTCATGTGTTTCCTTTTGCTCCTTTCGTTGGCAAAGATGTTTTGTTGAAGCATGATAACGCCCGACCACATTCTGCAAGAATCGTAACTGTCTTCTTAAATCAAGTTTAGATTCTCGTTACGGATTGGCCGGCAAATAGTCCCGATTTAAATCCTATAGAACATGTTTGAGACATGCTGGAACGACACCTCAGAGCCAGACCTGCTGCTTCAAATAATCTCAACGAACTCCGAATTGCTTTACTCGAAGAATGGAATCAGATCCCTCGAGAAGATATTAGGGAATTGATCTACAAAATGAATCGCCGAATGTCTGCAGTGATTCGCGCACGAGGAGGAAGTACGCGATATTAGAACTTTACAAAGTGGTTGTTTTGCTAAGTTTTTAAAGTTAAAATAAAGTATGTGTTTTGTTGTTATCTTTATTTTGTTATCTCTAGATAACACTAAAAAATAATTTAAGTAGAAGTGTGACTAATAATGCAGTAAAAATAACGTACTCGGTACTAAATTCACTTTGATTAGCATTTTTTCAAATTTCAATTAGAAAATACCATAAAAATAGGGTGGATAACTGGAAATCATTGAGAGGAACCGGGGTAAAAATAAGGTGGATAACTGGATATTCTTGAGAAAAATCGGGATGGGCGGATTTCTATGCCGGTGAGTGTATTTAAAAGTATATATTGTGAAATGATTTATTTATAGTTACTTTAAAAGTTTATTATAATTAATCCATAATCAAAAATTTCTATAGTTATTAAACACGAAATTTGCAAAATGTGTGTACACGAGGTGGGTTTGGAAAGTAAATTCTGTTTTAATTATAAAAAATTGTAATGGTTTATTTTCCAACAATTTTCTAATTAAGTGAAAGAATAAACCTAATACTATATTTCCACACAACTTTTACCAACATTCAGACATTTGTCGTAACGTTCTCTATACTCTACACATGAAACAACACGGTCTGTGAAGACATCCAATGTTGTGTAATTTTATAAAGAACCATTCATTCGATAGAGATAAAATTGCAAGCAAACCTTTAGGTTTTCATTTTATGTTTATATCGCCGGAACAACAAGACATACATACAAATAACAGCAATATTAATATCTAGCTTTTGAAGTTTCTGTGTATATATATATATATATATATATATATATATATATATATATATATATATATATATGTATATACAAAACAATATTTCTAGCCCTTGTAGCAATAATGCACCAATTTGCTATGTATCTTGTTATCTTTAGGTCAAAAATGATAGAAATAAATCGAAAATTTTATTATAAATTTTATAATTTCTTTCCACGACACAAAACGTCTAATAGTTAAACGGTACACCTTGTAATTTTGTAGGATAAGTATATGAAAATATTAAATAAGGTATGAGTTAAAGAGTTTTCCCTAGCAAATAGATGTTTCAGAAATGAATGGCAATTAAAACTATACCCATTATAAATTGCAGTTTTAAGTAAACTTTAATATTGTAATTATATTAAATGTCGGTTGCAATCAACATCGATCTGCCTCAAATATGGAAACAGTAAAAATTAATTAGTATGTAATAAGCCAAACTAGGGAAATTTTATTATTTGTTTTTCAATTTTTTTTACGAATGGAAGCTTTAGATATTCTAGTATAGTAATGGTACATTTTGTTTTTTATAGGACAATTAGATACAAATAATGAACTAAATAAGTAATTTTAGGAGTTATAAGCTTGTCTACAACACGTATGTATTGTATTAGTATAAATCAATAGTTTTATAAAGGCATATAGATGTTTGGGGTTTAAACGGGTTAGTGCATGCGTACCGCACGGTGCCGCATTCAGTTAGCACCGCATAGCCTCTCCTACCCAATTCCGACTCTCACCTCCAAGTTGGCGAACCCCGGGAACATGAGCAACCCCATAAGAGATCGGGTAACCAACCCCGATGGAAGATGGGGTCAGGGCTGACGAGAGCGGGAGAAATGGTCCTCCGAAAAGGGGGTTTGACTAAAGGCTAACAACCCCTAACCGTAAAACGTACCACTAGGTACACCTGCTCTGAAACCTATGCAGAAGCCTCGGATGAACGGACTGATACATCGGAAACGACTCAGGCAACGGAATATGGACTTTGAATTGGGTACATGGAACGTAAGAACACTCCTCAAACCGGGCGTCCAAATAAATCTACTTAATGAAATAAAAAGGTACAACATCAAAATCACAGCAGTACAGGAAACCAGATGGACCAACCAAGGGATCAAAGACACGAAAACACACACTATATTATATAGTGGCAAACCAAGAGGGGATAAAGGATTCGGAGTAGCTTTTATTGTCGACAAAGAGTTCAAACCCAACATACTAGATTTCACACCAGTTAATGAAAAGATCTGTAGACTCCGAATTAAAACAAAATTCTTTAATGTATCACTCATAAATGTACACTGCCCTACGAAAGAAAAAGACAGAGAAATCAAGGAAATCTTCTACCAACAACTAGAATAGGTGTATGATAGTACAATAGGAAAACATAGTCTTCACACAAAATCAAATGAGAGTGGAGAAATGCTGATAGACTTCGCGTGTAGTAGAAATATGATTATCAGTTCTACATGTTTCCCACATAAAGATATCCATAAGCGAACATGGGTCTCACCCGATGGAGCAACAACCAACCAAATAGACCACTTACTGATAGAAAAGAGAGGAGCAACAAGTATCCTAGATGTCCGATCAAGAAGAGGATGCGGGTCGGACCACTTCCTAGTACAAGCTAAATACAGATGCAAAATTAATAGACAAAGAGCATAAAAACTTGAACGTACAAAAAAACTAGATATTGGAAAACTTAAAGACCCAGAAACAAGGAAGCAATACGAGGAAGAACTAAACCAACAAATAGAAAACATCGATCAACAAGACAATGGGGAAGAAACGGAAATTGAAAAACAGTGGAATAGAATTAAGACAATAACTAAGAAAATAGCAGAGAGAACATTGGGGCATCAAAAACATCAACGAAATAAGGCACGGTTCGATGCAGAATGCCAGGATGTTATAAACAACAGAAATGAATCACACAGGAAGTATGTGCAGCAAAGAACACGTGAAAGGAAAGAGGCATTCTCAGAGGCAAGGAAAAAGGCAGAAAGAGAAAACGACAATGGATGAATAACCAAATGATAGAAATGGAAAAATATTTTAAAGATAACAACACCAGAAACGCGTATGCATACATAAAGAAGCTGAGAGAAGGATTCAAACCACAAACTACACTAATGAGAGACAATAATGGACATATAAACTCAGGCTGAACATATTTAAGTCCCACGATGTCCACAAAAACAGTAAAGTCAGAATTTACAAAAGCATAATAAGAACAATAATAACTTACGGATGTGAAGTATGGGTAATGACACAAAAAATGGCAAACTACATCGATGCATTCGAAAGAAAGATACTAAGAAGAATTTTCGGACCAAAAGAAGATAACGGAAACTGGAGGTGCAGATACAACCAAGAAATATACCAAGAGTACAGAGAATTACCCATATCCGATTTCGTAAAGATACAGAGACTAAAGTGGGCAGGACACGTCGTGAGGATGAATGAGGAAAGAGTACCAAAAAGAGTACTGCTATCAAGGATGGAAGGACGAAGGCCAGTGGGAAGACCCCGGAAGAGGTGGCAGGAGGAGGTTGCCAGAGATGCAGACGACATACTGAAAGTTAAAAACTGGAAGAGAGTGGCAACAGACAGAGACGGATGGGGAAGATGCCTAAAGGAGGCCAAGGCCCGAATCGGGCTGTAGCGCCATTGGATGGATGGATATAGATGTTTTAACCACAATTAATGTTAGTTACAATTATTGCTTGATTTAAATATAGAAACTGTAAGAAATAGTTAATATACAATAAGGCAATAAAAAAACAGATAAAACGCTCAGTGAGAAAGTCAAAGAAAAATTAATAAGTAACTATATACAGTATTATATTTCAAAATATATAAAGAATATATAAAGAAAAAGAGCAACTTTTGTGGTATTGAAAGATATAAAGTAGCAGACAATTCAATTTTAACTAGTAAGTAGCAAATTAATCGCGCAAAATATCGATCATAAATACGTATGTCTCTATTATCTATGAATAAATGTAATTAATAAAAGTGGTATATAATACAATAAAGTAAAGTATATTACAGCAGCAATGAGATTTTAAGATGCAAAAAAAATAAAAAGTAAAAACGAAGATATATAAGTTCTTGATATATATCACAAAAATGTTGGTAGTGTATATCACGAAAGGGAAGAAATGCAACTGATAATATAAAAAGAAGAATATTGAAAAATACATTTAAGCTTAAAATGAATATGGAGCCGTAGTAAAGCATTAATTATAAGTAAAACTAGACACAATGAAAGTTATAAAAACACATATTAACAAAACTAAAGAAAATGGTGCAAAAATGTATCCCAATGCTGGTATTTATAAAAGTAAAAATTTAAAAAGTAAAAGATTTAAACTTGCATTGTAGTTGACAAAACGATGGTAGTAATACAAGCTAGCAATGTTATAATAGCTACAAACGGAATACTGTGCAATTTTCAGCTAAAATTTTTACGAAGTTTACGTTATTTGGAAAATGGTTTCTGTGCCGGAAGACGATTGTATTTATTGTAGGATCGCAATCAGATAGCATCGGTAATTTTAGAGAGAAAATTTTAGTTTTAAAGTTGTTTTGAGCTCGGAGTTTCGTCCTCCCCAGTTACGGAAAAGAACATCATTAGTGATTAGGAAGAGGCATGTGGATTATAATTAGTTAGAAAAGCATGCGGACATTCCCAAATAGACAATTCTATTACTGAACATGATCATTATCCAATAAGAACGCAAACCAATGAGCAAGTGATGCGGTTGTGATATTGCGGTATGTTCAATATTTAAATATGGAACATCTTGTTTAAAAAGAAGTTAAAAATGGAAATCCCTGAGTAAACATGGAATAACTAGTTTTACAATTAGTTTCTTTGGATGTGGTAGAAAATATTTTGGAGAATTATAAAAATTACATAATTATAATAAATTAATGTACATATTCGCAAAACACAGAAGTGAAATACCAAGAAACGATCTGTAATCTGTGTTAGACGATGTACCACGATTCTCTAACAAATATATTGTCAACAAGCCCACAATGCAGAGATAGCAATTCAATATAAAACAGAAAATCTGGAAACAATTTTATAGCAACTTATTGTTATGTTCAATTTCCAATGTTTCTTTGTTAGGTTGATTGTAATATTTTATCCTTGGTTTATGAAATGATAAAAAAAATTCAAGTTACTTTCAAGTCGTGCGAATATTTAGCTGCCACTTTTTAGGATATAAATTTAAATATAAATTTGCATCTTTTTGTGAGGTTTTTTCTGCTTCTAAATAACATTTTAGCATGTATGGTTTTGTAAAATACTGGTACATTTTTTTTAATAGTTAACAGTGTTAATTAAATGCAGAAGCCGCAATTTTTCTATCACACGCGAATGTACCTATTCTACATTAATTAAAGTTATCAAAATATGTCAGTTACAAATTAGATTCTACTTTTTACAACAATACGACTTTACCCAAGTATGGTTTGCACTCGGTTCACATTGATACAAGATCAACAAATAACGAATGAACAAGCAGGTCAAAAAGCAAGTTTTCTAAAACAAGAACAACTAGAACGTACTTGCACTGCCATCTCATAAACATAATATTCAAACATGTGTACCACAACTGGGATAAGAAGGATACTACACTTATTTTCCCCAAATTTCAAAGCTATTTTAAACTACACAGAACATAATAAAATTCAATTAGAAAGACGACATGGTTAGCGATGACTATGTAGAGGCTATCACCTAGACGGAGGTGATGTACAAGTGTTCTTGGCTCCGGTTGAGGCTGTGTATCTATATCTTCAATTTCGGGTGCTGAAATGGGGACTTTAACTTTTATTTAAGTTGGTGCGTTCGGGTGTAGCAAGTGTGAACTTCCAAGATTTTATTGATGAAACGCTTCTACTTAAAGTCGTTGCATGCCACAAGATAATATAGGTAACAGTACCCGGAGCTTTTACCGCACTGTCCAATGATCACTTTGGTGGAGCTTAGCAAACGTTTGCACTCCAAGTCCAAGATTTGACATTTGTCATAATTATTGATTTCCTGCTGTTGAGTTTTGCTGACATAGGATTGGACATGCAAACAAATGCAATCTATCAGTGTCTTCAATTTCCTGCTTTGCAGAAGTTGAGTTGGTGAAATTTGCTGTTGTAGTATGGGGCGTGTATGAGAAATAGCTGTAACTTAAACTCTACATCTCTGGTAATGTGCCTTATGGTGTTGTTATTAGGTTTGGACGAACTTTTTAGTTTCATGTTTGGACCGGGATGGTACGTGGAATTACTAATATGGCGAATATCGTGGATCCGCTGCCATGGTCTGCCAGAAAACTCTCATAGGTGAAGAGGAGCAGATGTTGGATTGTTTCGGCTTTCACAGCACTGCTGACACATTTTACGTACATTTTTAATGTCACTGTCGATCTGTGTCCACCATATACTGGCAAGCGAGGGACTTTATTCGGACGATACCGCTGTGGTTGGAATAAAACCCCGATAGTAATTTCTGACAAAATGCACTGGGAATCACAGCTCACATACCCCACATTATTACCCCTTGTAAAATGTATAATTCCTTTTTACGCAGGCAGAATGGGCACAGTTCGTCAATTTTGGACATAAACTTTGGCTAACTAGACTGGATGTGGGTGTAGACACCTAACAGCTCCTTTTACTTTGACGTTGCGGTGGCGATGCTCTTAGGGTTAATCGGAAGAACCTCCTGATGCTCCGCCGCAATCAGGTTCACTTTGCATTCAATTCCTTCTTTTGAGACTCCCAGGTTGGATGATGACACTGGACAACGAGACAACGCATTTGCTTTTTCATTAACTTTGATATTGTAATATTCAATATTATAACAGAATTGTGACTTATACAACGACTAGCGCTGGAAGCACGTAGCGACGTATGGTAAAAGGGTAGTTTTATTTACGAAGATGACCAAGAGGGGACGATAATTCGCAAACAGAATAACCTTCCGCTCGCATAGGTAATTTAAAATACTTTTTGACTTCAATGATAAGGTATAAGGCTTCTTCTTTAATTTGGGAGTAGCGTTTTTTCGTATCATACAGGAATTTGGCGGTGTACGCTGTGGGATGTTCCTTGGGATCTGGATAACAATAAAATAAAACATTCTTAATTTCACTGGAAGATGACGAAAGCATCGATTTGACGTATTTAAATATTTTTTGGCATTTTTATGACCAATTCTAGTTTGCTTCTTTTGTGTCAGATTATAGACATAAAATTTCCATAAAAATTTACCAATTCAGGAAATAAATGTACTTCGGACACATCCACTAGATAGCTTCGGCTTTCTTCGAACTGGTGTGGACCCTTCCTTAGTACGACGTGTCCCAAATACTCAATTTTACATTGTAAAAATTTACATTTATCCTTGGACAAGCGATAATTGAATTTTTGCATACCACTGAAGATGATCCTGATCTCACTGACAACTGCATAATTTATCGCCAATGTAACACTCTACCATTGGAATTCCATGAGTTTATCTATCAACTCCTGGAATATGGCTGGAGAAAGCGACGCCTTGTGGTAGAACATTGTACCGCTACAGACATGGTGTGTGTTAATGACGAGGAATTTCTTACATTTTTCTCCATTAACAGTTGATTCTAAGCTTCAACTATTTCCCTTTGGAAAACTTGTTTTCTCCACAGATTGACGAAAACAACTTCTCTGGTGTTGCCAGCAGGTAAAGTTGACTGTTCACTGTTGATTTGAAATCACTCGTGATTCGGACTTTTCCATTGGGCTTCTGAACCACGACAATTGATGATACCCACTCACTGGATTGGATACGTTCGATGACTCCAGATTATTCAATTTCTACAAGCTTCTGGTCGACTTTTGCACGTAATGCAAAAGAGAGAGGACAAACCTTCAAAAATTTAACTCTTAACATGGTAGGGAAGGAGCTTGTGTTTTATGAAGTGCATTCAAGTAATAACACCTACAAATTTTTTTCAGAACTGGGAACAGAAATATGCGATTTGTTTCAACATATGCGCGCACTCTTTGTGAATGCGTGATACAGATGGTAGCACTTCACGACGCACAGGACTCTAGCGGCAGCGGCAAGAGTAAGGACTATTTTTAATTATTAAAATGGCGACGTTTTTATTGCAAGAACAGCTTGTAATCATTTTTCTCCATTTTCGTGGTGTGACACCGATTGAAATTTATCGCCAGTTGAGTGAGACATGTGGTAATGCTGTTATGGATGTGTCTACTGTGCGTTTGTGGGTGCGACAGTACAAAGAAGGAAAAACATTGTGTGTCAAAAAACCAAGACAATCTCGACCTCGCACCAGCCGGTTTGACGACATGATCAAGCGAGTGGAGAAACTTATTTTGGAGGATCGCCAAAGGAGTGTGGAACACATCACCTCTAAAGTTTGCATTTCCGTGGAATATGTGCACCCAATCCTGCATGAAGACCTAAAAATGGAAAAAGTGTCCTCTAAGTGGGTGCCACGAATGCTGACGGACGATTACAAGGCTGCGCGCGTGGCATATTGATTTCTTATGCTTTATACTCATCTGACCTGGCTTTTAGCAACTTTTGGCTGTTTACAACGATGGAAGACATTGTCCATGGCCGCAAATCCACTAGTCGTGCCGCTATTACATCACCAATTTTCCAGTGGCCAAAGAAGCGTTTGCAGCGGCCATGGAATCATGGCGTCGACGTTGTGAAAAATGTTTACGGCTGCAGGGAGATTACGTCGAGGAGTGACACAAGTTTCACAGTTTTCGTGTGATTAGTTTGTGGAAAAAAAATTAGATGTGTTAGAACTTCAATGCACCTCGTACTAATGAAGTGCGGCGTGTGATTTTCACTCCATTGTACTTCAACTTGCACAGAAGATTTCCAATTGAGTTGGAAGTTTCTCCCAAGTATGAAAGGTGTACTTGGACGGGTACAATTTTGAAGAGTCAATTTTCTCTCAAAATCTTTATTGAGCATTCCATTTTTACAGTTGCTGTTGTGTTTCTTTTGATGGGAATGGCCGTTGACTTTAACATTCAACATAATGGGTGGATTTGCGGTAGACGGCTGTACTTGGTAGACACGACGGTAATCCTCAGCTTGCTGCTGCTGTTTAGAATGACAATACTTTTTGAAGTGCTCATGCTTTTTGCAAGAATGAAAAACTTGAAGGTAGTCTTACGGACTGTTTCTTCTTGTTTGGGGGCCTTGACTTGGGTATCACAAAGAGTGCATCACTTTGCTCAGTTTCACATCATTGTCCTTTCTAAAACAGGCTTTCTGTGCGGCTATGGTGGACAAACCGTAAATAAACTAATTACGGAGTCGCTCGTTGAGGTCCGTGAACCTGCACGTAGCGGCCAGTTTTCGAAGCTCCGCCAGGTATGTGGACAATGATTTACCTTGCTGCTGTCAGCGGTTGGCGAATCTAAAACGTATCGCAAAGGCCTTCGGTAGGAGCTTGAAATGCGCCTTTAGGACTGTGACGAGATTCTTGAAGAGTTTGGAGACTGAGTCATCCGGTGCTACCAGGTTAGGCAACGTGGAGAAGGTGGATATTCTAATATTGGAGAGGAAGATAGCTCGGAACCGGTCTGATTTTTTTCCTGGCCAATCTCTTTGGCCACTAGGAAACTATCGAAAACCTTGACCCAAATTTTGAAGTCATTGAACGCTGGCTCGAAACTCTTTAATGTTTCAATAACTAACATTCTGGACTACTGCAAATTAACACAAAAAAAGAAACTGTTGGTCGACCATACACTGCTCTGAACTTCTCTTTCAATTTAAACTCTGATGAGAATCCTTATCGCTCTTGGATATCCCATCTTTGTAGCCAACATGTAAGATATATGCCGTTAACTAAGGTTCATCGGGGACGCCGTGATTTTTACACTGCACGCTAATGTACCTTCTATTTACGGCTTCGATTAAAGTTAACACAATTATGTCAATTACAAACTAGAATCCCCTTTTTACAATGACTCAGAATGACTTTACGCAAGCATGTTCGGTACTCGGATAACATTGACATAAACCCACCATGGCTGGCACAAGAGGATACTAGAGTTATCATTCAAATTTTGTTTTCATAATTATCTAGTTTACTATCACTACATAATTTTTGTTGCTGTGTTTGCTAAACAATTTATGATTAATTATACTTCTGATAGATTGTCATTTTTCAATATTTGTTTACTTAACTTGTTGAATGTTTACTCCCGTATTCTATTTTTTCGTTACTTTTACTTTTTACTATTTACTATAGTCACAGTCTATTGTAGTATTTTTGTTATTAGTCAGAAAGAGTTTACGTTAGCGACAGAACGTAATGAAATTTTTAATTAAAGTGTGATTATAATAACGCCTTCCAAAGAAAATGATAAAATATATAATTCATTCATCAGTTTCAGAGTAAAATGCAAGAAATTATATTTCCAACTAAAAGAATTTCTGATTTAAAACTTCTAAACTTGGAATTTGGTAAGTGCCATTCAAGTCTTGTCTATTTGACAAGGAGGATTTGTTTGCTTTGATTACCCTAATTATGAAATATGATCTAACATCTTTATCCTCGTGTTATAATTTTACAAACAATATCGATTCTAATTATTAATCGTCAACTAAACTAGTTACAGCCATATTGTATTTTTTGTTTTTAAAATAATTGGGAGCTAAAAGTGTTGTGTATCTTCTATAGCTTTTCATTAATATTTAAAAACTTTGTGTTGTGAGACAGGTACTGATGATCGAAGAGCTTATCTAAACACATTACTTTAAAGGTATTTGAGTTATCTGTTTACATCCAAAACAATCATTATTTTTCCGTGACGTACTGCTTTAATGAGATTTTATAATAATAATGATTTTATTATCGAGAGCGCCTCAATGCAAATTAAAGTGGATATATCACATAATTGTGATTAAATAAATGATTAAATGATTACTGAAAAGCTTTGGGAAATAGTTTTGTAGCATACCTTGTACATATTTCTAATTGTAAAATAAATTAAAATTATAAAAAACAAACAAACGAAAAGGGTTATCACCATGTACCTAATATTCTCATAAATACTAATACTATATCAAACCTACCTTTGCTTTACATAGCATCAAGATGGATTTATTGAAATCATACTAACACTAGTCGTAATTAGTAATCGTCTAACCAATAGTCTAATTCTGACCTTATCATCCTAATTACTTATTTGCTAAGAAGTCTCATCGGTCTTTACTTAGTTTCTAATACCTTTACACTAGTTTCACGTGTTTCCACAGCTCACTATACTCTGCTTATCCCCAAGTACTTTGCCGTATTGCTGTACGGGATGTTGTTATTATTAATAGTTATTGCGTTGTACTCATGCTAATTGTTAGTGAAGTCGGCATGAGCCGATTTGCTCTCATTAATTCTAATTCTCCACCTTCTAGTCCATACGTTTATGTTGTCACTTGCTATTTGTAGTTTTCTGGCTGGTTTCATCTCTGCTTCCAATTGCAATGATTGCTGTATCATCCGCAAATGTTGCTAATACTGTCCCTTCAGTTTTGGTATATCACTGGTGTATATGAGGTAGAGAATTGGTCCTAACTCACTTCCCTGTGGCACGCCTGCTTTTATCGCTTTCATAACTGAAAATTCGTTTTCTTGTTTTACCATAAACATTCTTTCAGTTATGTAGGATTTTAATATATCTACAACTTCTTTTGGAAAGCATTTCTCTAATTTATCTATTAGTCCCTCATGCCAAACTTTATCAAAAGCTTGGGCTTCTTCTAAAAACAGTGTTGAGCAGATTTCCTCGTATACTTTTTCTATGATGTCTATAATTCTGTGGACCTGATCTATCGTTGAGTGTTGCTTTCTGAATCTAAATTGGTGGGCAGGAATCAGTTATTTCTATCTATTATGGGTTTTAATCTTTTCAGCAGCAGTTTTTTAAACACTTTTGCTATGATTGGTAACAATAATATAGGTCTATAAGAAGATACTTCATTTTCTAGTTTACCTGGTTTAAGGATCATAATTACTTGTGCTACTTTCCAGATGTCCGGGGCATCTTTTAGTCTGCATGCTGCATTAATGAGGTTGGCAAGTTTTACGATTTCCTTCTTGGGTAATTGTTTAAGTACTGCTCCTGTTATTAAATGTAGCCTAGGGGTTTTCAAGCTGATATTCTGCTTAATTTTTTATCGACTTCTCTCAGAGTTACTAGTGTGATTTTCTCTGATCCCATTGCTTCCCTATGGAGACCTATATCTTCCAGTGCTTGGTTTGCCTGAAAGGTTTTCTCCAAATGTGTTGCAAAAGCTTCAGATTTTTGATGATTGCTTGTGGCCCAACTACCATCTGCAGTTCTTATTGGGGCAATATGCACTATTGACCTTTTCAATTTTTTTGTGGCTTTTCACAAGGAATAATCTGTCATTTTGTTATTTGTCAGCTCTTTTACATAATTAATGATATAGTCATTCTTAAATTGCTGTATTTCTCTCTTTAATCTTTGTGCATGGTTATTTAGCCTATTCTTATCATGCGGAGATCTAGTCTGCTGACATTTTCTTTGTGCTTTTCTTTTTTCTGCCACTAAATCTCTGATTTCTTTCGGATAGTTGTTACCAGTGGTTTTCTTTTTAATTTCAGGAGTATTTTCCCAGGCAGCCTGCTGTATATCTTGAACAAACTTTTCAGCTTCCTGGTCCAGCTGTTTTATCGTTCTTAAAGGTACATTTAATTGGATTCGGTTATCTAGATTTTCTTGAAAATCCTTCCTAATCAGTGTATTGGTTTACTAGCGTTGGATTGCACTTTTTTGTAATTATAGTTTCACTTAACGTTAAAATAACCGGAGAACGATCCGAGTTTAGGTCGAAGCTTTCGTCAACACTTATATAATTTTTTGAAACCTTTTTTGGGATAAAGAAGTCCATCAGATCTGGTATCTTGTTGGGATCTGTGGACCAATATGTAGGCTTACCTGTTGAAAAGTAGAGGCATCCCAATTCTGTTGTTGCCCCATGAAATTTTTTCCCTTTAGTGGTGGTTGTTCTTGACTCCAACCTCGTATTTTTTGGATTATAATCGCCTCCTATTATAAAACGCTCTCCCAGATGTCTAAGAACGTTTAAATAGCATTCCATGGAGTGGAATGACAAAGAAAACCGAATTGCTGTAATAGCATTATATAAGCGTGGAATTGAAGAAAGTGTAATCGTTAAGACGCTGTATCCTCTCGGCATTAACCGTATGTTTGTGTATCGGGCTATGAAACTGTTCAACCAGATTGAAAGTGTCGAGGATCGTCCAAGATCTGGAAGACCACGTTTAATTCGAACTGTTCAGGTAGTCAAAGTTATAAGCGCCCTAATTAAACAAAGTCCTCTTCCTAAGCAGAAGATTGTCTCGAGAGATGCAAATTTTCAAAACTTGAATATCTCGTATTATTTAGCAAGCCTGCAACTAGGGCTTACAAAATACATACGAGACATTTGCTGGCAGATGATTTTGCGCATGATGCTCACAGAAAAATGTTGCATACAGATGAAATAATTTTTATAGTGAAGAAGTTTTTTAACAAATAAAATAACAGGGTATACGCTAAGTCGTCCAAAGAATTATTTCAGCCAGTGCCAAGCAATTGACATTCATTTTTGTAGAAAGTACGTAAAAACTTTTCCCGCTGTGTATTAACAAAATGTTTTGAAAGGTGTAGTGAAAACTCTGAATCACGGTTTTTCGCGGTGAGCTTAAATTTTTCAGCAAAACTCTGCACCCGCCCACAAAGCACGCTAAACTCAAACTTGGCTGAGCAACAATGTGCCTCTTTTTCTAACAGTAGAGGACTGGCCTTCTGATATCCCAGATTACAATTCATTAGGTTATAAATTATAAGAGACACCCTAATGTTGGTTCTGCGAAGCGATACCTGACGATTGCATCCAATATTTTTCCAACGATTGTAGTTCGTGCTGTCATACATGAGTGCCCCATAGGTCTTAAAGCTTGTGTTAGCTGTTTTGAATAAATCTGTTGTAATTTTACTTACCAATAACTATTTCATAAATTCTAAAAATATTATGCAAAAACAGTTAATCGTTTTATTTTGTTGCTTTAATTAGTGTAACAATGGGCACACTATGTATAACAATTTTGCGGGGTATATATATTTTTAATTTAATGTAAAAGCAAATCTTATTCCTATGTTGGTGTAATTCGCTTTAAGCATTTTGATATAATCACAAATGTAGTCTAGCGTCATTGTGGACAAGAGCCCAAGTTTAATTCCATGCTCAGATGTCTGGTGGGTAGCCTACTACTCAGTCACTAAAAATAATTAAATGCCTGCGCTTGCTTTGGACAAGGGGGCATAATACGATCATCTAAGAGATGGTGAAATGGTGTGCGACGACCGGATAGCCTTAACCTCTCAGTTTATAGGATATGCCTTTATACAAGACATTAGAGCCTTCTCACCACTATGAATATATAATTAATTGAATTTATAAGTAATAAATTATGAGAAAAATAATTTTACGGATTAATTTACATAAATCACTATTAAAATCTGAATGTAAATCACAGCTCCAAAAAAGAAAACTTCGTAATTAAGTTGTCCATAGAGTTTTTTAAGAAGTATTTTCATTTGCTTTAACTAGAGATGAAAGACAAACAGAGACTTTGCTTTAATGTTATGTATTTATATGAAAAAAGCCAGTGTATAATAAAAAAAACTTGGGAAATTAACGTTTTACCATTGCTAATGTATATGTAATTGCAAGATTCCGACGCGTATTTCAAATATGTCGTATATTAATTTAAATTTATTCAAAAATAGGATGGGCTATAAATTCCATTGGTAACTGCATTGTTATAGCATGTGAAGAATGAGTGAAGTTATGTGGTAATAATTATTACTACGTACTACTATTACTTTTTTTATAACAGGGAGTAGCAACTGCTCTTCTAGTATAAAAATCCTTGTAATGAAATAGTGATTTTATTTTTTGCCACAAATAGTGTTTCTATCTTGTTTTACCTTTTAATATCTGCAACAGAAGAAAATTGTTAATTTTATCTACATGATATGTGATTTACAGTTGTACAATTAAAAATGTAAAACATTAAAATATCAACTATATTATAAAGTTGAGTTTAACAATATTCTAACAGCGATTTCCTTTTGTTGTGTAGTTTTTTTAAAATCATTTTCTCAATGGTCCCTTAGCCGTTGAACGCGTCTTCACAACTGTGTGCAATTTGCCGTACCCAATCAATTGTTCCGCTAACAACATCACGAAGTCAAGAAATAGTTTCAGGTCACTATGAATTTACGGAAACCATCATAAAGAGTTGATAAAAAAATTTTCCGCTATTTTGTCATTCTGTCTAATTTGTAAAGATTTATCAAGTAATCTGTTAGATTTACAACGCCCACATATTTATTGTAAAACTCTATCGGTTTGAAGTTTTTGAAACATCCTATTTATAATGTTTATATTATAAAAAATCGTAAACATAGACATTTAAGATTAATTTTATATTACAGGGCTAATTTTGAAGTTTTTTTACATACCAAATCATAGGTGCTCAATATGTCCCTTTAAGATGTACGGTAGCCAAATTCGCCCCAAACCTTTGCGAGTGTATCTCCATCTACTGCTGTCACGGCTGCTGTTATGCGTTTTCGCAGTTCGACCGCTGCAGTTGGAAGAAGAGGCACATAAACGCAGTGTTTTATAAACCCCCACAAGAAAAATCACACAGTGAGGTTCTGTTACCTTGGAGGCTAGTGGTGTAAAGTTGAATTGTTAGATCCTATACGGCCGATCCATCGTTGTGGAATATAATTATTCAAAAATTATTCCAGGTTCCAGTGTGGTGGTGCCCCGTCCTGCTGGAAAATGAAGTCACCCGAATTGATCTCTAACTGTGGAAAAACAGTTTTCAAGCATATCTAGATATGTGATTTCCATAACAGTGTTTTCTAAGAAGAAAAAGGGACCGTACATCTTTTCCCGAGAAATTGAACAAAAATCATTAAGTTTAGAAGAGTCTTTCTCATGCTGTACAATTTGATGTGGTTGCTCTGTACCCCATATTCTAACATTATGAAGATTTATCTTATCACTTAAATGAAAAGTAGACTTAATAGAAAACACTAAGCGTGTTACAAAATTGTCATTTTCTGCCACCTTGTCGAGACTGAATTCACACAACTCTCTGTCGTTACTTGTCATTTGCATTAAAGTTTGCATTAATTGAATCCTGTACGGTTTCATAATTAAACTTTGCCGCAAAACACGTCAGATAGATGTTGAGGAAGTGCTTAGTCCTTCACCGGCACGACGAGTGAATTTTTGGGGGTTACGTGTAAAACTTGGTCGGATGCGCTTCACATCTTTGTCTGACACACGGGAGAACGACTGGATTCTCCTTTACACAGGCAATTTATGTCTTAGAATCGTCTATACAATCGCCTAATGCTCTGAGCGTTAGGAGGTTTAATACCATATTGTCACCGAAAATCAGGTTAAACAGTTGTTACGGACTTACACGTCGCAAAGCGTAGAACACAAAATAATTTCTGTTGTCCAGTCGCCATCTTGACAAACACTGAAGTGGCAGGTGCCACCTATCGATAACCGCGTGAAATTCGAGAATTTCCTTTTTCTAACAGTATATTCTTCAATCAAAACGTATTAAAAGCTGAATACTCATGATTTTGTGTTAGATTAGATGATTTATTTTGAAGCACCTTGTATTTTTGTGGAAAAGCCAATATACTAGTATATAAAAAACATTTTCATACAAATTTTGTAACTTAATTTTTACAACATCTTGTTATGCATGATTATTAATAACAAATTACAATGTTCTCCAATGGCTGACAATGACTGTGATCGTGTTGCGTGTATTACGCGTGGACATAGAATTTCCCCCCATCAATACTAGCAGAGAATATTTTAGTAGCCGATTATATAAATATTACCACGAGCCACTGTTCCGTTATTAGTCTTATACTGACTTTTTTGGCGTGCGCAATAGAAAATATTTCACTTTCGGAGAATAAGAAAATAGATTCATGTACTTTATGCTTATTAATTTGAATCTAGTATATTTAAGCTTAAGAAACAATATTAATTTTCATTTAAATGTTCTATTTTATGTTAACAATTACTTATTTATTTCAGTATTTTGTATTTAGCATGCCTCTATAGAAACCAAGTGGAAGTACAAATAAATGAAAAATTGCTAACAAACATAAAAATTTCCAAGAAAAGTGAGAATTTGCTTGATAAGTAATAATTCTGTTAGTGTGCCAAAGTTATGTAACGAACAATATAAATTAAAGTATGATAACAAGATCAGGGGGCGAAACGGTAATATGTACAAATGTTGAAACTCATAAACACCTTGGAAACTCAAACTTAGACCAACCAATCAACTATGAAGATCTCAGCACTCTATATATTATCGTTCATGAGATATGTCATTTTAAAATAAATAAAGCGGGAAAACCCCCCTTAGGGGTGTTTCAATGGGTCGGGTTTATGAGACATTCCTATTCTACTTTTTAATGAGGAGTTCAAAAAAGGTGGTCAGAAGTTTCGACCTAATTGTACAATTGATCACTATACTCAATTGTATATATTACCTCTAATTATGAACGATTAATAAGACAAGAGAAGTTGAAAGACCTTAAACTGAAGTTAAAAAAATAACATCTTATGTTTACTAAAGTATCAGAAGAAAGTAAAGCGGCGGTGCATGCAAGCTGCGTCTTGTCTGAGTTGATGGCGCTAAACAACCGCAACCTTTTACTGAAGGTGATTTCATCAAGGAATGTAATTAGAACTGCAGAAGTTGTTTGTCCTGGAAATGTGAAGGCTTTCCAAGCAATCTCTTTGCCTCAAAATGCAGTTACGAAGATAATTACTAATTTGGCAGACAATTGAAGACAAAGCACAATCATTTAGTTTCCAAGCTTTTTCCATTGCTGTGATGAGAGCACGGACATTGGGAGCGTAGTTCAATTATCTGTTTTTCTTAGTGCTTGCGAAACGGATTTCAATATTTCTGAAGAAAATTTGGAATTAGTACCGATGCATAACACACATAGGACAATATATATTTAGTAGTTTGAACTTCCGCATTCCGAAATTAATTTCTGTAGCTACAAATAGAGTTTTTTCGGTGACCTAAAAAAATAATGGTTTCGTGGCATTATTGCAAGAAAAACAAAGTAATATTTATGACGGATCCAAGATTTACCATGCATTGCATTATACATCAAGATGTATTATGTGCGAAGGTAATAAAGATGAAAATGTGCTGACATCTATCAGAAAAATCATGAATTTTTTAAGATCTCTGCTTTTTTAAGTGAATTATGCAGCGAATATTTTGGTTTGTTCTACCATACTGATGTACGTTGGGTATTCTGCTCCAATGTTCTTAAACAATTCTTGGTTTTGAACGAAAATATGCCGGTTATTAATAACTGAAAATCAAGACACAAGTCTGTAGTTTGATATTATGTTTGCAAGATTTATCCTTCATTGTTAATATAACATAATACTTAACGATTTCATTTAAAATTGAAAGAAAAAAATCAGATCATTACGAACGTATGTGACCAAGTTGAAGAATTCAATTCAATACTTCTTTAGGAAAAGTAGTGGAAAAATAAAAATTTAAGGCACTTTCTTACACTGCTTATCAGAGTGAGCAGTCATATACAATTATAAAAGAAAATGTCTCCTGTCAAATCTAGAATTACTGACATTCACTTTGGATCAGTTTTGAAAGTAATCACTCCGAACAAGATTTCTCCCGAAGTAGGAAAAATAGTAGCAGGGAAGAGATGTCGAAGAAGAAAGAAGGCATTACTTTTATTGTTTTTTGTTATTATTTTTATACTAAACCTACGTTTCTGTAAAAGTTGTTTTTTTGCACAAAACTTGAACCTTGATTATTTGGCCTGTGTTAGCGTTTAAGTTTGATATTATTTATACCATTCATTTGTATTCTATCGACTTAAAAGATTTCAGTTTCATAGCAGTTGCTTAAAGTCAATTTTTTTTTATTATTTTACCATCTATAGAAAGTGATTCCAATATTTGTGTACAAAAATTCAATTTTAGTCAATTAAATGATAACTTGTATTCATTTCAGCACAATGGAATGCATTTTTAGGTCATTAAATGACGCTCCCAATATAATAAATTTTGCTAAAATTTTGCAATTTTTCAGGAAGATAAAAGTATAATTTTGAAATACAAAAATTTGAAGTCTTATCATATGAGCTTTATAGTTAAATTACCTATTGATGGATGTTAAAACCAATTATTCTAGGTAGGACCTTGCAGATGGGCTGTACGATATCCATTGCAAAACACTAAAAAAATATTTAATGTTGGAAACTTTTTATTGTTTTATTTAAATATTTTTATTTACGGTCAATTCATTATTGCATATGCTGAAATTAATTTTTGTATCATTTTTTTCACAAATAACAAATCAGATATCTCAGAAACATGCATTTTCAACGCCTCTTCCAGCGTCGAAAATCGTTGTCAACGCAGTTTGTTCTTCATGTAAACAAAAAAAATTGTTAGAGGCCAAATCAGGTCTGTACGGCGGATGAGCATTCATTTGATGATTTGAGTGCTTAAAAAGCTAGTTGTTTGCACATATTTCTGTAAGTTTGCATTCCCATGGTGGAGAATAATCCGGCGTGACCCGTTGGTTTTTCTAATTTTTTCGAAGACTTCTGATAAACAAATAGTTGTGTCCTATTCAGAATTGACCATTTTACGATTTTATAAAGCTATGGTTGCAACAGCTCTAATTTTCCCAAAAAGACATGCAACAATTTGCTTCGAAGTGCTTCGAACGCGAACTACTTTTGTTGGGTTTGACTCATCTTAGAAGCCATATAGCTGTTTACTTTCGGGCTCATGCGCATAAATCCAAGATTCGTTGCCTATGATGATGTAAACGGTTTTTGAAGCATCACGACCATATTTCTTGATCGTTTCTTTCGACCAATGCGGTATCCAACGCGCACAGATCTTTTTCACGGTTAAATGTTCATGCAACATCAAATATATGCTGGTCATACTAATGCTTAAAATGCGTCTACTGGCACTACAGAAATATTATTGGGATCTCTTTGAGTTACCTGCGAGTTATAATTTTTATTTTATTTTTTTTGTTTAAAAAAATAATCTTTTGTCATGATGTAGTTAACTAAAGTTATTATGAACAAATTATTTTTTAAAGTATATTCTCACAAGAAGAAATGGGAAAATGAATAAAATTGGGGTTAATTAGTGGGTGGGTTATAAGTTACTATTTAAACAGCTAATTACAAATTTATAACTCCGTTTTTTTAAAAGCGTACGCTTTAGAGGTGGAAAAATTCACCTCAAACGAAAGGGTCAAAATTGTTGATTTCCTATTTTGAAAATCGGAGGCCCATTGTTCTCACACAATGCACTTATATGCGCCATTTTAAAATTAACAGTCCGCCCTCCAAAATTGACATACTAAGACTAATTAGACGTTTTAGACAACGTGGGTCTGTGGGTGATTTGCTTGCCATAAAGGACAAACGTACAGTGGGAACTCAAAGAAGTTCACAAGAGCTTAGAATAGTAAGAACATGACTACGACGTTGACAGAAGAATTTCTATATGTATCCCTATGAGGTTTAATTGATCTAACAGATAAAACCGTAGAGTTTCAATGAAGATTGCGTTATGAAGTTCGAATCTAAGAAATGGCCAGAGCTGTTCTCAGATTTATTCGAATGCTGCCGATGGGTGATGAATAAACAAAACACTCGATTTTGGTGTACCAAAAACCCAAGAATCATACACAAACGTGAGCTGAATCTTCTCAAACTTATTGTTTACTGCTAGGTGATAGAGGTGAAAGAAAAAGTAATCGGACTTTATTCTTTTGAGGACAATAATAAAAATGCTGTGACAGTTACTGAAGCTAGTTATCAAGAAATGTTAAAAACTCCTATTCGTCCAGCTGTTGGAAATACACCTAACTTATAGTAGCAACAAAATAGAGCAATTGCTCATACACCAAGAGACTATTGAGCTTTTAAGATACATTTTTGGCGAAAAGTGGCGAAAGTGGACCATCAGAAGAGTGAACAAATCGCGCCATGAAATCTTGTAGTCGACGATAAAATGCCACTACAACTTTGACAGGATTGTCCAGAGAAAATCGATCGCGCTCTCAGACATTTAATAGTTCGTTTGGTATGTCAGTTTTAACAAACGTTGGATTGTTAATGGATGTCGATAACTCTGGCTAAAAATCATTCAGAGTGAGTGAGATGAAATAGCAAGGCACCGCGTTTTGTACTCTGACAGTGCCAATAACTCAGCTAATTTGCCATTTCAAAAGTTTGAGGGATTGGGAATTGATTTTGGTATATCATAACCGTAACTATTGTAAACATTTTCTTCAATAATATCTGCAACTATGCGTGGCTTTCGCTTCGCTTTTCGTAGATTATTGAAAGATTGAAGTCGCATCTTGGTAACTGCATCTAGCATCATGAAAGAGTAAGATGATGTCATTCTAAAATTGGGCCATGCGGTTGCCACTTAACATATTTGGCTCGAGTAAATAAAGAACCTTTACGCCACCCACACCCACCAATAGAAACAAGGCAAGGCTATGTCAGCCTCGAGAAACTAATTACGGTAGCGTGTATAAGTTTGTAGGATGAGTTTGAGTTCAGCCTTTTTCCTAATCTTGAGATCTTCTATTTTCACGTATTGCATGAATGTGGAATGATCCTTAGAAAAGTGTCGTGCATAGATATCGGACGCTGGAATCAACATTCCTATTTTCTCAAGTTGCAATAATTCTTCGGCGCGTTTATTAATTTCGGTAGGCTTAAACTTAGTGCCATAAACTGAAAGAATCTAAAGAAATCTAAACAGCGCCTCGTAGGTGGCGTAAAATTTCTGGTACAGATATTGTTTATTTTCAAGACTTTAAGCGCAGCAACAATCTTCTGACGACTTTTGGTCGTAGGCGTGTTGGCATTGTTGATCATAGCATACATTGAGTACTTCTTGTCATCATAATGTAAAGCATTTATCCTTACTCTTGACGATGCGTGAGAATAAAGCCAAAAGTGCAACTTGTGACTGTTCCTCAACATTCAGATATGCGAGTTCTGGTGGTATGCTTAGTCTGCCATTCTTTGGACCAGTGTGATAGATGATTAGAAGATTGTTCTTGTACTTCATCTGTTTTTCGCAATAACACGAATTGCAGATGTAATAGACGCCAGGTGATTTCTGATAGCTTACAATGCTAATTGAGTCATAGAACTGTTTCGGGGCAAAAGTAGCGGATTCAGTCTTAATTGTCGATTTCAATTTTTTGGTGATAAAACGGCTGCCTACGTAACAGCAGCATGTGAGGATAGGAGTAGTAGCAAGTTTGTAACCGAAACTCCAGTAGCGGATGACTTGAGCAATGAGATATTGGGACGGGTTTTCAATAGGGGCTGATAAATTCTTAGCAAAGCAACGTTTTATGCGAAAATAATTTTTAACAAAAACAAGCGTTAATTTGCAATTTGAAATAATTTTTTTCATTGCTTTGCCAATAAGTTTTATGCATTTACTTTGTGACAGACATAAACTGAATGATCTTGTGGTAATTTCTTCTAAAACGACATTTTCTGGTTCATGAATGTTGCTGATAAAGTTATCTAAGGATCTTTTGCAATGCTGAACCTGCGCAATTGAAAGTGGGGAATCTATGTTTAATTGCGAAAAGAAATGCCGCTTCTTGTTCTTTTAATGTAAGATGGCCATATTCCAGCATGAGTTCAATAAGAAATTACTCTATATCATTCAATCAAATCCATTTTTTGCACATTTCTATAGAAAACAACAATGTGGGAAATTTGTATTAGAATAATGACTTTAATGTTTATACCTGGTACTCTAAATGAAGTTTGAGAGATTTGAATTTATGTGAAAGTAGTACAACGTAAAACAAGATAGGAAATACGGAATCAAATTTGAATAAAAGAGAAGACGAGATGCAGAGAGGTAATCGTACAACAAAACTGATGTCTTGCTAGCTGAGTGGGTGACCAGTGTAGTACTAATTAACAACAAAAGAAGGGCAGCAAAAGTGTGACCGGTGAGTGGAGAGACCAAAGTCAACGGGTGGCGGAAGCGTGTGTTCAACGCACGACGGAAACAAATGTAACAGAGGCGAGAGCAAGGTGTAGTGGCGACGAAATAAACCTAACGCTAAAAAAGGAGACCAATTCAAATTGATTTTCAAAAAATTTATTTTCAAACCCCAATTAGTACCCTTTAAAATTAAAGGCTAGCCTTTTGCTTTTGTACACAGGCTTAGTATAGTAAACCGGTTATGGTGACAAAATTTCATGGTCCTACGATGAGTACCAAACATTTTCTCAATTATTTTATAAGTAGATAATAAAATAGTGTAGGGAAAATCCCTAATAGTATAATTTATTGTGTAGAAAAATTAATATATGCATTAAAAATGTATAAAAGCTATTCGTTGTTTAAATGGTAGTGTGACTTATGGCTCATCCACTGTTTATTTTCACTTAACAATTATTTAACAGTATACATGCACCATCTATCTCACTAGTAGGTTAGCTACCTAACACATTAGTAATCCCACTAATTATTTATTTTTACATGCCTCCAGGCACATTTAGATCAAACATGCAAAGTATATGCATCTAAACCGTTTGTAATACCCTTAACAACATCCGAATTTGATCTAAAATCTTCGCGGCTTTGTGTTAGTTCACAGAGTAGATTACTGGAATCTTCCTTCACAGCTGCAATGGCCTCTTGAGAATATTTTCGAACCTTTCTCCGCGTTTACTCACAGCCCGTCCACAGAAGCCGAATTTTTGGATATTTTGGAACAGTTACCTTTAATGGTAATATTGAATTTTACCTACACGCTTTCGACTGTCAAAATTAAAATCTTGTAAAAAAAATCTTTGTAAAAACATTTATTTCCATTTTTTCTAAACGTTTTGTCGATACAAGGAACGTTTGAGAAGCAGTGAGCTTACTTGTTCGAAAAATATATAATCTTTCTTGAATACGATACGCTTGCCTTAGTAATATTCTAATGCTTGCAACTCTTAATTAAAAAACAATTTATCTTTTTCAAACATTATTCGGGCACATTATAGAGTTACACCTATATTGCTCTAAAAAGGCACGAACAATGTATCAAAGTGCGATATTTTGGACGAAAATTACGCTGCATTTAAATTCTTTTTTGAGACACGAAAATACAGTAATATTAAGGCGTTCAAAAATAATTAGCATTCTTTCTAGAAACTCTTGTTGTGTTGCAGACTGAAATGCACACCGAATGCGTGATGAAAATCTATTATAGTACCACGTGATGCTACCAGATAGTGTGAGTGTAGTTGCCATTAAAGCAAAAAAACAGAACCAGATAATCATGGTTAGTGGTGGGGGAATAGAGTGAGTACTTTGGACATACGTACAAGATTAGTAATCGTATATGCAAGGGCAGGATCAAGTCGGATAACTAAATATCGTAGTTCAAAAGCGTTAAAAATTGTGTTGGTAAAAGTAAAAACAGCGGATGTCCGGCAATTGCGCGCAAACTATACATTGATGTTCGATGCATTAGAGGATGCTGCAGGTTTATTTTGTGGAATTTTGCATATCACTATAAGATTTTGAAGGTGACAAAGAGGCCTGTGCGACGTTTCGGAGATATTCTTTGAGTGTCTGATCACAGCAGACAAGTCAGTGTTTTAGCACAATACACTGGGGAAAAAACGTTAGCCCAACGGAACAGCGGCATGTTACAAGCCCTCGCCTTAAAAGTAATGATCGGAATAGTTTATTTCAAAATAAATAGTGATTATCTTTTGGGACTATCAGTGGATTTTGCTGATAAATTAGCCATTCTCTCGTAAAAGCGTTACCAGTGAGTCGACATGTTCAGCTACGCTATAACGGAAAATGAAGACGCAGCCCGTTACTTTATCATGACAGTTCGCGTTTATCACATTGTTGCCATACCGTTGTTATACAATTACTGGAGGTTTTTGAGTGCACCGTGCTGCCTCATGTCGTCCCATATTTGCTGAAACTATTATTATTTGTTTGAAGCAATGGAAAGTAAAGTTTTTCTGACAAGTTTCAACCAAGTGCCCGAAAATAGCACCGTGTTACACCCAAAGAATGGTTTGAAGCTTTGCAGAAACTGATAAAACTATGGCGAAAGTCTAGAAACATTGAAGAAAAATACCTCTAATAAAATGTGTATCTACTTCTTCCTAATAGGAGATTACTAAAGAAAACATTTATAGTGCTGATCATTCTTGAACATTCCAAGTATGTTAATGTTTACCGCGTAGCTTTACCAGACTTTAAGGTTTAATGAGGGAGATTAAGTGCAAATGTGTGTATTCTTAACAGTTATTACTTTTTATAAAATATTACATTAGGGGTTGCCCGTCAAAAGGTATTTTTGGCGTTCTAGGCTGACAATTTCTCACTCGTTATTCCTTAAATTTTTGCAAGGTGGGAATGTGAAATTTTGTAACTGGATCGAATTTTTTTGATCGGTTTTTCCTGGATCAGGAACTTACTTATAATCGCAGCTCCACTTGGTAGAAGCAAACAAAATGGCCGTGGCAGACACGCTTGTTGCGTTAGGCAATACAGCGACCAAATGACGGCCGCGGCCGCCCGACCATTCGGAAGGAGGGAGAACAGCCCTGACGTGCGTGCAAGAACGCACGGACCTCAGAGCGCGGCACGCAAAATTTCATATCAGCCATCTTTGTTTACTTTCCGTTCAAATGTATTGGCCGTCTTTGTTTACTACGAACGGACCTCTTCGTGTAAATCGAGGACCGAGAACTACGCCATATTTCTTTGTTTACTTTCTGTTCAAATACATAGATGGATTATGAGACTTTTTCAATTTTACTCTTGGGTGCTAGTTAAACTTAAACCCAGCACATACGACTCTTATAATTGTAGTTTACCTTATCTACTTTAAGAAAAAGTTGTTTATTATACAGTAGTCTAAATGAGTTGTCTTAGACAACATTTTATTGCAAAAAAATATAATACAACCGTTTGCTAATCTAAACTGTAAAAGTCTTCTAAATCAATGTTTATCTGCATGTAGACAGTTTATTTGCATTATTTCTACAGTGTTGCTTTACTCAACGGAAACTTCATTTATATCTAAAAGTAATTTTAGGAAATCTTATTTTCTAAAGTATTTTCTCCACATCTCTAGTGAGATTTATTAAGTTTTTATTATTCCAGCTTAGCACATTTTTGCTATTATTTTAACTTATTAACATATATCTATAGTCTAACGCGACACAGATTTATTTATAAAAGATGTCATGCATGTCAAATACTATGTAAAATGTTTGACTTATATCAAATCACTTAGCCAAAAACTGACCCAAAAATTCTGTAAGTCTAACAATTTTGTAAAAGAAATAAAAAGAATAAGAACGAATATCATTGAAATAAGCAAAACCAGAATGTGTTTTTAAGGTAGGTACACAATGTACTGTAGTAAAAGGCATAATGTGAACATAGAATTTAAATACAGAAGGTAGCAGCTTATCCTAATCGTAATTGTCAATTATACATACAAATGAAAAATTTAAAGTCACGACTGGTTTAACACAATGATGTTAGTAAGCTCAGGCTAGGAAAACCAAGAGAGCACATACAAAAAAAAACTGAGTATATTATTTCAATGCAATTCTTTCCTTGTCAGAAGCGGACATTAAAAACCCATGGTAGAAAATCTAAACTACCATACAACAAGCAATAGATACATAAAAACGAGAAGAAAAGAACGTGGAAGACTGACAACATTTTAACACAAATAAAAATCTGGTATGAACATCACACGACTTTCCTTATCCTATTATGTGTATCTTCAACCGTTTAGATTCGCGACCGCTTTGCGATCGATTTTGCGATCTTGCGACCAAACGGCTAGGTCGATTTTTACCAAAAGTTTCGCACTGAAAGAAGGGGAAGAATAGTTAAAACACATACTGATGTAGCAAAAACATAAAAATCACTATATACAACTATATACAAAGAAAAGTGGGAATTGTAAAATAAAATGGGTAGAACGGCGAAAGGAAGTAGAACGGTTGCATAAGATTTATGATTTATTTTTCATAAAAAGGTGATTATGAATAATTTTATAAAACTACACTAACTTGTCTAAGAAACGCAAAAATATATTTTTTTATTTTAATTTTATTTATATTTACAATCTCCTCTGGTGAACAATAAGTAAATCAAGTGAATTTTACAAAAAAAGTACATGTTGAATGCCGTTCCAATAGAAGGTTTCCCTAAAATTACTTATTAACTATGAACAGGTAATATTTAACACACGAATCAGGCTAGTATCGATCCGGAACGGAAGATCCACAGGGTTGAGTTTCCTCAGCCTGTGGACTGTATTGCTGTTATCCAGCAGATTCTCAGCAAGATGGTTTGTACGATTTTCTAATCGTGAAATATACATTGCACTCAAGCACTTTTTCTCTCATTAACTTCTCTCGGAGATCCCGATGGATGACTTCGTTCCTAACGTACAATAGTGCATCTGCTATTACCCTTAAAGTTTTAAACTGGAATCTCTTAAAAATCTCCAAGTTGAAGTTGCTTATGGTTTCCTACAGTTGCAGTCCGTACGTCCAAATAGGTTTTAGTATACTTCTGTAGACTACTACCTTGTTGTGTAAAGTTATCTTGGATTTTTTTCCTAATAGCCAGTTTAATTTGAGAACTTTAGGCCCAGTTGTTTTCGTTTAGTAAGAATATGTTTTTTCCAAGTTAGTCTGCGATCAAGATTTTTACCAAGATATCGAACGTCTTATGTTTGCGGAAGTGGTGTATTATTAAGGGTAATTGGTGGGCATGTTTCTCATCTAAGTGGGAAGGTGACTTAGGTGGACTTGTTTCAGTTGGTTTTTATATGCCAAAGCCGAAACTAGCCTTGCACTTGGTTGAGAGAGTTTTGCAAGTTTCTTGATGCAGCACCAGTACTTTCGTGAGAGGAAAGAATTGCAGTATCATCTGCAAATATAGTTGTCGCCGTAAGGTCGGTAGTAGATATATCTGCCGTGTACAGTAGGTAGAACATGGGTCCTAGCACGCTTTCCTGCGGTATACCGGAATTAATAGGGTGTAATTTTGTTGGTTCATCCTGAAAT
The DNA here is from genome assembly GCA_036346155.1 of Sinelater perroti. NCBI lineage: Eukaryota > Metazoa > Arthropoda > Insecta > Coleoptera > Elateridae > Sinelater > Sinelater perroti. Next base: position 20,613,295 of record JARFIY010000359.1, on the reverse strand, counting down.
TTCACCTGAAAGTGTCTGTTGCTCAGACAGAATTTGATCAAATGAAAATAAGTGTGTGGCAGGTTTTCCTTAATTTTATGTAATAGTTCCGCATACCAGACCTTATTAAAGGCCTGAGTTATATTTTTTCTCTTCAAAGGTTTGATTGATTTCGGTTGGTGGCGTGGTCCTCTCTAAAGCCGAATTTGTGTTCTGGTATTAGATCGTGGTCTTCTGGAATTGATTTGATTCTTCTCAATAGTTTTCAAAACTCTAGATATTCTTGATAGTAAGTTGATTGGACGATAAGATGACAATTCTTTAGGAGGTTTGCCTGGTTCAGGTATGAGTATTATTTCAGCCATCTTTTATTGTACCCGGAAATTTAATTTTAAAATATGGTTGTTATTAGTTTGTCCTTTCTTTGCAACTTCACTTCACCTGTAATTAAATCATAGCCTCCTGCTTTCGTAGGATTTAACTCGGGACTAAATTAACAACCTTACTCTTCTATCGTGATCTTTTTTATTGGTAGATTTAGTTGATCTGGTATCTCCAAGTATAGTTGTATTTTATCTTCTTCTTCTGGTGTTAGTGCAAAAGAAAAAGGTTGAAAAACATTTGTTAGATGTGCTGCAAATGTAGTAGCCTTTTTTTGCTCTCCCCTGGCCGAATTTCTATCAAGTTTTCAAATTGGAGGGATTGCTTGTTGTAATTGCTTTAGTTTTCTCGTGGCTTTCATAAGGAGTAATTTATTGTTTCAATAGCAGATAGGGTTGATAAATAATATTGTATAGCCTGTTTTTTCTTTGATTTCGAAGAATTGCTTTTAAATTTTATGTAGCATTGTTGAGCCTATTTTTATCATTCGGGGATCTAGTGTTTTGCCAAATTCTGCGAAGCCTTCTTTTCATGAGCTAATGATCGGTTTATTACCATAGGTAGAGTATTGTGGACATCGCTCGCTTTTGATAAGGGGGTTGAGTCTTATGCCGCATTTTGTATAGTATGATGCATCGATCTCATCGGTGGTTTTGAGAGGTATGTCTAGATTTATTTTCTTATTGACTATTACTCTAAATAAGTCCCAGTCGTTTTTCTTGTTACTGAATTTAATTGGTCTAGGTCTGTTACATATTTGATTACTTAACGTGATTAAGATTGGGGAATGATCTGATGTCATATCAAGGCATGGGGTAATTTTGTGCTATGTTTTTTGTAACACAAAATTCGAGTAGATCCGGAATTTTATCTCTGTACGTAGGTTGTCTGATCGTAAGATATTTAAGATTATTGGTGACGAGCAATTTTAACAATTTCCTGTCTTTAGTGATGGTTACTCTATCTCCCTATGTCTGGTGTTTAGCGTTGTAATCATCTCGGGCAATAAAACGTGTTCTAAGTGTGCTAAAGAATTAGGTGTAGTGCTCTGTTTTTATGTTATGTCTTGGGGGACCATACAAAACGGTGATTGGTTATTGGTTCTATTCAGTCTTCTACGACCACGCTGGCAGCTTGGATATGCTTACGAGTGTACTTTTCTGTTTGGTAATGCTTGATGGAACTTTTTATAAATATTGCTGATCCTTCATGCGCAGCTCCGCTGGGACGATTAGTAACAGACGCCCGTAATTCCATGTGCTCGCACTGTATATGTTCAGAACTCTATGTCCTTGAGTTTCTATCTTAATTTTTAATTCGTTAACATAGAGTAGTAAATGTTCTTAATTATCACGCAAAAGCTACGATTTTCTTTCTTCTGATAAGTATGGAATTGTACATTTAGTTATATTAATCTAGCTACTAATTTTCTGTAAATATCTGACTATCTAACTTTGAGGGTGTACTTTTTTTTATTTGTAACATTCAATTCTTCTATCAGCGAGTTGGTATTTAGTGTGTCCGTAATAAATATTGGCGGTGGCTTCACCGTTTTCGTTACTTCGGGTGTATCTGCTTCCATTGTATTATCTAATACTGGGAGCGCCTGCAATCTGTTAAGTCGTGATGAATGTTCTAAGACTTTTTGCTTCACTATACGATTTTCGTTACGTGTGGTCCATTCTGCATTTTGCTGATGTGACGTAGAAGATTGATAATTAGATTGTTGCTATAGTGTAGCAGGTGCCACGTATTGTAGTCCTGAATTTTGACCTACCTCTTGGTTGAATGTAGGTTGCATGTACTGAGATTGTGTTGCTTGGAACTGGAGTTGCACTATGTTGCCCGGAAACTAGGGATACTGAGCTTGATACCGCATCATTAGAGGCTGTGCGTAAAACAAGAAGTATGGCTGATTAGTGCCAGTCGTGGCGGTTGACACTAGAACTGAATGTCGTCACTTCTAATCACTAATATAAATTGGTTACAAATTGTAATTATTATTAGGCATAAGAGAATATGCTTAAAATTGTATTAAATAAAAATAGACTGAACTAAATTTAATATTATCGCGGGAGCGCTATCACTTGAGCCGTCGCATACGGAGATTACCATTTCCTTACGCTACGAAAGCCAAATGCGAACTGGGGGAGAAAATTATCATAAATTCTGAAAAATTATCGAACATTTGAGAAATATGATGAAAACAAAAAATCTTGAAATAGAGGTAGTAAATGCCATTACAAACATGTAAAGTGACATAGCTCCTGGAGAAGCAAACATTACATGCTAAACTTTGCACACCTTAGATTGGTTGATTCTCAAAAATTGGTTAAAATCAATTTTTATAACAAACCTAACAAAGAGCTGCACTAGATAAGACTACAGACTAATAATAAAAATGGAATATATCGAAAATCCAAAGTAGTTTTAAAAACGGGCTAGAAAGAAGAAAGACCGTTTTCTGAATGAACACAAAACACAAAATGCTGAGATAAAAAAAATATTACTGGTACATTTTTGACATTACAATTGAGCAGATACATAGAATAGTAGACAATATAAATACTGCCTTTGAAGATAAGAAGTACGGCTCCGCAGTCTTTTTCGACGTTAGCCAGACCTTTGATAAGGTCTGGCATAGGGGTCTATTATTCAAACTAAAACGAGCTATCGCACACCCTTATTACAGCATCCTGAAATCTTATTTAGAAGAAAGATCATTCCAAGTGAAGTTTGGAGAAGCGGTTTCGGAAATATTTACTATTAAATCCGGGGTCCCCCAGGGAAGCGTCCTGGGACTTGTTCTATATGTTTTGTACACAGCGGAATTGCCCACTAGCTTCAACGCAACTATTGCAACTTATGCCGATGATACGACAATCCTCGTTTCCCATCACGATCCCTATACTGCCGCCCGAACTCTACAACAGAATTTAGATAACATTTGCAATTGGTTCAAAAAATGGCGTTTCAAGATAAACAACCGAAAGTCGGTGCAAATTACATTCACTAAAAGAAGAGGTATCGTTCTTGAGGTTACCATAAATGATCAAGCACTGCTGCAGACAGTATTTGGGCATGCACCTTGACAAAACCCTAACTTGGAGAACTCATATATGGAGTAAGAGAAAACACCTTAATCTAAAACTAAAAAATTATTACTGGCTACTAGACCGACACTCGAAATTATCGCTGTCTAATAAACTACTAATTTACAAAACTGTTATAAAACCAATATGGAGCTACGGGATTCAGCTTTGGAGCACTGCGTCGAACTCCAACATTGAAATTCTCGAACGCTTCCAATCGAAGATACTTCATAGAATCACTGACGCTCCCTATTATATTCCAAATAAAGAAATACGACAAGACTTGAATGTGAAGACAGTTAAAGAAGAAATAGTGAAGTGCAGTCACAAATATCTTCAGCGATTGGAAATACATCCCAATATTCTTGCATTAACTCTACTTGACAACAGTGACCAAGTGCCTAGACTTCAAACCATTGGACCTTCCTCACCGATTTTAAAATCGCGCTTGCGCATAATATATACAATTAATTAATGTAAGAAAACTTATAATAGAGAAACGGCAATGGGCGTGTACTCTACATGTAAATTATCACTGAAATGTCATTTATCTTAAATCTGATTTGCTTATTGTTATCATTATAATATATTGCAAATAAAAGGCTTAAATTAAAAAAAAATTTTTTTTTGACATAGTCAGACATTAATCCCTAATGGATAGTTTACAAGAAATCCGAGTAAAAATCAAGGACATTAGGGTTATTCAAAATCTCTGTTGGAACTAGATAGCCAATGTACGGACAAATAACAATGTTTTAATAGTGAATTCCTAAGTACGGATGGGAGTGCCACAAGGTTGTATACTCTCACCTTTATTATTTAACGTATATGTGAAAAGATTTTTTGAAATGGCTTTAACAGATATTTAAATTAGAATCAAAGCTAACGGTATCTCTATATTAGATACACAAACTCCTTAAGTCTTATTTATCAAATATATTTAAAGCACAATGCGGAGGTCCCCGGTCCCCGACCGTGTGGAAGCATTGGTTGCCAGAGTAATGCGTTCGGGGCCATGCGAAAATACACGAACGATTGTTGCTATATATTTTGTAATGTCAACATAACGTGAAGGCTCATTGCGGCTATATACCAGAGTGAGACGGAATTTGTTACTGGCACAATCGTTGGAGGGCAGCAATAGTAACGATTGCTAGAGAAAGTTCGTAACATTTGCATTCACTATAATAGCTAAGTGTAGCTGGCTAGACCCGTGAGGGGTAACTAGTCCCCCATCGGGCGCCTCCCCAGGTGGCGGATAGGGGAATGTTCACCAGATATGGCGGGTACCGGGGAAATAAAATACCCGGGGCGGACCAAAACTAGTAGGTATTGGGAAGCAGCAAGTACCACAACTGGACTAAGGCCCAGATAGTCATAGGCGACGGCCACATAATGGCCCTACCGGTTATGATACTGCGATGAGGAAGGCAACGGAAAACCACCTCATTACTTATTTCCTAGTACAATCATCATGGCTGAGAACATACAAACCACGGCCCTCAGTCCCCGGTAGACCTTCAATGGTCAGAGGGTGCAAAGAATCCCCGGGTCAGCTATGAAAATTGCAACATGGAATGTGCGAAGTATATTTGGAGCAGGAAGACTGCAAAATGTAACCAAAGAGATGAATCGACTACAGCTGGACATTCTCGGAATTAGTGAAGTACGGTGGCCAGGATCTGGTAAAATAAAAACAGATAATGGAGTAATGTACTACTCAGGCAGTAATGAAGCAAAACACCAACATGGAGTCGGAATAATAGTCACCAAAGAAACTAACAAAAGCGTCACTAGTTTCACACCACTATCTGAAAGAGCAATGTTAATACAACTATGTGCCACAGTAGGTAAAATAAATATAATCCAAGTCTATGCACCTACCAATGAGAAAAACGCGGATGAAGTAGAAGAATTCTATGAACAAATAGACACCATTCTATCCCTAACCAAAAAGAGCAATGTGACATTAATAATAGGAGACTTTAATGCCAAAATTGGAAAAGGAAGAAGTGGAGAACATGTAGGAGAGTTCGGTCTTGGAATGCGAAATGAAAGGGGTGATAGACTGATCCAATTTTTCCAAGAAAGAGAATTTATAGTAGCCAACACATTCTTTAAACTGCCAGATAGAAGATTATGGACTTGGAAATCACCACAAGACACACCACAGAATAATTGCCGAAATCAAATTGACTATGTTTTAATTAGAAAACGATACAGAAACAGTACAAAGTCGGCAAAAACATATCCAGGGACAGATATAGCGTCTGATCACAATCCTGTTGTCATAAAAAAGCATATAAAACTTAAGAAGATACAAATAACAAAGAAGACAAGTAGAATAGAAGTGCAACACCTGAAGGAAGAAAACATAAGAACACAAGTTAAAAATGAAATAAATAACAATTTAAGCAACATGGGAAGACACTCCTTGGATAACAACGACAAAATAGACTCAAGATGGCATACCATAAAAGATGCGATAATGAAACCAGCGAAAGAAATACTCACCGAAAGAAAACCAACAAAGAAAAAAAGGTGGATGACAGACGAAATCTTAGAGCTGATAAAAGAGAGTAAAGTAAGATAAAAGAGGACGGCAAATACAATGAAATCCACAAATTGATAAGGAAAAAAATTAAAACGGAAAAAGAAAATTGGATGTGAAGAAATAGAAAAGGCACAACAGAAACACGATATGTTTAAGGTACACAGAAAGATCAAAGATGTCACAGGTACATACAAGAAGAGACAACCAAACATTTTAAAAGACAAACAAGGAATAATTATACTAGATGTAAAACAAAAAATAGAAAGATGGAAAGAATATATTGAAGAACTATTCGCCGATGACAGAAAGGAAGACTATAAAACTATTGAAGGAGAACATGGCCCCAAAATAGCAAAAGAAGAAGTCATTAAAGCATTTGAAACATCAAAATGCGGTAAAGCAACTGGACCAGACGAAGTTCCAATTGAACTAATTAAACTAATAGACGACGACCAAGTAAATATTCTTGTAGATTTATACAACACCATATACATATAATATATATAATACCGAAAGAATGGCTGAATTCAATGTTTATTACAATACCAAAGAAAAACAACGCAAAGGAATGTTGTGAACATAGAATGGTAAGCTTAATGAGCCACACGCTTAAAGCCTTTCTAAAGATCATACACGCAAGAATATATAACAAACTAGAAGTAGATATTAGTGAGACACAGTTTGGCTTTAGAAATGGTTTTGGAACAAGAGAAGCATTGTTCACACTAAACATACTAATACAGAGATGCAGAGATATTAATAAAGAAGTATACGCATGCTTCATAGACTACGAAAAAGCGTTCGATAAAGTTAGACACGATAAACTAATGAAACTTCTAAAACAAAAGAACATAGACGTAGAAGACATGCGGATAATTGCAAACTTATATTGGCAACAAAAAACAACAGTAAAAGTAGAAAATCAGCTGACAGAAGAAATAAAAATACAGAGAGGAGTTCGGCAAGGTTGTATTCTTTCGCCCATGCTGTTCAACCTATACTCGGAAGCAATATTTCAAGAAGCACTAATGGAAGAAAACGGTGGTATAGTAGTAAACGGAAAGATAATTAACAACATACGTTATGCTGATGATACTGTACTTTTAGCAGATAATATTCCAGATTTACAGAGACTTATTGAACGGACAAATGACATCAGCAGAAAATATGGTCTCAGAATGAATTTAAATAAAACTAAATACATGGCAATCACAAAAACACCAGTGAACATTCCTGACATTAGAATAGATAATGTGAGTATAGAGAGAGTAAACAAATATAAATACCTGGGAACATGGGTGAATGATAATTGGGAATACACAAATGAAATAAGGACACGTATTGAAATGGCTAGAGCCACGTTTGTAAAAATGAAACAAATTCTAACCAACAGGGATTTAAGTTTGGAGAAGCGGTTTCGGAAATATTTACTATTAAATCCGGGTCCCCAGGAAGCGTCCTGGGACTTGTTCTATATGTTTTGTACACGGCGGAATTGCCCACTAGCTTCAACGCAACTATTGCAACTTATGGCGATGATACGGCAATCCTCGTTTCCCATCACGATCCCTATACTGCCGCCCGAACTCTACAACAGAACTTAGATAACGTTTGCAATTGGATCAAAAAATGGCGTTTCAAGATAAACAACCGAAAGTCGGTGCAAATCACACTCACTAAACGAAGAGGTATCGTTCCTGAGGTTACCATAAATGATCAAGCACTGCCGCAGACAGTATTTGGGCATGCACTTTGACAAAACCCTAACTTGGAGAACTCATATCTGGAGTAAGAGAAAACACCTTAATCTAAAACTAAAAAATTGTTACTGGCTACTAGACCGACACTCGAAATTATCGCTGTCTAATAAACTACTAATTTACAAAACTGTTATAAAACCAATATGGAGCTACGGGATCAAGCTTTGGGGCACCGCGTCGAACTCCAACATTGAAATTCTCGAACGCTTCCAATCGAAGATACTTCGTACAATAAATAAAGAAATACGACAAGACTTGAATGTAAAAACAGTTAAAGAAGAAATAGTGAAGTGCAGTCACAAATATCTTCAGCGATTGGAAATACATCCCAATATTCTTGCATTAACTCTACTTGACAACAGTGACGAAGTGCCTAGACTTCAAACCATTGGACCTTCCTCACCGATTTTAAAATCGCGCTTGCGCATAATATATACAATTAATTAATGTAAGAAAACTTATAATAGAGAAACGTCAATGGGCGTTTACTCTACATGTAAGTTATCACTGAAATGTAAAAATCAAGGACATTAGGGTTATCCAAAATCTGTTGGAACTAGATAGCCAATGTACAGACAAATAACAATGTTTTAATAGTGAATTCCTAAGTACGGATGGGAGTGCAACAAGGTTGTATACTCTCGCTTTTATTATTTAACGTATATGTGAAAAGAATTTTTGAAATGGCTTTAACAGATATTTAAATTAGAATCAAAGTTAACGGTATCTCTATATTAGATACACAAACTCCTTAAGTATTATTTATCAAATATATTTAAAGCACAATGCGGAGGTCCCCGGTCCCCGACCGTGTGGAAGCATTGGTTGCCAGAGTAATGTGTTCGGGGCCATGCGAAAATATACGAACGATTGTTGCTATATATTTTGTAATGTCAACACAACGTGAAGGCCCATTGTGGCTATGTACCAGAGTGAGACGGAATTTGTGACTGGCATTTGTTGGAGGGCAGCAATAGTAACGATTGCTAGAGAAAGTTCGTAACATTTGCATTTTCTATAATAGCTAAGTGTAGCTGGCTAGATTTTCTACTAGACTAATAACGCGGGCTTAAAGTAAATCCCAAAAAACAAAACTATTAGACACAAGCGGACATTAATAAGATAATGACTTAATAATAAATGACATGAACATGAAAACTGTTTCTAAATGTAAATATTTTGAAAGTATTCTAAATCAGAGATTTGAGTACTACGAGAACATTAGAACCCAGATTGGCATTACTACAACTTTGTATAATTTAAAACCTGTTTACTGTGAAGGGTGGCTCTTCTAATGCGTGTAGTAAATTATCACATAATCCATTTTATTACACATATTCAAAACAGGATTTTTGTTAATGAACCAGATTTCAATCCTTGATATTTTGATACTTCCTAAGAATATCTCGAGGAGACCATGTAACGAAAGCTGAAGTACTGAGGAGAGAACTGTTGGAAACAGTGAAAAAGTGAAAGATTTGATATCTTGCATATATTCTACGGGGTCAAAGGTACAACGCACCGAAACTCACAATTTCCGGAAAAATAGAAGTTAGAGCAAGCAACGGAAAAAACAGAAATCGTGGTTGTGCAACATTAGAAATTGGTGTGTAAAATGTAAGGGCAATCTTCTATCTGGTTAAAGAAAGTGTGGTCGCTTATGCGTCGATAAACGCATGGCGTTAAAAAAATATATTTAATATATAGCCCATTATTAATTGTTGTATAATTAATTTTGTATTTGGTTAATCCAGATAAATTTCATCGAGTTTTGAAAAGTTGACTGTTGGTTTTCCTATACTATGAAGAATTATAGTAACCACACAATTCTTCTAATTGATGCATTCTAGCATAGGAACCAAAAACAAGCGTCCTTTTATTCTATGCCAATAACTCGCTTATTTGTTTCTATTTACTAGTCATTTAATGTGCAATGAGCGTTAAAATGTGCGATAAAATTTGTATTTAGACTAGGCATGTAAATCCTTTCCTAATATACGTTTTTTTTGTTATTGAAATTAAATATAATATTGGTATAACACCTTTTATTGATACATGTATTATTAATTAAGTGACGATTGAATTATTCAAGATGACGCAATGAATTCTTGAAAAGGATACAGCATTCCATTTTAGATTGCTGTAAGTCCTGGTTGAAGTGGTGTATTCAACAAAATGAGCACTGCAATTGCCCATTGCAGTAAATTAGTAGACCGGCAAGTTGCTGCTATTGCTATTGATGACGCCGGAAAAAACTCATTTGGAATGTACAGGCAATTACTCTAGCGCCAGTTTTTCAGGCAGCAGTGGTGCATTGAGAATAGCAATTAAAAAGTACAAAACAGAAAATGATTAATAAACAAGGATACACGGCTGCCTCTCGCGGCGGCGCCAAGTTTTTGCTCATTTAACCTTTAAATATATAACAGCTTATTCAAATGTATTTTCGTTTAACTGGGATTAACACCGAAAATAAATTCGAGGCGGGAGCTTTTGTTGTTTGAATTTTTAAATACTGGAATTAAACGAACGAACGCACACTTTCTCGAGTGTAGCATCTTTTGTATTTTCTGCAGAGTTTCAAATTATAATAGGAGTTAATTAATCTTTTTGGAAGCAATTATGAGGTAATTTAAAACACATGTAGTACGTTCACACGTACTGGTTTACCTTCTAAGTTATATCACTTTACAGGGAAAAAGCGTTTCATTGTTTATTTAGTCGCTGGAATGCGCTCTAATGAAGGCAAAACGAATTGTTTACAGATTCGCAAATTAAATTTGAAAAGTTGATGAATGAAAGGCAGTCTGGGCGAAATAACGGGTGGGCAGCGAAGGAAACGTGGAAGGCGCCAGCCGAAAGCCCCCAAAGCGGTGTCCTTCCATCCTGGCGGTGCTCTCTAACGCGCCATTGTTAGGCAGGCCATAATCGCCTGATTAGTTTTGCCCGAGCCCGAGCGATTCGGGCGATCGTTTCGTAACGAATTTAAGAATGCGCGGCTTCCGTGTGGTAGCTGTGAAAAACCGATTGTCCATGGAGCACTCCTCGACAATCCAAAAATATTACCTCCGTCATATCACATTCGGCCTTTAATTTTATAATGAGTCCTTCAAACGCGTCGGCCAGGCGGACGCCACGCGAATACTTTTTTGCTGCAGTAGTTCGGCTCCCAAGCAGGATATTGATTTTTTGTGCTGCACGGCTTTGCGCCATTAAGACTCGAATGGCACGCAAGGCATTTAAAAAATTTGGGGAGTAAGGTAAGCGAACCAATTAACAAGAAGGTTCGATGATTTTTTATGTACGTGGGGTAACTCTTTAACCTTGCATGCAATGTTGTAAAACCGGTATGGAAGGGTACCAGAAAACTCAGTAATTTTCGTATTTATAATATTTACATTATTTTTCTTTAATGAAAGATAAAAGTTTGGTATTTATGTTTTAAAAATAATGTCATGGAAATGACCACCTCTTGCTGCTCTACACACGTGGTCATACTTCTGTTAAAAATTATGATGCATTTTGTACATAAATAAATCTGGCTGAATCTCACCAATGTCACAAATTATTTCTGCTTTCAAAGCATCAATTGTTTTTAGATTATTCCTGTAAATTTGGTTTTTAACGAAATAGTCTAGAGGTGTTAAAATACATAATCTTGAAATCGACATTTGTAGACCTTTCTGTACACTGTCATGAACCATGGAAATATTTTCTTGTGAACGAGCTGGACATAGAGGTATTGGACAAAATAATGAAAACACTTGTAGAAGTCGAAAAATATTGTATTAATGCGGTGGAATAGACCGATACAAGTCCTGAATAGTGATGAGTAGAATTTTAAGCCATTCTTCATGCAGGACAGCCTCCAGTTCAGGTAGAGCCGTAGGAGGTGAACCCTGTTTTCCAAAACAGCCCACAGAGGTTCGATGATATCCAAGCCTGAAGACTGGGCGGGCTAGGAGAGATGTTGAACCTTATTAGTATGCTCTTGAAATCACTCTTGAACAGGACCAGCGGTATGAATGGAGTTATCATTCTGTAATATGGCATTCTAGTCTGAAAATAACGTTTGCATTATTGAATGGACCTGGTTACCCGAAAGTGTTCTTTATACTGCTGTTGTGACCCGATCATGTAATGTGACAAGGAAGACTGTTAAATACCATGATATAGCGCCCCAGACCATAATAGAGCCGCTACCATGCTTGACAGTCGAGCGGAGACGGTCCATATCGTTTGTTTCAGAGGGTGTTCGCCAGACAAACACGCGTCTAATGATGGAGAAGAGGGTCACTCGTTCGATTAAACGACATATTGCAAGTCCTTCAACGTCCAGTTTTTTTGGGGGGTTTTGCACGTCGCCTTTGAGCATTTGTGTCTGTTATTAGGGGCCTGGTAATAGTAACATACCCATGGATACTTAGTCTATACTGTTCCCGCCTCACTGTTTTGGATGACACTGGGGTGTTTAGGTGCTTATTAGATTCTGTAGTCATTTTTTCAGTCACAATATGCTTCAAGGGCGGGCAAATCCTATTCTGCAGCTTTGTTTTTCGATTATTATTATGTTTCGCCGACCGTATACTGTGGGTACAGTCATAACTTTCAAGACCATGCCTCGTGTTATACCACATAACGTCGCTATTTTGTTCACAGATGTTCGAGCTAGACGGGTACCAACAATTAGACTTTTTTAAAAATTCGTCAGGTCGGACATATTGGTCACTCTCCACACCTGCACAACATCCACAACCAAACTACCTGACTCTACTATGAATGCACAGTCCATACTACCTGCATATAACAACAGATGGTTGATCTATGCAGTGCCCAGTGTTACCAGACAGTGAGAATATGCCCAACTTTTCACAAATGTTTCCATTATTTTGTTTAATAGCTGTACGTGTGTTTGATATTTTATGTCGATTACAACACTAGTTTATTCAATTTTTTTAATTGTCCTTCTTCTTTCGTTCCTTCCTTCCCTTTCGAGTGTCGGATTTGGGTTAGTTGTCCTTCCCTTCGTTCACCCATTCCTTTCACTTTTTTCTGGATTCCGCTATTATCTCCAATTCCTCTAGTATTTGCTCTTATTTGTCCGCGTCTAGTATTTGCCAAATCTATCTTTCCTTGGTCTTCCTCTTTTTTTGTGACTTTTGCCCCTACGTTCTTTTCACTAACTTATTAGGGTTCATCTTTGCCAAGCGACCATACCAAATTTTTTTTATTATGACAACTGTAAATATCGCGTAATTTGTGAAAAACATCACTGAACATCTATTTTTATCATAAATTTGGACAAATTATACACGTTGTCCCGAACTACACGTTGATATTTTATCAAATGGCAAAATTTCTTATTTCTAAATGCCAATAAACCAAAAAATGACGTACATTATAGCGTTCAAATGAGTTGTCAAAAAAAAATTCCTTATGGAAAACCCAGTAGAAGCAAAATGTGAACAATAACGCAAACCAAATCAAACAAAACTTTTATAACAGCAGTTCAAAAATATTAGAAATATTTTAGTTATATAAAATATTACACCTAAAAGGAAAACGTAATAGATGTAAGCTAAAATAAAAATAAGAAGATAAAAGGTTTTTTGACGTCCTAGGCTAACAATTTTTCATCCGCTTTCCCTCAATTTTTTACAAAGTGGGAACGTGGAACAATTTATTTACAAATTATTACAGTGGAATAAGTCGATGCGGCGACGAAACTAAGATAGGCAACCAAACGTACGCTTAGAGTTCAGCCACGCTACATTTCATAGCAGCTGTTTTTGTTTACTTTCTGTTCAAATGTATAGTAACTTTTTGTATTACAAATGAGCACCTAGTAAATTTTTGTAGATATAAACATGATTTATAGTTTAATTGTAGTAATATAAAAACAGATACATTATGGTTATATAACAAAGTGTTTTACAATAATTTTTTTCTTGTGAATGTGTGCATCTAAGTAATAGAAGAAAAAAATTGAGCCTAATGAAAGGTTAGTTTCGTTGCGAGTAATCGACTTCGAAAAGAGAAGGTAGATAATTGGTACCGTGTAATAATTTAACATTGTTGGGTTAGGGCACGTAAAGTTGCGCTACGGCCTGTAATCGAAAGCCTCTGAAGATGATGATTCTCCCGGTTGGTTGTCCTGCGTTCTACTCTAGACCCTGGTTTTCACAAATGAGTATCTTTTTCAACATACTGGTTTCGTATTCACGCCACGGTACTGCTATATCTATGAAACAGCATCATAAAGGTAAAATGCAAATTAATAACTTTGCAGATTTATTTAATAATATAATACAAATATAAACATTTACGTTTGTTCAACAGTGTATTGCTTCACCTCGGCCTTTTCTAACCGCTTTTGTTTTCTTAACAGCGTGTTAAACAATAAACGAATTATGTTTTGATGGACTAATTTTCATTCAATATTGACACGCTCCCATAATTCAGCCAAATACCGTGGAGATTGCTGTACTGTGGGTGCAATGATCTTCCAGATATTTTCCATTGGTAAAAGATCTGGTGATTAGGCTATGGCTAGTTTCTATTCTATTTTATTAAAGAAAGTTAATATGTGTTACATGCCGTACGCGCTCTGGCATTATCTTGTTGGATTGCTTAAGATACTCTTTGAAGGAAAGGGAGTACCATGGGCTGTAAGATTCATGTCATACCATAATATCCATAGTAAGTATTCTATGTCTCATGCAAATGCATTGTTCTTGTCCCTTTCTTCAACCATCTTTTTGGTTTAAACAATATTTGGATTCATCAGAAAAAACGATTCTATGTTATTTGTATATCCACAGACGTTCTTTGTTGCCTATGACAATCTTCGTTGCCGATGCAGAAAAATCACTGCTAGTTACAAAAAATTATATCATACTGTTAGACCTATTGCTAGTAATTGACGTTGAATAGATGAGGTAGACAATCGGTAACATGTAGTGGTCCACTGTTGTTGCGCTAGGACACTTAAAGTTGCGGTCTGTAACCGCAAATCTCTGAAGATAACAATCCTCCCTGGTGGTTCTCCTGCATATTGCTTTATCCCTCACTTCTCGCGAATGAGTATTTTCTTCGACCTATTGGTTCCATATTTGCGCCATAGTATTGTTATTGCGACTAATTCTTTGGCCTATTTATCTTAAAAAAACTCTTTCTACATGTCGTGTTCTTTCAAACTTGCCAACTTGTTGTTAATGTACCCTTTGTTGATTAGGCATTCTTACACCGTGTATGTTACGCGTACCGATTCTGAATGGCTGAGAACACGTCCATGCCTATTTTACACATGATATTAATATTTCTTCCAGACTTCACGTCTAAGAAACGATATAATTAAATCTCTAACTCTTAAACTATAATCGATTTCTAATTATAATAAACAATTTCATATAAAAGTTTTACTGTAATATAGTGTGCTTTTAATGGTTTAGCAATTTCAATAAACATTAGTGTATTTGTAGATAGGATAACATTAGTTTGTTTAGAAAAATATAAGGAATATTTTGTAAACATTTCCAAAAAAATGTTTTTGTTATTTGGGCGAATATTTATGTCGACCGACGCTCTGTAAATAAATTTTATTTTACATAGAAGATTATAACATAATATTCTCACCTTGTCTAACGTTAGGTTTGAAATTTTTTGCACATTTTATATTGCAAACATAAATTTTTGGTACTATTCTTGCATTTGCTTTCCCTGAGCAGTTAATGATAAGAAATTTAATATTTGAAATAATTTTTTTTGATTTAATTTTATGATTCATTTTTTTGTCGTTTAGATTAAACTATTTTTCTTTTAATAATATCATTTTTAGAGAAATCACATCAGCGAGGTGTTCTTAACGCAGCTTACCTTCAATATTTTCTAGTTCTAACATATTATTGCTGCTGTAAATATTATTTAGCATAAAATTCGTATAACGTATTCTATCTAGTGATTTAAATTTTATACGCCTGCGAGTTTAAAATGTTTATCATCGGATCACATTTTTTCAGGGGATGTTTACGCACATGCTTTATAATTAAATATTAATTTTCGAATGTTTTCAAATTGCTACATAAAATTTTATTTTAAATATCGCTTACTATAATGTATACTAAAGTTAGTAAGATAAAAATACTAAATGCAGGATCGTGGATGCAGAACTGTGCAATTGTAGGAGTACTATTTTTAAACGATTAACGAAACTTTAGTTAGCAAGAAGTACATTGCATATATACAATTATGTTAAAATTAAAGAAAATTATAAAATTCAAACTAGAGTAACAAATATAAAGTTAATGAATAAACTAAAATTTGTGTAAATCTAAATATATTGATAATAAAAAAATAATGATAAGACTATACGCTCTGTGTGGGTACAAAAACTATAAATTGAGAGTTTAAGGTTTTTATATGTTTGTCCTGTCCTACTCACTTATTTTCTCAATACAGCTTTTAGACTAAAACATGTTCCTACCGACTGAAAAGTCGCAAAAGTAATAGTTACTAAAGTCATAAAAGCAGTCTAACGAAGTAAAATCTTAGAGACTCATTTTCCCTCCTGCCTATCGTCTCAAAATTATTTGAAAAAATATTACGTAAAAGACTTTGACCCTCATAGAAAGCAAAAATCTAATTATAAGTTTTCAGTTTCGCTTGAAACAGAAGCATTCAACAGTTGACCAAGTAAATCACATTTTTGACATTATTGAACAGGCGTTAGAGGAAAAACAAGTTTGTTCTGCAGTCTTTCTTGATGTTGCTCAAGTCTTTAACAAGGTTTGCCATAAAGGGCTGATACACAAATTAAACAATATACTTCCGAAGGAATATGTAGAAACTTTAACATCATACATAATTGATATTTTGAGAATCAAACAGGAAGACGAATATTCAGACTTACAAGAAATACGAACAGGAGTACCCCAAGGAAGTGTACTTGGACCCGTTCTTTATCTATTACACCAGTGATCTAGCAACATTGGATAACATAACAATAGCGACGTTTGCCGATGATACTGTTCTTCTATCGGTCGACCAGACCCAAGAAAGCTTTACAATAAAACTACAGATAGCAAGCAATACCATAGCAGACTTGACTAGAAAATGGAGAACCAAACTCAACGAACTAAAATCCGTTCATATAAATTTCACTAACAAAAAACTAGCAGAGCCACCTCTACTAAATATTAACGGTACAATTGTATCATACAAAAAGAACGCTAAGTATCTCGGAATGACACTTGATGCAAAATTGCGATGGAAAACATACGTGAAGAAAAAAGAGCTGAGCTTAATCTTAAGTATAAACAATACTATTGGCTCTTTGGCAGAAATTCAAATAAACAACAAAATGATAATTTACAATCAGATTCTGAAACCAGTGTGGCTATATGGTATCCAGTTTTGGGATTGCTCCAGTTATAGTAACATTAAACCTATTCAAACATTTCAGAATAAAGTGTTGCATAGCATAGTGGACGCGCCGTGGTATGTTTGTAATACAGATCTTTATAAAGACCTTGGCATCCCAACTATTAAAGAAGAAATTAAAAGGTTTGCCGGCAAGCATGAAGCCAGGCTCCACATTCATGTTAATGCAAAGGCTCTTTAGCTGCTGTACAATCAACACCATTTCCAAAGATTGAAGAGGACCAAACTACGTGATCTAGTGTAATGTGTTGTGTGTAAAAGCGGAGCATAGAGCGCGGGTGAAGTGTACATTGATACTAGAACAATCTAAAGGATGTCAATGGATGAACTTTAGCTAATCAATACTTAGTTTAAGAATATATTAGAACAAAATTAATACAGTGCAACCTCTATAATCCGAACACACGTTAATCCGAACGCACTCTAATCCGAACGGCAAAATTACAAAATAATAATCAGAACGCTGCCTCGGTAATCCGAACGCTAAATAATAAATAAAAACTTGTCGTTCTTTATACCACCCACCACCGCTTTAGGTGATGGTGGTACTGCGTCAGTTTGAATTTTTAGTAGTAACAAGTCGTAACAAGTCACTTGAACTGTGTCGGCGCTGCTGTGAGGGTCATTTAATTGCGGTTTATTCAGTTTACTTTAGCAAACCAAAAAAACTTTGAAAATTTTTTTACCACGTAAGGTTTATGCCAAACCGCTTGACAACAATGGTGAGAAAGATAATATCCCAGTGCCTAGGTTAGCCAGCCAAATCGCTGAACCAAGAAGACTTGTTAAGAAAATGATCTGAAGGAAATTTTGGACATGGAGAAAAAGCTTGACCAAAGCTTAACAAATGAAGTGATCGAAGAGTGGGTGACACATAATAAAGCAATCAGCAATGAACTACAAACTGAAACTGATATCATTCAAGAAATTATCTCTGACTGATTCAGATAGTAATCTGATTCATGATGTTCCTAGAATTCCCTGAGCATTAAAGGATGTTGATGCAGTATTATCTTTTTTTCGCCTTATAACACAATAAATAACGCCCTTGTTACTTGCATATTTACATATTTATATATGTTTTTATAATATGTAGCATTGAAGAATTTTTTTTCTGTAGTGTATATATATATATATATATATATATATATATATATATATACATATGTATATGGATAAAAAGTACATACATTTATACATATTTACTTTGTTTTATTGTTTATGGTACATAGTTTCGTTAATCCGAACGATTCGCTAATCCGAAGAGACCGTGGCAATGAGGTGTTCGGATTAAAGAGGTTGCACTGTAGTTATTCTTTTAGACTAGTTTTAATTGTCAACACTATTATGTGTTTAAAAAAATATGTTTGTCCTTCTCTGTCCGGTCGTTGCTCACTATCTCTGACACGGCGCTATGCAGCAACTACCGCGCCTTCAATGAACGCATTATTCTTTGTATGGAGTGAATGTTATTTTTAGTAAATGAATATGCCACCTGCCAAGTATCTGAACTTAGGATTGAATCCGGGTCTGTTCACACCCCAGAAAATCATTTCAATTGCGCAATTATATTGGTAAATATAAATTTTTATCAAGAAAACACATATAAAACAATAAAAAAAACTTATGGGCAAATGTGATTATACAAGAAATAATTATTTTGTTAACATATTTGCATCAAATGAAAACGTTTCTATTACACATAGACTTTTTGAGGTTATTTTAATTATGTAATAGGACACTTTGATAAGTAGTGATAACTTACTTGGATGAGATTTAGTCTAATATTTAACAATTAAAATGAAAGAAATTCTACATAAGACGTAAGTTTTTATGATTGGTATACTTTTACTTAACATTGAATTTATTTTCCTTTTTACATTTAATGAATCTTGTGATGTACCGTTTCAGTCACTGCCATTAAGCATGAAGCAGAATCGTCTTTAGTGCTGAGCAAGTTGATTGATTGATACTGAGGTTTCCATTCCTTGCTTTCTCTTATGTACACGTCTATTGGTAGATTGTTTGTCACAGTTTAAATATCAAATTTATTAAATTTATAGATGTTGAAACGATTCGAAGGAAAATTGCCCAAAGATAGGCGCATTAAAATTGCTGATAAAGTATATGCCTTCGCGTTACGTTGTGGTTTCCAATATTGAAAAAATAAAAATTAATTATTGATGTATTTTAGCTTTTAAATGTGGTGTGAAGTTTTTAAATGTTAAACTTTAAGGTAAATTTTTTAAAATTATGGTGGAGGATATAATCAGATATTTTTTGAGTACTAACTAAATCGCGACAATTTTGTTATATAAATTTTTGAGGCTGTTGGTTTAAATTTAAAATTAAAAGTTTCTAAATTAAAATGTCAGGTCTTTATGATACATGATTTTTTAAAGAAATAGTAAATAAACCAATTTTTTTTTAAAACATATTCCAGATGTAAAAGACCTTATTCAATTTATCTTCTTAATCCAATATTTTTGTTTTACCGGTTTTAAAAAATAATATATCATTAGGGGGTTTCAAGATAGAAGAATGACATAAATACTCTAAAGTCAATAACAATTTTGTATAAATTTTTATTAGTTTAGGTTTAATATCATTTTTGTAAATAATTTTTTAACTGATTTTTTTAAGTTATCCCTTTAATTCTTAACTTGAATTAAAAAATTTTGACTTTATGTTTAACATAAACAATTGCCTAAATCCTTATAAACTAAATTTACAAATTGAAATACGTCAAAAATCTCGATATCTATTTTCGGCATTTAAAACTATTGCGTGTTGCTGTGGCAGCAGACATGAGTTATCAACTTAGACAAATCAAAATATGCAGATTTTATTTTTATATATTTCAAAACATTAATAATGGTAAGGGTCTAAACGCTCCAGGTGGGAGCACGGCCTGCGAACTGAGAGGTTAAGGCTCTTATATATCCGCTACTGTGTCCAGTTATCGTGCACCATCTCTGGTACGGGGCGATGTGGCAGAAACAACCGCTATTATTACTCCTTGCTCGAAATGAACGCAGGTACTCAATTATTTTTAGTGATTTTAAAACATTATTTTATTGATCAATACTTTCTTATTATTACTAAAGTAGTGTACGAAAAGAGCTTTTTTGAAGATTGCTAGTCATCACATGTTTAAGGCAAAATATCACGATTAGAACCACCTTAGCGACCGTTGTCAACAAGAAGAGCTAATCCTTTACACAATATGATGTGTAATAAAAGTATTTTTCCAGGCTCCACTTAGAATTGATATTAAGGGAATTTCTAGAAACAAAGAGACCTTACTACTTGATTTATATAAGAAACACCACATTCTCTTTGTCGAAAACACTCATAGGAGCCACATCACTGCCCTAAAATTAGTGACATAAAATTAACCTTAGATAGCTCTTATGACTAATATGCCAGAGCTCTATTTACTAGGTTTATATATATATATATATATATATATATATATATATATATATATATATATATATATATATATATATATATATATATATATATATATATATATATATAGTCAGTGCATCAATTAACTTTATGACTTTTAGATTTTTATCTCCTAAATCTTTTAAGATATTTTGATAAAATTTAAACTGCAACTATGGAATGTTGGTACGCATCTACGTAAATTTTTATTTTATTAAAGTAGCACACTAAATACATAGTATGTTCTTAAATTTAGAGATTCTTATGTTTCAGCACTTGGCTATATTGCGACTGATGGCCATCTTCTGAGGCCGGCCCTGCTGTTAGTAGTACCAAAATTGTAAATTATATGTGCTCATTTCATTTACGTAATGAATAAATTATTGAAATATTCTTAAGCTGCTGGTGAGTCATTCTCGACTCTTAATTGTACCAATAATTAATAAAAGAGGAATATCTTTTAGCATTTTTGAAGACTTGTAGTTGTTTTAAAGCTCTAAAATCTTATTAACATGTTTATTTCTTTGATTAATATTAAACATTAGCTGTGACAGATACTTTCTTTCCATAACAATTTTATTTAATTTTTTCATAAAACTTTTTTGTCAGAACTTTGTTCATAATACAATTTTAGAAATCTCAACTCAAAGCGCCTATAAAGCAATCGAAATAAACGTTGATGCATGTAGCATTTCTGTATCACTAATAGTTGTTACTTTGTTATTATAACCGGCTTAATGAAAGTAAAATTTGCATAATTTTATATCTTAATTTGACAGAAGTATCTACGTAGGTTAGGGTCATCCAAAGTTACATGCGATGGCGGTGATGGACTTAACGTTTTCATGTTGTTTTATGATGTACACTTTTGTTTAATAAAAATTAATTGTTTTCTTTTTGCAATTTTTTGTTCGTGTAGGTACTATATTTAAAAAAATATTGAAAACTAGTTAAGGACATAGACGTGCATTTGTCAAAGAGAACACGATGGCCCAGAGAAATTTTTTGAAGGAAAATAGTTATACTCGAAAGCTCTACAGAAGCCTGGGACCGGGTAGATTTAACTATGACGACAATGCGAGAAATAAAGAAAGGAAAAATGGATTGCGACGTTGTAGGTCGAATGAGCGACTTGGAATGTGAAGAGAACGGCGACAAAAGAAGTAGTAACAATAAATGTAATAAAAAACAAATAAATTTAATGGCCCTTGAAGCAAAAAGGGAAGTTAAATAAACAAAATATGTCAAAAGCGGTATAATGATATAATCCGATGTGCTCCAAACTAGAACAGTAAGTGTATGGGTTTCCATCTACAAAGAACAAATATATAAAAAGACCTAGAACAAGAGTGGCAATATATAAAGAAAGCTTACAAAAAGCTGAATTAGAAACATTAAGAGGAATAAAAAAAAGAATATAAAAGGATTAATTATATGAAACAACGGAATTCATCAAAGAGTAAAAGGAAAGTAAGAATCCTAGAAAATATTTCTAGCCCAAATCACTGACGCTGTAAAAAAAGTATATATTAACAAAAATATGCAAAAGCAAAAAACCATTAAAGGAGGGCAAGTAGAAGTGAAAATGACGTAGAAAACCGCCAAGAATTCACTTATAGAACAATAAAACATTTAAACAATGAAGAAAAACAGTACAGACTAGTGTAATAAAATATAACACATTTGTCAGTTATGACAATAGTTGAAACACTGTTGAAAGTGGAACAATGCGATTTCAGAAAAAAAGTTCTTGTATTGATGCCATACTAACACACTTAAACTAACAAGCGAAAAAAAAGACGTAAACACAACGCAGAAATTCACATCAAATTTATTAGCTACATAAATTAAAAACGTTTACAGAATAATCAGACATAAACTGTGGAATATTCTAGCTAAAAAGAGAATACCACATAAATAAACAATATATATGAAGAATATTAAAACACATACTTAAGGAAAAGCGAGTGGAGAAACAAATGAAGTTTTATACTACTATGATAATACCAGTACCTTTTACGAGTCCGAATCATAAGAAATAAAATCCTAAAAAGGATTCGATTGACTGAAATGCGATATTTGAGATCTGTCAAATGTTATACAATGCAGACAGGATTCGTAACGAAGACATCAATACTAAAATCTTAAAACACAAAAAATATTAATATAAATTACATGCAAAACATAAATCGAATGCCAAATACAAGATTCCCCATAATTAACAAATGAATATAAATTAATGTGAGAAGACTCAAAGAGAAGTGGAACATAGAGCCGGAATAGGCCTTAAGGCATAACCTATGAAAGTTGATGAGTTCACAAATAATTTATGACTTAAATATAAAATTTCCGTTTGTCTCTTGTAAACTACCGGGAGGCGATTGTTACTTCTTTATTGTTCTCATAAGTCATGTGTTGCAAATAATCTTATTCGAAAGTATCATACGATGGATGACTATAAATGTATTGTATTTAACTGCCCCCAACAAAATTTAAATTAATTAAAATATTTTTTTGCGTTGGCTTTCTTCATCAGCTACATGTTTTCTAAGTCTTTGTGATTTTTGTTTTTATTGTGTTCGTTTCCATTTTTCCAACTTTCTTATTAGTCATGGGCAAATAATTGTGTCTTATGTTGTTATTAAATGTCTATTAAAAAAAGATTGCACTGTATTCTTATTTTCTCTCTTTTTTACTATTTTTGCCATGAAAACTCTTCTTAAACGCGCTTGGAGTGAAGTTTCATTAAATTGTTCTCGCATGTTTAATTTATTTTTTTGACAAGAAATAGTTTTTTACAATTATTATTTTTGCCTTAAATTGATGTGTCAGTAAATATATTCTATTTCATATATATATTTTGTTCAGCAGATAGATGAACAATAAATGAAACTACAATGTGCTCTGGGATTTCTAGAAACGTAAGCTCACTTTGTCTATTATATGCTATTACCTCAGAGTTGATTTTGCAGGACGGTGCTAAAATGACATTTGACTCTTTGGTGACAGCAAAGCGGAAGTGACAAATCTCGACCGAGAGAGGAGCTTTGGCATGAAATGTCATCTCGCAGAAGTAAGATCTTCCTGTCGCCGCTGGTGACAGTAGGCGTCGCGGCTGTGCATACCACGAATTCCAGTGAGCGCTGCGAAGGTCGCGAGTAGTCGCAAGGCCTTGTTAGGCGCCACCAAGAGCTGGTCTGCGAATTGCAACGGTCGCTAGCTCCGGCATCGTCGTCTTCCGCGGCCAGGGTCGGACTTGCTCGCG
Source organism: Sinelater perroti (assembly GCA_036346155.1). NCBI lineage: Eukaryota > Metazoa > Arthropoda > Insecta > Coleoptera > Elateridae > Sinelater > Sinelater perroti. The sequence continues at coordinate 20,589,373 of JARFIY010000359.1, read as the reverse complement.
GACCCTGGTTACCTGCCGCTTAGCCGCCAGAAAAATCGGGTACGCCGCCGCTGGTCGTTCGAGAACTGGTATTAAGATACGGCTCGCGGAGACTTCAACGATACATCTGCACACCTTACCGATTTAAGTCGCGGGCCGAGGCGCGATTAACAAACTCTTTGATCAAACCAGTTCCCAATGAGCGCCAAAATAACCCGGCAAAACAAGAGGTACTATTCGTTGCATAAAAAAGGAAGCACTAAACAAGGCCATTCCGAACGCCAGAAAACACAGAGGTGTTGTTAAACCGCGTTTAAATTTTTTGCTGTCAATTTTTATTCTGCTTTTTTCAACAATAACAGGTTTCAAATAATTAAAACATTCATGGGTGTGAAAAAAGTTAAACTGTCTAAATATGTAGCAGCAGTATTTTATCATAAGTGTCTATGTAGATATTAGTAATTATTTGAAAGTAGTCGTAGAATTAAAATAAGATGAATGTGGTTACTTATTATGATGTGCCAGCGCATTATTATGATTTGTAATATTTTTTATTAAGGAAAATAAGCTAAATTTATATTTGATAATGTGGTTATATAAAACATGTTTTTCGTATAAATAATACATAAAAATGTAAGAGCATTAAAAAACCGCTCCGAAGTATTCAAAAGTGCAGGAGTAATTAAAAGGTAATTGAAGTAGCTTATCTAAGAAATTACCTATCGTTCTGCAAATGATGTTTCTTAGAAGCTGCTCCGTTTTTCCAACTATCAGACAAGATTCCGGTTAAAGGTAAAAACAACTCTAAATTAACAGTTCTGCTTACGAGACGTATAGTCCAAGTTATCTTTAAAATAATAAGCGGAATAATAGGAACATAGGTCAAGCAAATCGGCAAATATCTAACCGAATATACGAACATTCTCTGGCCGTACGGAAAGGCAATAATAGCTCGGCACTTGCCAACCACAGCAAAAAAAAACAGGCCACAAAATTAATTTCTCTGGGGCTAAAACCATTGCCTCCATTTCCCATTTTACCAGCAGAATAGTACGTGAGGCAATTGAAATAGAAAAACGCCCACAGTGCATCCGCACCGCCAATTACGCAACACCGTTAATCCTACAAACTTTCCCCAACCCAACGCATCTCCAGCCAAACAAACTTTCACTTCCAGCCCTATAAAAGATCAAGCAGGTCACACGAAAGGTCAGTCTTAATCAAATACTCATAGCTCTCCTTGGGGAGTAGGCAGATTGAGACCCCGAGTGAAGAGCTAACCTCTTGAAAATGGCATCAAAGCCGATGCAGAAACGTTGAGAATTTACCCAAAATAGACGCGGTTCATCCCGTGAACTAAGTTGTTTAAACATAATTATCCGCGGAAACCTATCCGATATATATATATATATATATATATATATATATATATATATATATATATATAATATTAAAGGACAATTTTAAAAATAAGGAAGTAAAATAAATAGGGCCACATTCTAAGTGAAAAGACCAGTAGAATAAACAAAATTCGAATATAAAAAAACAGTGATATGGATGGGCAGGATGGTAGGAATTGAAACAAAGAAGAGTAAACCAATAGGAAAAATGAAAACATTAGCTAGAAATCGAATCTAGAAAATCATACAGATATAAGAATATTGACAACGAATTCGGCGCTCTAAAGAGCATAAAGATAGGGGAAGATTTAAACGTATTATTTCACTTCTTATGACCATAATACTGGCATGTGATCAAACGTTTAGCTATATTTTTAACTCAAGATAGCTTGTGCATCAAAGCAGACTGCATGGGCTAATTTTACCTGCGTTATCGTGGCGATACAGCTGCAGGCTTGCCTAAGACAAACCAATCATCTATTCAGTTGATGCCTCAGCCGCATTTTGGAATCACGCCAGTATATAGCCAGGTAACACCCTAATCTTCTATTCCATATTTATGTAATAACCAACAATATATACCTAATATACAAATCACGAATGTACTAACTCAGATACCTATCCAAGCACCCAATATTACTACACCAATACAAACAAATACAGTACCGGTCAATAACTCAACAAATAATATGACCATGTCTGATTATAAAACCGATAATGAATCTTCTTCTACAACTCAAAATAATGAATGGAAAAGCCAGAGTGGGAGCCAGAAAAAGACGGAGAATATAAAATCAGCCAACACAGAGCGGTACAGAGCATGTCTCGCAAGATAACAGATACTCTGTCCTTTCTAATCTTAATGAAGATATTACTGACAACACAAATAATGCAAAACAACAAACTAGGGTTCCTAAACCACCAATATTTGTACACGGTGTCACGGACTGTAAGAAAATGAAAAATGCACAAACAACTCTTGTAGAAGGAGAACAATACAAAACAAAAACATTGGCCAATAACGTAGTTAAAATAACCCCTAATACGGCTGACACATATTGTAAACTGATCACATTTATGAAAGACTAAAGTAGTATATCACACATACCAGATAAAGGAAAATAAAGCATATCGAGTGGTAATCCACAATCTACACCACACTGTAACCACAGAAGAAATAGCTGAGTCATTAGAGGAGAAGGGATTCAAAGTGAGAACTATAACAAACATTAAGCACAGAATTGATAAAACGCCTCTTCCAATATTCTTTATGGACTTGGAACCTGAATAATAAGATTTATAATCTACAGTTGAACAGTCACACAGAAATACAACCATTCTACTGTGAATGAGGTGTCAACAATATAACCACACCAAAGCGTATTGTAATCGCCCGTACGTATGCGTAAAATGTGGAGGTTTTCATGACACTAAAATCTGCAAGACGACCAAAGAAACTTCAGCCAGATGCGCATTATGCGATGGTGATCACCCGGCAAATTATCGAGGTTGTACTGTACATAAAGAACTTCAAAACAAATTAAGACCAACCATGCACTCACGAAATTGTCATACACATATAAATATATCTCAACAACAACCACATTAAAGCAAAACAACACTACAGTCACCGTATACTTGGCTTACATATAGTCAAGCTGCGCAGAGAGACACAGAGCAAGTTCAAAACCAGGTTGTAACATTACAAAAGTGCCTAGAAGAATTTAAATCCATCTTTGCTCAATTAATGCAACAAAACAATATGGTAATAAATATGTTGTCCACAGTTATAAGTAAACTAGTCCAATAATGTCTAAATCGTTACGTATATCTTTATGGAATGCTAATGGCATTCGATCAAAAATATATGGAGTCGAGTCATTTTTAAAACTGAATAATATAGATATATTGCTTATAGCTGAAACACACTTTACTAACAAATCTTACTTGAGAATACCCTATTATACTTGTTATCATACGGAGCATCCCGACGGTACAGCTCAAGGAGGCACAGCTATTCTAATAAGGAGTTCAACTGTCCATCATGAATTAGAAAAGCACGAAGAACCATTTCTGCAAGCAACCACTATTCAAGTTTGCAAATAACCAAATCCGATCATAATATTAACCGCATACTGTCCTTCAAAACATAAAATCACCACAGAACATACATACTGGCGTTTACGAGTAATCACCACAAGGGATCGAGTACTATATAAACTATTATGTGAAAAAAACTATGGCTATCTATTAACTGGGGAGCCTATATATTGGCCCATGGACCCTGGTAAAGTGCCAGACTTGTTGGACTTTTTTGTAACACATGGTATTTTATATAACTATATGAGTATAGCTAGTTGCCTTAACCTGTTATCTGACTATACGCCACTCATCTCCACAATAAGCACCACGATTATCAAAAGACAACCTAGGCCATCACTGTACAACACAAAAACAGATTAGGAGGCATATAAATGTTTTCTGTAAGGGGACTTACAAACCAGTATTAATCTACATACCCCTCATGAAATAGAGGATGCGACGAACCACATTATCACAACTGTGCAATATGCAGCTTGGCACTCAACGTCGAAGATTACAAATATGGTACGTGAGAATGAAAATATTCCCAAAGAAATACTTGAGCTAATACGGCTAAAACGTCAGGCAAGATCCAAATGGTACAGAACGCACAATCCGGCTGATAAAAACATATATAACAGGTTAGCCAACACCATAAAGAATAAAATTAAAATGTTGAAGTAAGAAACTTTTCAACACTACTTAACTACACTCTCCCGTGCAGATAATAGTATCTGAAAAATTTCTAAAGCAAATAAGAGGCCACAGGCCGTAAATCCGCCAATAAGAAAACAAAATAATGAATGTGCAAGAACAGACTAGGAAAAGGCAGATCGGTTCGTGCAACATTTTACTGAAGTCTTTACTCCGCATTCCAGTGAACTAGGCGATGAGATTCAAACCTTTCTTCAGGCATCCCTAGAATTGTCACTGCCCATCAGAAGCTTTACCTATACCGAGGTTCTTGAAGAAGTTAGACATTTAAATAATAAAAAAGCTCCTGGTTACGACTTAATAATGGCAAAGGTGTTTACTGAACTACCCAAAAACGGCGTACTGTTTTTACGAAATCTTTTTAACTCTATACTGCGACTTCATTATTGGCCATCATCACTAAAATTTGCTCAAATTATTCTAACATTAAAACCTGGAAAACCCGGTGAAGAAGTTTCATCTTACAGACCCCTAAGTTTATTGCCTCTGTTGCTTAAACTACTAGAAAAGCTTATAATTAGAAGATTATATAATACCGATATATGGGAAAATTGCGTCCCAGACCATCAGTTTGGATGCAGAAGGTACCACTCTACCATACAACAACGTCATCGAGTTGTAAACATTATTAACATGGCTCTCAATTCTAAATCCTATTATCAGTATTTATTGATATAAAACAAGCTTTTGATAAAGTGTGGCATGATGACCTACTATACAAGATCAAAACCTTGGTTTCTACCGAATACTACCTTCTTTTTAGATCTTACTTGCCAGATCGCTACTTTCAAATAAAATACAAACAAGAGTATTCTAACCTCCACCCAATCAAATTTGGAGTGCCACAAGGAAGCATCCTTGGACCTTTGCTCTATATATTATACACTGCAGATATACCTACGTCAGATACATACATTGCAACTTTTGCTGACGACACTGTCCTGCCAATCCCAACACAGCCTCCTTAAAACTGAAAAACCACTTAACTATCCTACAGACCTGGCTAAATAAATGGCGAATCAAAGTAAACGAAACGAAAAGCACTCATGTTAACTTTGCTCAAAATTGTGCCCACCAGTGTATCTGTATAGTACACCTATCACACAACCAAATGAGGCCAGTTACCTAGGTCTTCACTTAGATAAACAACTCACGTGGAAGTTCCATATACTAAAGAAGAGAAAGGAAATTGATTTGCGAATCAAAAAAATGTACTGGTTGCTAGGCCGAAGTTCATGTCTTTCTCTCAAAAACAAGCTGCTTCTATATAAAGTCGTAATTAAGCCCATTTGGACTTACGGCATTGAACTCTGGGGTTGCTCCTGCAAGTCAAATGTCAATATTATCCAATGAGACAGTTCAAAATCCTACGAATGCTTGCAAATGCTCCGTGGTATGTCAGCAATTTGACATTGCATAATGACCTTAACATAACAACGGTAGAAGATGAGCGCACAGTAAGGAGTAACAGTCACTTCCTACGACTTCAAGTCCACCCAAATAGTCTCGTTTCCAACCTGCATCAGGACCCTCCCCCAAGAAGACTAAAAAAGAAGAAATGGCCTAATGATCTACAAGGAGGATAGCTCTGATGAATCGGGATAACATCGACGGATAGATTCCCCCTCGTGACAATAAATGTGATCACATTAACTCATAGAACATATATTGTATTTATAATTAGTTCGGATTGTTAATTGCTAGTAAACCAATAAAAATTTTTTTTAACTTTCCTTATAATTTACATGGATATTACACAATATTTTCTGATGTTTCATATGTTTGAATAATAGATATTGAAAAACTGTACTAAATTATTTTTTACAAATACATGTTTTGTGCCCTAAGGAATGTTTAACATTTTAAAAAATATAAAATGCCTTATAATGATTTCAACGTAATGACTTATTAAAAAAATAATCTTGGATACGGCGAAATGCATAAGATAAAAAAGAATTGATGCTAATTAATTTAATAGAAATTTCATTTAACGGCTGTCAATGCATTTTGCGGTTTTCAAAGATCTTAGTCAAGTAAAGGATGATCTACACCAAACATTTCGGCTCACGTCGATGCTACGCGATCATTATTTACGTTTTACTGGCGGTTTCACATCTGGGCGTAACATTACAAATATGCGACATATCGCCGATATATTTACGTTGGTAAAATATAAACCAAGTAACATTGCTTCTGAACTATTATACAAATTTTAGGCGACCACATAGCGTCGATGTGGTGCCGCATAAATTGGTGTAAATTGTCCTTAAGTTTTATTACATTAATTGGATTCAATAGTTTAGAGTATGTTGAATGTATTTTTCTGCGAAATTATCGTATCTGTGACGTACTGGGAGTTTCTAAGCGTTCCTGAATTTATTTCTTGTTTAGTGCCTATTTAAACTAGAAGCTTTTCAAATTTATTACAAGTAACGTAAATTTAATCTTGAGGGATCAATTATTTTTTTATTTTATGCTTTTAAGCTAATCCGCCTCTGTTTAGTTCTTGCAGCACCCAAGATTTATTAAACACCATATTGGGCTTTGCTAATCCGGCTATTCAGCACTAGCTCGCTGACGAAATGAAAAATTAACTACACGGGGGAATCCCCGGCTCCATCCAATTAAAAATACATATAAACTAGCAAATTCTAAAACATTCAATGCCATCGCTATACTGAAAAACAAGAGCGGCATATGCTAATTAGCACACTATAATTTACATGTTTTCTGTCTCTTAGAAAATGTTTATTTGAAGATTTCACGGAGATTGGGATGGTATCGGATGTGTCATTATTTACATTTTTAAGTCCACTGATTGATTATTAACGAAATTTTATCTTATAATTTTTAATAGTCATAATTTGTTTAATATTAATGTATGGTTAGTTCAAAACAAGATTAGGGACTAGAATTTGGTCGAATTTATAATAAAAAAATAATTTGGATAAACAATACCGAACTTTTTCCCAAATACCAAAGTGTTGATTACGTCTTAGCGTTTTTATTTATTTATTTATTCAAAACACACAATAATTGATTTACACATTTAATTCTATCGTAATGGAACTTTAAAAATGTTTGCAACGCATTCGAAAATTAGCACCGCGGTTTATTTTAAACCGATTACTTGTCTTCTAAAAAAGCCAACGGCGAATATAATTTTGAAGTAACCATTCTGTCTGGTGTTCCTCTCGAAAATAGACGTGATATAACCGCTTCGCGTGCTTCCTTAATGTGATTAATATGATCGCCTTAAATTAAGCCCCCAATCAAACGGAAGGCCCGCGATACTTCTAAGCCGATCAATTATCGACATGTGTGCAGCACTTAGGTCTTGTATAGTGCTAATTGCGATCTCCAAAAAGCAACGGATTACGGAACAGGCCGGGCGAATTAGGAAGAATAATTGGACGCATTAACGTTCCTTCTGTAAGTGATATTTTGTAATGGCAGCTCAACTGCCGTATTTACTTTCACGTTTGTTAGAGGCGCGCTTAGTGTTTAAGCTAATAAACCTAATTATTTAAGAGCATTGCTGCGATCTTGAACTTTAAATGGCTGGAATTTTTTCTTTCCCTCGGGAGGAGTACGTGTCGGCGGCCGCCGTCGCTACGTACACCTTCGACAGTCTTCTCAAAAATGTCACGCGATCGTAGTTAGTATTTTTATAATGAATGATATGTTATATTTTTATTAATTAGTACACGCAGTAGGAATACGAAAAGACTGTATAGAAAATGTCTAAAGATTATTTGTGTAACAAAAATATGCGTCACAAACCTGTGTGTCGCTAAAATGCCAACAGCAGCACATGTAGACTTCGGATTAGGAAAAGGACTTTGATTATGTTTTTTAAAATACTAATTATGTAAGAAGTTAAATGTAGAATGTACCAGGATGATCTAAAAGAAAACCTTAAAATTGGGCTAATTTAGAAACGACACATAATTGTTCTGAAAATTAGCAACAATATGGTCCGTAAGAGGCTTTCTTCGATGAGAAAAAATACCAAGTAAAAACATTAGAAACCACAGCAGTAAAGAAAAATCGACATGTAACAGAATAGTGAATAAAATAGCTAGCTGTCCGTTTTAGTATGAGGTGCAGTAAACGGCGTATGAGTGAATATATTCAAAACTAAAAGATTTTTTTAAAGGTATCCACGCCCTTTTAAAGAACCGGAACATTACATGTCACGCAACGGACGATGCACCGCGCCGTGCGATAAGAGTACCGTAAATCCTGGACGGCTTTCAACATTGATAGTTGCAGTAATATTTATGCTGTTTAAATATTAAGCATCACCAAGTAAAAATTCATTGTTTCCTGTTGACTGTGGCTTCGAATCCCCAAATTATTAGACGGATATGTATCATACTTACTATCATCTGCAGTCAAATACGCAAATGCAGTCGAATATGGTTAAAATAAATGGGCAAATTTTAGTCCTACAACAAGCAAGCATAACTTTCCTTCTAGTTTACAGTCGTATCCTCCCTATAACTTCCTACCAAATTCCTTAGATACTAACACCACAAACGCACAAGCAAAAATAAATTTAATAGAATTTTACTCCGACATGAAAGAGGAATCTATGACTACTACAGCCGGGAATAAATAAGAAGTAATAAAAAATAAAGAACAAACAAAATATTTAAAAGTACTCTCAGGCAATAGAAGCACATCCAATTAGTCTATCGTACCGATCTTTGCTTCCAAATGATACAAATAAAGATGAAGTTCTTGAAGAGAGTCTAACAATGCAAGATAAAATAATACGAAAACCACCCCCAATTTTTATACAAGGTGTCACAAATTATTCAAATATGATCAAATATTTTAAAGATATAATACTATAGAAGAAAAATAATACCGAACCAGAAGTACGAGAAACAATGTTGTCAGAGTTAGTTGGAATACTCCGGACAATTAATTACGGAATTACAAGATAAGCAGATGATTTATCAAAGTACCAATGAAAACTGAGGAAGCTCATCGTGTAGTACTAAAACATCTGAATTAATCAGTTTTAACTGAGGAAATAAAAGAAGAATTAGAGTCGTTAAAGCATAAACTCAGAAACATAACAAATATAAAAAATAGAAAACCAAAAAATCTCTTCAAATATTTTTTACAAACTTGCTGGTAACAATAAAGGAATCTATAACATTAGATATTTACAGAATAAAAATGTTACCATAAGACTACCTCGACAAAATACTAAAATACCATAGTGTAGGCAGTGTCAGAATTACAACCATACGAAAGTCACTTGTAATCGTAGGTACGCATGATTCAAAAACGTGCAAAAATCTAGAGAAACTGCTGCTACATGTGTATTATGTCAGGTATTTCATCATATGAACTACAAGGGATGCACGGTATACCAAAATTTTTAGAATCCACTTCCGACCGCAGGTAGCTCCAACTATCAACCTACAAAACATCTTCCCCGTAAGTCAAAAGGTATCGCACAGTCAAATGGTTCAAGAAAATATAAACCAAATATACAAATAGCAGGGGATATAACGTTGACATACTTTTTTAACAAATTTAGAACAATGTTTACTCAACTTATTCAACAAAATAGCATGACAATTAACATGCTATTAACCATTATATGAAAATCGGTTTACAATCGGAATGCAAGTGGTTGCAAAAAAGGATGGAGTCGTAACGTTTCACAACATAAAATATATATTGATATTTTATTATTCGTATAGACACCAAAAATCGTTCCTAAAAATACATTATCACATTATTTACCATATCGAGCATTCTTATCAAATAGCGCATGAAGGAACAGCCATTATAGGAAGGAATACTACAGTAACTACGAGATGCTAGAATATAGACACAAATTTTTGCAATCTATAATAATTCAAGTTAAGAAATTCGAAAGATTTTAACTCTAAACATATCATATGGGAGTTAAAGTTTACTAAAGGCAAGTAATTATACATACTAATGCAGGAAAAAAGTATACACATCTGTCGATTGAAGAACCCGTGCTCTGGGTAGGCATCAAATCCAAACAAAATTCCCAATCTTTTGGACTTCTATGTTTTTGCAATGCAATATCTCCAAACTATATAGAAGTTATATCAAATTACGATTTTTTTTCTAACCATATAACAGTAATAGCAACAATTAGCACAAAAATAATTACAATAATATAATTATTATATCCAACAAAAAAGAAATGAACAGAAACTCGGAAATCATAAAACAGTCCTTCAAAATATATGCAGAAAATTGAAATAAATAATATTATTTAATATGAATAGCTAGTAGGAACAATGATAAATCATAGACATCTATTACACAATTACGTGATGAGGCAGGCTTATTGGTGAAAGCCAATCACGAAAAAGCAGGACATCTTATGCAATTATTTCAACGACTATCATATTAACAAGACAACATTGTTAATGGCTTTCTTCAGGCTCCCTTACAACTGCTATTAGATATTGAAGAAATTATTCAGAAAGAAAATAACGCTTATTACTGTGATATTTAATTTAGTTTGCGATTAACTGGCCTAAACAACCAAAATTTGGACAGATAAGCTAGGTAAAATCTCTACAGAAATAACCTCCTACTGTCCTATCAGTCTTTTACATGTAATCTCCAAACTCATGGAACACTGTGTACAAACGAATAAAGCAAATTGAATTACAGAATATTCGTCTTCACTCCAGTTTGGGTTGAGGAAATAACACTCTACTGTACAACACTGCTATCGGATAACTGACATTATTAATACTGTACAATAGCATTTCTTGATGTTAGCTAGGTCTTTGAAAAGGGGTCTGGCATAAAGGCCTCTTATATAAGACCAAAGTAAACACACAAAGACATTAGTACTATCAACTTCTTCAATCTTATGTAACATATCTAACGATCTTATATAACATTATACGAAAAATTTACCCCATAATCTCAGAAGTGCCACAGAGGTGTATAATTGGACCAAGAATAAACTCAGACAGGAACTTTTGCTGATAACACAACAATCCTAGTCGTCAATGCAAATTTAGTAATAACAAGTCGTCTCCTGCAAGACCATGTAAATATGATTGAAGAGTGGCTGCATAAATAGAAAATTAAAGTAAATGAACAGAAGTCCACCCGTATAAATTTCACGGTAAAACGCTCTTCGTTTCACTCAACAGTACAAAAAAGTGCAAAGAAAGGGACCTCAAATTTAAAGCTCATAAGAAAAGAATAGTCACTGTTCTTAAAAAATAAGGTTTTGATTTGTAAAGCTATAATTAAGCCAATCTAGACATGGCATAAAAATCAAAAGTCGATAGCATTCAGAGGTTCCAATCAAAAACCTTAATAGCACTCACTGATGCTTCCTCTTGTGTATCGAGCAGAAGCTTATATAACGACCTCAAAATCCCTTTCGTACATGAAATTATAGCTGAAAAATATACAAAACATTAAGCGAAAATAGCAGTCCACCCACATAAACTAAAAACCCACAAAACAGATATCTTAAGTGTAAATGGCCCCAATACTGAAGAAAATGAAAACTTTACATAGTGCTGTTGTTAGTACGGGGAGTTGCCTGTTAAAAGGCATTTTTGGCGTTCTAGGCTAACAATTGTTTATCCATCTTCCCTCAAATCTTTGCAAGGTGGGAACGTATACATTTTTAACTGGTTCAGCTTTTTCCCTGGATCGGGAACGTAAAACAATTTAACTTAGTGTTTATATGTATCCTGATTGCTAATAAAGCATTCAAAAATGTCTCTTTATTAGCACGTGTTTACAAAAACATTTCATTTGCTATTTTATTGTAAATCGTTACAATACTTACCATTTAAGGAAATTTAAATCCGGTGGAGTGTTGTCTACTGAGCTTCATACATCAAGTTACTGATTTATGAAAAATATTTTGACCTTGTGCTTTAGGGTTACTGACATTATGCGGTATTAGTCTTGCTGAAGAACCGATTTCGATGAAAATATTTCTGGCGTTGAAGGGCGAGTACACTACATAGTTGGACCCATAAGTCCAGATGGGCTTCAATATTACTTTGTATGATAATAGCGTTATGTCTAGCACTTGGCTTTAACATTTGCGTTGTATGTGAATTTTTCATCAAGGTGCATCTCGCGGTATTTTATATCAGTTGTCATCGGTATCGAGATGTTGTTGAATTTAGTTTGCGGACGCACTGTTTGTCGGTTGGTAAGAGATATTTGTGTAGATTTTTTACTGTTGGTCGTTACTCTCCATTTGTTAGTTCAGGCCTGTGATAAGTGAAAGTGATGTTGTAGGTGTTTTGCTGCTACTTGTGTTTCGCAAATGTGGCTATGCCATTATTATCTGTGTTTAGTAAGTCAGAGGAATAGATCAGGTAGAAAAATGATCTGGTGGTAGCCTGAAACTTTGCTGTTGATCTTATTTTGGAAGAATCGGTCATCAAGGTACGATTTTAGCAGTAGATAGATCCGGCTTGGAAGGTATAATTTCAGTTTGTATGTTCTGAGCATACTTCTTTTGTATGTAAAAATAAAATTCTATTCTATAGCGTACGTTTGAAAAGTAAAAAGATTTCCAAAACTCATTGTGCATGAAATTATGTAAACGGAATTTCAAATGCTAAACTTGTTTCTATGGTTTTGATCAATGAATAGAAAAAAAGGTGCGTATCGATTTCTTGAAAGCTGAAATCCAGTTTGAACGGACACTGATTTGGGATTGTTAAAAATGTGCAGGCTGTGTGGCAAGAAATCTGAAAGATATTCCAGTTTAAGACTTCTAGATAAACTACGGCGTGTGTCAGAACCATTGACAACGATGTAGTTGATACTGAAAGATGTTATTTTAAAAAAGATTAAGTGTATATAAACAAATAGTCAATTAAACGAATTTTGGAGAGTTTACTTTCCGGTGTACATTGTATATGATGATAAGAAGCATCAATACTTTTTCTACTATTAGGTTGCAACTGGGAGCTTTTCGACTATTGTGTGTTGACAGAATGAAATGATTGGTATATATAACTGGCAAGGGGAGTCCAGAAATAACTTAATTTTGTTATTATAATTATTTTTTCGAGGGGTGTAATCGTAAAACTATTGGTAAGAGGTTCGCCAAAAGCATTTGCTTTACCTTTATCTGTCCTGTCCTAATAGGTAGGATTACTACTATCAGCCCTTTAAATATCTTCGTTGCCTTTCATATAATGCGAACATCAAGAGTTGTTCCCGAAGATAAAGTTCGTCTTGAAAAAACCCCCTTTAGGAACCAATGAAGTGATCTAAATCACCGCGACAAAGACTCTAAACGAGACTTTCGTCGACGCCTCCCAGGATGCCTACCGTATATGGAAAAGTCGCTAGCAACAGTATGTGGATGCCTAAGTTGAGTACTTTGGAGAATATTAAACATTTGTAATGATACCTTGAATAATTTTTTTACAAATATAATTACATTACTTTTCAATCAAACCCTGTATATAGTGAGAAATATTAGCGTGGATTGTCGAACAGTGTCTCGAGTACCAACATCAAGACCTTGATTATCTTTGTTTTGAGTTACTAGTCTGAAGTTTTTATTCAAATAATTTCTAAACTGATTTCCATCCGTATGTTTAGTACATAGTTTGAAGACCAATTATTTAGTGATTGTCTTAATTCAATTATAGTTTAGTTTAGGTATTTGCTATATTGTTGATGATTTGGTGGTCTAGTTACTTGTTGGCATTACTAAGTCAATGAGTAGACTTTTTGGCCAAACCATAGCCCAAATTCTTAGTAGACTACGTTCTTTTCAGGTTGATTGGTATTTACATTTAAATTACCTTTTGCTATGTATTTAGTACCTAGAGATCTAAAAAACTCTTCTATGACATAGTTCAAACTTGTATGTTTGCACTTTGAATTATTATGTTTAATTCGTGATGGGCAATTGCATTTTTGTCTAATAAAGCTGAGCCGCCCTAGTCTGTTCAATTTAAGGGGTTGATATAGTCATTTTTTGTTTATAACACTAAAAAGTATGTTTAAGATCATGATATTCTGGCTTAGAAACTAAAAAATCATTGTTTTAAATTCAACGAGAAAATTGTATAGCATCTTGCGAATATTGGTTGATCATTAGTTGGTGAATTGTTGATTTTATTCTGGAGCGATGAAAAATCATTTATAATGGGAGATACTTGTTGCGGAAGAGTTTTATTTGCTGTTTCTGACTTTAAAAGTTCTGGTAAACTCTGCAAGCTTTACAAATCAGCGAGTGATTTTCACCACATAAATTGGGGGAAAACACCATCAAATTCCAAGTGGGGCCGTGCAACGGATTTTTTTTTAATCAAAGATGGATTCTTTTTCATCCATTTATAAATTTAAGAAGCTCTTCAGAATCTTCCTGAATGCTGATAGAGGAAACCGAACCAAATATAACCATCTTTACAGATGGGTCCAAAACGAGTGAGGGTATGGGATCAGGTATTTTTTCAGATGATCTGAATCTCCCAGTAAGCATAACATTAGGCAAACTAACCACAATATTTTAAGCGGAAGTATTGACCATAATGCCAGGTGCAAATGTAATCCGTGAAAGGATCATTAAAAACAAAACAATCAGAATTGCTATAGATAACTGCTTCACTTGCATTGAACAGTTGCAAAGTTGTATCAGTACCAGACTACTTTTGATCAAGCCGCGACAAATAATGTCCTGGAAGTCGTTTGAGTTAAAGGGCATTCTGGCTTATATGGTAACGAGCGCACAGATAATATAGCAAGGCAAGGCTCGGAACAACCATTCTGTAGTCCTGAGTTAGCACTTTTTCTATCAATCAAGAAACCCGCAATCAATATTGTAGTATATGAGTCAGTACGAAGATATTTCAACATGCAAGGTCGAATCCAACGACGAATATGATAAACTTTTGCAAATAGTTGTCTAGAGGTAAACTGCGACTTGCAGTAAGAATATTATTAGGACGCTGTAAACTGAAAAAGCATATGCCCAGAATGGGTCTCGTAGCGGATCTATCCTACCGAGGCTGCAATTTAGAAGACGAGATGGCAGAACACGTTCTTTGTGAATTTCCTGCGCTTGGTACAATTAGAGAATCCATCTTGGGCCAGCATCATTTTTGAGAAAGCAAAATGCAAACAGGATACGATGTATAACACTAGTTTTGTTATGAAATAACGTTTACCAACACAGTTACGGTCTAAAGATTTTTACTAATCAGAGGATTCAAGTACATATGACTGCTGCATTTAGGATCACTGTAGCGTTGTCCTTGTCTGCTTGTAGTATTGTAATGTTATTTTGTTTCGGAGTTTTTAAGGCACGTAATTCGAAGCTTTTAATATTTGGTTTTGGTGGTATGCTTGTACGTAGCACTTTGGATACATTTAATATGAAATTAAGTCTATAATTTGGAGTCACCCTGTATAACACAAAACCTAAAATATGACGAAAACTATGCGTTTTCTGAAAAAATGATTCAATCTAAACTTGCAGAGAGAGCACATTAGATAGGTCTAATCTATAAAAAAATTCCATATTAATTTGTTTTCCATACAAATATCAAAGAGGTGATGATTTACAGTAGAAGAAGGAATATCTCTTGTAGGCTCCTGACAATATCAAAGAAAAATTGATTCAGTTCGCTTAAAAACCTGAAGTTTAATTTTTTATTTTTTAACTTTACCCCCTTAAACGTCTAATTGCCGAAATTCAGAGTTAATTTTATTCACTTATATCTATCCATCTTGTATTTTATATATTTTCTAACTCTCATAGGTTATCGACCTTTTTTACTTATGTTACTTAATTAAAACAGTCAAAGTTTGATTTACATAACAAATTTTTAATATACAAGAATCGTGTAACTGTTGTCTTAGAAATAGTTTTTTTTTAATTATTTTACTGTTAAAGAAATGCTTAAATTAAAAAGAGTCAAAACTACCTTATATATAAAAAATTGCTACAGATTATTGTGGTATCGTTATGAATTACTTCTAAAAACAATTATTATTGAATAAACATAGGCGTTTATTGCTGCATTCAATAAATAGCACATTAAAGGCACGGATTGTAAATTTAATGTCCATAATAACAAAATGTTCTTAACAAACAAATATCGTTCATGCCACGGTTAAATTTAAAATCGTCTGTTATAATTAACAAACGTGATATATTAAAGCCTACTCCAGTAATATTTTCTGTTGAAGGATAATTACAGTTTTACGACATGAGAAAGGATTTTATAGCTGACATTAAGCCTAGCAATTAATTCAAATAAGTTTCTACTGCCTCTTAAGCAGCAAACAAAAGAATTCTATAAATGAGATGCAAAGTAGTGAACATTTTATTGACGGTTAAAAAATATTTTTCATGTAGTTAATGTAACCTGTGAGAAGCACAAAAGCTTTTGTTATTGTTATATAAAACTCAACTGTTGTTATATCTGTAACTACTTAATTATAACTAAGTATTTAATAAAAAAAAAAAATATGTGGCTATTCACTTGTCTCTGTCATACAATTTAGTAAAATTGACAAATTGAGTATTTTTAATAAATATTGTGCTGGAGTTTGGTTTATGACTTGTATGAAGGTTACCAGATTGAGTTAAAATTGTTGGTTGACCAATTTAAATGTGCGGTGATAGATGTCACACAGGATTTTAAAATTACTGGATTATTTACCGACATTTGAAGACAAGTTGTGTTTGGAGCCGGATCAAGGATCCCTAAAGTGCAAGAGATATTGCAAAATTTAGTTAGCCAAGAACTGGGAAAGAGCATCAGTATATATGAAACTGTTACATTGGGAAAAGTCCAAAGTCTGATAATTTGAGTACAGTATTCCAAGTTAAATAGTTTATTACCAAAGATTGTGTGATGCCTCTGATCCAAGTGATCGTAAAGGTTGAAGGTACGACAAAGCGCGCCAAAAGAACGTTCAACAAGCACACAAACGATTTTAACTTTAAAGTTGATTATGCTGAACTTGAACATCTATAGGCAGAAATGTTATATTTGGTGGTGCTTAATTTGGCAGAAATTTAGCTGAAAGGAATGGTGGACTCTTTAAATCGAAACAGAGATAATAATGTAAAACATTTTCGTTGAGTTAGGTGTGTTGAAGCTGTTGAATGTCGAGTTAGTCGTTGAGAAAACTGTTATACCTGAAAAGGAAAGCTTTCCCACTTCTACTTATTATAGCTAACTTTTTCATGACTTGACTTTAAAACAGAATTTCCCACCTTGTCTTACTGGAATCATTTACATATTGGAATCTTCTACTATCTAATTAAAATTTGTACATTACATTGTAAATGGAACAAAATAACATGTACTTAAATAAAAACGTTTACTGCTCTCTTGTTGTCCTTCCAATTCCTTATTAAGGGAAGGTGGTACACAATTTGTGGCCAAAAAAATTTTTTTTGTGTATTATAGTTCTACGTAGTCTATTTTATAATATGCCCTTAACTTATTTTTGTAAAAATCATATCTAAAGGTCTTAAATGTGATTTAAATGTCATTACGGCAGTTGGGGTAACGCCCCCTTTTTTGTTTTTACTTTAATAGCAATTTATTACAAATTGGATTTAAATTTCGCGCTACTATGCATTGTACCAAAAATTCTGCGGGTGTGGCTGCCCTGCAGACATTGCTTCGCGCGTCTACAGTCTTTTGTTTCTTCGTTTTAGAAGTATTAGTTGAGGCTGGTTTGTTGTGAATTTAAAACTATTTTCAACATTTTAGATGTCTAGAATGTTCAAAAAACGTCGTGGTAGTCCTAGAAGAAAACCTAGTATAAGGCTGTAGATGAGAATATTAATACTCCTGAAGTAGAAAAAAAAAGTTCACGAAAATAGGCATGTAATACCGGAGTTTGAGATTAGATGAGATACGTAAGTTCAAAGAAATCATCTGTTACTAATGCTTCTAGAAGAAAACTTTTCACTGATTGTGAGAAAAATAAGAAGTGTGACAATGAACAATTGAACAAAATGAACCATATAATTAATATTCAAATACTGGCAAGTGTATTGAATAATTTTGTACAGTGCTTCATCTCACTTTTTCCGCAAGTAAGTTTTTTAAAGATTCAATTATGTTTTTCTCGAGAACTATGTAAGGTACTAGCATTCAATTTTTATCAGTTTTGTTGTGGTAACTGTAGAATATATTGACATTATTTTTAAGTTTCTAACTCAAAAGCTTCCAAAATATTTAAATATATCTTCTTCTTCCCCAGCCTAGGTCGTCCACTGCTGGACATAGGCCTCCCTCAAACCCTTCCATTTGTTTCTGTCCTGTGCGATCTGGATCCAATTTCCTGCAACTCTTTTTACATCATCGGCCCATCTTGTTGGTGGTCTACCTCTGCTTCTGAATGCGTCTTGTCTGGGTCTCCATTCAATCATTCGTCTCGTCCATCTCTCATCTTTCAGTCTTGCCACGTGTCCCGCCCAGTCCCACTTCAACTCAGCTATCCTCAACACAGCATCCTTCGCCTTTGTTCGCTGCCTAATTGTGGTGTTTGGTATTTTGTCCCTAAGTGTTATTCCTAGCATTGACCTTTCCATTGCCGTCTGTGTTACTCTTATTTTCTTTGTGGTTTTCTTGATCAATGTTAGTGTTTCAGCCCCATAAGCACTGATCGAACGTTTTCCTCTTCAGGCATATTGGGATATCTGATTTAAAGATGTTGCTGAGCTTACCGTAGGCTGCCCATGTTAAATTGATCCTCCTCTTCAGTTCGTGGGTTTGATTATCTCTCCCAATGGTTAACTCGTGTCCCAGGTATTTGTATGAGTATACTTGTTCGATTTTTATATCATCTGCCGAAATGTTATCGCTCAGGACCAGGTTTGTCATATATTTTGTCTTTGTATAGTTTATGTCAAGCCCGACTTCCTTTGAGGCAGCTTTGAGTTCTTGTAGAATTTTATTTGCTTCGTCTATCTTATCTGTGATTAGGACTAGATCATCGGCAAATCTTAGATGGTTTAGTAGTTCACCTTTGATGTTAATTCCACATTGTTCCCAATCTAGGTTTTTGTACATATATTCTAAGAGTGTCGTGAATAATTTAGGGGATATGACATCTCCCTGTCTTACCCCTTTTTCTATTTGAAATGTGTTGGTGTCTTCGTGTAATCTTACTGATGCGGTTGCGTGGTTATATATGTATTTTAGTAAACCCGTGTATCTGGAGTCTATTCGGCATTGCGAAAGAGCATGGAAGAGTTGTTGCTGATTTATCGAATCAAATGCCTTTTCATAATCTACAAATATCAGCATAAGAGGCTTGTTATATTCTACGCACTTTTCAATTAGTATTCGTACTAAACCCTACTCTAAATCCAGCCTGTTCTCTTGGTTGGTATAGGTCAAGTTTTACACTTATACGTTTTGATAGTATTCTCGTAAAGAGCTTATATATGTGTTGTAGCAAGCTAATAGGTCTGTAGTTGGTCAGATTTGTAGCGTCTCCTTTTTTATGTATCAGAGTGATGATGGCCTTGTCCCATCGAGTGGGTGTTTTTTGCTCTATGAGACATTCGTTAAATAGAGATTTCAAGGTTTTTAAGACAGCTAGTCCTCCTTCTTTGATCGCCTCAATAACTATTCCATCGTCTCCTGGTGATCTGTTATTCTTCATCTCTCCAGTTACTGCTTTTATTTCTTCCAGACTAATTTCAGGTATATCTTCCGATCCCTGGTTTCTGATATATTTTATGTCTTCTACGTCTGCAGGATTTTCATTTTTGTATAGTTTGCGATAGAAGTTTTCTGTAATTTTCACAATATGGGATTTATTTGTAATCGTATTTCCATTTTCATCTTTTAGTTGCATTATACTTTTTGTTCCAATATTTATTTGACGTTTGAGAACTTTCAGTTTTTTATTTTGTTCGATTGTTTCGATGATTGTTGTGGTGTTATAATTTCGAATATCTTTTCTAACTTCTTTTGATATTTCCTTATTGATTTTTCTGAATTCCTCTGAGTTTTTGTCTCCCATTTCTCTCCTTTCCTTTATTAGGGATTTTGTGTTGGCACTGATCTTGCTAGTGCGTAGGTTTCCTTTGCTACAGTATTTCTGGGTTGCTTCCTTTAGTGTTTTTACAATAACGTTGTTTCTTTCTTCAATGCTATCTTGATCTTTTATCTGATTTAGTCGTTCTTCTATCATGTCTGTGTATTCTTGCCGGTTTTCGACATTTGTCCATTTTCCATTATTACCTTTACCTTTAGCTGGCTTTTTTACAAGGTTACCTCTTTCGTGTTTTAGATTGATATTTATAGTAGTTCTCACCAGGCGGCGATCGCTTCCAATGGAAAATTTGTTTACAACTTCAACGTTTTTTATAATTTGCCGTTTATTTGAAATTATAAAGTCTACTTCGTTCTTGGTGATACCATCTGGACTCTTCCAGGTCCATTTTCTGTTTTCGTTCTTTTTAAAGAAACTGTTCATTATAAAAATGTTGTTTTGCAGACAGAATCCTAATAGAGTTCTACCTCTCTCGTTCCGTTCTCCTACTCCATATTGCCCCATTGATGTTTCCATTTCGTCCTCCTTTTGTCCTATCTTTGCGTTGAAGTCTCCTATGAGGAGTGTATAGTGTGTTGGGGTATTTTCGTTTGCCTTTGTGATATCATCATAGAAGGTGTCTACTTCTTCGTCAGATCCTTGCGATGTAGGTGCATAGGCTTGTATTATTTTGATGTTGTATCTGTTGTTCAGTTTTAAAATTAAATATATAAGTCTTGAGCTTATACTTCCTATATCTATTATGTTCTTTGCATGCCTTTTGTGTATTATAAACCCAACTCCTCTTAATAGGGCTTCCTCTTTCCTTTGTAGTAAAGTATGTTCCTGATGTCAGGTTTATTTGGCCTTCATGTTTCCTTCTTAATTCACTCATTCCTACTACGTCCCATTTTATGTGTTCTAGTTCTTCTTCTAATTGTGCTAGTTTTTCTTCGGATGAGAGTGTTTGTGTATTGTAGGTAGCAATGTTTAAACGTCGTGTTTTTGGTCCAGATCTGTTTCTTGAGTATATTTGCGAATTTTTGCCTCCCCCAGAATCCATGAGGCTGACCCTCGCTCTGAGGGTGTGGGCTTTTGGTTTATCCATGCCCACCTGGGGTATATTTCCGTATGTTTTGTAATTCGCCATTTGGGTGTGGGGTATAGGATTTAAAACGCCGCGCTATCCTACTGCGTGTTGGCGAGTGTGTAATCAGCCGCTCCTCACATTGGGAACAGACGCTGTTTGCAGCCGCCCAATCTGGGTCAGACGCTGCTTTTACCTGTTGGTCCGCGGGAGGTATTTGATTTCCCTCCTACCTGGTATATCTACCGGACATTCCCCTATCCGCCACCTGGGGACGCGCCCTCTAGGGGTTACAGGTTCCTCCGAGGGGAAATATATACTTGTGTAAAATGGGTGTTTTTTTTTTATTAACTTACAACGAAATTTTTTTAATGTGTTTGTATCCTAAAACGTTTTAAAAAATGTCAATTTGTAGAGAAACCACAAATCTATTTGTGTAGCAAATTTCAACATCATAGAAATCACTATAAAGATAGCAAATTTAACATAGCGGAGATAGGGTGTACCACATCCTCTTAACAAATCTAAAAGACTTTTTGACCAATAAAAATATAACAAAACATATACCTTATTAAACTCTTATGCTTTGTTGTACCGAATGTTAAGAATAATACAAACTTTTGAACGCAAAACCATCACAACTAACAAAAAATTTTCTTGTATTTTATTAGTAAAATAAAAATTAATAGAAAATCATTAATGAAATATCTTGTCTAAGAGGGCCATAACCTTTATAAATTTTAAAGAGTATAAGAAATGTTATGTGGGAATGGACAAAGGACCTGTATGGTTAGGTCAAAGCTGCGGGTCAATATAAGGCTAAATATATAAGCATATTGAATTATTGAGCACTTATGAAAAACAATAAGGAAGCAAGTCACAAAATTAATTTTTCTAAAAAAAAATAACTTCCTCAATATACTGCACTAGACAGAAACGAACGTCTACCTATCATCTATAAATCCTTAATATTTTTGTGTTATTAACTTATCCAACAATTTCTCATTTCTATTTCCCACCCTATAAATAGTAAAGCAGCGTATATAAAATATCGCTTTGCTTTCAGGCATTAGGCTTCCGTAGGAAACTAAGCGGAATAAATCCCTAACTAAGGCACAATTATCATTTGTTAGTGACATCATGGTAGCTGCTTAAATGTTGATATGTTTGAGGAGGTTCAGTTTTAAAACTTTTCAAACTTTGGCTGCTATTTTGATAAGATATCAAGGAAAAAATATTTATTATTTGAATTACATTATACAACTACAAACACTTCTCAAAATTTAAATAAAAAAGAAAATAAGGAAATGGTAGATGCAATAAATGTAGTATCTAATTAAAAAGTGAACGCATTGCCAACAGCTGGTTAAATACTATTCTCTATAAAAAACCATTGTTTGGCTAAACGAATAAGGGGAGTGGGAGAAAGGACGTCATGGTAATAACTGTTTAACGGAATATACGTGAGCTGTCTCTAAAGTACTAAGCTATATAATACTACTAACAAAAGATTGTATATTTAGTAAACCAGGTACAGAACACAAAAAAATTGTGCATAGTCTCAGTTTCCTCCAAAGTAAATGGCTTGGTCTCTCAAACACATACAGCGTCATTTCTACTGTTTAAAACATTTTGCAAGGTCTTTCGTTAGAACTATAAATTACTCTATCGTGATACTAACTTAAATCTCGCCGACGGATTAATTTTTTTTTCTTCCAAGGTAATTTAAGTTGCAGGGCGACAAGTCTAAACTGCAGTGTGAGTAAGTCGCATACGTAATCCCATGTTTTAAAAAAAAAATTGCTTGAGGTTTGATGAAGCTATTGATCATTACTTGCCCACAGCTGCAGTTGTTTTTGTCGTGTTGCATCTCGCAACGATGAATATGGATGTGATAACAACAACAAAAAAGAATAATTAAAAAAATCTGTTTTTCTGTTGGGAGCAATCACAACTTTATTTAATAGCTTTATATAGCCTACACTAAATGAAAGATAAATAAAATTAAATAATAACAAAAAAAAAACGGCGAATAAATCCACTGGGAAATTAACGAATTAAGTGACTACAAAATTTTTGCAAATGTTTTTAAAAATTCCTTTTCTTATGAGTAATGCATCTCATAATGTAACAACATATCTTGGTAAGAAGCGGTGAAAATGTACGTGCTACTTACAAAAAAATTGTGTATTTAGAAAAATGCATTGTTTGGTGTGGACTAGAAGAATTATTGGCCAGTAAATTTTTGAGGACAAACTGATAACGCCATCACTGTCAATAGTGTACACCATCAGGACATGCTAAACCAACAATTTAAACTTGAATTACATGTGGCTTCAACAAGATGTAACCAAATGTCAAACAGCGCATAAAACACTTTATTTCGAACAGTTGTCTCGCAGAAGGGTGACATCGATTGGCCACCGCATTCATGCGAGTTTACCTAATTAGACTTTTTTCTTTGAGCCTATTTAAAAAAAAGAATTTATGCCAACAAATTGGCTACGATTTCAGGATTAAAAGAGAACATCAGACGTGTAATTGTTAAAATAGGGCCGTATGCTGACCTCGTGCCAGTAGTTCAGCTGAAAATGTTGTCGCTACGAATGATAGTGTGCCAGACCGTTTAGAAACCTCAGGGCGCCGTCGGTCACTGCAACTGAACAGTTCAAAAAGCACCATATAGCAGATTTTACCAAAATATCTGCATATGCACCCATTCAATATTAAGATAACCTAAGAACTAAAGCCAGACGATCATTCAAAATGCTGGGTATATGGCGATTGGCTACTAAAGACTCATAAAGTTTATGGCAATTTTGTTAAGAAAATGTTCTTTAGCAACCAGGCGCATTTTCACCTTAGTGGGTATGTCAATAAGAAAAATAGTCGCATTTGGACATAAAAAATCATTGAGTTACTCAAGAAGGTTTCGTGCATATCTAAAGAGTAACAGTTTGCTTTAGATTTTATACTAGTGGAATGATTGGGTCGTTCTTTTTTTAAAATCCAGTGGTTATTAATGGTGAACGTTATCGTGAAATGACAGTAGACTAGTAATTCACATTTCAATATACTCTGTAGTTAATGACAAAGTATTTTATTGACATTATTAACAATTAGTTATTTTACAATCGACTATATAAAGTAATTATTTGTTTATTTTTAAACGACTCAAATTTTTTTCATAATGCTAGAATTTTCTTCATTTTTATGTAAAAGTTATTTATAAATAATTGAGTGATATTATTTGTTAGCTTCTTAAACACAAACAAAACAACAAAATTTATATTAGTTACGTTTAAAGCTACCCTTCATTCTAATAAACACAGAAAATAATTTTTAATCTACGCTTTTAATTGAGCTGAGTAGTGGCTTGTTCTAAAGCAATTAACATTTTACTTATGTTAAGAAATATAACATGTAACATATGTTATATGTATTGTTTTGATGTAATGTCCTGCACTAGGAACTAGGAAATGCTTCCTGTGGTTTGGTAAAAAGGCATGTCCTAAGAACTGGCCACACCACACATAATTATGCCGTAAAAAATTACAAATAAAAATTTTTATTTAATTATTCTTTCGTTTAATTTCATTACGATCTGTATATCACAAATTTGCAACACACTGTAATTTATTTTGATAGATTCTTCAATCCAAAAACGATGTGACAAAGCAAACGTCATTTTGACGTCTTAAAAGTTAACTTGACAGCATATACTAATTACTATGATAATAGAAAACGCTAAATTGTGAGAAAATTTAAAAATGCGCCTTTTTTGGGGTATTAACTACTGATTGGTTACAATTCGAGATAGCTAGTTCTCATAGTTACAAAATTTAAGATTTTAAAATTCGACCCTGTTTGGAGGAGCCCCCCATGCAATTAAAAACTTTTTGCAAAACACATGTCTACTCATTTTTGATAGATTACACTCTCATATGATCAAATTTGAACTTTACTCAATTTGAATGTTTGGACAATAGACAAACAGCTGATATATATAGTATAAATTATTTGTAACCTCATTTGGATTGCACAGATTTGGCTGACTTGTCTCCACCTGTCATACGACGCGTGAAACATTCCAATTATTGGAGTAAAAATGTAGCGGGCGACTTATCTCCCAAATCAGCGGAGTAAAATGGCCACCAAAGACTAAAATGTATGCTATGAAAATAAGGATTCCTGGATAAAAGCAAAAATTTGAAGAGTTATGACGAAATTCAGCCGCAGTTATGCGAAAAATTGATTTTGTCAAAAGAAAATTATATCCTTGGAATTTCACTAAACAGACTTTCATTGGCAAACTAGCTTTATTAAGAACTTTTTAAATTTCTGTTATGATATGATAAAAAGGGCGTTTATGTAAAAAAAATATCGTGCAAATGCGGTCCAAAGTATTGTTGCCGTTAAAATATGCGGAATCTATGTATCAGATTTAAAATGTATTTAACTTTCTTTGAATAGCCAAACGGGCGTATTTTTTAGACTTATTCGACGATTTTTTCAAAAAATGTCTTTAGAAATGCCAGAAGGTCTCCCAGAACGATCTCAATAGTTTAGGTTAAAATGACTATTTAGAAATTTGCCAAATAACTTATTCACCACTCTCAGAGCAGGATTACAGAACCATTTACAAGTGTCGAATGTTTTTTTTTTGCAGCATTAATACTTTTTTAAAATTCATATAACAAGCAATGACGCAAATGTAATTTTTTAACATAATAACAATGACTAAGTATCTTAAAACAGGGATGTAATTTAATTACAGGTATGACTAATCTTTCTCCTTGTTCTTTAATAACGCTGCGTATTGTCCAAAATGGCTGTTAATGCAGAAATATTTTAAGAATTCTTTTATATAAAGATGAAATAATACATTGAAAGCATCGATAGCCGATAATTTATACGTGTATTTCCGGGAACACAAACAATTACGCTGCTAGAATAAAAACTGATCTTAGCAAAGCAGTATTTTTAAACAAATTGTAAATTACGTCGGCATTCGCTGTTACGTTACTATCCGGATCCGAAATTTGAGATCCCGACCTACACCACTCCTATTGTCGCCGCTACGCCGCCCACCCGAGTGCCAAATAAAGCTGGACCACAGCTAGCTTATCTGAGTTTTCGTGCATTCTTCGCGGTAAGATCATGGCATCCTGGAAAGAGAAATGCATTTACTTCTCAGCCACAACTTAAAAATTTCGCGATTATCATGCAAAAGGGTACGACAGGCCGCAAAGTTCGCTTGCACTGACATCGGGCTTGCAATTCGTAAGAATTTTGCAATTACAGCTGATTGCGCATTGCTACAAAAAGTGACGAATGTAATTGTGCAACAACGCGCATGCACCAAGCTACTCACCAGGGCGGTGATGAAGAGAAGTCGGTTGATTTGCCAAGGAGAGTTGGATTGTGAATGTCAATCTGGCTGCATTTTCCGTTTTTTGTTTTGGGATTCCCGTTACAGCTTTTTATATGTGTGTGAGCATTGCTTAGAAATTGTTAATATGCAATAGCGAAAAATGCACTTGTGTAGCAGGTAAGCTAAGCAGGTGTGTGTCTATTGTATGAAGTATTGAGCGTTTGGTGTTTTTATGATTTTAATTTGTCTACAAAACAATATTTTCATCATGTAATTTTAAATTCAACAAAAATCATTTTCTTGTTACTACCTTTTCCATGACTCACATCAATGTGACATTAATAGTTTTGTGATAGGTCAAAGAGCATATCATCTTCTAAAAGGTCGGCAAAGATTTTTTTATTAAAAATTATTAAAATTATGTTGGTTCTTTTTTTTATTTTTGTTTTCTTTCTGTTAACTAATCTAAAGCTTTCACGATTTAAGTAAAATCTAGAAAATCAAAAGCAACCCCTAATGCTTTCTTTTCTTTGCTAAATATGGACAAACATACACTGAATTATTTTGAGAAAGCTATTATACATATGCTTTATTTTTAAACAACTAGACGTTTTTGCTGTTTTGCAACTAGTAGGTGATCAAGGAAATTTTGATGTTCTCTACTTCAGAAATTTTTATTGCATAGGCCTGTTTTCATAATTTCTAAATTTTAGCCAGTAGAACTAAATTAGCTTTCTAGCAGATGAACTATTCAATTAGCAGGATGTAAAATAGTATACTGATAATAAAATTTATTTAATAGGAGTAAATATAACTTTAAAATTTTTAAATGCAAAAATATGAAAATTATATTTGGAAGGTACATTTTGAAATTAAAGGTAAACAAAATTATTGCTTATTATTGAGTTAGTTTTGATTTTATTGTATTACTTAGTTCATTAAATTATTATTCTTTTTGTAAGTTGGTTGTTAATTTCTTTTAACATCACAAATGTGAAATAATTGTCTTGAGTCTGACTGCTAGATTTCTAAAGTAGACTTTTTTTATTAGGACAGCGACTTGCTATGGTCTATATGCGGATATTTTAGTTTTGTTTAATTGTATATTAAGGTTTTTAAGTACATTTTCAAAAACCATCTTTTTGTTTTGAGCTTGATCCTCAAAGATTTTATCTTAACCGGGAAACTCTGCAACACAGGCCACTGAGAAGAAAAGTTGCGTTTTCTGACTACGAGCAAAACACGAAACTTATTTTTACAGCTTACAAAAATTTTCTTCTTGTTTCCTCATAAAGCGTTGGATATTTTATCTATTTGTTCCATTTTGCTTCTTATTTATGGATACCTTTTTCCACTCCAAACTGTTCGTAGCTAATTTCCCCATTTGCCTTATCGTTTTATTTTCCTTCCTATTTTTGCTGTCCCTTTTATCCATATATTTTTCTTTCTCTCTTGTGTTTTTTCTTCTCTCTACCAGCTTCCATTAGTTTTTTGATGTCTGCTTTCCTTTATTCTAGTTATATATCCTGTGTTTTAATTGATTTTTCTGTTTTTTCCATTACTGATTTTTGTTTTATTCTATTTCTAATTTACTCGTATGTTATGTGGCTCCATTTTGCTTCCCACATATTTTTCTTAAATATTTCATTTCTGTAGCATTTATTTCACTTTCATGTATTTGTTGGAGTACCCAAGATTTATTTAAATACTTAGAGCTGACTAAAAAATTATTCGGGCAGCACTACAAATGATTTTTATTTCTGTCTGATTAGAACATTTTGAATGCTATGATTACCTATAACGAAATTAAGAGATTGAGGGCAAATCTTCTACAGGCATAACCAGAAAACAAAGCACACAAGCACCACATATCTAAAAAATGGTTCATAAACCCTATGGATTAAAAAGTTTACACAAAATAATTATTCTGGCACGTACTAATGTTTTGTTCTAAACGGTTATAATATTTAGTTGGCCTACCTTTGGCTTTCACAACGGCCCTACATCTATCCCTCATAGATCCTATCAACTTTCCGGTCACATCTGAACCTATAGTGGCCCGTAGAATGGCCTTTAGCTCCTTCTTGTTTCTTGGCCGTCAGTTTCGCATCCTAGATTCCAAGATAGACCACAAATGCTGTATCGGATTCAGATCGGTAATTGTGCAATCTATTCTAGGCACTTGAAAACCTGAGAATTCAAATATCTCCTCACCGAGCTTCTCCTGATGGAAGTAAAATTTTTTTGGCAGCTTTAGTTTTTAAGCTAAGGCACCAAATTCTTTTTTAACAAGCTATTGCAG
Source organism: Sinelater perroti (assembly GCA_036346155.1). NCBI lineage: Eukaryota > Metazoa > Arthropoda > Insecta > Coleoptera > Elateridae > Sinelater > Sinelater perroti. Next base: position 20,560,397 of record JARFIY010000359.1, on the reverse strand, counting down.
ACATACTCGTTCGTAGTAGAGTCGATAAAATTCAACATACCCACACCAGATGCTGCTATAAAACCCCACACCATTACGTTGCCACATCCAAACTTTACATTAGGGCAGCAAACATTCCCATTTATAGGCTTCATGATGCTGCTTCCACACTTTTCCCATCTCGTCGCACCAAAACATGTTAAATTTACTCTTGTCTGACAACAAAACAGTTTTCCAAAAGTTCTCCGATGCCGAAACATATTTGCTAGTCTAGGCCAGGCGCTTCTTTTGGTTTTGCTGGGCTAATGTGCGGCTTGCGACGACTTGTTTGGGGGTGTAACAGACACGGAGAACTGCTCTTTAACCTGCTCGCCCATATCTACGACCGACTTTCTCAACCAGCTGCGCTATTGGCCAGTCCCCGCGTTTTCTCTTTCTGCCAGGGATATTTTTAATTTCGCTTGTCTTCTGGTGCTTTTGAATGATAGAATCCACAGTCAACCAAGAAGAGACTGATTGCAATTTCCCGATGTTTTTTACCTTTGGTAAATCACTTGCGCAAAGTTCGGGTGGATGTTTCCATTTTTAGATCCAGTTGAGGCTATTGGTTTTCTTCTGTGGAAGAAAGTCAGATTAGTGTCTAGAAATGAAGGTATATGGACCTGTACAAATAATTTTTTTGCTCAATAAAGAAGCATTCCTCGAAACTCGGCATACTTTACTTTAAAAAACACAACTTGAACTTTAATTAGTATGACCACTTGTTGTGCTAATATAGCGCTATCTTTAGCTGAGGCTAGTAACAGTCCGAGTGTTGTTAAAAGGTAGAGCTATAGCATTGTACACATGCTTTTAATATTAAGTTTTATTTTATTGCTTTTTATTATTACCTTATTTACCGTCAAATATATGTTTCTAGCCTTGCTGGTTCTATTTATAATTTCACAATCTATTTTACATCACCTCTTAGTATACTTTCTAAATAGTCGTATTCTATTACTATTTCTAAATCTTGATGTTTGCAGGTTATTTTAATGTTTCTTATATTATTTCCTTCCTATGTGTTCGCTATTGTTAAATTGCCGTTGTTTATATTTTTTATAGTTTTTAGTTTTTTAATTTTGTCATTCCGTGTATTAGATGTGTTATCAACATAATACCATTTGCATGCAATAAACTTTCTACTTATATAGATATTAAATATCGGTATCCTATTTTTGTTTGTAAATGTTGCATTTTTTTTGTATTTTGAATTAGTCTATTTCCAGTATTATAAATAATAAAGGACTTAACTTGTCGCTTTGTTTAACATCTTTCTTCATTTCAAACTGTTTAGATATTTTTTTGTGTATTTGTGTATGCTTTTAACTGTATCTATCAATAAGGTATTCTCAGTAGTTCTGAACGTTATCATATAGTTTTTCTTTGATTTGTATTGAAAGCGGATCGTAAATTTATAAATGCTAAGTATAGCTCTTTTCCTTTCTCTATCAGTCTTTCTATAATGTATCTTAAAAATAAATATGTTATGTTTAGTTTGCTGTTTTGTACGCTGATTGCTCGTCTTCTTAATGTGCTTCTATAATTTTTCTTATTATTTTCTTTACAATTCTTGTGTACACTTTAAAATATGTTGAGGACAAGCATATTGCTTTATAATTTCTGTAATTTACTTTATCTCCTGTTATGTAGATTAGTATTATTAAAAAATGTTTCTAATATTTTGGTATTATATTTGTGTTTTTTATTACCTATTTTCTGAAGTCTTTTTTCTCTTCTAACAATCTTGTCTTCTTTACCTGCATGTTCTACTTTAATTTAGAAAATTGCTTCTTTTACTTCCTCTTTTCTTAGTTTGACATCGTTGGAATTCTTACTTTTATTATCTGCACTTTTATTAAGTTTACTGGTGACATACACATTTTTCCATATTAAAATTTATTTTTAAAGTATTTTCTCTATGCTTCTAAAATTTTGTATAATATTGTTTTTATCATTTATTCTTTAAATTATGTTCTTTCTTGTCCTTTCTTTGGTTTTATTGGGTTCCGAAATAATATGTGGTCTTTTACATACTTATGATTTAATTCCTTATCAAACTCGCTCCAGCTTTTATGCTTTGCTTTTCTAACTGATGTTTTACAAAAATCTTACTTTGGTTCATTTTATTAGCATTGACTTGTTTGCAATAAAATACTTTTAAAGTTCCAAAAAAATAAACATTTGCATTTTGCTTAAAGTAATGAAAGCCAATGACACATAAATGAGTTTTTGTTTACTAAGTACGGTATAATTTATATACTTAGATAAATTTTATATTACGCATATGGTACTGGAAAGTTTTATAATATGACAAAATCTCAAGAGCATGCGTGGTCGCTTGTTGTATAAAGTTCAAGTGTGTTAAGGTTAGTATGTTAGCTGCTGTTGTAATAGTGAGAGAGTTTGCAATGTCATTTTGGCCTAAAACAGAAATACTGTCTAATTTTGTGCTACAATGTCGCATATAGTATTTGGAGGAAGTGAATCCTATGTTAAAAGATTATTATTCTCATTGTAATTCCATATTTAGGTCTCACCAGAAGTAACAAAAAGGAAATTTCGGTTTAGCCCATTCCATCATATCACTGATAAGAACATCATTGTCATTAAAAATTAAAGTCTGACAGACTCGTGAGGTATAGTCAAATAGAAGAATAACAAAGCTCTCTCCATGCTTTAGAACGCTGATAAATCTCTGGATCATTTCCATTCTTAACTAACCAACAGCATTGAAGGGCTTGAGCGTCTAGACGGTCTATCGCCTAACTGCCGGCGGGACCGAAGACCCACATGATTCATTTGAACGACGATTTTGCAACTGTAACCGACCCAGTGTGCCGTCTAAATGCCTTTTCGTTTAGACAATCACTAAAAATGCTTACATACATCTACTCTATAAAACTGCAAAAATGTAACTATACGTGTTTGTAACTAACATTGCAAATCTTCTTACCATTACAAACTGCTTTCAAAGGTCAATACCTTATTCGAACCGGTTTGTTGCCAAACCTCGCATAAATGTTTAAATTTTCGATTTAGGCCGGGGTTTACTTGTTGTAGATGAAAATACAAATTATCATAAAGTAGACAGTTTGCACCACCTGTTGGTGTTTTATGAACTACGTGACTAATTCTTCTCGTTAGTAGGCGCGTGCGACACATCTTAGATTTACGTGAAACCGAATATAGTCGAACGAATGTCACCATGCTTAGATATGGCTGATAAAACGACAATTGGCTCATTTTTTCTTCAATTGTCGGCGATACTCTGAACCAAATATTTAGCTTGGGTTGCCCGTCTTTGGGACGGTTATTTTTACTAGTATATTATAATAGGTCAAAACTCTGCCATTTGACATAACAAATCATAGTATTTAGAAAAGCGGGGTGCAGATTAGACCAGCATTTACTTAAAGCGAAAATATTTTAAATATGAACATAAGTAATACAGTAACTAAAAAATCATGAAGAGCAAAAATGTGAAAATGGAAAAAATTCAAGAAAGAGAGTTTTGCATATCTTAATAAATAAAGATGAGAGACCAATATGATAATATAGAACAACATATTAAGAAGTAGTTGGAAATTGAAAAAAGTAATTTATAATAAAAAAAGAATTTATAGAAAGAGAATAAAAACATAGGTAACTGAAGAACAAAAGGTAATATTAAATAGGGTGATCATATTTGGACAACTGATTTGCTCCGAGACAAATAATTTAAGAAAATTATATAAAATATATATATATACACACATATACATATATATATATATATATATATATATATATATATATATATATATATCCAGAATTGTTTTTGGTTCTCTACATAGTTCTCTTCTATTTTTCTTCAAAACTCCTCCCATGTAGTTCTCTTTGCTACTGTTACTGCTTGTTTGGCTTCATTTTGTTTTTGATAGTAATGTATTTTGCTTTCTTTTGAAGATTTGCCATGCTTCTTTTTTCTCTTTAATCTTTTGTTTTACGTCTTGGTTCCACCACTTAGTCTTCTTTTGTTTGTTGTGCTTGATCTTTATTCCGCATATTTCTTGGGCCGTTTGTAGTAGGGTTCCCTTAAATAGGTCCCATCTTTCCTCTATGCTGCATTGTTCTTGTTGGTTCTCCTGTAGTTCTAGTGCGTTTAGTTTCCTCGTTAATGTTTGCTTGTATCTTTCTTTCGTTTGGGGGTTTTCCAACTCTGTTATTTTTATGCCTATATAACTTTTCTCGAGTACTCTTGTAGGTTTTGTGATTAGGGTGTCTGCTACTAGGAGTCTGTGATTCGTAGATAGTTCTGCTCCTTTTATTGCTTTTACGTCCTGTAGTGCGTATCTCATTCCTTTGGTTATTAGGATGTAATCGATTACCGATTTGTATCCTAGTGCTTCGTCCTCGTATGTGATTTTATGGATGTTTTTATGGTTATACCAAGTGTTTCCAATCAACAGCTGATTTGTTATGCAGAAGTCTATCATAGGTTCGCCGTTGTTATTTAGTTCGACGTTTATTCCATAGCTACCCATTGTTCCATATCCTATTTCTTTGTTTTTCTCTATGTGGGCATTCCAGTCCTCCATGAGTATTACGTGTCGGTTCTTAGTTTGCATGTTTTCTAGGGTCCATTGTAGCTGTTCGTAAAAGTGTTCTTTATCATTTACAATGGCATTTTCTGTTGGGGCATAGACCTGGATGACCCCTGTTTTTTCTTGTAGTTGTATATCCATTGTAATTATCCTCGAGCTTACTGCTTCCCAGTTAGTGACTCTTGTTTCCAGTTCACAACTAGTAATTATCCCTACTCCCTCTGTTTCTCTTCGTCCTACATGGGATATATCCTTTGTCCAGCATCTTCTTGCCGTTCCCCTTTTTCTTTGTTTCTACTAGTCCTAGAATATGAATTTTGTACTTTTGCATTTCTTCTGTCACTTCTATTTCTTTTCCCGTCAGCGTGGTAACCTTCCATGTTCCAAGTCTTATTTCGTTTCTAGCTTTTGATTGTCTTTGTTGGTTCCATCCTATTCCGAGGCTTCTCTTATTTGTATTATCCATTTTATTAATTTCTGAGGTAAATCTTCGTGTCTAGTCCATCCATAAACCATCTCGTATTTCTTAGTCCCGCATGTCGAATTTCTCTGAATCTTATTAGCAAGTTATATAGAGTGGGTGATTGGTCCAATGTCTCGCTTATGGTCCCTTCGGACCGACCTTTATCCGTATCCCTGAACGGGGCCCTTACAGGGTACTATCAGCCGGGCCAGCTGAACCCTGGTTTTTTCTAGGAGGTGTTACTCCTCCATCACTCCCCATTCATCCTGGCTTGTGACAGGCAGAGCCTGGGTCCATTCTTGGATCCAGGTTGACTGGGTTTATTAATTATATATATAAAAAAAATTATGAGTGCTGCTGTCACACAGGTCAAAGGTCAAAGGTCAAAGTTCAACTCTAACTGGGTATACGTAAATGCGTTGTCATGGCAACGGCGTACGCCAATTATGTCAAACAGAGCTTTTTAATCGTGTTCTTATTTATTTTTAAAAACTACTATGCGAAGGGGCTCAAGCATGTCGGAGTTGGACAAGCTCTTCGGGGGGCCGCTGCCAGACCTCGTCAATCTAAAAAGAATTAATTCCTTCTTAATAGAGAAGAGAGGAAGGTCCAGAACAACATGGGAAAGTGTTATAAGAAAAGTTACGAGCAAGATGAGAACTATTACGACAGACAATAATGTAGGAAGAGTCTAAAGATCGAACAGCGCCAGGAGACCTCTATATATAACGCCTTCTTACAAAGGGATGTTAAGCTACTTCTAACAAATTTGTTGCAACTTGGCAAGAGAAAAAAAAAACTCTTTCTTATAGAATTTAGAAATCCAGGATGTTTTAAGAGAATTTATATAAACAAATTGTTATTTAAGTGGCGTGGTTACAAAAGAGAATGGGCTATAGTAAAAAAGTTGTTACAGTAAACAGTGTGTTCTGTTTATAAGATGTCATTTCAAAGTAAAAATTTGCTAAGATTAGTATAATACTAATAGTTTTATGATAGAGTATCAGAGTCTTGCCCCGATTGGGATGTTTCTTCTGTAAAAAGAATTTACGATTTGCAGTAGCGTGGTAATATGAATGATAGCTTAATAAAATGGCGGTACTATAATATTACATTTTCTTAATATATATTTTCCACGTTTTTTATTACAACAGTTAAAATTTTGCAAATGTAATCTAGAAAGCGGTTAATCTTTATAATTATCTAACTGAAGATGTTAGAAACATTTAGAACGACTCTTTGCTTTTTAAAATTACATTATAATTTGAAATAACTATTTTTTCCAAATATGAAAATATTACTTTTATTGATTAATCTTTCCACGATAATTTTATTATATTTTCCTTGGCAATTTATTTATTTATAGAGGTTTATTATGTAATGTTATACATTTTTTTTCCAGCCTTGTAGCGCCCAGTATTGAGCATAGGCCTCCCTTTTTGGGGGGGATTTGTAAATTAAATGCCACGCTTGCCGGGCGGGTTGGCGAGTGGATAGGGTAGAATGTACTTTACGACCGTCAAAGCTGTTTGTATGACGGCCGGAGAGCATTAAATGTTTTTTCCATTGCCGGGGTTTGAATCCGGAGCCGCCGTGCGCCAGTTTGGCAGGTTGAGGCCTTTACCTCGCGGCTGTCGTGCTCTCAATGTTACATGTTATACATATTTGTTAAAGTTTATATTGTAAAAATAACATGATAAAATGCTTGTTAATAGACTTATGTATATGTTAATAATGTTTAAATAAAAGATGCTATTTGTTTTGTTCTTCGGGGCCATTTTATGTTTAGTTGATTAGCGGTACTAAATTTAAGTAAATAGATTTAGGCATCTAGCGTTTTTCAAGCATGTCAGAATAATATCCACATTTAAATACATATATACACAAAACTACTCGTCTTCCTGGTATTGGTTGTGTTTTGAGTATTACATCAATATTTACCTAGATAAGAGTGCTTGACAAATGGAGCTTCTTTTTAAATTATTTTATATGCTTTATTACTTATTTAAGTTAACGTAGTTAAAACGATATTATGTAAGTTCTTTCTTTCAGATACAATGCCTACTAAACATTATTGTTGAAATTTTTATTATTAATATTTTACTAATATAAGAAAGTTTAAGAAAATATTTCTTACTATGATTTTAAATCTCTTAAAATTAATTCTTTGAAATTTATATATATATATATATATATATATATATATATATATATATATATATATATATATATATATATATATATAACAAACATATAAAGTAATTTTGAGAACTACAGAGTAGGACAAATCTTTCTCTTTCTTTATAATTTTAAAAAGAGGATATGAACCGAAAGTATCTTTAAAGGTGGAGAAAGACGTTTTATTAGACCCAAGTAGTCAAAAAGTTTTGTTTAGAAGAGCTCTTAGTAGCCAACAAGTCGTTGATGAATAGAGAGCTTTCGCTGTGGAAGCGTACACTCGGAACAATGATCGCTGTGGTCGCAAAATGTGTTTTTCGGATGCACTATTTTTTCATCGAGATATTATATTTGTTTTACAGGAACTTTTTAAACATAATTAACAAAGTTGCAAAATGTGCGGAGGCATTTTCGAAAGTATGCTACATAACGTAGTTGTATTATTTGTCGGGATGCGTTAATAAACAAAACTTTTGTTATAAGAACCCATAATATATCTATAAAAGGCTTCTACACAGCTAATGTGTCACTATTTGGTATGTAAAATTGGGGTTATTGGTCCTTATGTTTTGAAGAGTAAAGCCATATGTTAATGTCTAATAGATATGTAGAAATGATTAGACATTTTTTGCATCGAATTTGGATGTACTTCAGCTAGAAAAAGTTTGTTTTTAACAGGATCGAGCCACACAGCAAGAACTTCGCTTCAAGTGCTTCGTGAGGTGTTTACTGAACGCCTAATCTCTCAACATGATGATGTCGCGTCTCTTGGGCAGCCCATTTACCAGATCTCTCTCTATATAACTTCTTCCTATGGGGACATCTCAAGGTTGTGGTTTACAAGTATTGCTATAGAACTCTTCAAGCCTTACGAAATGCAAGACATCAAAAAATTAAGCATATTATTCAAGACACTTTGAAAACAGTGCATCGAAAAAGAGGGACAAAGCTTCCAGTTTTGTGGTTTTATTCTATAAAAACAAATTGTGTATACCTTGTATTGTGTTTTTTATTTAACTTGAAGAAAAGAGAGGAAGTTTTTGCATATTAGTCTTCTTGTAGATTTTTAACGCTAATTTTCTGCTTGATGGTTGCCTAAGTTATTCGGAATCTTCACCGCTTTCGTTTATCTGAGGGCCTCCATATTCATGTTGCCTCGGTAATCTTTATTTCCCTATAAGTTACGTTTTTTTTACTTTTACGATTATGTTTTAAGCCAATGCATTATTTAATGTTCGTTTTTTACTGTTTCTAATTTTCATATTCTACAGGACCATCATAGTGGGTTCATTTTTATCGCTGCTAGTCATTGTTGTTCTATATCAGTCCATTTTCATACTTTTGCATTATCTCATGTTGTGCTTTTTATTATTTTATTATAAATTTTACGTTTTCTTGCTAAACATATAGCTTTATGCTCTCACATTCTAATCAGATTATTTATTTCTTTTTTTTTTGTGCTAGTCTGTGTTGAAGTTCTTTATTGTTTTGTTCTATTCTAAGTAGGTTGGTTGTAAATTTATTAATTAATCAAACAAGAAACTGCTTTGGTGTTCTACATAGACATAGTATCGAAAATGTCTAAAATCTAATAAAACAAAGTCTTATTAACCAATAGTTATTTATTTTATTCTTCAATTACTTTAAAAACGTTATTATAAACTTTACAGGCGCATCTGCAAATTGTACACTATTTATTTTCCCCTTTAGCCAAAGAAATGGTAAATATTCAAAAGAAGTTAAGACTATATGGTTGGCGATTTACCAATAGCAATCACTCCACAAGCTGTTTTTGTGCTTTTATTAAATTAACAGACCTTGTTGCACCGAAATTACCATATAAAATCTCATCGCTTTCACTAAACTTAAATGTGCTCTAATAACTCTACATGATTAGATTATTCTCTCTGAATGGCGTCTATTTTTGTATTGATAACTGGTAAAGTAGAGTTTTTTTGCGAAATAAGTGCTAGTCAAATCGCTTCATATGTAAATTTGGTGTACCAGGCTCTAGAAAAAGCACTTGGTCACTTTTTTGTAAGTTAAAATACAAAGTCATAGTAAGTCATTTTGATGCACAACACTAGTTTTGAAATTAGTTCATGAAACTAGACAACAATATTCATTTGTGTTATGACACATCTTCCGATGCACTCAATTTACCAATTTGTAGAAATCTCCACTTTTTGATAATCGTATATGCACTGAGAAGTTGTAAAATCTTTGGTCATAAATTAGAAAAAACAGAGCTTATAGGTAAAAGTTAAAACTTATGAAATAAACAGATTTAAGAATAATAAACAGTAAGCATATTAGTAAGTAATAAATATCCGTAAATGCCTTATATTATTTAGTAATAACTTTTATTTTTTCCTAAATAAACAGAATACAATAGTATCGTAACAATATATTTCTTAATTTGTTATTTACTTACTTTTTCCTTGACTTATCGAGAAATAGTGTTATTGCCGAATGTGTCTTCTTTTGCCATTTTGGGTACGATTTTTTCCCATTCTATTATTACTTTCTCAAGTTTTTTGTCTTATTTACTATTCTTTTTTATTTTTCTTTTTTGCCTTTTGATTTCATACTTGTATTCCAAATTCTTTTAAGTCACAATACTAATTTTTTTCATTCACCTTTTTCTTGACAAACTTTTATATTTTTTTACTGCGTTAGTGACATACATTTTACATAAATTTTGTGATCAATTGAATGTGTCGCAATGCCCCGCCCCTGTATTAATTCGCCGAACAACTTTTGCTATATATCCGCTAACGTGATTTGTGGTTCCAGGAAGTGACCCTTGATTTTTGCAGTGCAAAAAGATGTCGTGTCATAGATGAATCTTGAATCCTCACGTTTGTTGAACGACTTGTTCATCCACCCCGAATGCTTGGATTATTGGGAAAAAAGTTTCCAAGCGTTTTGGTGTGCCCGCCTTTTAGCGTAAACCAGCAAACCATACCACCAATAGCTATTTCTGCATGGCTCCATGCTTGAAGAAAAGAATTAATACAAAAAAGAAGAGGAACATTGAATACCCCGTAATATCATTTGTTATTCGCCCAGTGGTTCATGGAGAAGGATTACCAGTCTTCGATCGCCCCGCTAACATTCCGACAGACAGTGATATGGAGGATGATGAAATTGAATTTGCTGGGTTAGAAAGTGTTCCAAACACCAGTGATGCAGATCCAACATTTCAACTAACAAGTACATAAAATTACACTAAGTGAACTTCAAGAACTGATTAGACATTTAGAACTACCAAAAAATAAATCTAAACTCTAAGCATCCAGGTTGCAGCAGTGGAACTTCTTGGCGGATATAGTTAGAGTTTCTATTCTTCACGATTGTCAAATAGAACTGTCAACATTTTTCAGCAGTGACGATGACAATATTTTGCTATGATGTTGAAGGTTTGATGCTGAAATTGAACATTTCGCATAAGTTTGAAGGCTGTGTTATTTCATAATACAAGGCTGAATCAAATATAAACGAGACTTTTGATCTCGGGCGTGCAATATTAACGCGTGAGAGTTCTCGCTTCGTCAGGTGTTGGGTAGGGATGTCAGGAGTGGGGGAAGCAGGCGGGCGATTTGGTTCCTTCCTGTCAGTACCTGTCGTGAAAGTCTGAGCAGGAGGTGCCGTAGTCAATTGTGCAGCGTATTATCATTAAATTTCTCGCCACGGAAGGTGTAAAACCGGCTGAAAACCTGAGGAGATTGTCTGAGCAGTTCAAGGAGCTAGAGTGTTCACATGGCACAAAAAGTTCGTGGAGGGTCGTAAGAATGTTGAAAATGAGAGCCATGATCGCCGACCTTGCACAAGCATCACCAACGAAAACATCGTCGGCGTTCAACAATTTATTGAGGGTGACAGGCGTCTGACCATCGATGAGATTGCATCTGAGATTGGAATAAGATATGGCAGCACTTTTTCGATCATCACAGAGGAGTTAGGTTTTCGTAAGGTGTGCTCAAGGTAAGTGCCTTGCCTTCTGACAACTGAGCAGAAATTGCAACGTTCACAGTTGAACACCCTCCCTACAGCCCTGACCTATCGCTCTGCGACTATCACCTATTCGGTCCTCTCAAGAAAGCCATGGGAGGGCATAGATTCGACAGCAATGAGGAGGTTGAGATCTATGTGCGCAATTGGCTGGAAACACGACCAACTTCATTCTACGAGGAAGGCATTTCAAAATTAGCTACACGTTGGAAAAAATGTGTTTCTAAAAGGAGGTTATATAGAAAAATAATCTGATATTCTTTTGTTTTAAGTTCAAATAAAATATTTTTTAAAAAATAAGTCTCGTTTATATTTGATTCACCCTCGTAGTAATGAAATATCTTCATTAATGTCTGTTGCTTATGCAGCCCTAGGTAAAAATGTTATCCCATCAACATAAGTGGTGATTTCAAAATGATAGTAATTGTGCTCGATCTACAAGGTAGATACACAAAGTACAGTTGCTGTATGTGCGAAGGGGATCGCTGCGTGATGTTTGCCCATCACAAACAGAAGGAATGACCTCTATAAACAAATTTGTTGTGTAACACTAAAAACATTTCATACGAATCTTTAGTAAAGCCTAACAGGATTATCCTACCATTATTTCACGTAAAACTGGGACTTATAAAGGCATTTGTGAAGGCCGTTAACAAATATAAACAAAATTTTTTCCTACATCTAAGTACGAAAAAGATTAAACACGCGGTATTTATAGGTCTTCAAATATGCAAGCTTTTTCAAGACAAACAATTTTAATCTCGTTTCTGATAAGCTACATGCCTGGTATTGTTTTCGGAATGTTAGTATACAATTCTTGGGCAACCTTTGTGCCGAAAATTACAAAGAGTGAAAGAATTTATATCTGCCTACGAGAAAATTGGATGCAACATGTCACTAAAAATGCACTTTCTGCATTTACATATTGATCTGTTCCCAGCGAATTGTGGCGCTTTCAATGACGAAAAAAGAGCGATTCTATATGCATTTTTGCAATGGAACAGCATTACAAAAGAAAGCGGTCATCAGAGAGATGCTCTAGAAGTTCTACATAAATGACACAAAAATGCAGATTTTTTACTGCTAATGGTATACGCCTATAATTTTTACATTTTACTTTGTCAACTTTCTTATATTTGAAACAGTTTGGTATGTGTTCTTTTAACCAAATTTTCTTATGACATTATAATAAGCTATTGTGTTGCCGTTGTACCACTTTTTTTCAAGTCTACTTGTCCTGAAGATTTTATTTTTAAAATTTTTTTTATTACCTGCTCCATTTTTTCATATATTGGAGGGGATGTTACAAAATCATTTCTTCCTTGCACTGATTCTTGTGTTTCGCCATTACTGTTATTTCCAGTACTTTATAAATTCTTGAAGTACTCTTTTCATCTTTGCATAGTTTCTTGTTTAGTTGCAATTAGGTTATCTCTTGCATGTCTAAGCATTATTGACTTACTCTTTCTTGGAAACTCACTTTCTTATAAATTTCATTTTATATTCTCACCTGGTTTTGCCTTATCCATTTGCTTAATGTTTTTGTTTTATTATATTTTTTAATTTATTATATATTTCTCTTGTTTCTTTTCTTCCAATATGGTGTTTCTTATCTTCTGTGTTGTCTTTTTATCACCATCAGTTTTTTATATTACACATTTGCAATCTTTATTAAACCATTTCTTCTTTTACTCTTTTTACCATTTCAGTAACCCAGATAATTTTCTTATGTCTTGCTATTTTTCTTCTCTAGCTTTTATTTTCTATTCACTGCATTTTTCTAATTTCTTTGTAATCTTTGGTTCGTATTTTTTTTGTAGTGGTTATTAATTTTTCAATATTATTTATCGTATTTTGTATTCCTTTCTCCCGTTTTTCGCGAGTAATCCTTTATTTGTTTTAGCTATCTTATACGTATTGACATCTATCTTCCTAAAACTTCTGATTGATGTTTTACATTGATCAAAACATAATCAGTTTTGATTCCAGGATGTCCATATTTATTTGTTAATTTTGTATTGTTTATTACCATCCTTCTTCCAGTTCCAAATCTATTAATCTCTTTTTGTAATCATTGTTTTGTTTGTTTCCTGTTGTCTTATAGCACATTTGCTTTATCTCGGTTTCTTACGCAAGTTTGATAAAACGTTTGTTAGGTTACAATTTTCTATTCTGTCTTGCTTTCTTCACTCTCTTAGTATTCAGTTTTTGACTAATACTATATTATATTTTGTATAGTCTTATATTAATTGGTTTTTGTATATGTATATCTATATATAGTTATTAACTACCGTAAGAGGTAATTATTATAATAAGATTACCATCCCGCCTGTCATCACGATAACTCAAAAAATAAAGCTCTGATTGACACCAAATTTAGTACACAAGTACTTCAGACCAAATTAAAGTATAAGTTTAATTTTCGGCCAAATCGGGTAATTTTTTTCCTCGTGTTAGTTAAAGCTCTCGGTAGTTGCAAATTTGGGTTTACACCCTTCTCGTTTTTTATTAAGTTGTTTAATGCTTCTTTTATTAAAATCGTTATAATTTATGTAGTTAATGTATCTTTTCTTTTTTACTTTATACATGTTTTGCTTACTTGTATTTATGCCATTTTCGTCATTATTAAATCTATATTTTTAATTTCTTTTACTCGTTTTTCTTGTCCGGTTTTTGTCATTTTTCTTAGTTGTGGATTAAAATCAGTACTTTCCTGAGAACGTTTTCTAACCATGTGTTTTTTGTTATTTATTGTGGTCATTTTGCGTTTGTTTGAATTAATATAATAAGAGAGAGATGTAGTCATGTTACGTTACGTTAAGTATAATACATTGTGGTAAATATAGTTCAGGAGGGATACCTCGATAAAAACAATACACTACTTCTTCAAAGAAATAGTGCTGAACTTAATAACGGGCGCTATAAAGAGACAGTTCTTTGGAAGTGCTTTTTAATTAGAAAATAACAAAACACTTATGTTATAAAATACTCTGCACAAAACAGTAAAAGTGTAAATAAATTATTTATTGGTTATGTATTATTATTATTAAAAAACATACCATAACTTAAATTTGTTATTTGGTAATCGGTATGATGACGGATGTGATTATAAACTTAGATCAAACATGATATAATTACCATTCTTAAGTACCACAAGTATTTATCTTGAACAAAAGTATTTTGTTGGTTAAGCCAACAAAAAGCTAAGAACTTGAATATACTCTGCTTTTATTCTCAGAAAAATACTTAACAGCTTAAAATATAGTAAAGTTACAGCAACAGGCTTTTTGGTAAACCTTTTCAGCTTATTATCACAAAAAAAAACAATGGAAAATATAATAATAGACGTTGTAAAAACCCATTTCATATCTCTCGGGTTTACTTTAAATACTCTTAAAGATGCAGATTTCTGTATTTTAGGAATAATAAAAGTTATTGTGTATATAATGGACGTACATATACAGGTAAATCTAAAAGTGTTGCCTTAAAAACTTTTTTTGAAGGTTTCCATCATACCCAAGCCACAATTCGTAAGAATAAAGCCAACCATAGTCAAACTCACTTAAGACGGATGTCCACTACCGCTCATGAAAGTACAGACACTAAATAAAAAATAAATTATTACACTTTAATGTAAAAAACAATTTATTATATAATATACTATTTATATAACACGTAAAAAACTAACAAAGATTATCATGAACACTGGAAAAAATTCACTTGAATATTAAACATTTGTTTTATAAAAAAAAACCTTTGCATTTAATACTGCTTCACGATTTTAGGCACACTTTTGATTAATTCCTTTAATTTCTCGAGTGGTACATCTCTACAGGCATCTCATAGTTATGCGGCTGAGGTTTGGACTCTGTGGTGGCCATGTCATCATTTTCAGTGTTCTTTTTGGTTCATCACAAAACTTAAAGTATGTTTAGGATTGTTCTATGGTATAATTACAAATTCCTTCCCGATTAATTGCAACCCAAATGGTGTAGCCATATCCGTTAAAAATTTTTATAACGTTCTTTCCTCACAATGCCATCGACTTTTACTCAGTCCTCCACATCAGCCACAGAGAAGCACTCTCACGCTAAAACAAACTCATCTCTGTGCTTGACAGTCGGAGCAATACAGTCCTGGATCATATGTTTAGTCTTAGAGCTACGCACGGAGGTTCCCTGTTTCTGATTGAAAATTTCAAATTTTAGTTTGTCGGTCTATAATATGTTTTGCCATTGCTTATTTGTTCAGGAATGATGCTTTTGCGATTAATGAAGCCGTTTAGCCACGCTATAATAACGGTTTTTGGCAGTAAAACGACCATGTTACTCCGCAGCACTTAATCTTTTATTTCGCTTGCTCATTAGTCTGATGGACTGATATTTTGCATTGAATGTTACTCATGATGGCTTAAGGCGATGGCGATCCCTAAGACTTTCTGTTTCTCTGTAGCGTTGTAATGTAAGATTCACTGTCGAAGCACGAACTCTTAATGTTTTCGCAATGTTACGCACTGAAGCTTTTCTCGGTGAATAGTGAGAATGGTTGAATGAGTTTCTATGGGCCACTGAATGCAAAAATTTAAAATTAGACGTAAAAAACCCAACTAAGTGACACAGTCTCCACACAACGTAAAATTATTTTTAATGTAAACAAACATCTAAAACAAGGGCTAGGGATAAAAAGAAAGATTAAAAGTGTCGAGTGACAGTTCAAGGACGTAAAAGACTTTTTTATTCTAGTTTTCGGCCCAACAAATGCTTATAAAAGAAAATCTACAAATGACTATTTTTATTCAAAGCAATATTGTCTAAGGAGATGGTGAAGGGCTAAAAAAACAAAATTTATTAAGAAAAGTATAGTCATTCACTGTATACCTAAATTTTAATAAGGTTTTATTTATTTATTTATTTATTCACTATTTGCCATCTGTATACACAATAAGCAAATTTGATACATAAGTGATTAAATGACATGAAAAAAGGCGTTAGGATTATCGTCCAGTGACTTAAACCTATAAGTAACTTAGAAGCCGAGGAGATTTGGTTAGATTATTACAGTGGGCAAGTAAGAACTGCGATCTTGATTGCTAAGTAAATCTATAAGGTAGTTGTAGTGGTTTAACTCGACTTAGTCTTTGAGTGTCCAAACTGTTATCGAGTAAATTCAGCGCAAGAGGATTGCTGTGAGACTCCAATTTACTTAGGTACCTCTCACTGAGTTTGGTAATGGTTTCTTTCACTGTGTCCACTTTTAAGTCGCGCAAAATATCAATGTTTCTTAAGAAGTAGGGTGTGTCACACATTGCACGTAGCATTTTTGTCTGAAATCTTTCGATGATTTGAATATTGGTGTTTGCTGCTGACCCCCGTAACTCTATGCCATAGGCCCATATTGGTTTGAATGCAACCTTATAAACTAAGAGCTTATTTTGAAGTGACAACTTGGATCTTCTACCGAGCATCCGGTAATGTTTGCTGAACTTGATCCCCAATTGTTTTCTTTTATGCCAGATGTGTGCCCTCCATGTTAACCCCTTGTCGAAGTGCATGCCGAGATATTTTACCTCCGCAACCTGCAGTAATGGTATATTGTTGATATGGATTTGCGGTGTATTTCCTCTGCATTTTGTAAAGGTGATATGTAGCGATTTGGTTTCGTTCAGTCTAATCCTCCATCGCTTGGTCCATGTCACTACATCGTTTAGGTGTGCTTGTAGCATTTTAACGGCTATTTCAGGATCTTTGTGTTTCATCAGGATGGCTTTATCATCCGCAAATGTTGCTGTTAGAGATTGTGTGTTGGTGGGTACATCAGCTGTATAGAGCAGGTATAACATAGGTCCTAAGACACTGCCTTGTGGGACTCCAGAACGTGCCGGATATAGTTCACTTAGTTGTTGTCCGTATTTAACCTGTAAGAGTCTATCCTCTAGATAGGATTTCAATACAATAAAATATGGATGAGGCAGTGTATGTTTCAATTTATAAAGGAGGCCATCATGCCACACTTTATCAAAAGCTTTGCTGTCATCCAGAAACACTGCCGTGCAGTATTGCTTCTCTTCGAATGATTGGTTGATGTAGTCAACAACTCGATGAACCTGCTGAATGGTGCAATGCTCATATCTAAAGTCAAACTGATGATTAGGTATAAGATTTAGCTCTTCTATGATAGGTGTTAGTCAATTGGCAAGCAGTTTTTCAAAGAGTTTACTTATAATCGGCAAGAGACTGATTGGTCTGTAAGAATCAGTTAGGTTTGGTGTTTTCCCTGGCTTAAGAATCATAATTACTTGGGAGACTTTCCATTGTGCCGGGAAGTAGCCTATTCTCAAAATTGCGTTTTAAATAGTGGTTAACATTACGAACCTTTGCGGGGGAGTTCTTTGATTATTTGCCCCGTTACTAAACCAAAGCCTGGAGCTTTATATGGTGAAGATTTCTGTTGATGATTTCGCAAACTTCTTTTACCGTGAACAGTTTTGGCATTGGCGACATTTGAAAGGGGCGTCTAGATATTCCCGGATTTCAGAATCTTCTTCAGGCGTTACTGCTGATGGTAGTGGCTGGCAGACTTTTTCTAAATGTTGTGCCAGTAGTTCAGCTTTCTCAGAGTCAGTGCGTGCCCATCTGTTATCTGCTTTACGCAAGAGGGAAATTTGATCATTCTGGCGTTTTATTCGTTTAGTCGCTTTCCATAAGGAATAATTTGAATCTTGCTTTGGACTTAGATTTTCTAAGTATGCTTGGAAGCTTTTGTTTTTGAGGTCCTTTATTAGCGTTTTAAGTTGGTCTGCGACCTTGTTATAGCGCATCCTATCGGATGGATATCTGGTATTTGTCATGTTTTCCTTAATTTTATTTTTTCTACAATCTTTCTTTTCACAGCAGCAGGACAACATTCTTGTGTTTTTTTGGATGGCATTTAATAAGGTGTCCATATTTTTGCGAGCCTTAGTGTGTATTACAAAGAGATTTTGGATATAAGTAGGGCTTCTGAATTAAATGGTTGACTTTGAATTGATTTATTTACTAATATTTCTGGCTTAAACAATTAGGTTTCATGAAAAAAGAGCAATTTATAAAATTATTTTACTCAAAGAGTTGATTTACAGTTAAAAACTCTTCAGGTTAATAATAAGCTACTGCCATAATGTTTTAAAAAAAATGTCAGTAATAATTAAGCATTTAGTGTGTAAATGTATTAAAAAGTAAATCAAATTTAAAACAAACAATGTAACATAAAGACGATGTTAATTTTAAGAAAATATATTTATCTTTAGTTTTTTAACGTAGTAAAATATTTATGAAGAACAAATAGCGTTGACAAAAAAAGTGATATTATTTATTAAGTACTCATCTAAAAAATGAAAGTACGGTAACTCTTCGGGGCTTTGGTAAAAGGTGTAAAAATTTGCTATTATTGCTAGAATACTTTATTTTGGTTCAATTGCAGCTTTTACATAAACTAATTATATATATAAAAAAATTATGAGTGCTGCTGCTGCTGCTGTCACACAGGTCAAAGTTCAACGCTAACTATACTATTGCTGTCAATGATATAGTGATTTGAGGGAAGGGCTAATAAAATAAACAAATTAGTCAAAACGCTTTCAAAACGTTTTGTGTTTCACAAAAAAGTTTTAAAATTGTATTCACTTATGAATTATTGTCAATGGGGATGTGCTCCGCCGACCGGCTGAAAAAGAAGAGCAACGCGAAGGACATTCCTGAGGGTGTCCGATTACGCATGCGAAGGCTCAAGCATGTCGGAGTTGGGCAAGCTCTCCGGGGTGCCGCTGCCAGATCTCGTTGAAAGTAAAAACATTAAATAAAAGAATAATAATATTATCGACGTAATTATTTGACGTAATCACATTTCTTTAAGTAACTGTAGCCAAAAATTCTATTTAGTAGTATTTTTCTTCTGTGGAAAATGTAGGTAAAACTGAAAATACAATGTATATTATATGTTAGGAAAGCGAACAATAAAATGGCAGATATTGCAAAAGAAGCTTGTAAAAGTATTTTAAATTTTATAAAAAGCAATATCTTGGAACAATAGAAAAATCATGTTTAACTAAATCATTGTATTAGAAATGTTTTGTTTTCCTTATTTTGTCATTAGCATAAGCAGTTTCTCAAAACTACGAGCGATATTTAAATGTAAAGGATGTTGTGCAATAAAATGTAAAATAAGCATTTAAATAAATACATATTTAACTTGTATGAAGTTTTTGTTGGAATATACTAAGTTGAAAGACTTCTTTTAAAAAACCTATGGAAAAACAACGAAAGTAAGGTCTTACTGACGTGCTATTTATATGATATTTTTGTTGATAGTAAGTTATCAACAGCTGATAAGTGACACCAAAGTGGTATATAAAATTTATGTGCATCTTAAAAACCAACTTTACGGGGTTCTTTCGGATATAAACAGATTTTTTGCGTAGAAAAGTAATGTAATTTTTTAATAAGTTTTAATAGCACATATATGATACATACAAAACTGTAAATAACTTTGATTTGCGTATACAATTTTATGAATAGTAATTAAATTTGTAAGAAAACATTATTTTATCTTCTTTAGTTATTGTTTCTTAACTTATCTTTTATATTTGGCATGATGTACTCTTTTTCTTCTAAGTTGTTTTGTTGCACCATAGAACAATTTTTCATTCTCTCTGTAGTTTTCTGTCATTTTATGTTCAAATGTCTCCCATAATTTTTCCTTAGTCTTTTTAATTGTTAATATAACTTCTTTTCTTTTTTCTTTATATTTTTCGTAACCTTCCACTTTTCTTGTATTTAAATATTTTTTCATTTGTCTTTATTGATCTTTATTTTTGTTCGTATATTATCTGTTCACCAGTCGGTTTTTCTCTTGTTATCATTAGATATTATTGTTTTTTTACAGCTCCCTTCTGCTGCAGTCATTATGCTGTGCTTAAGGTGTTCCCATTTTTCTCTATACTTTGTCCTTTAGTATCTCTCGATATTCTTTTCGGTGCTTTTCTTCTCTTACTCGGAGATGACCAGAGATTATTCCCACGTTACAGGGGGGATTTTTTCATGTATATCCCTCAAAGAATTAGCTGCCGAGCTCCGAAAAAAAATTGCACTAGATAGGAATCGAACCCTCGATCACCGGATTACAAGCACGACGCCTAAGCGGCTGAGCCATTCGCTGACTTGTGCAAACGTCGGCGGAGCATGCATAGAACATTTGGCATGAGGAGAAATCAAGAATAGAATACGGGTCTACTTTCCTGTGCATTCCTTACACTTATTTTAAGGTACCGTAGCTCCGAGGGGTTTGGAGTTCGGCAGCTAATTCTTTGAGGGATATACATGAAAGACCCCCCCCTTTAACGTGACAATAACCATTTCTTCCGATCCGACAATAATCTCTGGTCATCTCCGAGTTAGTTTAGAACTTTTTATTTTTTCATTAGATTTTCTCCGTCTTTTATCAATTTTTCCTCCATTTTTCTGTTTAGTGTTATTATTACTAGATAATTATCGCTCCCTATCTTTGCTCCTCTTTTGACTTTTACATCTTTTACTCTTTTTCATATGTTCTTATTCACAAAATAATGGATGATTGATTTCCTGCTTTCACACACTTTCGTAAATTTGTATATATATTTGTGTTTAAATTTTGTATTTGCTATTATACTCGGTGATCATATACCTAATGATGAAATACGGAAAAGATCAAAAGTGACAGACATGATACATCGAGTGTGTAAACTTAGATGGAATTGGGCAGGCCACAACGACAATATAGATGGACATGACGAATAATTGAATGGAGGCCACGAAGTCACAAGAGGAATAGAGGAAAGCTACAAACAAGGTGGACTGACTACATTAAGAAATTTGCAGATATAGACTAGATGCAAAAGGCCAGAAATCGACAACAGTGGAAAATGCAAGGGGAGGCTTACATCCGACGATGGATGATATAGCTGTGATGATGATGATATTATAAGATTATTTTCTTATTTTTATTATTCCTTTTCTGTTATTGTTTAATGTTTTTTCCGTTTTTTCCTATATATTCTTTTATTTCCTTATTCTTATTTCCTACTAGGCCATTTAGGTTCCCCATTATTATTACCTTTTCTCCACCATTATCTATTTCTTGTTGTAGCTCATCATAAATGTTGTCTTTCTTTTCTTTTTTTGAATTATCATTTTTTCCCGTATGCCGTAATTATTGTCCATATTTCCTAGTCTATCAATTTTATTTTTAATGTTAGTATTCGCTCGTTTACATAATCTTTATATATTACATCTTTTAGTTTATTAGAGGCAATTATTAATCCGACTCCTTCTTTTGCTTTTTCCTTCATGGCTATTCCTGACCACAGATCCAGTATCCTTTATGTATTTTCTAAAACGCTTTTGTCTTTTTTGTGTGATTCCGAGTATTTATATTTTGCTGTAACATTTTTTTGTTATCTCTTCTTCTTTCCCTGTACTGATTTGTACGTTGACCCTATCTTAATCTCATTATGTCTATTACTCTTTGGTTCAGTTTTTATTTCTATTTCTATATTTGTATATTCTTACCTACGTATAGTTTTTCCATTTTCCCCGTTATTTTCATCTCTTTGGTATAGCCTTTTTTCTTTGCCTTTGTCGTCATTGTTTGGTCCTACCCCTTTAATATTTTTAGTTTTTTTGGATTATTGTTATAATAATTACTCCTCTTCGTTCTCACCATTCTATGTTTCTCTACATTTCTATTTTCGTTAATCGACGATCTTTGGCTTATCGTCTTACCTTTTTTCCTTATTTCTTTCATCGTCATATTTTCTTTGTTGTTCTGTCTTTTTACTGTTTAATTTTTTGTTTTATTTATTATTTAAAAAAATTAAATAATTATAGAACTCAAGAGATGACCTATCACGACTTAGAAAATTACAACAACCCCAGATACTGCCATCTATTTTTTTTTTTGTAAGTGAATAGCGACAAAAATTTAGCGGCCGGAACCGAAAACTTTGCGGCCACTTCCGGTCAAACCGGTCTCAAAATTTTCCGATCAGGCTGATGTTTGGTGTCTGGACTTGACTTATGGTCCTTAATTGAATACTGAAAACGTTATGTCTCTATCTATCATAGATCAAAAATTATAAGGCATGACAAATGTCAGAAATGACAGAAATAGAAGCTTAACTTTTGACCCTCAGTTTAGTCCCTGTTATTGGCCGAAGATCATTCCTGTCAAATTTCACGTTTCTAACTTCTTTTTTATATGTACAGATAAAGGACATGCATAAAGGAAATACGAACATAACAAGAACAAACAACGAAGAATTCAGGGAATTTGAAACTAAACAAGGAATCAAGGGATGTGTATTAAGTCCGCTCTTATTTTCAGCTGTACTAGACGAGGCAATAAGGAAGGCAAAGGAAAAGATTAGAAAATTAACATTGGGATACTGGCAATTGAGATAAACACAACTGACAGAATTGCTATTCGCAGATGACATTGGCATAATATCAGACACGGAAGAGAATTTACAACATAATCTCAAAAAAATAGACGAAAACTAAAGAAGATATACATGAAAATTAATACTAAAAAATAAAAACGATAATAATATCTAACACAAGGAAAAACCACGAAATAAGACTGAACGAAAAACAAAAGCAAGTTATATGCTTCAAATATTTAGAAGCGATAATAGAAAAAAACGGGAAGATGGACAAAGAAATAAATGAGATATTGGGAAAAGCAGAAAATATATTTAATACAATGAAGACGACATTCTTGGATAAATGAGAAGTACCGAAATGATAAAAATGACTGGATGCAATATCTGGGGTTTTATGGCTTGCAGTTATACCCCTATCATCGACAAAGCACCAGTTATTGTATTAGGAGTTGGTGGTAAGTCTAACATACTATATATGGGAGATAAAGTATTGGGCATAATACACTGCTTCGGGGACCTCTGAGTCTATTGGAAAGAATATTGATATTTCACTTTTAATTTTGGTTTGAAAATCGCGGTTGCTTAGATATGACTTAAGTAGTTAAAAAATGGATGAACTGGGATGTTTAACAAGGCTTGGCTAATACCGAGAAATACTGAGGGAAAATATATCTTGTCTTTTAGCAATTGATTTATAACATTAATTATTCGATACTATGGTTAGGTAGTTAAATATGACTAGCGAAACTGAAATTGATGGTCACGAATTTCATTTAGAAATGGACTGATATTTTGTAACAAACAGTTCAAGAAATTTTGAAATAATTTATAACAGACTAATTTTTGCTTGCTTTTGATTATTCTAAATTGTTTTGGCTAATAATGGAGTTTTAGTTCAGCATTGAAAATATAGGTTAGGATGATTATATCATCCGATTTCTTGGTTTTTAATTGAGATATTTCGTCTTTGATTTCTCATGGTGTAATGAGTTTTATTGATTTGCTTAGTGGTAAGTTAGTGCCTAAAAAGTCTCTCATATTCTAATCAATTCCGTAATTATTTAAGATAAAAACTTCGAAGAGGTGTTTAGAAAATAAAATAGATTTTTATTTACTACATCTTGCCCCAAGTCCTGTTATAGATGTTTTTTTTTCTAATTGGGCCATTTGGTTATAATGACTTAGAAGTCTATTTTACGGGGCGCCAAATAGAATGATCCAATCGATTGAGTTCCGATCCGTAAAAGATCTAGTTGTGTGTTTCCTTAAGTTTTGTTTTAAGTGTTTTGTTCATCGATTAGGCATTATTTTATTTATTGTATTATTACTTTGTTGCCATTTATTTCGAGAATTCCTTTTTCCTTTATTAATTTTTAGTTTCAAGATGAATACTCGTGTTTTTTGTTGTTTTTGTTGGTAATGTAGCTTGTTTTACTGTTTTTGCAGATTTGTAATTAGTTTTATTGTACTTTCTTTTAATTGGTTAAATGGTTTCTTAAGTCTTACGTCCAAGTTTATATTTTCGCTGAAATTTTTGTATTTCTGCCAGTCAATTTTGAAGGAGTACAATCTAGGTACCTTTAATATTTATTATGCTCTTAATAATAGTTCCTATTATTGGCGAGTGGTCTGAGGATAAATCGAAATTTGATTTTGTTGTCATATATAATTTTGAAGTACTGCTTGTAACAAAGAAGTTTAATAGGTCGGCTATTTCAGATGGCCAGTAGATTGTTAAAGAGCTTGTTGATGAGAAAGAGTGACTTTTTTGTGTACTAGTCTCACGAGCTCCTTGCGTTTGGTAGCACTTTGGTGTGACCCTAAAAGAGTGTGTTTGCAATTGAAATAAATTTAGGACCTAGATTTTGAAAGAAGTTATAGAAATCTTTTTTTCTAATGTGTCAAAGCGGGCAGTTTTTTGCTGATATTGTTAAGTCACAAGATAACATTCTTACTTTAATAGGTGTGTTTTGAAGGTAGTTTTTTTGATATGCTTGCAGTTGATAATAGTCAATAGTATTTTTTATAATAATAATGGTACCTGCACGAGTCATGGTGTTTGGGTGATTAGTGTGGTATACATTACATAGGCCTACAAGAAAAAATATTTTTTGGTGCCTAAGATTTTGGAAATGATTTTAGCTATATTTGGGTCGCTGAATCTAAATATGAAATTAATTTCTCTATTAGCTCTACTTTTTTAGATCAGTGTTTTTTAACGTGCAATTCTACACGACATTCGGTGTACCAATGGTTTGGAGAAAACTCCAAAACCATTTTGATGACTGTTATTTCTGCCTGGTAAATCAATCGAAACAACCGAAGCAAGTGGACTTATTCTGATTTAGTTTCTGCAAGACGTCCGGTCTTTCACTCAGAGAAAGTGCCACTCCCAACGTTTCACCAGCTACCAGAGCTCTGTGAGGATGAGTATTGTCCCTCTGATCACCCTTCTGATATTAATGAAGGTGACAATGATTATGAGGAAATGTCATCAATTTCACAACGTTTCAACCAGAGTGAGTTGAATGACGTCACCAGCTATCTCAACCTGTCAAAAGAAGTTCCTGAATTACTTGCCTCCAGGTTGCACAACAAACATTTACTGGAACAAGAAACCAAAATTACCTTTTACCGTACAAGAAAAAAGGGTCTGCTACCCTTCTTCTCTCAGGAAGACAATCTTGTCTTTTGTCACGACATTAGAGGACTCCTGAAAAAAATGGGTCTTTCTGAATATTTTTAAGATAATTTTTGCTTATTTATTGACAGATCAATGCGAAGTTTGAAATGTGTGCTTCTACTCAATGGGAACAAATGTGGTTCAGTACCAATTCCTCACTCAACAAAAATGAAAGAACAATAGGTTTGCTCTTGGAGAACATAAAGTATCATGAACATCAATGGGTGATGTGTGTGGACTTAACAAATGGTAAACTTTCTCCTTGGACAGCAAAGTGGCTACACCAAATATTTTTGCTTCTTGTGCCTCTGGGATAGCAGAGACAAAACACACCACTGGGTTAGAAAAAAGTATACTTCACTAAAATGTTATATCTTAGAAATTTGAGCTGATAGGCAAAAACTGACTCCATATTGGAATTTAGAGCATCAAATTTATATGAAATCAGCTCCAAATATCCCGGCACCAAAACAGCTATTGGCCTGTGTTATATTTAGGTATTTTAAGATAAGATTTGTCATTAATATGAAGTTAGTATTTTTTACGCTGTTTTTAACCGAATTAACATAAATACGTTTTTTATGAGGAGTTTGAAGATTCACTGATTGGGGGATAAGATTAATAATTTTGGATATACGTTAATGAGTAGTATGACTGGCTTTCTGACGATAGTTATTATGCACGAGGTGATAATATTCACATCCTCTATAGTTTGCTGTATGGGATCCTCCGCATAAGCAATATGTGGCTGGCGTGTCGAGGCTTTTTTTACAAGCAGCAGTACTATGAAAATCTTCGCACATGTGAAAGGTCTGTTGCAATATAATTCGAGTGCTTATATTGTTGGCACCTCATGCATTGAATTATGTGCTTTTCTTTTTTTTTGGGGGGGGGCTCAATACATATTATACAAGGTGGTTCAAATATGATCGGGACTGATTTGTGTGTAAACAACCTTCACTGTGCAAGAGCTGTGCGACATTGAGAGAGTGGAGCTATAACCTCTACCCTCTCTCCTACTTGAGTTAGAACCTGTTCACTCCTGTTTGGGAGTTGCTAGAGTGATGAGCGAAGAGAAAGTACAGCGTAGCGTGTAACAAAATTCCTCGTTGAAGAAAACATCCCGTACGCTGAAATTCACCACAAACTTTAACAATAGTATAACGAAGAGTGTTTCTCACGGAGCCGTGTTTGAGTAGTGTAAGTGCTTCAGAGAGGGCACAAATCGCGTGAAAAATAAACCGCACAACCGTCGACTGCGAACATCCGTCACCGAGTCAAACATTAATCATTCAGACGCGCTTATTCTTAAAAATAGGCCCAGAATTATCAAAAAATTTGAGACAGTGCTATTCATTAGTGAAAAAACACCTAAACTATCTCAAGGTGAATGCACGGTGAGTACCACACACTTTGATAGACGTGAACAAAATGCACATGCAAGCTACCAGTGATCTTCTACAGCAGTTTGAAGACGAAGGTAACGCATTTTTGAAGTTTATAGTAACCACCGATAAAACGTGGGTGGACTACTTTATTCCCGAGTCCTAGCAGTCATCACGCGTGTCCGCATACCAGTTCTTCCAAACCTAAGAGAGCGCGGAGGAGTCGTTTGACAGGAAAAGTAATAGCAACGTTTTTTTTAGGACTGGTAGAAGATTATCCATGTAGAATTTTTGGCGGACGCCAGAACAGTCAATGCAGCTCATTACTCAAACCTCCTGGCAACAGACGTGAAGAAAAAGATCCATTCTAAGCTGAAGACAAGTGAAAAGCGGGTAACTTTTCTTTAGAACAATGCACGCTCATACGGCCAAAATAACAATAAAATGCCTCCGGAAATTGAAATGGAACTTTCTGCCACATCCGACTTACAGTCCCGATTTCCCCCCAAGTAATTTATGCCTGTTCGGAATCAGAATTGCAAGGCATGCGGTTTGCGAACAAGGACGCCGTCATCCAGACGGTTCGGAAGTGGATGCGCCACCAACCAAAAGCTTTTTTTAAAAACGTCATCAGGATGCTTTCATAACGTTGGAAAAAATGTGCTGACTCTGGAGGGGAGCATGTTGAACGCTGACATGTGCAAGTAACTATTTGGTAATTTCGGTTTTTTTGTAAAAATAACAGTCCCGGTTATATTTGAACCATCTTGTACTATTGCAGCTTGGTAATTTTATAATAAGTAGTCCAAAAATTTTCAAGCATTTTACTTTTTTTTCATAAATTTGTTTAATAATTTTAAACAAAAACAACTTAGAACAACTAATCTAAGTATTCTCCGTCAACACTGATCACTTCCTCCCATAATCCCGCAACGATAGAATTCGGCATCTTTCGAGTCAAAGAATTCTTCTTCTTGCACTCAATTTGTACTGGTGCAGCATTAACAATCCTTTTTGCTCACGCATAAGCTCCACGCAGAAGATATAGAAGTGTTATATATCAAAATGCGTGGGAGATTGCTAGCTTTCAAATGGTAGCAAAATCATTTCATAACAATGCAAAAAATATGTAAAGGTAAAACGCTAGAAAATTTTTGGACAACATAATAGATATCTTTGCTGTTGTTTGCCAGTTGTAAGTTAAGGAAGAACATATTGAAAGGTTGTTTAGTCTATATTTGTTTAGCATTGATAGTATTTAATGTCTTGTGTTCTTGAGAGATAAGTTCTTTCTCTATTTCTATGGTGTTCGTAGAGTAGTGTAGGTATCTACTCGATAAGTTTTCTCTTCTTTAAACTGATAAATGTGGTAGACAAGAGTACTTTTTTTCCTATAGTTTACGTGTTTTCTATAGGTATCAGGGTAAATGCAGTTGATTTTTATATTGTTGTCAACCATATCACTTAATTTTGTTTTTATTTGTTGAAAGTTGATCACTCTATAAGCAAATATAAAAAGAAATTTTGGAGTAGTATTTGCTTTGATAGGTTTGTCATTGCTTCTTTCTTCGTCATTATTTAGAGTTAGATTGGTGTAGCTATTATTAAGTTCCAAATCTTTCTTTGTTTGTCTTTTAGTTGAGAAATAGTATAAAAAGATTGGGACGCAAAATATATCGCTTCTAGTTCAAAACTAACCAATTCAAAAGGACGCAACCTTATAAAAGCAATCCAGAATAATAATTGTGCTTGCCTTTCAATCTGAAAACCTACATATTGGTCCTGTGATACTTATAATATTGCAAATTCCATGGTTCTTGCAGTCACTAGAAAAATGAAGAATACCCACACCAAAGCGGAGTCTAAGCAGGACCTCTCGTCCGATCATCATTACTATTAGCGCGACTATCATAAAAAAAGTTTGTATGAAACTGTTCGAAATAGAGCAATTGAGATTTATTTTAGAACACCTAGAAAAAAATCATAAAACTTGATGCAGTAAGTAACTACTTGAAGGTTTTTATATTTGACTGTAGCTACATTAAATTGTTGTTTAATATCAAGATATTTTGTTTTTAGCATATTCTGCATAACTTTCTTTTTGTGCCATTTTATTTTTTACCATTACAGGGAATTTTAAACTGGGTGTCTGTTCGGAAGTGATTTTCCAAGCAGCATTCTGTATTGCTTCGTTTATATGTTGTTTTTAAAGGAAGATCTGTTTATTACTACACGATAGTGGCAACAGTAATTAGCTGTTAGAGGCGGCTATAAATCAAAACAAGAGCGCCTCCACCTGGATGCTATGTGAAATAAATTCTGTAGGGTTTTGTTCAGTGAAACATGTTACAGATATCAGTATATTGGTAGTTCATAAAAAATTTCAAGTTCTTGTTTGTGTTGTGGTAGGGCAGTTGTGTTTCATAGTGCTAGTGTAATATGTTGTGCCATTTTTGAAACAATAGTGCCCATTTGCTCAATTAGAGCGTTTAGCATGTTCCTTAAGTCTTTAATATCGTTTAAATTATCAGTAGTAGTTATTTGTGGTATTGAAGTTTGTTATTTGATGCGCTGGTTGTGTTAGTATTCAGTGTATATCCTTCAATAATTCCTTCCTTAGCGTAGAAAATGTTTTTTGTTAGCTTTTTATAAACCTGGCAGCCTTTATAAACTTAAGGGCGATTGCCACTGCAATTAACGAGCTGGATGTTGTTGATTTTTTGTATTGCTTGACACTATGTATGCATTTTACATACATTGCTGATTGGTGACGAAGGTTTTATTAAGTAAAATAGTCAATTTTATACTCTTCTTTATTATCCGCTGCCTTGAGTTTAACAAAAAATAGTGGCAATTTTATTTTTGTTCTTATTTGTTTTATGTCTGAAATATTAATAACTCCGTATCTAGGTTTTTGTAATTTTACATATAATTCATTTATGTAGGAAGGGGCATATTTGAGATCTACTTCTGAGAACTGCTCTTCTACTTCAATTTACACGTATGCAATTTTTAATTATGATTCTGTAATTCTGTGATATTTTTGGCATGACTTTCACGTTCACATTTATAACTGCCTTTAGTTAAGTGCACTTAATATTTCAATCGATTTGAATACAGGCGAAGTTTCGGGTGATTTTTAAATGGGGTTTCCGCTCCTTCAATGTTGGGATTTTCATTGTCTAATAACACTTGGAGTTAACCAATAGTTTGAAGTTTTCCGTTAGCTTTTTTCTAGAATGTTTTTGCTCTGTACAACATTTTATTTTTTACTTAGTAGATGCAGAATATCCTTAATATTAAATGGAGAGTAAACATTGGCGATGGTTGCGAATGCTGATACGTTTATTGTACATACCGCATTATTATTGTGGCCTAATTGCATTAGAATGCATTGTTGACCTGAGACAATCGGTGCTATAGCTTTGATGTGCCGTAATTGATCGCATAACTATTAATAAATTTATCAAAGCCAAATTTAAAATCACGTATTTTAATGGTTTTATTTAAATCTAAAATAAAATGAAACAAATATGTGCAGCTGACCTTTTGGCCTCGGCGATATGCAGGTAAAGCGTTTCCTCCACTTGAAGACACGCGTATTACTGCGACAATGTGTTGAGCCTTATAAATTGTTTGCATACCATTATTTCAATGTGAGTTGAAATTTACATATAGTGCAGTGCGCAGCTTAATTCTCGGACTTTTCACTAAATTACGATATTAATTTGTAAAAAGTCGACTATCTAATCTTTGAACAATTTCTGACATTTTTTGGGAGGTTGACAAATTTTATTTTTGAAAAAAGAAGGTAGTTTAGAGTCGATCAACTAACCCAATTTTTTTTTCAACGTCTTCGATAGAAGTAAAGCGAAAATTATTCAGGTGATGTTGTAGGGATTTGAATAGATTTTAATACGAAGAGCTAAAATTCGGGAATACGCTGGGTGTGATAAAATCTATCAATCCAAGTCGATGACTATTAACAATGTCACAGCGTCTGCCTTATTCTAATGGTTTTCATGTGAATCATTCCTGGCTTGTGTAGATGTTTAAAAATGGCTTGACGTGTTACTTTTTTAAATGATGTTCCAATCTTTTTCATTTTTGCCTTTCCCCGGATGTTCAGGAAGTTTGGCTCCATAAAAGTTAAAATTTCCACTCTTAAACCTTGAAACCATTTATTGCAGTTACTGTAAAAAACAATATCTTGGCCTAAAGCGGCACAAATGATTTCCCAGACTTTTCCAATACTTTTAATTAGTTGAGGTTAAAAAAGAGGCAATGTTGCAGTGTTGTAAAATTTTATTACAAGGATGAATCAAATATAAATCAAAACAGAGAACGGCGCTGTACAGATGGATAACTGAAAAAGTTTTCTCCAGAAGGTGCCTTGCACTACTGCTTCCTTAGTCAAAATCACAATGTTGGAACAAGAAGTACTATTTGCTGCATAACGAATTATTAATTTTCTTACAACAGAGAGCGTAAAACCATTCAAAATTTTGTGAAGCTTTAAATTACAGTTCAGGGACAACACTCATAAGAAGAACCAAGTGTACACGTGGTATGAACAGTTTTTGGGAAGAAGGACCAGCGTCAGTGTAGAAAACATTCGCCTTCTTCGTCACGTTTTTTTAGGATAATCGTTAATTAACTCTTGATGAAATTTTAAGATTGGAATCAGCTACGACAATAATTAGGCAATCCAAGACGTCATTCTGCTTTGAAACAATACACGACTCTCTACAGTTGTCCAAACAAAAATTGAATGTTTCTTCTGGACTACAGTCTGGACTTATAGTATTGCAATTATTATTTTTAGGACTATCAAGAGAAGCACTTAACGGGCAGATATTTGAAAATTATGTCGGATCGTTCGTATGCAAACGGTTGGTGTCATAATTATTTCTATTTTATGAGAACAAAATCAAGAAGTTACCTGTCCTTTGTAAAAAAATGTTCTTCTAAGTCAAGAGTTGAAAAATAACTTTGTATATTTGTATTTTTATCTAGTTTCAATAAATTAAGAAAAATTATTTTGGTATATATGTAAAACTGTCTATATCAATCTCTATTATTTTATTTTAGGCTTCTATACCTGTAAGGGAAGCCTTATGAAATCGGTGCGGACGTCTGTCTGTCCCTTCGTCCATCGTGACTTTCAATTCAAGAACTACTGAACTTAAAGATATAAAAGTATCATTCGAAAGTCCATGGCCTACGGGGTTCTACAATGTCCTACAACAATGCAATAAGGGTTTTTAGCTGACCCAGCTTCCAA
The DNA here is from genome assembly GCA_036346155.1 of Sinelater perroti. Taxonomy (NCBI): domain Eukaryota; kingdom Metazoa; phylum Arthropoda; class Insecta; order Coleoptera; family Elateridae; genus Sinelater; species Sinelater perroti. Next base: position 20,528,334 of record JARFIY010000359.1, on the reverse strand, counting down.
TATGTCATTTCTTATAACTTTTGATTAAGGCAGTTTTCAAGCAGGTGATTATTTTTTATTTCTGACATCTGTTATGCCTTATAATTTTTGATCTGTGATAGATACAGACATAACCTTTTCAGTATTCAACTAAGAACGATAAGTCAAATCCAGACGCCAAAAATCAGCCTGAGCGGAAAATTTCGAAATCGATTTGACCGGAAGTGGTTTTTTTTGTTTATGTTTCATAGGAAATCTGTGGAACCGGAGTTCCACATGGGTACTTGCTTTCATACTAACTGGTTCCACCTACATTTTGTCTGTATTTTTGTTATTAACACATCCTAAATACTCGTTTTCTTTTAGCTAATAAATAACTTTCGGCGCTACTTTGAATATATATGTTAAGTTTTCTCACCAAATGCCAAAACTAGAATGATAGACAGCTTATACCTATTTTGTGACTTGATACAAATGTTCACTGCCTAATATAAGATTATTTTGAAAAGTTCTAAAAATAATAAAAAAATTATCTTACCTTAAGTTTCTAATTACTTTTATTTCTATAATAAGGAAAGTAATGTAATCGGCGGAAATTTGACCTACCCAGTTTTTCACATTTCTGGACGAAATATAGCCTCAGGACACCAAAAAAGTTGGTTTTAGCCATTGGTCCGCGCGCGCGCGTGTGTGTGTCTGTCGGTCTATCAGTAAACAGGATATCTCGAGAACCGTAAGAGCTAGAGACTTGAAATTTGGTATGCAAGTTACTTGTAGGTAGGGGACGCAGTGCGAAGCTTTTGGTAAAAATCGGCCGAGCCGTTTGGTCGCAAGGTCGCAAAATCGGTCGCAAAGCGGTCGCGAATCTAAACGGTTGAAGATACAAAAAATTTATGAGAATAAAAATGATTTGTTATCATGAGATAAACATGAATTTAAAATAAAAGTTGGTAAAATAGGAACTCGAAAAAAAATTGAAGCTCAGGATTTTTAATATACCGGGTGTTCAGAAAATGTTTCGGGAAATTTATATTCCCGGATAGATCAGACCGAGATGAACAAAAAATTACAATGAAATTTTTTGATCCGAGGTCAAATAAATAAGTTATAGCCGATTAAAAATTAATTAAACGGACCAATCACAGCGCGCTCGGAGAGCTACCGGACCGACTGCGGGAGGAACGGGGGAAGCGCTTGGCCGCTAGGAGGGAGCACGCAGGCTGTGCGACCGAGCTCGCACGGTTACCTTCAGTGACGTAGCAAAATATTAAGTACGAGTCAATTATTGTTTTGTACTGTTTATTTTAATCAGCTTTCGAGTGTTGGACTCGCGTCTCGTCCTTTTTTAAATTAACAAATTTTTAGACGAGAGCAGCGCAGAGCCGAGACGATGGACTCGCGCCTCGTCCTTTTTTAAAGTAACAAGTTCCAGGACGAGAGCAGCGCAGGCCCGAGACGACGGACACGGTATAATATATATAATAATAGGATAAGGAAAGTCGTGTGATGTTCACACCAGATTTTTTTTTAGATGTATGCCGTTCTTAGTAAATTTATATATCCACACTGCTAGTAAAATGCATTTTGTTGGCAATTTTTGCTGTTGCTATAATTTTTAGACATATGTATTTTATGCTTAGTGACCTATTATTGATATATCACAATAGTTAACATATATTAAGCTTTTTTAATACAAAAAAAATAAGTTTAGTTTTAATTGTTATAATTTTTACTCGAGACCCTGACATGGCTTCATTTAATGTTTCTATTTTTTGCAAAAAGTTTGAAAATTTCCAGAACAGTTCTCTTTGTTTGGGAATATTGTTCGTTATAGTGAAATTATTTAAAATTGTGTAACATTTTAATTATCTTATATATTATAAATAAAATAAATTATAAATATCTTTATTTTTTCAGAAGCGTTTTGTAAAAAGAATCCGTCTGTTACACTTATCATTAGATAAGCCCTAAAGGCTTTCGCCCAACTAAATTTTATGTTTGTTAGCAATAAAACTATAGTGTTATTTTTGAATATAGTCTTCATGTATTTTAACACATTTCACTACATTTCAAAATTAGCATTTCAATACAATTGAAAAATATTTTAAGATTTATTCCCAAAATGCTTCAAAACAGCTTCATGCACATCTTCATTGTTGTTAAATTTTTTATCTCAAAGATCTTTTTTTAGTTTTAAACAAAATGGGAATGTTATACAATGTTCTATAGATTAACCCGGGATTTTATACATATAAAATTTTAAATGGTGACAAATTGACGTTGTTTAATGTATCTATATTTCTACTTGTCGAGACTACTACCGCTATTTTATTCTTTTTAATAATGCGCAAGGTTTTTATATTATGAATATTTTCTTTTTGGAACCACACGGTTAACTAAAAATGCAGAAATATTCATATCAATTATATTTGTTATAAAATTATTATAATGTTAGATGGCCAAGTGGGTTCGAATTTTACTTCCGGCAAGTCACATTTAATTTAAAAACGCTGAAAAAACGACGGACAAACGGACGGGCGGACAGACCGTATGCAATAGGCTTTTTTATATGTATAAAAGTCTAAAATAAATAACAGTTACTGGAGGATATAGGTAGGTGGAGAAGCTCGTCAAAACCACAGTTCTTCGTACCAACTTGGACAGTTGCGGTCTTTGGACAGGGCATTATCGTGTATAAAGCGGACAATTTGACTTAGCATTTCACTCCTCTCTTCCTTTATAACTTTGCGCAGCAATAAACTGACATAATACTTTCCGTTTACCACTGCGTTATTCTTTCTTCAAAATCAGTTAGCTAAATTTCCTTTGAATCCGAAGAGATCGTTGATAGTATCTTTTTCGTTGATTGAGCCATCTTTGCCTTGTCTGCGCCATTTTATCGATTCTATTTTTGTTAGAAGATTTTATTACAGGATCGCGGTTTTATTTTCTGTAACAATGGATTGAAGATTTGTTGTTACAACAGAGATTTAAAAATTGTTTACAACAGGTCGCAAGTTGTTGTTTTTGAACCGCTAAAAGTCGGAGCACCAATCTGGCACTAATTTTATTTATGGAGAATGCGTCGCATAATTGTATCGAATAATTTTCTAATTTTAAACGTCTACTTAGTATTACCTCACGATCGACGAGGGTGACGATTTCTTTTGAAAGTATTTCGGCTGGCTAATCTGCATTTGGCTCATCTTCGATGTTTTCTAAGTTTAAACAAAATTGTTTTGCTTATTTCTTTATAGTCCGTCATCACCATCCAAACGTTATTTATAATCATTGGCATTAAGATTTTTAGCAAGAAATTTAATTACGTTTTGGTACTCGATTTTTAAGATTGTGTAAAATGATACGGCACTACCAACTCAAGTGTCTGTTGCTATGTGACTGAAATGATTCGGCCGCTAAAATATTTTCGAACATACAAACCAAAGATAGCGCTATCTGACACTACTATTATTTTGTTTCTACTATTGCTGGAATATAAGCCGTGACACTGTGATAAACAATTTATATAATAATTTAAATCTTTTTGTATAAAAATTAAAATTAGTTAATACAGTAATCAGACTGCTGCTAAAAAAGTTTCTAAAATAGAAAATTTTTTTGAATACACAATAAGTTGCTAAATATCATCGGAGACGTAATTCTCATCTTATTCATCAAAAAAGTCGAAGAATGCGATTTCTTTCAATTATACAACTCATTTTTCTAGCATATAATATGCATTAGTGCAAAAGGTAAAAATAAGTTAAAGAAATTGTAGAGTTTGATAAAGTTTCTACATTTTCAATATATTTGAAATTGTTTCGTTTTTTCGTATGTTTGACTTATGTCGTCGTCAATTTGATTTCACAATGTTATTTAAATTTTTGATATGACGTATTCCGGTTAGTTCTGATCTTTTTGTTCAAAAAGATGTTTCTTTAACAAGGAAAAAATTGATAAATCAATCAAAATGTTTTCCATTATTAGTTATGAGTTTTTAAAATATTCATCGACCCATTTTTACACTTCTTAGAAATTATAAAAGTGCGTATCGAAAAAGGTGGTAATCTAATGGGACCAAGTTTGGAGAATACGTGGAGTGCGGAAGTATTTTCCATTAGAGATTAGCAGTTATTTTTTACTGCTAAAGCAACATGAGACCGAACATTATTACGGTAAAAAAGAACTATTTTTTAACGTTTATTAGCTACTGTAGGCTTTTTTTGGTACAAATTTCGCTCAAATTGAGTAATTGTTGTTAGTAGTGGTCTCCAGTAACGGTTTTATTCGGTCTTAATAGTTCATAGAAGACCACGTCCTTTTAGTCCCACCAGATACAGAGCATTATCGTGTGGCTATGGATATTGCGCTTTAGCGTTAAACTGGGTGGTTGTTGAGGGTTCACCCATGATTTTTTGCGCTTGGGATTATCCATTTTTTACCTTTGTTACAATACGAAACGAAAACTCTTTATACGCTGCTTAGCAAGCAAATATCTGCAGTGGCACCTTTCAACAATTCATATGATAGCCATTTTCTTTCCTTTTGGATCTTTCTTATGTAATCTTTCTTATATGTAAAGGTTAGAAATGATTGCTTTATCAACATGTAATGTCCTTGCAAGTTTCTTGAATGTTTATGCCAGATTTTCAACTAATAAATTGCCTGTAATTGAGCCTTTTCTAACTTTCTTGGCTGATCTGAGTGTTCTTTGTCATTTACATCATAACCACTATTTCTGAAATGTTGAAACCGAAATTTATAGTTAAAATTCGATAGTACTTTATTACTACAAGCTTCTAAAAGCATTTGATAAGCTTCCAGCAACTGATTTTTTCAAATTAAACTTGAAAAGCAGATGTCAAAAATGCACTTTAGAACGTTCCATTTTTGAAACTCCAAAACAATAAAATTGAGGAAAAACTGTCTTAGGTTATACAGAAATATCAAAACCAACGATATGGCATTTATCGATATTTGTTCTAACAGTTAGCTTCTAATTATTTGCAATCCATGTCACTGATCAGAACTAACCGGAACAACTGATACTTAATGGAGTTGGAATGGATTTTCTGCGCATAAATTTTTGTTTTTGTTTATTTTTTGCCCCTTTTAAACGTTTTGAAAGTCTTGCAAGACATCTTCGTGCTCTGAAATTCAATAGCTATATGTGTGTTGAATATAGTCCTTTTGAGTGATTTTGATGTTCCCAAATAAATTAACTGCTTGAATTGATTTTTCAGTTTCTATACTCAAAACTTGATCTATATATCATTTATTGCAAAAAATTTAAAATAATGCAAATGTTTTCACGGTCGGTGTTATTGTGCATCGTGTGGTTGGTTTTCGGGTTATAAAGCCGTGGTCGGAATTCAGAAACTCTTGACGTTTCGTCCACAACTGCGGCGGGCATCTTTAAAAAAATATTCTAAAAGTTAAGTGAATATCCCCTGCGTTTTCGCTTTTATATTCGTGAGAGTATGGTAGGATGGTTCCCCAAAATACACAAGGACGATATACCATTGCTACGCATTGTCAATGCCATCGGTGGTCCTACCTACAGTTGGCCAAATACTTATTCAGTCTGTTACAACCGAACATTGGACATGTCAGCAGTTATATCAAGGATTCCGCACATTTTGTCAACCACCTGCAAGACATACAGCTACGGGAGGAAGATCTAATGGTCAGTTTCGATGTAACTTTCCTGATTACCAAAGTGCCGATTCAAGATACTCTGGATCACCTGACAGAAATTTTTCATAGCGATATCTTACAGCTATTTCAGCAGTGCCTTACGTCTAGTTACTTTGTTTGGCAGAGCGTATATTACGAACAAAAAGACGAAATAGCAATGGTAGCCCACTTAGCCCCGTAATGGCAAATAACTACATGAAGAAATTTGAAAGATCGCTATTAATACAGCACCATTAAAACCCGTGATATGGCTAAGATACGTCGATGACATTTTTGTGATATGGAGACGCGGAAAGAAGACCCTACCACAATTTCTTTTGCATTTGAATTCTATACACCCAAGCATACAGTTTATCATGGAACTGGAAATCGAGCGATAGAACAGCTTTCTTAGATGTACAGGTGTTGAGATAGGGGAATGGACATTTATCACACACCGTGTAGATGAAACCCACGCATACAGACAGATAACTTTATAATCGGTCAAATCACCATCCAACTCAAAAAAGAACGGTTGTGAAAACATTGGTAGATCAAGCACGACAAATATGTTAGCCACAGTTTTGGATGAAAAACTAAAAAATTTGGAAGAAGCCTTACAAGGAAATAGCTACTCGAGGACGTAGATAAATAGAGCAACTAAAACTAACAGCACGTACGAAAAACACAACCGAAATTGGCGAAATAGGCAAAGCTTTTTTTACCTTATATCAACAGGGTTACGGACTGGATAAGGAAAATTTTTAATAAACACAAGGTGAAAGCCACCACCAAGACACGAGATTTGCTTAGACCAGCTAAAGATACAAAAAAACCCACAGGATACACCAGGGGTATACTGCATACCTTGCTCGTGTGAGCAAGTCTACATTGGGATTATGGGGCGAACGATTACTACCAGGATAAAGGAACACAAACGTCATCTATGCTTTAATCAACCCGAAAAATTAGTAGTTTCTGAACACGTTTTGGAAAATCTTAATTACGAAAACCAACCACACGATACACTAATTCCTTTTATTATTGTCCAAATTAACAGTTCAAAAATTATTAACAGACAGCAATTTTCTTGGCTGCAATTTTTTTTTAACTTTTATATTATGCAAAGTTGCTGAAACTTCTTTTGCACAATATTGTTACTTGAACAGTGTCTTACTTACATTACGAAATTCGTTTGTTGCAAATATGAAATTAATGAGTGACGAGATCGCTATTCATACGTTGGTAGCTTCCAAATGTCTTACATAAAAACCGTTGGTTAGAATAATTTAACTAGAAGGGAGATACCTAAATACTAATATTCAAACGTTAAAATATTTTCTTAGTTCTTATATTTTATCTAATCAAGATCGTAAATGGTTTACTGCTGTACTCAACCGACAATAAAATAAAGTTAGATGAGGCAGCAATTGTGTCGTAGCTTTTCAAGTTGTTTTTATTTGTCATGTAAATTATAATTATTTTTTAGTTGTCAACAATTGGAGCCATATCACATTTGTAATAAATGCATTACATGAAATACAACTGATTGTGAATGGTTAAGAATATGAACCTCATTACGGATCAAATTTCCCGAATCGTTCAATTATTTTACCTCTATAAATGCTAAAACGGCTACTTATCGGACGTGATTTATAAAGTTTAATGTCATAAACAGAAAGTATAAATTCCTTGATGCTGTGTTAATACAAAAATGTAATTATACAGCAAAATAACGTTATAAAAAAACTATATTTTATAAGTTAAATTTGTTGTATATTTTAATGTTATGCATTTGGTGCAGGTATTTACAGAGCATATTAATCGAGCCCGATAAGCTCAGGTATGAGCATATGAATAACAACTTTGTATTGGTTGCCATCTCATAAACCGCAAGGAAACCTTGATGAAGGCCAATACCAAGTGCCGGCCTTTACCTTCAGGAGCAATAAAAATTTTACTGCACTCTAGCCGCTGTATCTCAAAGGTTTGTCGCTGGTCGCAAGCGGAAGTGCATTCCTATGCAGCCGAAGAGGCGAGCACTCTTCGGCGGCCGCGGCCCATTGGCTGCTCCGCGGTGCACTTGTGCATCGCCGCGCATGCAACAGGTTTTCTATTAATACCGCCACCATCCTCGTGTTCTTCTTCCCTTCACATTCCAGCGAGGACCAAAACAAACGGCGATTGCGGCGGATGGACGGGGCGCCGCAAGGCCAGCATTTTGCCGGAACTCTCAGCGCCGAACTGCGGCCACACTGATGGCGTACGCCAGTCCCCACGTCGAGCATAGTGTAACAACATTAATAAATAGAGTTGTACTCCCTCATGTCCGCAGTGCAAACCTCGGCGCGACTGCGGACTTGGACTTCGACAGGTCCGGGTGGCCAGCAATTCGGCGAGTGCTCGCGCGATGGTGGACGAGGCGATGGCTCTGATAGCGGCAATCGGCGCGAGTGATAATGGGCCGCCAGGAGGCGAGCTTCCCGGAAGTAACTCGTAGTGGAAGAATAGGCGGCGCACTGCCGGCCGGGATGCTCGATGCCCGTCAGCCCGGGCGACGATGAATTAAAATACCGCAGCCGAGTAATCAAGACTAATAGCTCATCCTAAATTGGATGAGTGTGGCTGCGATTTCAATCTCGAGCTGCTTCGATCCCTCCTGACAATGGAGTCTCTCCGAGCTCATCAAACCCATAATTGCACCAGTGAAAACCAGAAAACGCAAAGAGTCATCTTTCCACTGACGTAATTACCAGCAGGTGATGCAAGCAATTAGTGGGCAATTTCAGTTGATTCCAAATAATGACACGAAACTGCAGATGGTAGATTCATTACAGTGTACGGTGGGTTGCCCATTATTGACCAAACTGGGTTGTAACGATAATTTTACCAAGAAAAACTATAAGGCGCATTCTGCCATTAAAAAGGTGGTATTTAATAAAATACTGCTTCGAGTCCAGTTTTAAGGGCGTAACTCAACCTTAGTTGATGGTTATTTTAACTATCAGTATGCTACCTACCATTTTTGGATTAAGTGTTTCTTCAGTAAACTAGTGATAGATTTTTTAAATCAACCACTGAGCAAGTTTGGAGCCTCCAGATGGGTAATGTGGCGACATCTGGGCGGCAGGCCGCCAATGCGAGGGCGGAGCTCCAAAGCTGAGAAACGGATTTTTCCAGTGAACCATGCAAATGCGCCGCAGCGGAATTGCCTTTTTTGGCGTCTCGGTTCATTTAGGTAGGTGAGTTTTTGACTGCCATTTATATGCATTTACAATAAAATTAAAAGATTATGTTCAGAACAGCGTTATCTGCTGAAAACTCCTTTAGCAGATTAAAAAAGTTTGTTGTTACTTAATTCATGTTTAGAATTTCTAAAAAGTTGTAATTACGTTAATTATATACAAAATTATCACTATCTGAGTAGAGATGAGCCGTTTGCAGAAGGCGATAACTATTAAAAATGTTTCAATTTTTATTTCACCTATGGTTCAATTAATTTATAATACAAGGGTTTCCTATAATAGAATTTATTAACGTTAGATGAATCAAATAATTTTTAATTAAAAAACGCTTTAACTGTATATTTTGGTATAAAAATACTATTAGTAATTTCATTTTTGTACATAATAATAATGGTCTTTATTATTAACAAAATATTGAGCAATCTGTAATCAAAGTTATGTATCTTCTTTTATTTTTATAAATATTTTCGAAATATCTCTCTAACGAAGTGTATTTTAATTATCATTTTGTTAACGACGGATAGTTATTTTCATGCTCCATCCCATTTGTTTTCATTAATATTTTTAGTTTTAGTTTTATTATTTACTCCCGCCTTTTTAATTTTTATTTTTTCATCCTCCTACTTTAACTAAGAGCGCATTTTGAAATATTTTATTGTTAAATTTTTTTTGCTAATTAGATGTAGTGTCGCAACGACCAGTTTGTCATTAAAAAATGATTTAATAGATTGTATTGTCTATTCTTCGGTTGCTAGCCTTGTTCGGTGTTTTGAAACATTTGATGAAGTAAATTGCCGAAAATTAAAATTATAGGGGTTTTTTAAACGCGACGTATTAAAATATCGACCGTGAAAGGCCTCGAATTTATTAAAAAATTAATTATATTAGACCAGATTTATTTTAGTATTTTGTGCCTTCAAAAATATCTCATAGAATGTAGTAGAGCATGAATTGAAAACAGAAGGATCAAGAGATTAAGGGACCATCTTCTAGCATCCAATTACCATTACAGTATTTGTGAAAAGTAGATGCAATTTTTTAAATTTATCAGTTAATATTTTTTAGAAGCAATGCGCTTTTTTGGAATCTTCCTTGTACAAATAAAACAGTCCCCTCATGTGATTAAATGCTGTTTTAGGTAATCTATTTTTTGGTCAAAATACTTTTTTTGTGTATGCACGCAGTATTTAATCACATTAAATGCATAGATGTTGTGAATATATGGACTTTATATTATTGAGCTGTTACACCTTTTATATTATTAAGAGCAGATTGCCTAGAATTTTTTAATCTAATTTCTAACGTTACAATATCAGTAATTTCTTTATACGCTTTCAAATTAATAACAAACCTGTAATAAATACTGGCAATTTTTCGAAACAGCACTAATCTATATAATTCCAATATTTTACGATTACGGCGATGCAAAAACAATTTATATATTAAAGTAATTAATGTGCAGGTACGAATTTAGCCTTGTTTAACGCGAAACTAAACAAAACGGTGTTGTACACTTTATGTAACTTTTTGCTTCAACGTGAAACAAAAGCACCAGCTAGTAAATAAAAATTGTTTAGAAACGATAAATTAGCAGCTCAAAGTTTTAAATGCGTGAGTTTGTCGAATGCAATTATTTAATATTTTCATATAAAGCAACAATAAAAGTAAAAACTTACTGTAAATATTGCTAAAATTTAAAAATTTTTTAAAGTAATTTCAAAGACATTTAGTAAATATTCCAATACAGTTGATTTATGACTGCTTTTAGGCGAATAATAGGAATTTTCAATGATGCCTCGTGATAACTTCAAACGTAACGCGAACATGACATTAATGAAACAATTATTTGCAAACAATAGTTCACAAGATGAAAAACAAATACATAACAAGCAATTATTTTTAATTAACCATAAAATTTCGTATACAAGGTTTATTTAGAAATTATACGTGACGGTCTTATTATACTTGCATACGCGAGCAATAAATACATTGCAACATTGTGTGCTAATGTATAGAAATATCAATCTGCTTTAATTTAAACAACCATCCAATTTGTAATTGCTTCGTGACGATTATTATATGTTTCATTAATATTGCATTGTGGTGACGCATGACATAAGGTAATTGCTGGATTTTAATTGCCCCGAGAAAAAATGATCAAAGTAAATATAGTTCTGTATTAAAAAAATTGTCCTTAGCCTAAAGATAAGCGAAATATACGAGTTTTTTGCAAATCAGTTTTTTTCATTTTTTGTTCTAGAAAAATAATAAAATTCTATTTTTGTTAAATTAATACACCTTAAAATGCTGGAATTTAGAAATCATGAGTGAATTAAGATAAAGTAAGTTTGAGTACTAAAATACATTATAAAGGTTTAAATATAATTTTAAGTTTTCCCTTACAGAAAAAAAATTATCACGTTGCCGTTTATAATAGTTTCGAATATAACAACTTTTCTGCGAGTAATGCTGGTACAATTTACACATATTATAGTTAGTAACATTTTAATTATAAGTTAGACCATATAGATATATTGTAGTACATGGTAAACAGGGTTATATCAATAATTGCTTTTAATGTAAATGTCAAATAAAAGAATCTTCATAATTTTTTATAGATTTAGCTTATTGTAATTTATTATCGCACAAAAAAATCGTTCTTTTGCATTATTGGATCCGAAATAAATTAACGGTAAATTAATTGTTTAAATTTTTTCGTTTCTATAGACTCTACCAGTCATAAAGATTTAAAACTCTTTTTACAAATAATGCTTTTATATGTATAAGGAACACGGTAGGACGCAAATTGCGTTTTATTTAAAGTCAAACAATCTATTAATTTGCGCTTGGCGCCATTTTGCGCACGCTTCCCTTGCAATACCATTTTTGGTCCAAAGATCACACTTTTCTGTTATCTGACCATGGTTAACCCATATCGCATTCAAAACTATAACTCACATCTCGTCTCTCCCAGACGAATCTAAAAAGCCCCCAACCATTAAAATCGCTTGCTTCTTCGATTCACAGCGTGTGTTTTTCTTTGGCGCTCTAATAATATTTATATCTACAGGTATAGGACAAAATAATGGAAACACTTGTGGAAGTCGGAACATCTTGTATTAATACGGTGTTGATCTATATCTTCATTAGAAGATCTAAATCTTGTATTAATACGGGTTGTTCCACCTTTAGCATGCAATACAGCTTAAATTCTGGACGGAATAGACCAATACAAGTCCTGAATAGTGGTGAGTGAAATTTGAAGCCATTCTTTACGCAGCCTAGTCTCTAACTGAAGTAGAGACGAAAAAGGTAAAATATACGTCTAACCCTGTTTTTTAAAACAGCCCATAGAAGCTCGATTTGATAACTGGGCGGGTCAGGAAAGATGTTGAACCTTATTAGTATGCTCTTGAACAGCGGTGTGAATGGGGGCGCATTATTATCCTAGAATATAGCATTCCCATCTAGAAACAAAGTTTGCACCATTGGGTGGACCTGGTTAGAGTTCTCTATACACTGCTGTAACCCGACCGTGTAACGCGACGAAAGGGACACTCCTTGTCGTATGCTCCAGGGGATTCCATTCATTTTTCACAAACAGGCTCAACTTAGGCTAACTATATTGTTACTGATTAATTTTTAACTGATATTTTACGTTTTTAAAAATACCATGTTTTACCATAAATACGAAAACGACTTTTAACGTGGACTATAGAAACATAGCGCGCTCCAAATTGAACGTCAGTGTTTTAGTTTTGCGTTGTTTGCATTCTGTGAACGTCGATAGTTTGTACAGTTGGTATCTAAACATATGGCAAAGTCATCATGGCATAGTATCCTATGCATCAATATCATACAAGTTTATTATAAAAATAGGTCGTTGAACGACGAAGCTCATTTTCATTTAAGTGGCTCTGTGTATCGTACAAAATGTCGCGTTTGAGATAGTGAAAGTCCACGTGTTATTTATGAAAAACCAATGCATCTACAAAAATGCACCGTTTGGTGTGAAATGTCGGTTGGAGGAATCATTGGCTCGTGCTTTTTTGGAGACGAAGCTAGCAACGCTAATGATGTACGCTATCAGGAGATACTAATTACCATTTTCTTCAATGAAATCGACGATTTGAACTTGAGTGATATGTGGTTTTAACAAGATGAAGCCACATGTCATACACTGCGTGAAATACTCATTTTACTTCAAACCACATTTCCTGGACGTGTTATATCGATTGGCCATCGCGTTTTTGAGATCTAATCTAATAGACATTTTCCTCTGGGGCTATTTGTAAGAAAGAAACTACGTCAACGAGCCTGCTATGTTCTAGGGCTTCAAGAGTACTTCAAACGTATTAATAAAAGTTGTATTTATGTAAAAGTATTTTAGAAAACCGTGGTAGAAGAATTGTCGCATGTCAAAGGAGTCGTGAAAGGCCTTCGGTCTACATCATATTTCATATGTAACAGTCAAATCTGTGTTTTACACTAACAGATATAAAATTCGGTTTCTTCTAATATTTTTTATTTTAATTATGAAAAATTTTCTAAAGTTCAATTTGGATCACTCTATAATTGACAATATTAAAAACTTTCTTTAACAGAAAATAAATAAATAAGTAAGATGCTTAAAATACATACATTAAAAAAAATTTGCGTTTAATTTTTGTGATAGAATGGAGCGATTACGCTAATTGTGTGATTTTATAAACTAGCAATGAGTGGGCGATTTTGGAGGTCTTTCAAAAGTTTAAAAATTAGGACTTTATTGACAGTATAACGGTAAATATGTGGACCAGCTATAACTATTATACATTACAAATCACATGCATTTGAAAAAGCAATCAGATGTAACACGTGAACTTAAGTATAATGTATTTATAAGTGTTATAAAGGTGATATCAAAAGGATCGTTAAATCGTTTACAGTACTCTCTTTACTGACAAAAATTTGTTTGTAGTTGAGGAAATTTTTAAGTATTAGGGTATTATTGCATTGCAATAAGTTACGAGTTAAGCGCTAAAAGTTTCTGGTATTACTGTATTTCAGTGGTGATACGATTGCTTTTTAATATAGCCTTCAAGTACCTATTTCCAAACATGTACTACATTATTTTAAGAAATATTCTGAAGTTTTATTTAAAAAAAACTTCAAAATATCTTTCGGAAAGTCTCCGTTTTTGTTAAATTTTCTACCTCGAAGGTATTTCTTTACTTTTGAAAATATATAGTAGTTACTGAAGGCTGTATTCTGGGCGAGAAAATTCTTCAGTAATCTGGGAAAATTACAGAAGGCTAACTTTTTTTTTGATAATGCCACATAATTTATACAATGAGTAACAGTCTCCGTTTACCACTGTATTTCTTCTAAATCCCAAATATAAATTTGCTTTCTTGGGCTGTTTTTCGTTCGATGTACACCATTATATTGATTATTTTTTTGCTAGGGGATCACAGTACAGAGTCATGGTTTTAACCCTAAAGATGGCACTATCTGTGATATTACCAGTAATTGTTACTGGAACAAGCTCGGGCCGAAGACTTTTGGCGCTTATTGCGTACAAAAAATAACGGTATTCTATTTTGAAAAGCTGGAAGTAAAAGTATTAATAGAAGTATACCAGAGTTCTTGGTGGTAATTCTGAATTAGTGGTCAAGGACCGCAGTACTTATAGTTATATATAACTAAAATATAGCAAAATTGGGTATCTGCTTATTTTTGCTTCTTATCCTTAACCTGCTAGATTACAAATTGTGATTAATGCTTTAAAATGTGGCTTTTTAAGAAATACATTTTAATAGTGTAACCATAAAGAGTTCCCTTTCCAACTAAATTATTTAATTTAATTGATTTCTGTTTTTGATGCAGTTATAGTACTGCTTCAAGATTATTGGTACTCTTTATACTATTCTTGCTTTTGAATTTATGCAAGAACGTGTGTAGATGATGCTGTTAATTATAAATTATCCGATTGTTAGATAAGCTTGTTTGGATTCAATAAGAATTTTTATCAAGAATTTCAATAAAACAATAAACGACATGCTTACCTTAATTGTTTATGACTTCTGGGCAACATTCCACTAGCTTCGACAGTAAAAATTACGAAATCGCGTTTTTATCTTTACATCGTTGTTGAAAAAAACATTTCTCATATTTTCGAAGAACAATCTGAAAAGATGATAATCTGAAGGTGCTAATTAAGAAAACACGGCAGATATTTGGGACCTTTCGACCAAGGTCTTGAATTGCATTTTTGGTCAGATTAGCAGCGTGGGCATAAGCGTTATTATGCTGAAAAAATATACGTGGTCGCAAGTCGCCTCGTTTAAGTGCATTTTCTAAACGTAAAACTCTGCGTTGTATTCGCACATTTTGTACTAAATTATAAATTTCCAATGTAGCTAGACACATAATATGATTTTGCCTGGATGAATCTCTGAACAAGGTGTCGCCTGCTTTGCTCTGCTTCATGTTGACGTAAAGGCACTAGTTTTTATAGCCGGCTATTGTGTGGTAAAAATTTGTGTTTATAAGTAGCAAAGTAAACTAGCAACGATAGTGGAGTGCTGAAGCCTGTCTCTTTCGTTCAGAGTATCCATCGATGTCTTGGACCTCGTCCATTAAGATACATTCAAAAACAATAAATAACTTTTGTAGAATAGAGTTCAAACGATATATAACGCTGTAAATATTTTTGCACTTATTGAACAAACGGTGGAAAATCAAACTTACCTAACACCTCAATTGGACATTTGGTGGAAGCGAGCATGTTAATACTTACGTAATGTGAGAATATGGTTGCGGTAGATATCCACGTGTAAATGGAAAAAATGTCACTCAATATGAGGATTAGAAAAGCAAATTAAATGAAAAAATTTAAGGCACCTAAAAATAGCGATTTTAATTATGTGCTATTAATTAAACTATTATTAACTCTGAACTGAACAATGTACACTGTGACTTTATTCAATTGCAAGTAAATGTTTAGGACGTAAAACTAACACTATTATAATATTTCGAACGCCATAACAATAATTTAAAAATTATTATGCAAGGATTCTGTATTTTTTTTAAATTAGCATAATGTCACTTTTGGTTCTTTTGAAAAAAAATCTTATTAAGCTTTTTTTTGTTATAATTGCGTAGTATCACTTACAAGTAATGTCATGGAGTTCTTCTGCTCCGATCGTTATCAAATTTAGTATACAGTATGATATGACTGAGGGATGAATACATGTTATTGCTTTTTGCTGTGTGACCCAAGACAGACGAGATAAGAAAGGTCAAAATGACGAAACATCAGGCATATATTGTGTTGTGTGTATATTGTCCATATCACTATTTTTTCGTGGTGGTTGATCTTCAAGACTAAACTCTCCTCCGCGAAATCTTTGGTACCACTTTTTGCACGTTGCATGACTTACAGCATTCTCACCATATGCAGCACAAATCATTTCGGTGGCTTCAGCAGCGTTTTTCTTATATATAGGTGATATATGTATTTTTTCCTAATAACCACTACATCTGGCGAAACTTCAGATTCAATTGCTGCCGTTTGGTTTGG
This sequence comes from Sinelater perroti, assembly GCA_036346155.1. Lineage (NCBI taxonomy): Eukaryota > Metazoa > Arthropoda > Insecta > Coleoptera > Elateridae > Sinelater > Sinelater perroti. The sequence goes on along the minus strand of JARFIY010000359.1, from coordinate 20,511,870 downwards.
AAATGTTTTTTCCATGTAAGACGCTGATCAAGATGTAATCCTAGGTACTTAGTTTCTGTTTTTGTTGGAATTTCTACATATAATTATCAAGAAAAAATTAGTAATCATCCTAGTGAACTAGTCCACCAACTGTCTACCAACGTCCTCCCAGTGAGACGACTAAACAGAACCTGGCCTTGTGACCTGAGAACCCCCTAAAGCAATAGGATTACTGCAAGAGTGCCACTGCTGAGTGGTTTCTCTTAACACTGCTCATTTATTGTCATCACATTTACTTAATACTCCATGTAGAGTAGATTGTAAATTTACAATGTTAATAAAAAAAATACATGTATTTTTTGATAGGGCATAGGAGTCACAAAGTTTTATGAAAAAATTAGTTTTGCTAATTGAATTCTTATGATATAGAATGACTCAAATAGTGCTATAGGCAACTTAACTGACTTTAATAAATATACAAAATTACTTGGGACAAAACAAACGTTTTTTTTATGCAGGGCATAAGATGACAATTATATTATATATAGATAAAAATAGAATATTATCCACAATAAAATAAGGATTTGTAGTAATTCAGAAATGAGCAATAATGTATTAATTATAATTAAAAAAAATACTAAGCCGATTAATATACGCAAACATTTCTGTTTAATTAAGTGACTGCTATTATCGGCTACAGTAGACTTTTTATTCAATTCCTCACAATAAAACATCCACATTTAATAGCAACCTCCCGATTGGAGGTATAATTGTGATAAATTTTAGAAAATTGAGTTTTAACTTTTACGGGATGTTCTCCATAGTTTTTTGCTATCAACTTAAAGTCAAGATAGAACTTTGAATTTGAAGAAGAACAGGCTTAGCAGTCCAATTAAGCAATACTGAAAAGGATACATAATTAGGAAGCTAAAATAAACTAACACTTTCTACGATAAACCTTATATATAAATTAATAAAAAATAATATTTTTGCCATTGTAAGTTGAGGATTTTATATAATGAAAATTCCATTAGAAGGTCGAAAAATATTATCTAATAAGATGGGTAAGTCAAATTAGATATGAAAGAATGCAAATGTGCTAAAGGTTTCCAAAAAAAGTCACATTGTGCAAAGTAGACAAAGAAATAGCAAATTCTGTCAAGTCACTCAAGTATATAAAATCTCACTAAGAACATCTATCTAGAACTTAGCAAACAACTTTAGCTGCTAAAATTTTGGGGTGCTTACCGTTTGTAATTTTCCAGGAAGTAACGGAAGGAATTTTGTCTATATATGCATCATGATGTTGATCTACTAGAAGAATAATTTGGAGGCATAAAATGAGATGTTTAAAGAGGATAATGTTTGAGGGCATATTCTGGGAGTCCTTCGAAAGGATACAAGAACATGAGAATGGTAAAAACGAGTATCTCTTTTGGTCTGTTAAATATCGTAAGTATTTTTTTGATTCACAGTGTGCTTCTGTTTTAGTTATTCTATATTCATTAGTCATGTGAATTTATTAGTAGTATCATTTTCTTTACTGTTATAATAATTTTGCAAATGAAGACTATTTTTTCTCATACGTGTATTTTTGTCTTTCTCACTAGGTTAAAAATACCTGTCTAGTTGTCCTGATTTTCTGTCATATTATTTAATAAAACCGGTTAGAATTGCACAATTAAAATAACCTGAATAATTCTTTAAATCCTAGGAATATTTTTAATCTCTGCAACTTCTATTTTAAGGAATACTTAGTCATTGTAAGAAATGAATGTTTCTGTTGCAATACATTTTTTATTGTCAAACATAACTGAATTTTCTGACGTCTTAACACTTCTATGAGAAAATGACCTTTACTCGATGAAGATCCATGTCAAACGCTTGAAAAATTGGCAGATTTTTTGAATGTGAAAGCAAGGAACGAATTAAAACTGAAAGACGTCGAAAGACGTTTTCCATTCGCGAACATTTGCTTCACAGGTAAAAAAAGTAGGGATTTTTGCATTGTGTCTTGGCTGGTGATAAAAAATTGAATCATTGCAAGAACCTTAACTGCAGAAAAGTTAGATGTATCTTTGCCCAAGCATTATCATCGAACTCAACATCGACGCTAAAGCTAAACATCTATGGTTCGAAGGTAATGTTTTATATTTGGCGGGAACAGAAGAGTGTAGTGTTGTCTGAGTGTAGTCTGTCTGAGTAGCGCATTAATTCGTTTCAAAATATTAAAGATCGCATTACAGGACAAGAAATCCGCTTGTTGCCAAAAAAGATGTAAAAAAGTTTTAGGCGACGATAGACACTGCTTTGAATATTTTACGCTTTATATTTTTTTTAAATAAACATTTATGTTTAAGAAAAATCTTTAAAATTAATTCCAAGTCTCAATACCGGGTATATAAATATGTCATAGATTTTTAGATTTTTAGTTTTTCAGCTTAACGTTAAATTTAAAACTTACCTTATAAGTTTATGAGGTCTCTATTTGGAAAAATCTGTGAGCATCGTTTCGAAATAAATGGTACGGTTTACAAGGAGCTAAAGATTTTAAATATTTTTGTCTGATATTTTTTCGTACCTTTTCTTAAATTCTACTTTGTTCTTAACCATTGTATGTGTCTTGAACAGTTTGATTTTGGTATTGCTTAATGCTGGTTTTATTTTATGACAAAAGAAAGTCAAAGTATCTTGAGGTAAAATTTAAGTAGTTATCGTTTATCTATTTTATTATGTCTTTGTTATAATTAATCAGTAGGTTTCTATTCCGTATCTTTGCCCGGTATGTTTGCTCACAAGGACTGGACATACCTTGACCGTGCTACAACTTTGAATTCAACACTACGAAACAATGTACTTACATAAAGTACACAAGATATCCAAATTTTGCGAATGTGTGACCATTGGTTTTTAAGAAAATCAAAAAAAAATTTTTTTTGAAAACAACAGAAAAACTAATCTGATTAGTTCACAATATTCACACGTTATACACAAAATTAGAGCGAGTATGTACTTTGAATTTATATGATATTTTAATGTACTTCAACGACTATCACTACAATGTCCTGTCAGTTATTTTTTCCATTGTAGAAGATAAGGTATTATCAATTATCATAAATTGTTGAATAAAAAATTTAGCACACACTTTTGACTGTAGGACCCCCGCCATTGTGTTCTACGGGAAAAAATATATACGAATTATTAAAAATTTAGGCTCCGCCTAAAAATACATAAAAAATCCCTGGCAACTGGACTATAATGTCATGAATGCATGTACGAAAAGTAAGCAAACAAGAGTAATTAATATTTATGGCTATTAGATGTTTATTTAGTCAATGTATAAATTATTTATATTTAATTTGATTTTTATGAACAACAGTTTTATAAAATATTTTAAAATACAAAAGAATAAATTCCAATTAAGCGCTTTATTGATGCGATTAATGTCGGATAATATCTAGAAAATAAAAACAACTTATTTGATATTAGTTTTGTTTTTGTTAATAATAGGCAGCAGTGTAGAATGGCACTTGCACTTCAATAAAGTCGTACATATCTTAATTTCTTTTAAGATCAGTAATTCCTTATTCTTGGGAAATTTAAAAATTTCATATTGTCTGCTTTAGTTTTTCTAACTGCTATATATGCATTTTTTCTTAATTGTTGCTTTTGAACTATTAATTTGTTTTTCAAACATATCATTTTTATTTTTTTACAACTTTATTTGCCTGGTTTTTGTATAATTATAATCCTTGAAATTATACGACGGTAATTCGGAAGAAACCTCGGTTTGCGCGTGCGTGAGAAATAGGCGGGAATAGCAAAACATGCCTTGTGGCGCTGTACGTAGTAATTCGGTAGGCAGTGCGGGGTGGAAGAAAAATGTTGGGTTGCATTTTTATTCGTCCGCTGGATCAATTGAAAATGTACGCTGTCATAAAAAATACCGCCAAATTTAAAATATGTGTAGTAATGCGATTTCTGTGTGCGAAAAAACTTTCGGCTGCTGCATCGCTTTGGCGATGACGCTGCGCTTCAAGATGTTACAGGATGGCTTCATTTCCAGGCTGGAGAAGGAATGTCAAACCTTGTAAGACGTTATGACAAGTGATGTAATTTACATGGCGATTATGTCGAAAAGTAACGTACTGTTGTAGGTTTCTAATGTGTATAATAAAGTGCCTCATGTTGTACTTGTTTAGCTCTATATATTTCACTAATCTTTTCTATTTCATTTCTTTGTAATAAGTTTAAAACATTCTTACTTTTTTCTTATGTTTTACGTTATTTTTGATGCTTGCTTATTATTTCTGTATTCTTAAAGATTATACCCGATATAATCTGAACAAAGGAGAAAGAATTTATTGTTAGATTGAAAACTATACCAAATTGTTAAGGTTCATTATATTCTATTATCTCCTTATTTTTATTTCTTATTTAAAATGTTACATTTGCTGTTAATACGGCTCGTTATGTATTATACAGCTTGAAAATATTTTTTATTAAAACGAGGTTTGGCAGCGGCCCCCCGGAGAGCTTGTCCAACTCCGACATGCTTGAGCTTCTTCGCATAGTAGTTTTTAAAAATAAAAACACGATTAAAAAGCTCTGTTTGACATAATTGGCGTACGCCGTTGCCATGACAACGCATTTACGTATACCCAGTTAGAGTTGACCTTTGACCTTTGACCTTTGACCTGTGTGACAGCACTCATAATTTTTTTTATATATAAGTGCTTTATTACCCCCTCTCAAACGAAAATTTTCCATCGCTTGCGGTTCCGGAAATATATTACCTCAGTCGCGTCTGCCGTCGGGCCGAAATTTGTCCTTCGGAGGCGCTCGGGTCGGCACGGAAAGGCACGAACGATTTGACCTTTGACCTGTGTGACAGCAGCAGCAGCAGCACTCATAATTTTTTATATATATAATTTTGTAGGTTTTTTGGTTTTTGCTTAGTGTTCTGCAACTTAGGTTTCACAGATGCCCAATAGGTTTCGAACGAGTGCAACCCTGAACTATTTTGTGGATTCTCTAATTTTGATACCACATCAAATTCATCGTTTTTGTAAAACTGTAACGTAAATTTAGCGTAATGACAAAAAAAACTTTATGATGTCTCTTGAAAGTCAAAAGAATTCCTTGAAGACATACTTTCCTTTTCACTACGGTTATGAACATTTTGTAGTATGAATACCCTTTCTTCTTACATCCAAAACACGAAAAATATGATTCTTTTTGAATGTGTTAATTATGAATTTACTTTTCGACGCTAGTTTACGAATTGTTTTATTTTTGTAGATAGTCTTTCTCTAAATCTTCTTAAAACTTTTTGTACTGTTGATTAAGCAATTTTATGTGGGCTAATTTTTTGATTTCTCATCTAGTTTTTTAATAAATTACAGTTTTCGTATGTCAAAGATAGACAACAGAATGATGAGTATGTTCTATCCACAATTTAATTTTACACAAAATTTGAAGTTAATATCTATGCGAGTTAGGTGCAACAAGTTATAGTATTACTCTGTCATTCCACTTTAATAAATTTTAAGGTTAATTTGTTTAAAATATGTTGCTTTTTAATACTTGGGGTGTTTAGTTGTTTGATTTATATTCTGTTTTCCTACTCGTTATAGCAGTCAAAATTTGCTATAATATTTTTTATAGTTATAATGGAAATTAAGTGTTTGTTTTCCATGCTTAGTTTTCCCCCAGTTATAAAAAATATCAAGTCTAAAATTATTCTTCATTATTATTGATGGCTTAGTGCGAACATGGCCACGTGGTTGAGGTGTGACTGCAATGTTGACGGACCTGGGTTCGTTCCTGGCCTACTCAGCCATTAAAAATAATTGGGTACCTGCGTTCAGTTTAAGCAAGGGATAATAATGAAGTGCGGTGCTTGCTACATTGTCTTGTGTCAAAGCCGACATATGAGAGTCTGAATCTCAGTTATCAGGCTGTGCTCCCATGTAGGGTGTTAAGCTTTACTATTAAATTATATTATTAATGCCTGATTGCTACAAAAACTTTGCTTTGAAGGGACAAAAATAGCGATATTTTTTCAAACTTCTTATTTGGTTGCATCGACTAAGTTTATTGTAGAAAGGTGATTTCTAATTTATCCCTGATGAATATAAAATGCTAAATTATAAGTAAGAGGGTGTGGTCGAGCGTTTTTATAAGGTAAGATAGCTAGTAAACAATTTTGCTTTTGTTCATATTCTTTAAATTTGTAAGTTGCTACTAACGGTCTCGCATAGGTATTGCACTAAACATAAGTAACTCGTAATATAGATTACCTGATTTCATAAAAAGAAAATAAAAACATGAAATTAAAATTGAAAAAAACCTCTTTTTTTCAGTACAAAAAAATATACAAAGTCTATTTTTTTTTGAACCTCCGATGGGGCATTAAATAAAGACAAGTGTGAATAACAAAATGGTTTTATTGCCGGGAGTTGAGTATAGTCAATGTTATTTTTACACATAGCCACCCTGAACGTTGAGACATTTGTCACGGTGAACGAATTCTCCAATACCCTCTTCATAGAAGGTTGTTGCTGGGACGTTAAGATAGGTCTCCCACTGTGTCTTGTAGCTCTTCATATCTCAAAAAAAGTGAAAGTCACTTTAGGTTGTACGCCGGGTGATTGAATACTTTCTATTGAAATTGTGCAAGAAGCTATTTGGTTACCCCAACAGTATGTGGTCGTGCGTTGCCATGATTAAAACAATTCCAGAAGGCAGGATGCCTCTTCTTTTGTTCTGAATGGCTCTCCGCGTCGATGTAATGTCTGACAATACGCGTTTGTGTTGATCGCAGTCCCCTCCTTTATAAATTCCACGAGCAGCACACCTTTCTGATCCCAGAAGATGATAGTTATGATCTTTTTTTGTGAACGTTTGTTTGACCTTTTTCGGTTTGTTCGGGGAGTTAGTGCGCATCCATATATTGGATTGTTCTTTCGATTCTGGATTGTCATAAAGAATCCAAGTTTCATCTCCTGTAATAATTAATTTTAATAACTCTTCCCCCTCATAAGCGTAACGTGTGACAAAGGTTAAGGCTGATGCTATACGTCGAGTTTTGTAGTCCTCAAAGTCCACAAAGTTTTCGGTAGCGTAGATGTTTCGTTGCAATCGTGTACAAAGTTGATCCTGAAATGCCCGGAAAATGCGCAGACAATTCATTAATGGTAAACCTCCGCCTCTGTCGAATCACTTCGTTAACTCTCTGAACAGGCCTTCACTTGTGACATACTTGTTTCTTTGTCCATCTTCATCATAAACATCAGTTCGGACATCTTTAAATTTTGTATATTATTGTCGCACAACATCATTACTTAAAGTTTATATCGTAAACGCAGCTCATTCTCCAATTAATTCCTGTTGCGCTATTTTTTTTACCTGTAGGAACTGTCCGCACTTGGCGGAAGAACCAATCATGTCGGCCATGTTAACGGGCCTGCAGCTCAGCTTCAAAAATGTTTTGGTAATGACAGATGTTATGGTGGGGAAGTTCCATGGTAGAGCGCATATCTGCCTCATAATAGTTGGCGAATTACTAAGCAGCGCTATGGGAGGTTGAAAGAAAATAGCCCTCGCATGTGGTTTCATAATCTTTGCTGAGATAATGAGAATCTTAAATGTTTTTCTAAATCTGATTATATTTTTTAAATACTAGTTTTTATTTCAGTTTAGTTGTTTTAAAATTAAGTTTGTTAAGGCATGACGGTCTATCGGTAAGATCGCAATAATCTCACGATATTTTTAGAGCAACCCGTGGTATTCAAGGAGCTTTTATGGTACTTTTCTTAAAGTATCATTAAACTTTGTTCCGAACGCTAAACGTTAACATTTTAAAAACATAAATTTAGAAATTTTTATTAATTTGCTTTTATTTTTATGGCAGACCTTGTATACATGTGTAGCATTTTAATGCAGTGTTATGGCGTTTTAAAATACAATAACAATGTGATAACTATTATGATAAATTCCCAGGAGTAAGCATAATTACGTGAAAAGCCATTTCAAATGGAAATTGAAGGAAAGCCTGTACGACGTCTAAGACAACTTAAATATTTATGGTTAGGTTGTTGTTATAAATATACAGCTTAAAAGAATGGCTACAGAAAACTAATTAGTAATGGAAATTTTTAAAGACGCCTTTCAGGTTATGTAAATCGAAGCCTTCTGTTTACGGTCTGAAGTGCCTTTATAAACCGCTTGTTAAAATAGCTAAAATACTTCGGTTTGTTATAAACATTAACGGACAACGCTCATGCGCCAATTCGCGGGCATCTGCAAATCGGCCGGATTTCGGGACCATTCATCCTGTGTTTACGTCAAAACGGCGTGCGGCCGCAGCGATTTACGCAACCGCTCTTATTAGCCAGGCAAATTTCTGCATTACGTCCCATGCGTCCGCAGGCACTCAATTTTCTCATTGAGCCGGATAATAACGGCCGATTTGAATTCCAACTAATCATGCAGATTAGCGCACGTTTAGCGCTTTATTTTCTCGAAGAGCGAACGAGCGCGTGCATTGTAAATCCTGCCCGCGCTCGAATCCTGCAGTTTACGCAGCGCCGCTCGAGCGGGCCATTTTTGTGCAGCGCCTCGGAGGAGCCGCGCCAGGTGTGCACCATCTTCGAAAGGGGTAAGGGGTAGCCTCTCCTAGGCTTTGTCTATGTTACGGAAAGACATAGCCTAACTGAGGTTAATCCTATCCTTTTAAAGATCTACAGCTGCGGCGATTGTCGGGAACGGGGGATAAGGATTTGGAAGAAATATGGTATGTAGTGTTTTTATTATTTATACGTGTGTACGCTACAGTTATAAAGATTTTTTGTAGTTTATGATATATTATATATTTTCTTATCTACAAAAACTCCTATTGTATATTAGTTCTAAAATAAAAGGCTTATTTGTATTTTTACTGAATCGTAAAAACCATAGTAAAGCAACATAAAACAAAAATGTAACTTAACGCCGAAATGTATTCAAATACAACATATGTGCATCAAATAATTAAACTGATTTGTTACGAATTCCTGATATTTTCATAAACATAGAGCAGAATCGAGCTATGATCTAATGCCCTTTCCTCCATTTGTCTTACATATTTCTACTAAGTAAGATAAACGGTTTATTTATAACTTCATTGTGAAGCAGATCGTGCATTTGTAAATGTTAATGTAAAATTCCTTATAAAACTTATATAAACTGGAATAATAATATATAGGGTTCAGCAGAATGATATCTCCTTTTCTAAACAGCAATAAAAAGAACAGTATAGATTCTGTTCAATGTTTTATTGTACTATCACATCGAATAATTCTTGCTGTTTAGTCATCAATCAGTTTGGTGAATGATATCGTCCAAATGTTTACCTGTACGAGCAATGCGCTCATGCAGCCTCACCTTAAAGTTTCGCATGGATCGCCGAGTCATTTCCACTAATACTGGTGTGATAGGGTCGAGAATAGCATCCTTTAATCTCTCAAAAGTATGTGGTGTGCTTTTAAAGGCTTCAGATGTCCCTACAGAAAGAAATCACAAGCGGACAGATTTGGTGACCAAAGTGGCCATGAGATGTCAGCATGTAAAGAGATGAGGCGACTTGGAAGCATTTGCTCCAGAACTTCTCGAGAAATTTTCGCCAGATGTGCAGTAGCGCCATCTTGTTAGAACCAGTGGTGCATTTTTATGTTTGTTGCATAACATGACGGGTAATAGCACACCAAACAGTTACACGCCAATTATGGAGAGGTTGCTCATAAAGTTGTCGAGGATTTTGTGGGACCCGACACCGAAAACTCTGCTTATTGACGCAGCCCGATAAATAAAAGTGTGCTTCGTCACTAATAAGCACTACAGCATCAACTGGAATATTTGCTGCCATGTTTTTTTAAGTCCTTGGGTTACATCAGTTTGTACGGATTGAACATGAAATCTCACTGTAGAATTTTCAGTACGCTTCGGTCAGATATTTCCAAGGCGATGAGGCAGTAGCCTGCCTCACGACATTCTCGGATATCCAAACGCTATGAGCTCTACTGGGTAGTTTTCTTTTGTTCGAATGCTGAACTCATCTGTCAGGAACATGGTTTTCTTAGTAGGAACTCTAGTGCGACGGCCTACTCCGAAGCGCCTACAAAATAGCTGCTGTATGTCAATCACAAAATTATAATTTTTAAAATCTCGAACACAAACGCACGGTGTTCATTAATTGGCGCCATAATGAAAACTAAAATGGCATATCTTGTGCTGCTCAAGGATATACGACTCGAGCGCCATCTATCAATACATTGGGCGCTGTGGTAAATTCAAAAAGGGAAGATTATTCTGCTAGATTGTATAGGAAACGCTCAATGCCTTGTTCATCACCATATATAAGACGCATTAAAACAGTACTACAAATGAACAAAAATACCGCCCCCAAAGTAAAATAGTCAACATCGATAAAAATGATATCTTAATAATTTTTGAGAATCACTAAGTTATTCTTGTTGATAAATTCATCGTGATTTTAAAGATGAGGTTTTTGTGTCATTTTTGACCTAACATTCAACTTGAGTTAAAAGAAATTAATCTAATTTTATAGACATAAAAATAAAAGCTATTAGGCCTATGAACATGTTTCCCGAAAGAGAGCTGTGGATCGCTTTTAACCATAGAAAATTAATTTGAAAAGGCACAGAAATCATAGAGGAAAGTGTATTAAAGAAAATAAAACTTCTCATATGTAAATAAAAGGAATAAGTTATTTTATAGTCAGACCTTATTTAAAGTTATTTTGTATGTACGCAAGCGAGACCTTGATTATGATATAAAGTTACAAATACCTCTGATTATATACAACCTTGGTTTCCAAAATGGAGGAAGCATTAAAAATCGAAAGGAAGCATTACATATCCCATTAGCTTATCTTTTTCGACTTGCTTTCTTAATGAGTTGGAGTCAAAAAATGTAAAAATAAACGATATTTATGCCAATTATATATTTTTTGTACTTGTGTTAGTGTTGCTGTGAAATTATACTTTAATGTGTATTTTGTTTCTACAGAATTATTCAATTAAATCGTTTAAACCTTAACATATGCAAATGGTAATATGTCTAAGTTAAGTCACTAAATAGTAATGACAATTAAAAAAATCTGGTGCAGTATTTAAATTGAGATATTTTAAATTAAAATAAAGCACTGATGCTAACGAGATAGCAGGTGAAATATTTAAGTAACAACATTTATCTATAACCTCTATTAATAACAATACATATTTTATGTTGGTATTTAATAAGATAAATGCGATATATGTGAACTCGTATACAATGTAAAATAGAAAGGCTATATTTTGTAATGCATTTGTTTTCTTATTTAGTTACATGTATTCATTCTCCATAAATGTAAAGTTAAATTTTTCAAAACATTACTAAAATGTGCTATATGGAAAATTGGTTCGATCATGGACTAACAAACTCGTCCTGGGCGGTCGGTCGAAAACATTACTGTCGTTAGTTAGAATATAGATGAGAATCCAGAAACATTAACACATCATCGTTCTCGACAATTAAACATTAACAGAACCAGTTTGCAACAAATCCTCACTAAAGACCTTAATCTTCACCATTATAAAGTTCAATTAACTCAGGAGCTCAAGCCACGCTATTATTTGCAACGGAGACAATTTGCTAATTGGGCGATAGAAAACCAAACAGTGAATTACATTTTTTTAAATATGATCTTTAGGGATAAAGCTCATTTTCATTTAGATGGTTTTGTTAATAAGCAGAATCGTGGAATTTATTCTAATGAAAATCCTCGCAATATTCATGAAAAACTGATGCACCTTCAAAGAGTCATTGTTTGGTGTGGACTTTTTAAAAATGAGTTTGACTTTAACTATAAAAAGAGTACAATGTTGTGACATGATATCCAACTTTTTGTGGTATTAATTGGACGATATGGACCTTAAAGAAATGTGGTTTCAACAGGAAGGTGCCACATGACATACAGCAACAAAAACTATCAATTTGTTAAGACAACGTTTTCTTGGTCGTGTGATTTCCAGAAATGCTGACGCTAATTTGCCACCCAGATCTTACAATTTGACGCCATTCAACTTTTCCTTTGGGTTTTGTAAAGTCCAAGGTCTATGCTAACAAACCACATACAATTCCTGAAAACAGAAATCCAACCTGTTATTGCTAAAATTGAGTCAATTGACTTGGAAAAAGTCTTCGAAAATTTGATCAAAAGACTCGGGGTATGCCAGCACAGCAGCAGCGGCTATTTGGTCGATAACATATTTCATAATTAATCTCAACATGTCTACTTTATAAATCAATAAAAATTGCTCAATGAAATAATAATTTACTGTTTAATTTTAAAATAAAATTCGGCCTACCCGATGGGCGATCTATTAGTTTATTGCATTGAAAAATGCAAGTAAATCTTTGAATTTTAACTTATGCGCAAGTGGCATTAACCAGTTTCCTCAAACGGCCAGAAATGAAATACAGAGTCTGTACACATCTTTCTATGCGTAGCGCCACAGATAATAATCACAAGGAATTAGATCTGGACATCTTTGAGGCTAGTGATAAAGTTCGGGCCGCCCTAGCAAATGCTAGCTAATTCTGATTTAACTATGCACGTATAGTAAGTACAAAACGGGGTGGTGCACCGCCGCGTATAAAGGTCGCTAATATTATCCCAGTCAGAGATATTACGCCCCACGTAGCCTCAAGCATCTGAATGTAGTGGTCTGTACTCATGATGCAAGATTTTATTTACGTAGTATGAACTATTCCTCGCCAAGGCCTGATTAACCTAAAGGCTGAGTAAGCTGCAGCCTAAGGCATGCAAATTTGGGGGCCCAAAGTTTTAAGTAAACGAAAAAATAAACTCAATCAGAAAAACTTTGATTAGGTTATAACTATTAAACTTTAAAGTCGTACATTCATCGTTTATCGACGTATAATAAATGCTTAAAAACATTTCTATTTTAACAGAAATAACATCGACTTTTATCGTTTGTGTTCAAATTCTGTAACATTTTAATTCGTTCATTAACAATGGTCCGTTATTGTAACTGTTGATCATTGCGGTAATATTATAATTATAATTGTTATGCATCGGTGTAGCCCTTGCAAAAGCCTAGTTTTGAGTTAAATCGTCGTTAAATTGGCATTTGATTTACCATAAAGGCTTAATAATCAGTGACAAAAATGGACAAGATTTGTTAAAAAACCATATACAGCAGAATTCAGAAAATATTCCAAAATCGTAGTGAACGGCAGGATGATATGATCGAGAGAATACCAAAACTAAACATTGTTTCCTTATGTAGTGTGCAGCAGTCACAATTGTCGCCATCAACTTCAATGACTTTTAAGCACAAATTAACTACAAAAAGTGCTACATATCGTTCTAAAAATATGTTTAAAGAGGTAAACCCAATTATATTACTCGATGACCCGGCACTGTGGTGCGTAAATGATGGATTCATGGATTAATGGCCTATACTGGCTTTCAAGAAAACGATGATTTTGACTGTAAAAATTTGAAAATATGTTACTCAAAAAATATTTTGTACCAATCAGTTGGTTTATAAAAAGTTGATAAATGGAGAACGCACCAACCGAATTTTTTTGGATTATTCAAAATTAACAGGGCGAGTATTTTCTGCGCAGTGCAGACTCTATGGAAAAACGACGTTCCTAACAACTAAGGGGTTTAGTGATTGGAAAAATAACTATATAATAAACGTTTGTGACTACAACTCTGAACACAGAGAATGCATTTCAAAATTTATTAGTAGAAGTCTAGTTTTACAAAGTATGGATTGTAAAATAGCAGAACAGTACAAAAAAGCTTTGCAATGGTGAATTATTCTCTTAAGATTTGCGAAAGTTGTGAAGTTTTTAGCTTCCCATAAACTGTTATTTCATGACGATAATAAAATATTAGGATTTGTAAGAAATGCCAACTATTTTTGCAGTGTAGAATTGATTTAAAAATTTGGACATAAAGGAAGAGGTATTTCCTCAAACTTATTAAGTACAACTGTCAATAAATTTATTATATGGGTAGAAGACCAAGCTAAGACAGAGATTATCCGAGATATTATGTCAAGTATCATATCGTAATTGTGAATTCAAAGCTAGATATGTATGTCGCACATAGACCAGCTAACTTTTGTGGTACGCCATGTGCTACTTACGGGATCTATTGTTGAACCATTATTGGCGTTTATTCCTAACTGTGGCAATAAAAGTGAAGATATGGCGAATGTTGTAATATCGACCGTAAATTTTCTAGCCCTTGTTTTGAATAATTGTAACGGACAGAGCTACGACAATACCAGTAACATGTTTAAATGCTACTAAGGTCTTTAGGCTAAAATAAAAGAACATTGTTTGGCCACATATATTCCATAAGTAGGCTATTCTTTTTAACTAATTGAATTTTTTCTTTAGAGCGACATATCTATAACTTCTCAGTTCTTCAACCAAAAGGTTGAACATCTTGCAATCTCATTTAAGAAGAACTTATCTTTAAAAAATGTTTTGACAAAAAGTTTAAGTGTCTTGAGATGGCATTAATAGATGCTTCTGGAACAACGTATTTCCAAAGTACCGAGAAGTAAGTGAAAGGCTTCAAGGAGAAGGTACAGACAGTAGTAGAAACATATTATGCTGCATTTGATTATTAGAAGCTCAATTTAGTACAAAAAAGAACAATATATACAGAAATACATAAGGATTTCGGATTTCTATGGAAAATTATCATGTATGTATGTATATATAAGAAAGTATGGTATTTACTAATTGTACCGCCAAAAAATTGGCAAGCCTTGCACTTTTATTTATTAAGAGCGAGTTTCTACAGAATCGTTCTTTTGATGACATAATTTACAGTTTTGCTAATTCTAAAGCAGGCAAAGGAAATGATTTTTGAATAAAAGTTTTTAGACGAAATGGGTATTTGTTTTTATTTTTTCTTTTTGATAGGTGAACGTATGTAAACATTATATTGAAGTGCATGTAAGTAAACATTTGCTCTGCTGGCTACGACCCCATCACGCGGGCTAGTTTGAGTCTCGCTGGAAATTTATGTAGGTATGTATGTAACGTTCTAGTTTATAAGTAGAATATCAGGTTGCATGTTAGTGGGCATAATAAGCCCTTGACTCAGTGCTAGTAAGTGTTCTCTAAGAAAATAAATGCATGTAACAAAATTTAAAAAAATCTGATCAGGTTTAAGCGGATTATATCGTATTTTTAATTTAAAACAAAAGGAATTTTAATCAAAAGGCCAAAAGGCTGGAAAACACTCACCATAGAAGTGTAAGAAGACTGTAATTAGGGAGAATTGAGGAAGAGGAGAGAAGGATTTGGGCGGAAAAGTGGACAAGTTACCCCAATCTTCGCTGCGGGGCCGATCGGAAGCGTCTTTCCTGATGTGGGTTCTTCAGCTGGTTGTGTTTTTTACTATCGTGATACTACAAATTCTGTAGCCAACTTTTAATATTTAGTTACTTTTGACTTATCGTGTATGTTTATTATTTTAGTATTTTATTATTTGCAGTATTTAAATCTCTAGATATATTCAATATGTATATATTTTAAATATTTTTATGTTATTGCTTTTTTAATTACTTTCACCTATAAATTATGTTTTGAAAGATCGTTTTAGTTGTTTTAATTTTTTAAATCTTTAATACAAATAAGAATCTTTAATTCATGTGGAGATCTTGGGAAAAAACATTGTTAGAAGAACAAAAAGCTTTAACATCTACATTTTGATGTAACGAAAAAATCAGTGGCAACTCAACTTTAAAAGCACTATTTGGTGTTGTATTGTCAGTATATGATGTTATCTATTGATAAGGAGCTGTTACTTATAACTAGGGCAGTCTCGTCACATAAGCATACTCTTTGAATATCTTTATATTGGTGTTCATCGCAGTTAATAACGAAATTTTATGAAGCAGTATACCAAATCGACGTCTTATGATTAACCGAATTTCCGTTTAAAAAGAGTTTAAAGAAAACAAAGAAGATAAGAGTATTGTAGGCGCTCTCTGTTTGTTCTATTTCGCTTTTTATATGCGTGACTACACCACACCTAGATTAAATCTTCTGTGCGTAACATACATTTAGCGAACAAAAAAAATGTATACAATTTATGAACCAAAAATAAAACTTTTTTAAACTAGAGAAGATTAAATATACTCTGTTCATAATGTCAGTATGCAAGCAATATAGTTGATTATTGGGCTTCTAGAGAAAATATGAATTAAAGCAAATTTAGAATGGTTTAATTTACAAAAGGAAAATTCTAGTTTCTGCATATGTATAATGGTCTTTTAGAAATTTAGTTATCTTTTTTACTTATTAGTCCATTTAAAATTTCAAGTCGTCGTTGAAGACTACAGTAAAAAGATGTAGTATTGTGCGATATTGCTTATCCGCATATTGTTGCGTATATTTAACTCCCCCCCCTTATTTTAAAGTTAAAAAAATCTTATTAATTCACTGCGGACTAAAAACTCTTAAATTCTATAAAGTCATCTAGAAGTTACTTCAGATAAATGAATTATAATCCATTAAATTGTGAATGAATATTCAGTTACTTGGTTGCAAGCGTCAAAATTTTTTTGTATGTTAACCGGACATCATATTATATCGAATTTTACTTTGCCTGTATATTAAAATTACTGTTTACCTAATCTGTTGAAAACACATAAAAGATTTAACCATGCGATTAGCTATTGAATCAATGTAAGAGAAACAGCATCTTATTTTTCAATCAAAAACTATAAAGATGGTATCATTAACAGACTAAAGGTGGGAAGAATGGCAACTTTCTCGGTTTAATATTATACAGCAACTGAGACAATTTGGTAATAAATCCTACAATCTGTCTTATAGGTAATTTTATCGATTTAAAAATAAATTAATTTATTGCTAACAATTTTTGTGAAGTCTCGACATTATTTCTTGTTTTCAACAACTATATTTTTGAGGTTTGGGCAAGTTGAAGTAAGAAAATATATCACAATTAAACATAATGGAAAGTAGCCAAAAACATTATTTTATTTATTTGTTTATTTCAGACCATAAAACAGCGTAACTAGTTTTTAGAACCTGTTGTAATAAAACTTGGGTTTTAGTTGTAAAGTTGTTTTGCAGGTGTTTGCAGATTATTTCGTTACAACCTTTTTTTATACGATTTTATAACAAGTTGAGCACTGTTAAATATAGTTGTTCTAAATAATAAATTTCGACTCACTTTAAAATTGGCTGCTCTCCAAAAATTTTGTGGTTAAACGGGTACTTACTATCGTCAGTCCTGTTGCGTGAACTGTAGCTCAAATCTTGTAGGAACCTTATTTGTGATCTATTGTGAACTACAGGTTGTAAAACATTCTTGATTACATTTAAGTGTTGTTCGATACATCTCAATTAAAAAAATATTTATGATTTTTATCGCTATTAATTTAATTCAAGCTTTATATTTAATGTAGTGTAGGAACTATATGCACCGAACAATTTTTATTGAGCAGACGGTTTTAGAATTGTAGATGAAGATTTCTTTTGATACTGTGCTTTACATATTTATCTTAGTTGAGGAAAAACAACTTAAAATCAGACCAAAGTTGCTGGAAACCGATAATAATCAGTACATTTCTGATTGACTAATGTCAATCACAAAAAAATTGTTTTGTAGTTTTTGTAGTCATCATAAATTTTTAAACTTTTCATTTTAAATTCTGGAATTGTTAGTTTAAAACAGAAAAATAAAATGTGTGAAATTTTATTTATTTTGTATTATTTTATTATGTATTATTCTGAACAAAAAAATCATAGAGTTGATAGAAGCGCAAACACAATTAATTAATTTATATTACAATCAAATTTCTCTAAAACTATCTAACAAAAATGAAATAAAATTGCTATTTATCTATAATCTATAAATTTTTTAGCCAAACATTAAAAAATATTTAATATAAAAATTATAAAAATCTTGGATAAACTGATTCCTAAACAGAATATTATAAATCTTTGAAATGTTGACCCAACAAAAGTATTCATTGTTATATAAATTTGAATGCCAATAATTGTATTAAAGTTTTAAATTTTCTTCTTAGCCACCTAAAAACATTTACCATTTATAATATTTTTGAAAAAATTGGATTAGGTCACAAGTATAGCGTAATAATTATGCTTTTTGTTAATAATCATTAACATAGTTAATATGTATGAGGAGTGATCTGAAATATTGTTTGCTCAAGTTTACATGATACGAGGTGCATTCAAGTTATAACACCGAAATTTTTTTCAGGACTGGGAACAGATAGAAATATGCGGTTTGGTTCAAAATACGAGTGCACCCTTTGTGAATGCGTGACAGAGTGGCAGCACTGAAAGGCATATAGAACTAGCGGCAGCGGCGCGATTGAAGACTGGGCGACTTTTTCATTATATTGCCAGATGAGTGAGGCATGTGACGATGGTGTTATGGATATGTCTAATATGCGTTTGTGGGTGCGATAGTTGAAAGACGGCAGAATGTCGTGTGACAACAAAGCAAGACAATCTTGGCGTCGTACCAGCCGGTCTGACGACATGATTAAGTGAGTGGGAAAATTATTTTTAAGGATCGCCGAATAAGAGTAGAACACATCGCCTCCAAAGTTCGCATTTCTGTAGGATCTGTGCACACAATCTTGCATGAAGACCTGAACATGCGAAAAGTGTCCTCCAGGTGGGTGCCACAAATACTGACAACTTTGAAGTGACTTCTCATGCTCCCTACTCCTTTGACTTGGCTCCTAACGACTTTTGGCTGTTTTCAACGATGAAAGACACTGTCCGTGGTTGCAAATTCACTAGTCGTACTGCTATTGCATAGGCGCTTTTCCAGTGGTCAAAGAAGGCTCCTAAAGAAGCGTTCGCAGCGGTCATGCAATCATGGCGTTGACGTTGTGAAAAGTATGTACGGCTGCAGAGACATTACGTCGAGAAGTGACACAAGTTTTATAGTTTTCGTGTAATTAGTTTGTGAGAAAAAAAATCGGAGGTATTATAACTTGAACCTTGTACATTGAAAGAAAGGGATCCCTATGTTTTTACTTCCTTGTATACAATAGCATAATTAAGTTTTTTTTTTGCTTTTTTGAAGACTTATCGGCACATTTTGACTTTAGTTTTACTTGTGTAAGTGCTTTACTTTTTAAAATCAAACAAAAACTCAAGCATGAATTGTATTTCTTGTTGAAATTTATTTTGAATATATAATATATATATATATATATATATATATATATATATATATATATATAAAATTTTCGACCAACAAAAAGCATTCCTACCTTACATCAGAGGCATCACCGATAGAATAAGCCGCATACTAATTAGGCAAAATATCCGCACGGTCTTTACGACCAATAACCAAATATGCCTGTTCTCAGTGGACGCGCCCATATATACCAGTGAATAGCAATATGCACAAAACCAAAAGGAAAGAACATCAACCCAACCATCGATAAACGAAACAAGTAATATGCAAAATAATGTTCTACTAATAATGTAGATTATGATGATAACACGACACATACGCAACAAACTTTATTATCTAAGCCACTACTGATATTTGTTTATAGATTTGCAGACTAAAGAAAATGGTTAATACGCAACAGAATAGTTTAAAGCAAAAACTGTGCTTGACAATATAATTAAGGCAATTGCTGATAATCCTGAGATATAACGTAAGTCGATAATATACATACAAAATTCTATAGTAATCTGCCATACATATCAAATAAAGAAAGATACAGTGTACAGAATTATAATTCTTAATCTTTACCACATTGCCCCATTTTTATTACGAAAATAGCGGGATTGCTAGAAGAAAAAGGTTTACTGTAGGATCTATTACAAATATTAAGGTAGAATCACAAAAACATATTTGCCAATGTTTTTGTAGAACCTGCTCCTGACAACAAAGATATCTACAATATTCAGCACTTAAATAACCAGATTATAAAAGTGAGACTGTCACATCAAAACACATCTGTCGTCCAATGTATGAGGTGTCAACAATACAATCACACCAAGGTTTATCGTAACCGCCCGCATATATGGATACAATGTAGAGCTCTGCGGCGATCAGTCGTACATAAAAATTGCAAAGTAAAATAATATCAGGTACGTAATCTCAATAAATCTCCCAATCAAATAAAGTACGCTGAATTTTTATCTTCCCAAAGAAGTTGTAACATCAGGAGTAACGGAATTATTTATCTCATCTACAAAAGCGACTTCTTTAATGTGTTAACCGAAAGGTATACATGATTTATTGTTGAGTATCTACAAGTTTGTTTTCTAGATTCTTCCTCCACCAGGTGTTTGGTTTCAGTCTAGACCAATTTTCTTTTGACCGTACTGTTTTTCTCAGTCTTCCTCCGTGTCTCTTCTGTGTTGTGTTTGGTAACTATACCCTTTTTGCCTGTCTTTCTTTTCTATGCGTACTATGTGTCCAAACAATCTTAATTGTTGTTTCTTAATACCTTTCAAAATAGAATGAACGTTTAGGTCTTGTCTTATCAATAATTTCTTATTTTACCCTTTTTAGTTACCCTTTTCAGTTACTATTGGTTTGTACACTCTATCAAACACTTATTTTTGTTGCCTTTGTTATATCTTTTCTTTTGTAAGTATGTTATTTAATCTACAATATGACTTAGTCATATTTTCTAGTCTACTCTTTATTTCCATGTCTTCTTTTCCGTATTTATGTATGCTTAGTTCTAAATTCTTAAATGTCTCTATTTGTTCTATATTTCTTTTTTCTGTTTCAACTATTACTTTTGGATTATTGCCATAACTTTTGCGTTGTTAATGTTTATTTTTAAATATTGCTTTTTTAGTGTGTTATTCTAAATATATATATTTATTCCTAAATCTTTTTCGTTCTTTGCATATATTATCAGCAAAAGCACTCTCTGCTATTTCTACCATTTTTATGTTCTTATATTCTACTTACAATTTCTTTGTTAATACTGTAATTTTTTTCAAGATATCGTCAAGTTTTTTGATATTATCTGTTTTGGTATTTGCTTTTTTCTGTCTGTTTACGCTTTTATTTCTTTTGCTTTCCATTTTATTTATTATGTTTAGTCTTCCATATTTTTATGCCAGTTGTTTTTATATTTTCTTGGTTCTTTTATTTCGTTCTTCTCCATTTATCATCCGTTTATTGTTACTTTTTGTTATCTTTTCTTTTTCATTTTCTGTTTTAGCAGATGCTCTCAATTGAGATTCTTTATTTATTTCGGTGTTATATCATTGTTGATAAATATATCTTTCCCATGTTGATTTGTTTTTCATAATTTTGTTTTTCCATTTCGCTGCTCAATGTACTAGTTCCTATGTTTTTTTTACTGCTTTTGGGCTAATGTCTATTTCCAGCTTTTTGTTTAAAAACCTTTTATCTTCTTTTACTTCTAAGGTGTCGTTTGTATCTATAAATAAATCAGATATTACTACAATATTTTCCCTTCGCTCTTTTTATATTATTTCTAGCGTATTTTCCATATTTTGTAGTGTGTCTCTTATTTTCTTTTTTATCTCTTTGTTTTCTTTTTTCGAGCACTCGTTTTCCAGTTTTAGTTTTAGGAGTTTATAAATAAATTATCTTTGTTGCATTTTCATTTCTTCTGCCAAGGAAACTAAATATTAAATGAACCAGAACGGACCAACTAAAAGCTATGATGCTTGTTCAATCCTTCTTTAAAGTATTTACCCCATACTTTAACGCACCAGATCATAAAGTAAAGCTTTTTTAAAGGCACGTCTACAAATATTATTTCCCATTAAAAACTTTACCATGACGGACGCATATATAGAAATTTAATATTCCAACAAGAAGGCTCCTGGTTTCAACTTAAGATGCTTGCAGGCTCCAAGAAACGGTATACTATTCTTAAGGAATCTTGTCAACTCTATATTATGTATTGAATATTGACCATTATCGTTAAAATTTGTGCAGATAATTTTAATATTAAAACCAAGAAAACTCGCTGAAAAAGTCGCATCCTATAGTCTAATAAATTTATTGACCCAAATCTCCAAACTATTAGAGAAACTACTAATTAAAATACTAATTCAAACTGCTTCACTAGAGAACTGCACGCAAACCACCAGTTTGCATCAAGAAGTATCATTCCACTATAAAACAATACCAGCTTGTTGTAAATATTATACGGAAAAAAAATATTATACGAAAAGTTTGGCACGATAGCCTAGAAGATCAACTCATCTAGTCCAATCGAATTTTATCTCTACTTATTAAATCTTATTTTTACTTATTAGTCCTTATCAAGTTAGTTTTCATGCAATTTGCATCCTTAGTTTTAGCACCTCATAACCTCCTATTTTACTAATAATTAAAACACTCACCGTTTATTGCACTAGTTTTTATTACTTTTTACTCTCCTTATTGCTCACTTATTATGCTTTCGTTCATACTTTTTCTTCATGATTTATTCACTTGACACACTCCAGGACTTTTATTATCAAGGCTTCAAAATACTGATTTTTCAGAAATATTAATAGACCAAAACAGTTATAAAATACCAATATGTAAAATAATAACAAAAAACGGATTTCATTTGTCCCTCTAAAATAAGAGATGCAAAAGCTGAGTCTGTTTAATAATAAAGTGACCGCTGTAATCTTAACAAAATAAATAAAAATGTAAATAATTTTTCTTCTTTTATTGAGGTATCTATTAAAAGCCATTGTGTAATTACCCAATACCCGGTCCAATCACCTAAATTACTGATTATAGCTTTACATCTTTTCTTAATGTTTTCTACAAGGTTTTCTGCATAATCATGCAGCAAAGATCGCCATATCTTCTTAATGTGAAGCGATAGCTACATTACTGTATACATGGGCTTTTTGTTTAGCTTCGTTTTAGGATTCTATACCTGAAAGAGAAGCTGAGTTATCTCCTGTTGAAGACCAGTCTATAATTGCTGAAGAAAATTCCATTATATTGCCAGGAACATCTGCTGATGTACAATCACCACCACAATCTTCAACAAGCTCTGCCCAGTTAGTAGAGAATTGCAATGTAAGTTTTGAAAATCTCCTGCTTGAAACTTTAACATCAAATTTCACGGAAATTGTTAAAAAGAAGAAAAGAGTTGCAAAGGGCACGGAAGTTATAACTTCAAAAGAAACGAAGATACGATTATTTCCTGATAAGAACATCAAGGAAAAACTCCTAATTCTTCTTCTAAAGAAGATGATAATTTATGTAGCATTTGTAAAAGCGATTTTCGCTGTTACACTAACAAAAAGCGTGGATCCAGTGCGTTAATTGCATGAACTGGGTTTGTGGAAACTGCAACAAAGGCTCGAAAAAAACAAACAATATAAATGTAAGAGATGTCTTGACGATGATTGAATAAAAATTTGAATTTTTATTTTTATGTTATTTTATTACTAATAATAATTCCGCTTTTGTCCCATAATATAAGGAAATAAGATTCAATAATTTTTAAACATGTAGGTGCAGTTTTGCCGCAGTTCCAAGGCAAGTCTAGCAGCACTGTTTTTAATTTATTAAGAAAACCATAAGTTTCAGAAGATATTTTTAATCCAAATTAATGCAACTTAAAGAATAAACCATGCGCCAAATAAAAAAAACTAAGATTATTAGGTTTTAGTGGAAGAGATAGAAAATACATCAGTTTAAAGTAAACTTTACAATTTCTGGGTCGGTTTTATCTCACTCCGCCTTAGTTCGTGAACAGAAAGAGGCAACGAAAAGAGCGTTTAAAAAATATCCCCAAACATGCGCTTTTCACATTCTTTACTATGCGCCGAAGAATTTTATTGCTTTTTGCTAACCACGCTTTCAATAATGAAATCCATGCTTAGAAAGAATACTTGTCCATAAAGATAACATTGTCCCAATTTCGACCCAAATTTTTCTTTGTCTATGCTAGTTGTTTTTCTACGTACTTTTCTGATAATAAAAGTTTTTTAAAGTTGATCGAAACAAAACTTTTTTTTTACGTAGGCGACTTGAAATCGTTTTGAAAGTGGCGGAGCTTCTTTGGGAACAGCGCCACGAAAGGCTTGGCTTGTTTATAAACAGACACAAGCTCGCTTTATCCTTCGTTGTTGTGATGCGGGCTACTCTTTCCCGCAGATCGTCTACATTCCCAAACTTCAAATATTGCTTTACTTACTTCTTGACGAATGCCTCTAATTTTTGCATTTATTCTGCAGCCACTTTACACGCTCGCTTCGGTCTTTTCGCATGATTTTCTAAAACCAATGCCTTGTATTGCTTCAATAACTTTGTACTAATTGTTAAGATAACGAATTCACTGACATCAGTAACTTGAAACTGCTCAAAAGAGCACGAAATAAAGATTTAAAAGAATGAACGCAAATGGCGTTGCGATATCTCCTTACCAAATGACGACAGTCACTTTCTCGTCATGTTGGATGCAAGAGCTAATTGTTAATGTTTGTTTCGATATAGCGGGAATAAGAACCTGAACCAATTTACGGCTTATACCCTCACTGAGCTAGTCGATACATCTCCCGTGAAAACAAACCAAACTTACACATGTTACTCTATTTTATAAAAAATTAGGCTTATCAGGGCGTGAGTAAACAAACAGAAGTATAACTGTAAGTTTTTGAAAAACGTCATGTCAAACATTTTACATCGTACGCTGCCAAACCGTGGTGCTCGGAATATATGAGTTACGCTTGAGGTATACATAATACCATTAGTACACTTCACAGTAGCATTCTTAGAACTTTAGCCTTTTGCATGACATTGTGTTAGAAGTATAACTACGGTTATTGTAATTATACGTGTTAAAGCGGTTGTTTTATGTTTCTTCTATGTATTTAAGACTGGCGCAGACTAATTTTACACACTTGTTATAAGTATTTTAGTTAAATATAACATTATTGAACTACAATAATAGTTTTTCGGAAACTCTCATAAAAAAGGATATTTTATATTGTAGATTGATATGCAGAGCCGAGTTTGAAATCCTATAAATGTCATGTTGAAGGCAAAAATAATTGTCAGTAGGTCAAAAATATTCTGAAAATCAATAAAAATGCAAAAAAGGGAAAATAAAATAAAATATCTTTCTAATTGTAAGTATACATTATTCTTCCAAGTTTTTTGATAATAAATTGGAGCTTTTGTATATCAAAGTACTGCCAAATGAAGAAATAATTATTCTATAACAACTTTCCTTGGTCTTTCAACATCATAACAAATTGTGTGGTCATCATTCTATTGTGTAATCCAAATTGACGTACTATAAACGTTGAAAGTTTTGAGTTTGTATAGTTGATATTTAAACGCATGGCAAAGTTTATCAAAAACCACTAAAAACGTCGTACATTTGTAAACTGGATTTTAGAGAACATAACAGTTGCAGCCGATTTTTGCAAAAAAACTCATATTGCGCAATGAAGATCATTTTTCTATAAATGGTCTTATAAATCGTCGCATCTGACATAATGAAAATCTAGTGCTATTCAATGCTCATTCATCGTGGGTTGGAGGAAATATTGGTCCGCATCTTTTTGAGAAAAAGCGGGCAACATTGTTACTGTCAAGATGATAAACAACCTTTTTAAAAATGAAACTAACGATTTGATTTTGTTTTACATGTGATTTCAGCAAGATGAAGCCACATGTCACACAGCACGCGAAACACTCCCTTTACTTCAAATCAAAATTCTTGGTTGTGTTATCTTGAAGAGGGGTAAGATCGGATGGCTATAGCGATTATGCCATCTAACCTCATTAATTTTTTTGGGGCTACTTGAAGAAAAGGATTTATGTCAATATACCTGCTACGATTCCGGATTTAAAGAGAGAATATCAAACACGTAATTGCTGAAATAAAGCAGAATCTTTAAGAAAGCATTATGGAAAACTTCGGCAAAAAAATTGTTGCTCGTCAGCGGGGTCGTGGATGACATTTGGCCGACATCATGCTACATAAGTAATTGCTATGTCTGTATTTTACACTCATAGCGATACAATCTGGATCATTCCTATATTTGTGTTTATTCAGAAAAACATCCTGAAGTCCAATTTGGATCACCCTATATTACTTGATTAAGCTTACTAAATGTAATTTACTTCAAAAAATTATTATTTAACTCGCCTCTTCAAACACCAAAATTTTAAGTAAATGTATACTTTTAATCAGTGGTTTTAAAGGCTACTGGTTGGACTTAATGTACGAAACTTTAAGATAGTACTACGTACATATGCCAATATAATTTATTACTCGTGAAAACACAGCTTTTATGTGCAGGCCTCGAGTGTAGCAGTTGTGTAACGTACACAATTTATAATTGTGCAAGCTTATGCGTGTAGCAATACCACGCTGTAATATATTACTACTTATTTGTAATGGGTTACGCTCGACTGTTATAGCAAACGCAGATTATTTCGTTGCTTTATGGGCGAATTGAGTGTGTTAAAAGCAATAAAATGAAATGAATTACGGAACTAGTTACGGAAGCAAGCTAGGTGGAGGATTATTTCTGCCGCGCTTTCTTTTTTTGAGGTCAATGTAGCGGGAAAAATTTTTATATTAGCAGTTGTTGCAGGCAAGTATGCTGTAGTGTCAAAATTCACATTTGAAATACTTTTGGTAATTTAGCACGAGAAGCATATTACAAATCATAAAATACAACTGTAACATTTTTGTGACAAAAAAGCATTTATTTAGATATATATAAAATTTATATTCATGACTATAACTCGCTTCAAAGTTACCTCTCTAATTTTTTTATGTGCTTGGAATATGTTTGAGAAATACTTTGCTACTATTTTTTTAAGAAAAACACTTTTCTGAAAAAAAATGTTTCACCGTGTCTATTCGATTTATTTGATATATATATATATATATATATATATATATATATATATATATATATATATATATATATATATATATATATATATATATATATATATATATATATATATATATATATATATATAATATATATATATAATAATAATAATAATAGGCTTTCCATTCTATAAGAATATAGCCACTTCTTTCCGAAGTTTACTAATCCATTTCGTGGGTGGATTAGTCCCTTTTGCTTCGTACGCTTAACTTCTTATAGTTTCTGGTGTGTTTTCGCTTTTTCTACTATTCTTCTCCATTCTACTCTATTACTTGTTTTCTTCTTCCAGTCCTTGACATCCATCTTTTTTAAGTCTTCAGTAACTTCATCGCACCACCTCATCTTTGGTCTCCCCCTTGGTCTATTTGTCTCAGGTTTCCATGTTGTTATTTCTTTAACTATGCTTTGATCTCTTTTTCTCATTATGTGTCCCATCCATCTAATCCTCTGTGCTGCCATCACTTTCACTATATCCTCTCCTTTCAATATTTCCCTAAGTTCGTGATTCATATATTGTCGTTTTATCCCGTCTCCTATGTTTTTGAGTCCTGTTATCGACCTTAACACTTTCCTCTCGAAGATTCTTAACTTTTCTTTTTCTGTCTGTGTAGGACACATTACTTCTGCAGCATACAACACTATTGGCCTAATGAGTGTTTTATAGATTGTTATTTTCGTTTGCAACTTTAGCTTTTTAGATTTTAGCATTTCCCGATTAGCATAGAAAGCTCTGTATCCTTTTGTATTCTTTCCTGTATTTCTTCTTTTCTCTCGTTGTTTTGTGTTATTTGAGTTCCCAGATAGTTGAATGCCTTTACTTTTCAATTTGATAGTTTTCAAACTTGACTGTTGCCCTTGTATCATTTTTTCCTCTCTTGCATTGCATGTATTTCGTTTTGCTTTCATTTATTTCAAGCCCTATCTCCTTTGATTCTTTGCATAGCTTCTTCACTATTTCCGTTAGCTTCTTTGGTGTTCTTGAGATAATAACTACGTCATCAGCATATGCTAAAATTTGTGCTTCCTTGTTTTTTATGCACCCTTGTACGTTTACTTTTCTTATTGCCTCTTCAATCATCAGGTTAAACAAAGTTGCCGACAGTGCATCTCCTTGTCTCACTCCTTTATTGATTTTGAATGTTTCCGTATGTCCATCTTCTGTTTTCACTTTAGCTTTGGAATTTCTCATTGTCATTTTTATGCAGCTTCTCAGTTTTCTCGGGATCCCCATATTCCTTAATACTTGTATTAATTTCCCTCTCTTGATATTATCAAAGGCCTGTCTGTAATCGATAAATACCATATGGATTTCTATATCGTATTCGTAACATTTCTCCAGTATTTGGAACATTACGTGTAGTGCATCGATGGTAGATCTCCCTGGCCTAAATCCCATTTGATAGTCCCTAGTTCTTTTTCTGCATAACTCTTCAGCTTACCCTGTATTATTGAGGTGAATACTTTGTAAGTCGTGTTTAATAGAGTTATTCCTCTGTGGTTGTTGCACTGTTGGAGGTCTCCTTTTTTTGGTATAGTTATAATTATCCCCATTTCCCATTCCGTCGGCATCTTTTCCTTTCTCCATATCTCCCTTATCAGACTGTGTATTTTTCCTTGTAGTTTTTCACCACCATATTTCAGCAGCTCTCCATTTATTTCATCGCTTCCTGGCGTCTTTCCGTTTTTGATTTTTTTTATCGCTTCCATAGTTTCCTCTAGGGTTGGTTCTTCTACTGTTTCTTCTTCTTCTTCTTCAACTGTCTGTCCTCCTTCTTTTCCTGTTCGTCCTGGTAACTTTCTTCTTTTACTTCATATAGCAATTTTGGAAATGCTCCTCCATATATCTTTTATCTTGTTTATATCATATTCGATTTTACCTGCTTCATTCCTGAGTCCTCTGCTTTTACATGTGTTCCTCTTGTTTTGCCTCTTCATTTGTTTATAAAACTCTTTTGTGTTGTTATTTTTGTAATTACCCTCTATTTCTTCCATCTTTTTCTGCACCCATTCATTTCTTTTTTGTCTACATGTCATCTGTGCTTCCTTTTACATTCTTTATAATGTTCCATGTCTTCTTCTTTTTTAGTTCTTATCCACTTATTCCTGGCTTTATTTTTCTCATTTATCTTTTCTTGACACTCATCGTCATACCACTCTTTTTTATCTTGTTTTCCTTGTACCCGATAGTTTTGTTACACGTTTTTAAGATTATATCCTTAATTTGTTTCCATTCATTTTCTATATCCGTATTCCCTTTGAGGTTTTCTACCTCTTTGTTTGTTTCCTTTATATATTCCTTTCTTTCGTTTTCGGTATATAACTTCTCTATGTTCCATCTCTTACATACTTTGCTCCTTTGGTTATTTCGATATTCCTGTTTTACTTTTGCAATAACTAGGTAATGATCGGTGTCTGCATTCGCACCCCTATATGTTCTAACATCTGATATTATGCTACTTTGTTTCTTCTTTATTAGGACATGGTCTATCTGCGTTCCTTTTGTTGCTCCTGGTGGCATCCATGTTTCTTTATGTATTCTTTTATGTTTGTACTTAGTACTACTAATAACCATATTTGTTTTTGCCGCGAAATTACAGATTTTGCTTCCGTTGTCGTTTGTTCTTTCATGGATGGTGTATTTTCCTGCTACTTCTTTTATGTAGTTTTCTTTCCCGATTTGTGCATTCATATCCCCTAGTATTATCAGTATGTCCTGTTTCGGTGTTTTTTCGTATTCTGCTTCTAAGTCGCTGTAGAATTTGTCTTTTTCCTCCTGATCATCTGCTTCTGTGGGTGCGTAGGCGCATATTACAGATACATTTACGACTTTTCCTTCCACTCTTACACTGCATATTCTTTCATTAATCGGTTTGAATGCTATGATTTTTAGTTTTCTATCTATTATAAATGCTGTTCCTTTGTGCCCTCGTTTTCCCCGGAATATAACAATTTAAAATCTTTCTTATTTATTTCCCCTTGTCCTTCCCATCTTATCTCCTGCAGTGCGGCTATGCTCACTCTATATTTTATTAGTTCCCTGGCTATCTCCATCATTTTACCCGGTGTTAGCATCGTTTTTATATTCCATGTTGCTATTCTAAACACTTTACTTTTAATTTCCTTTTATTAATATTTTTATTGTTATTGATTGTGTTTTGTTTTACTTCTTTTCGATTTTCACTCGTGTCCGTTTCCATTGCCTTGTTCGTTTTTATTTTCCAATTTTCCTGGTTTTTCATCAGTTTTTTGGATTAGCATTACTTCTTTCACGCCCTTTGTCTTCTTTTACATATTTTATGCTTCTCTCATTTTTATCCCATTGGTATACCTGGTTGTTTATTATTATTTTCTGATAGCCAATTTTACTTTATTTCCGATCCTTTTTCTTCTTTAGCTGCTTCTATTATTTCGCCTTGAATCATTCTTTCAGTTTTCGTTAAATCATTTTCTATATAGATTTTTTCCTGCTAGTTTATTTTTACTTCTCATTATCATCCTTTTTTGTTCGAACGATTCGATTCGTGCTACTACGCATTTTCTTTCAGGAATTTTTCCTACTTTATAGGCTTCGATTACCTTCGCTTGCACTTTTATTTCATTATACAAAAACTGTTCTATCTTTTCTTCAATTTTCACCTCATCTACTTTCAGCCCTTTTATTATAATGTTGTTTTTTCTCTTGTTTTGGTCTTGTTTTTCGATTATTTCTTCCACTTTTTCAATTCTATTCATTAACTGTTGTTTTTCCTGTTCCCATTTGACCTCTTTTTCTTTTAATTGCTTTACTTCATCTTTTAATTTCTTTAACTCGTCTTTATTTTTTGGAATTCTTCTTTCATCTCTTTTCTCATTTCTTTAATCTCTTGTAATATTAGTTCCTCATTACTTTTAGTCTTCGTCTTCGGTGAACGCATGGTTTTTACTTTTGTAAATATCTCCTGCTCATCTTCGTCGCTTCCGTACTGCCTTCTTCTTTTATTGCTTTCATCCGTTGTTTCTGATTCGCTCATTTTCCTGTGCTCGTTCTTCCCTTTCTTCCTTTTTCTGTGCTTTTAATGTTCCACCCGTTCGCGTCGAGTCAGCGTTCCAGTCTACCCGTCGAAAACCTGACTCGTATCGGCGTTTCGCTTCTATATTTACTGCTGTTTATTTAATACCGCACACCACGCTTTCACTTAAGTTAATGAGTTCATTAATTTTTTGACACTATTTTATCACATATATCAGTTCGCACTACTTTTTTTTATTTGATATCGGTTCTGACTGAATTCTGTTAATACGCTCCTGTTCGTTGTTTATTACCGCGCTTGACCGTGAGCAACCAGCTGTGCTCTTATCTGTCACTTTGCACTTTCTTTATCGCCGCGCCGTTTCCGAAATTTCGGTTTATTAATTCTTATTTTCTAGTCCTACCTTCAATTTACTGCTTTTTCGCTTCCTGCCCACTTGTTATATTTCATTTACACATCACATTAAATTATTATTCACTGATTTCTCGTAAATTTGATTTTATTTTGTACCACTTATCTGCAGCTTGTTTGTTGTTGCCTGCCAGGACTGGACCCCATATATATGTATATATATATATATATATATATATATATATATATATATATATATATATATATATATATATATGTATATATTTTGGGTCTAACTTCAAAGACACCTTTCACTATGGTTCTTCACATCCCATCAGCAGATTTGTTTTAAATACTCAGTTTCCAAAAATAATTATTGAATTACCTCAAAAGCTTATGTACAAAATACTAGACTGACATATGTTTTCGCAGAAATTTTATGTTCTTGTCGAGTATATACACCGCGACTAGAGAGATGAACTCCGAGTAAAAAAAGTATCACCTACTTTTCCAAGTTCCACCTACTCGAACTTTTCATCGAGTGTATTTAGGTTCTCTCCTGCTACTGCCTTATTGAGGGTTTTTTAGACGTTCTCAATTGGGTTGAGTTCTGAGAGGGACAGTTAAGCGAGAGAGAACTACTTGGCTATGTTTCAGGTCATTGTTCTGCTGGAAGGTCACTCATTGTCGCCCAAGGTTTCATAGTGTTCTCCAAGACCTACATAGTTAGAAGTTAGAATCATATACTGAATCCTACGCAAACGTCCTATTTTTCCTACACTAAAGGGCCCCTATACGATAACGTGGTCTATGTACACCGCAGCGTGTATGCTGTAGAAACAGCCAGATGTTACCAGAAACATATGATTCAGATCTGATTTTTTAAAATTAAGCTTTTAAATGATCAATTAAACATTCTTGAAAACTGAATATTTTAGAAAAAATCGACCGATGGGCTGTGAATTGCCATACTGCAGGGAGTTCTTGAAGTTAGACCAAAAACGCAAATGGAGCAAATGGCCAGCCACAATTGAGAAATGACCAATGCCTTACTAGAAGATTTGCACACATATCAGATATATGAAATTAATCGAATGGATAAAGAAATATCGATGTTTCAGAAAAATCCCCCTTTTAAAATTACTTTCTGAATAACGCCATCTATTTGTGTGTTCTCATTATCAGGGCAGTTGACCTTATATTTCTAACATATTTGTTTTTACATTTTTTCCCACTTTGGGAAAAAATAGAGTGCACTGAAATTAAGTCCTACAAAGTAGGTGATAAAAAATTCTCTTTTTGCTTCCAAACATCATAACCATACCTTAACAAAGATATTTTAAAAACTGTCATCCCTCAAACACATATCTAAAAGTTTATGTTACGGAAAGTGTATTACTGATCAAGTAAACCCAAAGTAAATTAATATAAATTTAGAGTTTGAAACAATTAAAGAATTCAACAAATATATTTAGCAGCATACTTGATCCAGCGTTGTTTGAATATTTTTTTTAGCAAAGTAAGGTTGTGAAAAAGCATCTTCTTCTTCTTCCTTAAGCGCTACAACTCTTGGTAGGTCTCTGCTTCTTCTGTTATTCTTTTCCATTCTTTTCTATTAGTTATTTTGCATCTAGGACATAATCGTACCATCTTTTCCTGGTTCTTTTTCTAAGTTTTCCTTGCTGTTTTCCATTGTGCTAACATATTTGTTGGCCATTAATTGTTCATTCGTTTAATGTACGCCAAACAGGCGATTCTTTGTGTTTTGACAGTATAAAACATATCATTCTTTTATCAGGTTGTTAAGTAATTCATTGTAATTTGGTGTGGCTTATCTTTATAACTAATAGGTTTAAATATTCTAGGAAGTATTTTTTTCGCAAATTTATAGTTGTTCTTTTATTTTCTCCTCAGTAGCGTAAGTTTCACACGTCTTATTGTCCTTTTTAAACTTATATTTTCGTTTCTTTATCTATTGTAGTTGATCTTATTATTTTTCTATTTTCAGAATAAGTTTTTATACTCGTTTTTATTTGTCTTTTGATTCTCATTTACATTATTATTACTATTCGCCTGTGGACCTAAATACACAAAATCATTGCTCGAATGTTAGTATTAATGGTAAGATTTCAACTCCTCACGCGGAAGCGCATGAACTGCGAACTGAGAGGTTAAGGCTTTCATATGTTTGCTCTCTCTGTCCGGTCGTCGCGCACCATCTTTGATGCAGGGAGATGTAGTAAGCATCGTGCCTTAGACTAACGCCATTATTAGCCCTTGTTCGAAGTTAACTCAGGTACTCAATTATTCTTAGTGACTTAGTAGGCCACCCGCCAGGCATCAGAAAGCTCCGGGAATGAAATCCGATTCCGCCCGCATTGCAATACGTGCTTTAACCGCTCAGACCACTCTGGCATTCTTGCTCGAATGTATATTCCTCAATTTATATATGTATATATTTTTTGGGGGGACATTTATCTCTATTTCTACTTTTTTATTCATTGGTAGATCTTAGAATACTTTTTTTCTGCTTATTATTACTTGGTTTATTTTTGTACACAAGCTTTCGGAGAGCACTACAGCCGCGACGTAAAGGCCTCGGCCTGCCATACTAACGCGCGGCGGGCCCTGGGTTCGACTCCCAGGTCAAAAATAACGGCAAACATCGAGTGCTCTCCGGCCATCATACAAACACCTTTGGGGGTCGTAAAGTACATACTCCTTCTTCTAACGGGTCAGACTAGCCACCTGCCCGGGGTACGCCCAACATGGCTCATAGTACTACACGAAATGTGTAGTTAGAAACAGGCTAATAGCCTATATAAGAGTAGAAGAAGAAGAAGCTTTCGGATATATTATTTTCTCATTGCTCTTTTCAATGTTAAATTAAATAGTACTGCTGAAAGAGCATCACCTTATCTTACACCAATTTTTTTATAATGCTTCAGATTTACTTACTTTTATTAAATATTATTTTCGCTTGTGATTCTTTACGAGTTATTTTAACATAATTTACTAGTGTATTTGATAATCCTAGTGGTTTTATACATTTTATCATGTTTTTCTTTGTTTACGCAGTCGAAATTTTGGACTCCCTTACATTTGTGTGATTTGATGTATAGTATCTATTGTCGCAAGTAACTTTCAGAAACAGATGATTACGCTGCCCATAAACTAGATTTAATAACTTCAATAAAATCTGAACTAAAATATCTAGATATGCACTTTAATACAAAACTTACCCGGAGCACACATATCAAAACTAAATGAAAGCAGCTAGATTTAAAAACCAAACAACTCTACTGGATAATTGGAAGGCTCTTGCAATTATCTCTATTAAACAAGTTATGCCCCTATAAAATCATCTTAAAGCCTATGGATTTACGGTATCCAACTATGAGGCTGTGCAAAGGCACCCCCACTCCAAAATTCTGCAGAGGTTTTAGTCCAAGACCCTTCGCATAATGACTGACACGCCTTGGTATGTAATCAATGACACTCTCCATACAGATCTAAATATCATATATGTAGCTAGCGGAATTCATAGACTTTCAAGTTATTAGGACATGAAAGCGACCTGATAAGACAACTTGCAAGCCAGCAAGCCAAGAAGAATAACACGTAAATGGTCACAAGATTTAGCTCCCCAACTGATTAAAATCAGTATACATATATCCTCTAGGCGAATAGTAATGACTTAACCACAGCCCATGTATGCATACATAATGATAAAATTACATAATATAATAATATATATTATATATATATATATAATAATAATAAAAATACATATGATAACATTTACTTGTTACTCAAATTGGAAGAGTTAATATGCAAATAAATTATAAAAAAATATCTCTTGTCGAGTGCCTTCTTTTAAATCTATTTTGGTATCTCTCTATTATTTCTTCACTATAAGTTTCAATTTTTCTATAGAGAAGGCATCATAGAATTTTGTATATTTCACTTAGTATTGTTATTTAACGAAAATTACTTCCTTTTTTATGTATGTAGGTTTCCTGGCATACTCTTTTCTAGGTCTTTATTATTATGTTATTTATCGTATTTGCAAGTTCTTAGTCTTCTCTTCCTTTTTCGTTTGAATTTATGAGTTCTCTAAAGCACTCTCTCCAGCGATTTAGAACTGGCGGTCTCTCGTGACGAATATTTCTCTCTTCGTTTTTATATCCAGTGGTTCTAACAATAAATGTCTTTGATTCCATTTTTACCGCATGATAAAATTTTCTTGTATCGTTAGTTCTTCTTTGTAACTCTATTTATTCAAAGCTACATTTACGTTTGTGAGGTATAATGTCAAATTTACTTTCACGTTTTTAAGCGGCAATTGTTGCGAAATATTTTAGATGATTGATTTTCATAACTATTTTATAGACCTATTCTATGGTAGCGTATCTATCTCTGAAACCAAACTGGTGATTTGGAATACGATTTTTTATAAGAATTGTTTTTTTTAAACTTCGTTTTTCAATATTTTGACTATGAATGAATGATGATTGATAGACTTATATGATGTAGTCTTTTCGTAATTTCTTCTACGTTGTGAAATTAAAATTAATTTTGCGTTGTTTGCCATTTATGTACGACGAAATATATTCTCACGGTAACTTACTTTTTGGTAATTTCTCTGAACATTTAACACTGTTAAGTTCGTAGTTAGAAAATTTGTTTAATATTAAACTTTTACTAGTTGACTCTACTTTCCTTAGCATGATGTTAATTGATATTATTTTGACACTTTCTTTAACAAATTAGTGTTTTCTTTTTTTTGTGGAGAGCTGGTATGGTAAAATGATTGAAATACTTTTATTAATTGATTGGCGGATAAGGTCAGTTTTTGGCTGCAACTTTTATTCAATTTTCTCTTTTTATTTTAATAGACAAAATTATCGTCGTTTTAATTTTCTAGTGGCTATTCATAATGAATAGTTGGTATTATCTATTTAAGTATTCTTGTACTGCCTGATTTATTAATATATGCAGTAGAAATTTTAGTTTTTTAATTGCTTATTAAGTTTGGCTGCAACATCTGGATATCTTATTGTTTACTAGATATTTCTGAGTCTTCTTTTATAAGTTATATTTTGTTTAGCCTATATTGGAAATCTCGTTTATTTTTCATTTTTTGTGATTTGATGTAACAGAACAAAGTTTGTGTACTTCGTCTTGGATTCTTTATAGTACTGTTGATGCCTTTGTTCTTAACGGTAAATTCAACTAAAATTTGCCGTTGATTA
Organism: Sinelater perroti; assembly: GCA_036346155.1. Taxonomy (NCBI): domain Eukaryota; kingdom Metazoa; phylum Arthropoda; class Insecta; order Coleoptera; family Elateridae; genus Sinelater; species Sinelater perroti. Next base: position 20,475,275 of record JARFIY010000359.1, on the reverse strand, counting down.
ATTCTTTGTATGTATAACATATCTTAAATCTATTGTGAAGTAAAAGCAATTTTAGGTTTTTATCGCTTGATTACCCCACTTAATAATTACAGATGAATGGTGCGATCACAAGTCGAAATAAAATATTGCTTTAATGTTGTGTGTGGCTGTTCCTTTTAATAGACCAGAAATTTCATTTAGATCTGAAGACTAACATATTAGTTTATCAATTACAAACAAAGTTATCTTTATTTATAACTTTTATTAATTTTTTAACTCTGGTTAAATTTATTGTTGACCCCCATTATAGATTTTTCGTATTATATTTTCTTCGAGAGTTAAAACGAGACAAGAATATGTCAAAATAATCTGTGATTTTTATTTGTCTTGGAGAGCAGAACATTGCTACAAAAGCTATATCTCGATTAATTTCTGCAACTGCAATGCATGTGGATTAAAGAAGTTAATGCTGATACTGATTATTTTCTATGGTGCCTTATTGACTTCTTTATTATTACTGCTCTACCGTCAGGCACTATTTTATCTGGGCGATTTAAGGAATAAATTTAGTTATTTTCAGGTAGACCATTTGCGTGAAATTAGTTTCTAAAATGAGAATAATATGAAAGTCTTTATTTTTTATAAATGTTTTGACTACGCTGCTACAGACAGTTGATATTTGTATTATGTTTAGAAGTTGGGCTGTTAGGGCAATTTAAAGACTGGACAGATAAGAGAATTAAGCATAGTGTCACAGAGAAAAATATAGTTGTTTTTTTTTGGTTTTCAAATAAATGCTTCATTTTCTCTTTGCGAGTTTTTATTGTCTGATAGAGCTGTAAAATAATATGTTGGTTATGAAGCATTAATCCGTAATCTTTTTTTTGCTTTATATGCAATTGATCAGAATAGGCACGTTTTTGTTTTCTTGAGGTTTGCGTTTATTCAGCTTTGCTACGTCGTAAGTTAAAAGGTTTGAAACTTTTTACAGATGAGCGATTTGGCATTGAAGTGATTGTTGTTGGTATTGCACGATAGTTGTTTGTTGGCAAATATAGTTGTAAGCTATTTTTGGATTTATTGTACATGGTTACATATGCACATGAAAACATTTTTTACATGCTTACGATGTAGTTTAGCAATCGATAAGAAGATAGCGCAATGCATATAGGTGATAAAACTACCTAACTGGGTGGATCAGTTGGGAGTTAGACGCTTTTGAATGAGTTCATGTAGTATGTCATTGTGGTATTTGCAATAATTGAGCAACAACAGCAAATATTTATCAAATTTTATGCAAAGTTGAAACATTTGTTTGTAAAAACTATTATTTAGATGCAGTTAGTGTATAATAACAACTAATGATTAACAGCTTTGTTATGACAACGTGCCCGTCCATTTGTCACATCTCGTGCAGAATGTTTTGTAAATAAATTAAATCGCCTAGGTGACTTAGCTATCTTACAGTCCATAATTGCCGCCCTACTACTTCTGGTTGTTTTTGAAACTTAAATTGCATTTAGAAGAAAATAAATTCCGATTGTTAACAAGATTTAAGCTGATACGACGATTTTAATACAGGAATGTTTTGAATCGCGGAAAAATACTGGATGAAGTGTATGAGATTCCCAAGAACTGAGACTGCATACAATATTTCTTGTATTTAAATATATAGTTTGCTTTTATTGTAATTTTAATGTTTTGTTATTATATATTTCTGTATTTACAGGACAGATCACAATATCGATCACCAAAAATGATTTATTACTTTATATGTTGTATCAGAGCTCGCTTGTAGCAATAAGATATAATTTATTAACTTTAACAATTATTATAAGGGTTTTTTCAACATCTCATACATAAGGCACCTCTACGCGAGAAATTACTTATTTAAATTTACTATCCAGCAATGTAATTTAGCTACTTGCAAACAGAAGATAAAAAATAAGCAAAAATATAAGTTACCTTAATTAGGGTGTGGTCCGCTTAGTTTGTCATATATAGACATTCCTTCAGCTCAGCTACCAATCATTTTTACACTTGTACTTCTTTACGGAGAATTATAATTTGTCATTCTTTAAAATAATGTAATATTTTTTCAAACTTTCTTATATAGAACTGGCAGTATTAGTACATAAACTTATAAAGCATTTTTGAGATCCTGTAAGAAATTCCTTTACGGTTTTTGCCTTGGTTTTTGTTTTAATTCTGTTAGAAAGTGTTTTAGTATAAAACCTTGTCTTCAATTTTTAATGTAATTCTTAAAAACCAAACCATTTTATAATATACGTAACACATTTTTCAGAAATTTTCCCAACAGTCGTTGACATTGTAAACGTATTTTTTGTTTTTGCTCATCTCAGGTACTTTAATATTGTTTTCTATGTAATATTGTATTTGTTTATAACGTTTTGGCTGACATTTGTATTAATATTCTCGATTTGTTGTTAGCTTTGTCTGCTAGCAGAAATATGTTGGCTTTTGTCATATTTGTTGCTTTCTTACTAGACCTTGGATTACGTTTTATAGAAACACATTCTTCTTATTATTTAATATATTTTTCTGTATTAAATGAGAAGTTCAGTAAATAAACTTAAAAATAAATAACTAAAATCAACAAAAATTGAAGCTATAGTGTGAATATGCCAATTAGAAATTCAACATTGTTGAAAGACATTTTTGCAACATTTTGTAGTACTACAGATTCACATTATATTGTTTATGGAAAATTACAGTAGTTTCTTTATTTTTTTATCCCGCTGTTGTCGATTATTAAATACAAATTTTTGTAAAAATGATTGAAATAAAAAGACAACCGAAGTAAAAAATAAAGTAATAAATTTAAAATAGAGAAACATTACAATTTTATTAATATTATTAAGCTAATATGATAGCATAAGACTTAAACGTGACGGGTCCTCTTGGCAAGATGTGAACCCTTGCAGTGAGGAGTCTTGTTCATCATCTTTTTAATCTTCTATTTTTTTGTTTTTGGATTAGTGGTACCACTAGGAGATTACTATGAGATTATAATTTGATATGGTGGTTGTAGCTGCGTTCTTGAATGTCATCTTTCGGTAATGGGATGGCAGGTCAACGTAAAGCATTTGGTTAGATGTATACCAAAGTAAGTTGTCTGTTGCACAAAGTATCTTGGATTGACATTTTTGAAGAATTGCTATATTGGACGTGCTTGTACAACTCTATAGTTCGACATCATAAGTCCATATGAGTTTGATAACTTCCTTGTAGATCGTGATTTGTTTTTGAAAAGACAATTAGGATCTTTTTTCAATTAACCAGTATAATTTGTATAAGGTTAGGTATATCTTTCTTTAAATTGTTTGCATCTGTTTGCTCTGTTCGGTCTTGAAATCGAGTAAAGTGTGAATATAAATTTACAGAGACAAGGCTGTTTTTTATTGGTAAAAGTGGTTTTTTTTAACTGTGAAGTTAATTTTATTGTTTTTAGTTATTTTGTTAATTTGTTAATAATTAGCAACAAACCTATTAAAGTTGAATTAAAAGATCTTGCAGCACATTTGTGGATCTTTTGTTTTTTATAAATAAAAATCTGTTTTATGGAATGTAGCAAAATTGAAGCTAATATATTGGTGTATATTTTATATGCATTTGGGAAAATTAAATAACTTAGGAAATAAACTAATATCTTGTTCTTAGACATTATTTTGTAAATTTATTTGCTGTTCTTGGTTATTAGTCAAAGATAATTCTACCTTCTGGAGCCCAAACTATACGGTTCTCAGGTACCTAGAAGGGTTGCGGCTCCAACCCTACGAAATATAAACGCGGCGCGAATGACGTGACACCGTTATGTTTGCTAAGTAATAGAATATAATGGTAAGGCTCTACGCCCCGCGTGGGAGCACGGCCTGCGAACTGAGAGGTTAAGGCTCTCATACGTTCGCTCTCTCTGCCCGGTCGTCGCGCACCATCTCTGATGCGGGGCGGTGTGGCAAGCACCGCGCCTAAGACGACCGCCATTATTACCCCTTGTTCGAATGAACGCAGGTACTCAATTATTTTCAGTGACTGAGTAGGCCACCCGCCAGGCATCAGAGAACACCGGGAATTGAACCCGGGTCCGTCAGCATCGCAGCCCGCCCCTCAACCACGGGACCACTCTGGCTTATAAGTAACAGAAAGTACCTGTAATTATTTAAAAAAAAAAATTTTAAGTGCAACTAATGGACCAGGGAACAATAAGAAACATAAAGATTGGTAGGCGGAGTTTTGTAAAAATGTTATTGGCATTAGAGTTTGATTTCTCTTGAAAACTCTGTTTTTGGAAATTAATAAGTTATGAAAATAATCTTCCTTTAGCTATTATGAAAAATTGTTCTGAAATAGCCGGATCAGATGCAACTTTCGACTGCGGTGAACACTACGATTACAAAAAATGCCGAAAAAAAGTTTGACCTTGCCGTTGATCTCTTGACCTTTGACCGATTTGGATGAAATTCAATCCCACAGGAGGTACTGACCTAAGGTGTATGTGTGCTAAGTATCAAGTGAATTCGTTGAATAAAACGGAAGTTATAGTGTTTACAGACACACATACAGGCAGACACACAGACAGGATGTAAAAACCATTAACTTTGTATAGAGTTCCACAGTCAAAAGTTATTAATTGAGATAAAGGTAGTATAATTTTTTTCATTTAAAACAAAAATGGGAAGAATCAAAACAAAGAGGATTTGTTTAATATGATGTAGAAATAATGTATTACGTCAATAGAGACAATAACATTCAAAGTTATGAATTGCCAACCAAAAAAGGTATAGTGGAAAATGAAGTGATTATAGTAAACGAAGAAGATAAGCTAGAAAACGTTGACATATATCAGATCAAAGCCCTTTAGATAAGAATGCATTTACGGCATTACAAACAATAAAACGAACTTTTCAATTTCAATATGGTCTTGATGAAAACAGTTTAAGAGAACGCGAAATACTTTACTAAAAATAGTAATATAAGTGTAACACGCGGACAAGAATAACCCATTGTTTAAACAATAGGTCTATTGTAGTGAGTATATACGAGGATTGGGATAGAAGCCTAGGCAAATATTTTTTTACGAGCACGGGTGGAAAATTTGAAGTACACAAATAAAGGGACGAGGAATGAACGAAATGTGTAGGCATTTAACAACACGCCTTCATTATGTTCCTTATATTTATTAAAATAGTTGATATAAGGTATCGTGTTTCAGAAACTTTCTGCCCCTTATCGGTCGCTGGTTGCACCGCGACCTTACTGAAACTCTACTACTACCTCGCGACTGTTCGGTATAGAATAGCATTGTTCCATACAGCTTCTATCGGTTCTCTCTGGCATTTTTATCATGAGAAATAGATTTTTTGATACACTAATATCTTTTTGTGCAATTACAGAACATCACAGAGCCACTTTGTGTTGTGGACACGCACAGTGATTGCATGGTTTTCTTGAGACGTGACATTTTGTGATAGCATCTCTTATCTTTAAAAAAAATAGTTGATATGATTTATACTCCAACCCTCGTTTGTGGATAAGTATTTAGAATTTTTTTATTAACCCTAGTGCCGCACACTGGGTCAAATTGACCCGAGGTCCGACTTTTTCCTTGATTTTCGGTAGGTTAAAAGGTTGGTAATGCGGCAATACCGGAATCGGGTATTAGTTTGACATCTCTACTATACATGTAAACAGTTTGTTTGTCAACAGGAGCGTCAGTACGCACGTGGCACTCGTCCGAAAAAAAAGTATTTTTTTCCCCGGGTCAATTTGACCCACTATGCGCGGTGCGTAATTTTTCGGCAAATTTCCCGGATTTTTTTTGTTATTTTTTGGTTTATTGGGTGCACATTTATGTAAGTAAACATTTAAAAGTACGACAGTTTTTTTTACGTTTTTGTTTGATAATTTCTAATTTATCATTAGATAAACATGCCGTGCTCGCCGAGAGTTTTGAGAAGCCGAACTATCGCTGAACAATTGATGCGGGATGATGAAATTTCTGATGCAGAGGACGACGGCTCTGAATTTGGGGATGCCAGTGACGTGGAGTACGGCACCAACTACTCGTCGGACGAAGAATCTGCAGTTAGTGACGTCGAATCCGAAGTTGAAAATGCAGTACTTTCTTCGCGGCAGTCAGGGCGGCCAGTTAGCGTCCTTCGTGGCATGAATGGTTATGAAGAAATCGGAACGATCATCTGACAGATTTAGCACAGGCGCAGTTCCCGTAATTATTCCTGGTCTCATAAACGCCGCCGCGAACGCTACGATGATCGAAGAATTTTGGGACATTCTGTTCTCTCCAGACATAATCGATGATATCGTGAAATTCACAAATATTCAAATCGAAATCACGATAGTCGATTTGATTGCAAAGGAAACTTTGGAATAGTCGTACCATCATTCCACCGATCTTTTGAAAATGCGGGCATATCTAGCCGTCTCTTACTATTCAGGGCTCTGGAAGCAAACCAAACTTTCTGACGATGATTTGTGGTCGCCGGAAAATGGCACGTCTTTTCACCGGTGTGTTTTTTCCCTGAGGCAATAAAATTTTCTGACGAAGAATTTACGATTTGACGATCGAGCAACACGAAATGCCGAGGATGAATTTGCTTCAATCAGGGTAATTTTTGAATAATTCATAAGAATAATTACAGGCCAGCGACATTCTGTACCGTAGACGAGCAGTTGCTCAGATTCCGCGGTCGCTGTGCCTTTAGGGCGTATATAAAAAATAAGCCCGATAAATATGGTCTGCTGTTGATAACGTTCAATGATGCGAGGACGTCTTACTTGATGAACGCGATCCCGAGGCTCGGCAAAGGTACCGTGAAAACTATACGCGAAGAACTTGTGCCTCAAATTATTTTCAGGCAAGTTACAGAACCGATACATGGCTCAAATCGAACTGTAACATGCGATAACTTATATACTGCCATCCCACTAATTGAGGAAATGAAAGACGAACCCTACAATTTGACGGTCACTGGAACTCTGCGGAAAAACAAGAGAGAAATATCCTTGAAAATGAAAGTGGCTAAAACAGATCCCCCAGGAAGTAAATTTTTCCGATTCTGGGGTCACGTTGGTCTCCTTTACTCAAAAAAAAGCAAAGTGGTTCTTTTGGCGTCCTCCTTTATGAATTCAGAAGAGATCGTTAGTGGTAAACCCAAGATTATCTTGCACTACAACGAGACCAAGGGAGGAACTGACACATTTGATGCCCTCTGCAAAAATTATACGACGGCTGGGAAGAGCAACTGCTGGCCTCTCAGGATTTTTTGGGGGATGCTCGATCAAGCTATAGTGAACGCCAGAATTCTTCTAAAGTGCAGGAATAGTGTACGTGGTTTGTAAACTAATATTACTGCCAGGCAATGTATGAAAGGGTAATCTGGCATCTGGTAAAACCATGGTTTGTCAAGCGCCAACAAAATCCGAAACTCAGAATTTCCTTGAAAGAGGCTATTGAGGATATGTTTAAACTACCCCATAACGTTCGCCCTTTGGATGAGAATACTGGAGTTTTGGGTAAAAGGACAAGGTGCCTAATTTGTTCCTCAACCATTGACAAACAAACACGCTATCATTTCATGTCGCCGACCCATGTGTTTGGAACATCGATCAAAATTGTGTGATAACTGCGCTTGCACCGATTAATTTTTCTTGAATTATGTACCTTTCGATGTTCACTAACTTATTTCGACAATTTTTGCACTTTTTGAGAATAAATAAGACTATTTTTGTTGTTTTTTATAATAAAAATTCATCCCAAGCGCCAATGATAAATAATTATACTTTTAGAAACGAACCTAAATAATTTTTTTTCTCCATAAAGTATACCTATTAACCTGAAAAATCCTAGAATATGAGATCTTGAAATTCAAATTTGAAGAAATCACGCTAAATTAAATGCGAAAACCCAATTTTTTGGAACCCTCGTACTTAAAACTTATTTGCAATTATTCTAATATAAATATCCTTTATATAAGCATGTAGTACAATAAATAAAGGATTAAATAATAACTTGAATTTGGTTTTTTTGGATCTACGATGCCCACGCCCGAGAAATTGCAATTTAAAGTTGCTCGGGTCAAATTGACCCAGTGTGCGCGTTATGATATATGCGGCATGTGTGCGGCTCTAGGGTTAAAACTGTACTTTTTGATTCATGTTATGTAGGTAAGTTTTTCTGTGCTAATATAAAAAGATTTTTATTTTATCGAAATTCATTTTGGGGATCTGTTAACTTCGTTAAATATAAGTATTACTATAGAATACGAAATTCATCACATTAGTGTAAACCGCTGCAATATTAGATTTAGTGGGTTGGATGATTAGTAAACACTTTATTGTTATATCTGCGAACGATGACGTTCTCAATAGACGCTGTTTTTTACTTTATTGGTATTGTTTTAAAGAATTTTTAAACAGCATTTTTCTGTATAACATTTAAGGGGGCAACCAATTTTATCATAAAGAAAGTACTCACAATGGGATTGTAATCAGTTCTTATTAAAAAATGTTTTTCAGATATCATTTTTATAATAATGGTTTCTTAATTCATATAATAAGTTAATAGTGTGTAATAAAAAATTTCTCTGTCATTGGAGGCTCGAAAGCTGTAGTCATATGTTGGTAATTATTAAAAATTACTCCAGGAAGCTTACAAGTGAAAATTTGCAACGGTAAAAGTTCTTCGAGTAACATACCTAGAGGCTAATAGTCATACATAATAAGTGTTATTGCAGTAATTAAACATTTTTTAGTCGGACAGAATATTAAAGTAGCGTTTAATAATTTCTTTTTGTTTCAACATGTTAAATATAAGTTGTGGCAAATGCGCCTTCGGTCTAAGAAGCTGTTGTTGATTTTAACAATAAAGTAAAACCGATAGACTAAAAAAAAATACAAAAGATGTTTTGAAAACTGCCATGCAGAACAGGTATAGACTGCAATAAAGGATATTTTGAATAGTTATGATAAAATATTTGTGAATTAAAAACCGTATTAATGTGTTATATTTAGATACATAATTGTAAAACTTTGGAATGACAATAAATACAAAATAAACGTAATTCAAGTTGTACTTTATTTTTTACTATAACCGATTTTTTTGAATTTCGACCCATCAAGTTCAATGCTGCTGTAGCTTCTTTGTTCTTTCTCGGAAACGATATATTATACATTACCAACCGTTTACAGTCTCAATCGTGTCTCAATTTGTTTGACCAAAACATTATCTGGAATTATATTTAGTTTTGCAGTAAATAGAAGTTGGAAGAAGCAAAGTTAGTCTAATAAGTTAAACACAAACTGTTGGGATTTGAATGGATTAGTGCATTGTCGCAATAAAATAGTGTTTTTATTATTCAATATAGTTATTATTTTCTGAATAGCTGCTTTCAGCTCCTTAATATATATATATATATATATATATATATATATATTTATTATTCAAATCCCAACAGTTTGTGTTTAACTTATTAGACTAACTTTGCTTCTTCCAACTTCTATTTACTGCAAACTAAATATAATTCCAGATAATGTTTTGGTCAAACAAATTGAGACACGATTGAGACTGTAAACGGTTGCTAATGTATAATATATCGTTTCCGAGAAAGAACAAAGAAGCTACAGCAACATTGAACTTGATGGGTCGAAATTCAAAGAAATCGGTTATAGTAAAAAATAAAGTACAACTTGAATTACGTTTATTTTGTATTTATTGTCATTCCAAAGTTTTACAATTATGTATCTAAATATGACACATTAATACGGTTTTTAATTCACAAATATTTTATCATAACTATTCAAAATATCCTTTATTGCAGTCTATACCTGTTCTGCATGGCAGTTTTCAAAACATCTTTTGTATTTTTTTTTAGTCTATCGGTTTTACTTTATTGTTAAAATCAACAACAGCTTCTTAGACCGAAAGCGCATTTGCCACAACTTATATTTAACATGTTGAAACAAAAAGAAATTATTAAACGCTACTTTAATATTCTGTCCGACTAAAAAATGTTTAATTACTGCAATAACACTTATTATGTATGACTATTAGCCTCTAGGTATGTTACTCGAAGAACTTTTACCGTTGCAAATTTTCACTTGTAAGCTTCCTGGAGTAATTTTTAATAATTACCAACATATGACTACAGCTTTCGAGCCTCCAATGACAGAGAAATTTTTATTACACACTATTAACTTATTATATGAATTAAGAAACCATTATTATAAAAATGATATCTGAAAACATTTTTAATAAGAACTGATTACAATCCCATTGTGAGTACTTTCTATGATAAAATTGGTTGCCCCTTAAATGTTATACAGAAAATGCTGTTTAAAAATTCTTAAAACAATACCAATAAAGTAAAACAGCGTCTATTGAGAACGTCATCGTTCGCAGATATAACAATAAAGTGTTTACTAATCATCCAACCCACTAAATCTAATATTGCAGCGGTTTACACTAATGTGATGAATTTCGTATTCTATAGTAATACTTATATTTAACGAAGTTAACAGATCCCCAAAATGAATTTCGATAAAATAAAAATCTTTTATATTAGCACAGAAAAACTTACTCACATAACATGAATCAAAAAGTACAGTTTTAACCCTAGAGCGCACACATGCCGCATATATCATAACGCGCACACTGGTCAATTTGACCCGAGCAACTTTAAATTGAATTTCTCGTGGCATCGTAGATCCAAAAACCAAATTCAAGTTATTATTTAATCCTTTATTTATTGTACTACATGCTTATATAAAGGATATTTATATTAGAATAATTGCAAATAAGTTTTAAGTACGAGGGTTCCAAAAATTGGTTTTCGCATTTAATTTAGCGTGATTTCTTCAAATTTGAATTTCAAGATCTCATATTCTAGGATTTTTCAGGTTAATAGGTATACTTTATGGAGAAAAAAAATTATTTAGGTTCGTTTCTAAAAGTATAATTATTTATCATTGGCGCTTGGGATGAATTTTTATTATAAAAAACAACAAAAATAGTCTTATTTATTCTCAAAAAGTGCAAAAATTGTCGAAATAAGTTAGTGAACATCGAAAGGTACATAATTCAAGAAAAATTAATCGGTGCAAGCGCAGTTATCACACAATTTTGATCGATGTTCCAAACACATGGGTCGGCGACATGAAATGATAGCGTGTTTGTTTGTCAATGGTTGAGGAACAAATTAGGCACCTTGTCCTTTTACCCAAAACTCCAGTATTCTCATCCAAAGGGCGAACGTTATGGGTAGTTTCAACATATCCTCAATAGCCTCTTTCAAGGAAATTCTGAGTTTCGGATTTTGTTGGCGCTGACAAGCCATGGTTTTACCAGATGCCAGATTACCCTTTTCATACATTGCCTGGCAGTAATCTTAGTTTCCAAACCACGTACACTATTCCTGCACTTTAGAAGAATTCTGGCGTTCACTATAGCTTGATCGAGCATCCCAAAAATCCTGAGAGGCCAGCAGTTGCTCTTCCCAGCCGTCGTATAATTTTTGCAGAGGGCATCAAATGTGTCAGTTCCTCCCTTGGTCTCGTTGTAGTGCAAGATAATCTTGGGTTTACCACTTACGATCTCTTCTGAATTCATAAAGGAGGACGCCAAAAGAACCACTTTGCTTTTTTTTGAGTAAAGGAGACCAACGTGACCCCAGAATCGGAAAATTTACTCCTGGGGATCTGTTTTAGCCACTTTCATTTTCAAGGATATTTCTCTCTTGTTTTTCCGCAGAGTTCCAGTGACCGTCAAATTGTAGGGTTCGTCTTTCATTTCCTCAATTAGTGGGATGGCAGTATATAAGTTATCGCATGTTACAGTTCGATTTGAGCCATGATCGGTTCTGTAACTTGCCTGAAAATAATTTGAGGCACAAGTTCTTCGCGTAGTTTTCACGGTACCTTTGCCGAGCCTCGATCGCGTTCATCAAGAAGACGTCCTCGCATCATTGAACGTTATCAACAGCAGACCATATTTATCGGGCTTATTTTTATATACGCCCCTAAAGGCACAGCGACCGCGGAATCTGAGCAACTGCTCGTCTACGGTACAGAATGTCGCTGGCCTGTAATTATTCTTATGAATTATTCAAAATTACCCTGATTGAAGCAAATTCATCCTCGGCATTTCGTGTTGCTCGATCGTCAAATCGTAAATTCTTCGTCAGAAAATTATTGCCTCAGGAAAACACACCGGTGAAAAGACGTCCATTTTCCGGCGACCACAAATCATCGTCAGAAAGTTTGGTTTGCTTCCAGAGCCCTGAATAGTAAGAGACGGCTAGATATGCCCGCATTTTCAAAAGATCGGTGGAATGATGGTACGACTATTCCAAAGTTTCTTTGCAATCAAATCGACTATCGTGATTTCGATTTGAATATTTGTGAATTTCACGATATCATCGATTATGTCTGGAGAGAACAGAATGTCCCAAAATTCTTCGATCATCGTAGCGTTCGCGGCGGCGTTTATGGGACCAGGAATAATTACGGGAACTGCGCCTGTGCTAAATCTGTCAGATGATCGTTCCGATTTCTTCATAACCATTCATGCCACGAAGGACGCTAACTGGCCGCCCTGACTGCCGCGAAGAAAGTACTGCATTTTCAACTTCGATTCGACGTCACTAACTGCAGATTCTTCGTCCGACGAGTAGTTGGTGCCGTACTCCACGTCACTGGCATCCCCAAATTCAGAGCCGTCGTCCTCTGCATCAGAAATTTCATCATCCCGCATCAATTGTTCAGCGATAGTTCGGCTTCTCAAAACTCTCGGCGAGCACGGCATGTTTATCTAATGATAAATTAGAAATTATCAAACAAAACGTAAAAAATGTCGTACTTTTAAATGTTTACTTACATAAATGTGACCCAATAAACCAAAAATAACAAAAAAATCCGGGAAATTTGCCGAAAAATTACGCAGTGCATAGTGGGTCAAATTGACCCGGGAAAAAATACTTTTTTCGGACGAGTGCCACGTGCGTACTGACGCTCCTGTTGACAAACAAACTGTTTACATGTATAGTAGAGATGTCAAACAATACCTGATTCCGGTATTGCGCATTACCAACCTTTTAACCTACCGAAAATCAAGGAAAAAGTCGGACCTCGGGTCAATTTGACCCATGTGCGGCACTAGGGTTAAATAAAAATTCTAAATACTTATCCACAAACGAGGGTTGAGTATAAATCATATCAACTATTTTTTTTAAAGATAAGAGATGCTATCACAAAATGTCACGTCTCAAGAAAACCATGCAATCACTGTGCGTGTCCACAACACAAAGTGGCTCTGTGATGTTCTGTAATTGCACAAAAAGATATTAGTGTATCAAAAAATCTATTTCTCATGATAAAAATGCCAGAGAGAACCGATAGAAGCTGTATGGAACAATGCTATTCTATACCGAACAGTCGCGAGGTTTAAAATTAGAAAGGATTGTATCAGTACAGCCCTTAATATGATTTTATAATCGGTCTACTTCTTGGTTTATTGTCAAAATAATCCAAGAAAAAGTACTTAACAGTAATTACAGCTTCAGGTAGTTAATAACTCCGGGGCGCAAACTATACGGTTCTGAGATACCTATAACGGTCGCGGCGCCAACGCTACGAAATACGGCCGCGATGCAAATGGCACAACACTATTTTATTTAAATATTTTTAAATCCATTTTGACTGATCAATTTGGCAACTACAATTAGTTTATTGAAAAGTATTTTTAAGCTAACCATATAAAGACATTCGGAGAAAAATAACCATCTAGTGGAAATTTTAGGGACTTTTTAATTTATTCTCGTATGACATCATGTAATCCGCGTTGATATTTATCTTAATTGAATGTCTGCAAAGTGACTCCATCACTTATTGAAGTGCTGTAAAATTGAAAGTATTGAGGTGAAAATGCAAGTTCGAAATTTATTATCAGCTATATAAACCACGCAGTTTTATTAGTGATTTTGCACATGTAGTGAACATATTTGTGTTTTATGGTTCTTAAGAGAAAATTATGTTAAATATGAACAATAGTTTGTCCAAACAAGAAGATTGTTTCAGAGGTTTGGCTATGTCAAATTAGTTACTATTTTGGTTTTTTTAACTAGTTCGTACTGTTAATAGTTTAAATTATAATCTAAAGTGTAATGTAATTAGTAAATAAACGGCTAGTAAGTAATAATGGATACTTCTTTCAATAATTTTTATTATATTTATTACAAATAATTCATCGGGTTTTGAAAAATCTAATGTTCGTGGAAATTGGTGAAAGAAAACAGTCTTTAATATGCTCATAAAGAAAGAAATTATTTTCAGATCACCAAAGTTAGCAGCGCGAAACTTTCTCGTTCAGGTAGCGACGTACTTCTATCTTGTTTTCTCTCACTGGAATCTGAAGTTATCAGATTCTCTTTCGGTTACGGAAACAACTACTGTTGCAATATTGAGGTATGGTATACCCGTATCAGTGTTCTCAATAAAAAAAGCCCTTATACTTTTTGTTTTCAAGATTTAATGGAAAACATTAAATTTTTGGGAATTCCGTGCAAGTGTTACAAAACAATTTTCTCTGATCCATATTCGGACGCGTGATGATTTTAAGGGTTTCAGTGAAATTGCCGCCTTATATTTCCACTTTATTTTAATTTTTAAATTAGGGCCGGCCGTATTTTGGTTTCCGCCTGTATATTTAGTTTTGATCGGCCGCAAATATGCACAAGCACGCGGAGCGCTGATATATAGGCCGTGGTTTGGGCCGCAGGCCGCGCTTGTCCTTTTGTTACGTTCGTGTTAGCCTTTACTCTACTCTCGGCTTTGTTTTTGAATTTAGTTTAGTGATAGTTTTAAATTTTTCGTAAACCGAGAGCATTTTGACCGAGAGTTTGCCGGCGTGTTTGATTGGCAGCAGAATTTTTCATTTTTGCGAGGCTTTTTTTTTGTTAAAAGCTAATTTTGTGGCGAAATTCGATATTTTGCTGATCAGATTAACCTCTTCCCGGAGGTCCTTTTGTTTCCCGATTGCATTTTGGTGTTGAAATTTTTGCTGGTAAAACTCGGTCCATTTTTTCTTTGCTCTGACTTGACAAGGAACGAGGAAGGAACCTTTGCATCAGGAAAGACGCTAATGTTCGGCTCCGCTGTGAACATTGGGGTAATTTGTCCTATCTTTTTACCCATACCCTTATTTCCTTTTCCGGGATCCCCCAGGACCAACAGCACAGTTAGGAACCGATTTCTGCGAAAAAACGCCTTTTTCCACAGGTATGTTTGCACTTAACGAGCATATTTCACGCGCTTTTTCTAAGTTTACTTTAATTTCTCTTTAATGTTCTAATTGCAGGTACGTTTAGATTTAAGGAAATTTCAACATATAAGCGTTTTCTCCGTTTTTAATCAAATTAAGTTTTAATTTTGTGAAATGCCTTTTTTATTATTTTTTCTTGTTTTTGCAGGTATTATGACACAAATACTTTAATTTTGTAATAACCCAAAACACCAATAAAATATTACTATTCCTGAATCGATAGAAATAGAATTAAGCGAGTGAGAAATATTTTTACTTAACAATTTGTAAACTTCTTATAACATCGCACTATGCAAACATTTGAAAGTACGCTTGCTTTTATGAACAAGAGAACTCCAACTTGCATAGGCCGTTTTATTACGCTACAAACTATTTACGGTGAATTCTCTGTTTATTTGACATTTCATATAATGCAAACGGGAAATTCCCTCCAAGTAGTTTACGTAATGTTTAATCATACTGGGTTTGTAATGAGTTACAAATTTTTTACTAGTTTTTTAAAGTTATATTTTATAGGGTTTTATATTATTTTTGTGTGAAAGGAAAAGTTTGTGTTATACTTGGAATTCCCCAATTTTGTTTAGTTATGTCATATGAAAATCATGTCAAAATGTCGTGTTGTAGAAGGGTTGACTGTATTACCATTGAAGCAAAAAAGGCATCGTAAAAAGAATCATACCATCTTCTACCATAATAACGCTCGCGGGGTCGCGGTGGCTCAGCAGGTTCAAGCAGTTGCCTTTGTCCGCTAGCCTGCGCGCGCGAGTTCGAGACTCGCTCATCCCATGGGTGTGTGTGAATGTCCTAGGATAAGTGCATGTTAATGGGCAAAATAAGCCCATGAGACTGCAGTGCCTGTAAACGCGCAAAAAAAACGCTCGCCTCTTATATCGGACTCCACGTTGTTGAATCCATCGCCAATAACAGATGGATCTTTTTCGTTTACCTTATTCTTCTACTAAGGTCCCCACTGATTATCTTGACGATGGTTTTCTGAAAAATTGATAAGCGGGTAGCCACCGACGATTGGGATGATGGCTTGGATTTACCTTGGAGAAACAGTACTTCTTTGCCCACATAACTGCCAAGAAAATGGGCAGCAATAATTAAAGTTGATTGTAATTACCCTCCAAATTGCGTATTATAACGTTTTCTTATCTTAATAAATAATAAAATTTGTCTTAAGTTATTCATCTATCTAACGTTATCATTGTTTTCTCTATTTTTATTTCGTTTTAACATCCTAAGGCTTAAATTAAAAAAGACACTGGTAAAATATAACTCTGTTTTTGTATTCTCTTAATTAAATTGCCTCAAATTTACATCCCTGCATCTTTCACTAGAACTTGACTAGTGAATACACTATCTCTAAGATTTGTTCGCTGAACACACATAGTAATAAATCATTATGACACATTTACGTAACGTAGAACGATGTGCGTTGAAGTTAGGTCCACAATATAGTACTTTGTTGGTTAGAACTGTAATTTGATTTCTCACCGACAAATATATAGAACGTATATACTTTTATTAATTTTATATTTAAATAGCTTATATAATCGCTGTTGTTCTAACAAAACAAAATAGTTAAATTTAAATAGTGCTCTGCAAGGAATTAAAAATATAGTGTTCAAATTACGTAATAATCCAATGTTTATCAAATGATGAAATAAGCTCTAATTGTTTTCATTATTTGCCGAATTGACATTTCTTGCTTCATTTGAAGCACTCTAGGGACCAACGTTAATGATTTGGGCCAATCTTTTAATTAAGTGGGTCTTAATGGAGAAAAATTAATTGTAGAAGCAGCATCATTCTTAAACATTTATAGTTTATTTAAAAAGGGAAATCTTACTAATTCAATACAATAATTAATGCAAAATAAATTTAAATACAATAAATTATAATAAAATAAATAAACTACTGCTATCAGTTTTATTAAAAAATTACATTGATATATAAACTGATGCACGTCTTCATTTTTATTAATCGTAATAATTACTTTGTTCAACATAGGTGGTTCATTTCGTAAAAAAACGAATGTACAATCCGCCTAATACCACTTTTTACTTCGTATTCAAAATATTTTTGTTTCAGTAGTTATAGCTTCGCTGGCTGGTATGTATGATGCTCGTGACAAATCCAACGCCTACAATAATTATATTAATTAAAAATCTCTTAATTATTATGCTTATTATACTTATTTAAAGGTAAACAAATTTACTGATTTTAAGTAAATTGCACAATTTCGCATTTACTGTTTCTTGGATTATGTTCTTTGTGTGATTTAAAAATATTTAACATACATTAGGCATAAGAGATAAGAACAATAAGTTAAAAATGGAGAAAAAAGATGTTGTTAAAGTACGGAGGGACTACTTTAGAGAAAAATTTTACGACGAGAATCATGAAAATTCAAAGAAAAAGGTTCATAAGGGAAATGAGGATGAAGGAGAACATAACATACTGATGAAAGGGACTGGAAGACGCTCTAGCAAAATTGAAAATAGGTAAAGCAGGCGGTTTCGATAGGATAGACTCTGTTAAAATGGTTGGGAAACGGTGGAAAAGAATGGCTATTGGGATTTTTAAGAATAGCATGGAGAACGGAAAGAATACCAAAAACCTAGAAAAGGAATATTATTTTGCTTATTTACAAAAAAAGGGAATGATACTATTATATATATATATATTATAGAACAATTTGTCTCGCAACAACATTCCAAATTTGCATAAGAATATTAGAAACAAAACTAAGAGCACTGATAGAACCTAAATTAGAAGCATTGGCCGCATAGAGAAAAGACCGGCAAACAACGGACAATGTCTTTGTTCTGAAAAAGGTTATCGAAAAAATTATTGAATCAAACAGAGGACTTTGGTTATGCTTTATAGATATATAAGAAGCCTTGGATTCTATAGATAGGAATATAATATGAGAAAGCCTAAGAAAACTAAATATATCAGAAATTCTAATAAGAAAAATTGAGAGAGAACGTTATCGCACACATACGGATATACGGAGCTACTTCAAAAGAATTCAAACTTTAAAGGGGGATACATCAGCTTATTGCTTTTCAACGCAATAATGGACAGAATAATTAAAAACACGAATAACAAATGTAGATAGAGAAGACATTGTTAGGATATAAGAACCTACGACCGATACACATAGATAATCTTGCATATGCCGACAACATAATTCTAACGGCAGAAACACCGAGTAAACTTAACAAAAAAATAGAAATATAGTCATAAATAAGAAACAAAAGGAAAAAGAGTGAAATATGATTGTATGTAAATAAATATCTGGAAGAGGTAACAACTTTGACTATCTAGGTACTAGAATTACAAATAATGGAAACATAGAAGAGGAAATTGCCATTAGAACAAAAAGAGGAAATAAGATATACTATGCGCTGATGAAAACAATATTTTGAAAAATAGAAATTAGTAGAAAAACAAAAATACACGTCTATAAAACAATTGTAGTTCTGACCTTAACATGTTCTAGCGAAGCATGGACGAGAATCAAAAAGCATAACAGTACAAACACAGCAATGGAAATGAAAATACTTAAAAAAATAGCGGGAATGACAAAATTAGATAGGACAAAAAATACGGAAATAGGGAAATTGTACAAATTGAAGCACTAGTGAACTTAATAGATAAGAAGCAATTAAATTGGTTTGGCCGTGTCTGGAGAATGAAAAAAGAGATACTCCTTAGAAGAGTAATGAAAGTAAGAAATATAGTTAAAAAAAAATAGAGAGACCAAGGAAGGCATGGAATCAGCAGATAGTAGAAATCGGAAAAACAAGAGGAAGACTTTGAGAGAAATTAAGCAAATGACTCAGGTGGACGAGTAGTAAAGAGCATAAAGATCATAAAGAAGAAGAAGAAGAAGAAGAAGAGCATACATTTTTATCGATGACAGTAAAATGCTTCAATTTACGCTTTTTAATTGACGGTAGATCCATAATTAAATGACGATACAACATAAATTGCAATTAGAAGCTTTATTATAACATAGATGCCATAGAATTTTGCCAGTTTTATTACTGCATGTGTTCGGCAAACGGATTTTAGTTTCAAAATTTTTCCGAAACTTAAATTTAATACTACGTATAGTTTTTTCAATTATAGAGTATATTTTATGATATATAACTCACAGAACATGGTTCTTTAAACTTATAATAAAATATTATTTGCATTATTTAACAGAGGTTTTCTTATATTACCCAATGAAAGTAATTTTTAACCAATTTGATAGAATTATGTCTTTCTCATAAGTAGCGCTACTTTAGTTATAAATTTAAGTTTCTTTTTATCGCATTTAATGATTCTGCGCGTATTCTATTTAATCATAGGAATTGCTTTTATTTTTTTGCGATAACTTTTTTTACTTTGTCTATTGTTGTAGGTGAGCTCTTATTCATGTCATCCACTGCCTTTGCCTTTATCACCAGAAAATAGTTTTTCTCTACATTTCTTCCACCAAACTAAGCAGGTTTTAAATAAAAAAAACATTTTATGTATTTATTATTGGGCAAAGTTATGATATTATTTTAAATAGCACACATTGCCATTAAATGTGGAATATTGGACAAATGTCCCCCACGGCTCATTTGACACTTTCAAAGTCTTCTGATAAAATTCTCAATTATTTTTTTTTGCATAATTGTGGCTCAACTTCGCCGCTAGCTCTTCAAATATTTGTTCTAAATTATAAATCACCCTTACTTTTAAATCATAATTTTTGATTTTTACGAAAAATCGCACGATGTGATGTAGCTAGATCTTGGTTTATTCCGCTGTTTTAGGAAGATAAGTCGTTAATTAAATGTTTGCTCCAACAATTGGATTTCTTCATGCGTCGTATGATAGGGAGCGCCGACCAGCTGAATTATCATCTCACGATAACGTTCACCATTGATAATCGCTGCGTTTTAGGCCTTATTTTCGAAAAAGAACAGCCCAATCACCCCAACAGTATAAAATCCATAGCAAATTGTTACTCTTTGGATATGCATAAGCCGTTCTTGAATGAGCCCAGGGTTTTATGTGCTCCAAATATCCTACGTAATTTGCGCAGTCTCGGCAAAAAAAAATTTCGTGCTTGTAATGAGCTTTAAAATCGTCACTTGCTCCTTCATTTAATAGTGCTCTATATTGATTAGCCGCAATGTGTTAACTACAAAATGTCACCAAGAAGAACGCTGCTAACCTCTCAGGAAAAATGGCGCACAATTTAAATCCTGTGTTTCGTTTGAGACACCTTTACTTTAATTAAATTTGATATATCTTTAGTATCTTGTATAACATATTAGTTTTAGTATAATTGTATTTTTAGTGCATCTAAAAGATCAACTTTAAGAAAGCAATGTAATTTGCATTTTAACACACTTTGTAATATATAGAGCATCATTTACATATTTGTTAATGAAAATTTAACAATAAAAACATCTAAATATTATGCTTAACTACTTGGTTCCTCTAGAATCAATTTTATAAAGATATACGCATCCGTTTCCGAATAATAATTAAAAGTTTCTACAAATGTTATTGTGTGGTAACCTTAGTTTAACGTTTTAAAAAAGTTTATAATGTTGATTGTGTAAGCAGTGGGAATATAACGAAATAGTTGCGTATCCTACGAAGGCCAAAATTTAAAATTATAAAATTTCAATATTTATATACAATTAGGAATGTGAATTAATAAAGCTACACGTACTAGGTGCTCATTTGAAGACAATTCAGTCCAAGGTTGCTGGTAATGGAAGAATAGATTAATAAAACATTTGTCAAGTCCCGTTATTAAATAATGGTTCTAAATAAAGACAAAAGCAACACCCACAAACGGCTGTTCTGGGAATGTGTAATTGCAACTCGTTGAATGAGGTGCTTATTGCTAGTTACCATTTATGGCAAAAAGCAAGTGACAAGAAGCAATAACCGCAAGTTTATGTTAACTGTTTCTGTGCATTGTATAACGGTAGATTATTTAAAAAATTAAATATTTAAGGTACCTTAATACAACCATAAACAAGTTAAAATTAGTTTATTCAGAAAAGTCGGCGAATAAGCTACTTCAAAATAAGAGCGATTTTATTTTTTTATCTCTTTAATACGTTTATTTGAATTTTATTATTTTTTGTTTACCGTTATTAAAAACATATTTTTTCTACACCGATATAATATCCATATATTTATATAAAATAAATTCACGCCTTTTTAAAAAGTTTTTGTTTGAATAGCTTTATAACTTTGTTCAATTTGGATTTTGGCGAATTTTGAAGTTCTTAATAATAATGAAATACAAAAGTTTAGAGAATTTAAATCAGAAGACTTGTAGAGAATGTAAATACATATGGCGCTTTTATAATGGCTATTTTTTTGAACTGTTCCATGCTTGTATTTTATAACAGAATTATACATAAACTAAAAATTTAATGTTTGATTAAGATATCTTCCAAAGGTATGTATAGCAGTTTTCATAAAAAAACTAGTTGTATTACTATAGTGGGACAATCGATGCTAATAACACTGTTCAACAGTGACATTTCTGCAGAGATAGATTATAGATTTCGGGTAATTGAACACAAAAATTACACTTAAATTGCCTCTTGGCTCAAATTACTGAAAAATTTCACTGTTTACGTTTTACATATAACGCGATGGGAATACAATATTCCAAATAACAGTCAACAAACTTTCCTTTTCATACACCCCGTCTTTTTGCTTGTCGCTTGTGGGGAACGTCCGGAATATCTTTTTGGATCATCCAGCAGAAATCTGCTTACATTAAAACTGACTACTTTCCTTCGTAATGCTGTTCCATTGTTTGTCACTGAAAGCGTTACAATTTGGTGGGAAGACATCAATATGTAAATGCAGGAAGTGCATTTTTAGTGACATGTTGCATCCAATTTTCTCGTAGGTAGATATAGTTCTTCCATTAGGTCTTTGTAATTTTAAAACAAAATTTTCCCAAGAATTGTGTACTAACATTCCAAAAACAATGCTAGGCATGTAACTCACCAGGATTGAGTTGGAATTCAAACTGTTTGTCTTGAAAAAACTTGCGCATCTGGGGACCTATAAATACTCCTTGTTTTACCTTTTCGTACTTAGACGTGGAAATTTTTGGCATAAGCATTCAAATGCACGTTCATTTTTGTTAACGGCCTTCACAAATGCTTTCATAAGTCTCAGATTTATGTACAACGATAGTAGGACAATGCTGTTAGGGTTCACTAGAGTGATTTCGTATGAAACGTTTCAATGCCTGGCAACAAAGCTGTTCGTAGAGATTATTTAAATTTTAAAATGTCGTCATTGCTGAAAAATGTTGACAAATCTTTTTGACGATCGCGAAGGGTAGATACTCTAATTGTATCTGTCAAGAGGTTCCCTGATTCAATCTGGATGCCAAGAGTTCAGCCTTATTCTTTGGCAGTTCTAAGTCCCTAATCAGGTCATGAAGTTCACGTTGTGTGATTTTATATATGTTACAGTAGGTACTTGTCGGTTGAAATATTGGATCTGTATCACTCGTATTTGGAGGACTTTCACACAAGTTTACTTTCATCATCCTCCATATCACTGTCTGTCGGAATGTTAGCGGGGGGATTAGGGACTGGCAATCCTTCTCCATAGGCCACTGGGTGAATGACAGATGGTATCACAGAATATTCAATATTTCTTCTTCGTGTTAATTCCTTTCTTCAATCACGGTACCATGCAGAAATGGCAATTGGTGATATGATTTGTTGGTTCACGCAAACGGCGGGTACAACAAAGCGCATGGAAATTTTTTTCTCAACCATCCAAGCATTCAGGACGGATGAACAAGGCGTACTACAGTACTTACGCCTTTTTCACTGCAGAAGTCAATGCCCGCTTCCTGGAATCCAAAATCACGTCAACGCATATATAGCAAAAGTTACCTGACAAGTTTATACAGCACCGGGGCATTGCTACACATTTAGTGGGTCACAAAAGTTATGTAAAATGTATAAACTCACTAATGCAGTAAGTCACTAATAAAACAAATCAGTAAAAGACTTTAGAAACACACGGCGCAATATGAACTCCACGCGTTACCACATACAAGACTGAGGCCGTTGGATGGAACTGGTTTTAACCGTTGGATCACGTAATTCATGAGACGAAGGCTGAGCAACGATGCCGAGTCGATAGCAGCTTTATCAAGAATGACAGTGCCTATTTTATTTATTTTCCCTTATTATTATTGTTATAGAAATCTAGAAGAAACCAGGATGCATATACTCAAATGTGTTGCTTTATCAAATTTATCTGTCAGCGTAGTAGAAGACATGTTCCTGGCGATCATGGAAGACCAATCGGTGAGAAAATAACTGAATTTAACGATTATTTTATTAGTCAGTGCCTAGAAAACGACTCCATTCCCCTCACCGCTAGACACTGTCATAAGCAAAGGCATAGGACGAATAACTTGTCTCAATAAACTTGTAAATAACAAAAACCAAACATATATACCCTTATCAATATTTTAAAATCAAAATGTATTGCAAGTGTTAATTAGCAGAACTGGGGTTACTGAGAAAACGCTGAAAAACCAATCTTTATAAATTTAGACGTAAAAATAGAAAACATGGTACAGAAATTTGCAGAAACAAAAAATTAAAATCCCGTTTAAAAGCACTTGCTTACATACCAAAATTTAATTAAATGCATTTTGTATAATATGCAGTATATGTGTGATTTTTTCTTTATTAAGGATCAACTGATTGTTAATTTCTTGGTTTATATATATTATATTAATATATATATATATATATATATATATATATATATATATATATATATATATATATATATATATATATATATAAATGATGATTAAAGTAATTGTCTTGATGAACGTATGTAAAAAATGTAAAGCGTCCTGATTGTTTTAACGCAGGTACTCAATTATTTTTTAGTGACTGAGTAGGCCACCAGCCAGGCATCAGAGAGCTCCGGGAATGGAACCCGGGTCCGTCCGCATCGCAGTCCGCGCCTCAACCAATGGACCACTCTAGCGGTTGAGCTGATAGATAAATAGTTTAAAATTAGAAAAGATTGTATCAGCACAGCCCTTAATATAATTTTCTGATCGGTGTACTTTTGGTTTATTGTTAAAATGTTCCAAGAAAAAATACTTAACGGTAATTGCAGAGCCTCGGTCCTCAAGTAATTAATAACTTTGCGGCGCAAACTACACGGTTCTCAGGTAGCTAGAAGTGTTGCGCCGCCATTGCTACGAAATATTGCCGCAGGGCGATTGACACGGCGCGAATGACACGGTACTACTGATTTTGCTTAAATTTTGAGAAGAACAAATTATTGGTATAGAAATATCAAATGTTATTCTGAAATGATGCACCTCTCAAGCGTTTTCAAAAAATAGCGAGTTAAACAGGTTGTATTAGTACTAGTATAATAAGACATTTACTAATTAGTTTCCATAGACAAGTGCAGCACGAGCAGCGCTACGGATGTAGAGATCCCTTCTTCAAATCTTTTTTCTTTATTTTTGTTACTATTATATAGAAAAACTTAAAAATGCGTAACTATACATAAGTGAATTTACTAAATTTTGGAACTTTTTTTGCATTTGTAATAAATAAAACGTAAGATTATAAATATATATAATCCATTTATAGGGGAAAATTTATTATTACGTATGTTTTGAGGTATACAAAAAGATATGTATAGCAACAAAATTATTCGTTATTCTTCTCTAGAACATAATTTGAGGTGATAGTAATAAACAAGTAGATGAATACCTTACTGACATGCACCTATTTTTTGCTTGGTTGGATAACCCCAAGGGCTTATTGTGCTTTAACATGCACTTGAACTCCTTATAAACTGCGTCGGCTCAGACAGAGCAGTGCTCGTGCCCGTAAGAGCTAAAGTAGCAGCACACAACCTAGCATACATACTATGATTCCTTTTTAAAATATTTCTTTAATTTAATTTAATCTTCTATAAAGAATTTTTATTTTGTATCCGTTTTGTTTTCTTTTTTGTTTCCACTTATTTAACCAGACTGTTTCTTTTTATTTTAATTAAATAATTCAAATATTTTAGTTTTTCATATTTTTTCTGTTCACTGCTTTTCTTCTATCAACTTTTTGTTATTCTTTTTTTACAGTTTTAGTTTGATTTGGTAATTAAATCTGTTTTATTTTTTTGAATGTTTTTTTGTATAAACTTTACTTAGTTATTATTTTTATTTCCATATCTTTAATATTATTTTTACTATATAGCATGCTTTTTTCATTGGTGTTTATAATTTTAATATTTATTTTTTTATAATCTAAATATACTTAAAACATTTCCGTATTTCTTGTATATTTTTTCTTTATTTTTATTTTTATTTTTTCATTTTTTTAATTTTAAATGTTAAACATAAAATCTATTTCTCCTTAAATGAATGTCATCTGTATAAGTAATTTTAGTTTTTATTTTTATTGATACCATTACAGTTTGTAATAATTGAGTTAGCTTTCATAGGATTAATATTTTTTTGATTAATATTTATGAATACCAAAACATACGTCTTACCTACATTTGATTTTTTGTTGTAATTTTTTCAATTCTTTTGGAATTTTTTTTATTAACATCTTTATTTTATTAGCAATCAGAATATTAGTACATTCTATGAGCTAATAGTATCTATTGAATAGGCGGGGGTGAGTGACTCCCAGTGGAGTCATTCCACTGTTATTTAGTTAGTCTTTTGGCAATTTGTTTTTAAGACGTCTAAGGGAAGGATCCTCGTTTAGTGGTGCGATGGTTTCGTTTGGGTAGAGTTCTAATGTTGATTGGTGTTTAGTGGCATATTGTTTGATTACCTCACTCATATATGGGACGTTAACGTCTGAGTGGAGTGTTTGGTTAGTCACAAACCATGGAGCGGCATGTTGTGAATTATTTTGGACTGCAAACATTGAATAATCTGGACGTTTGATTTACTTGTGCAGCCCCAATGTTGACACCCATAGGTCCAGATTGGTCGAAAGATTGTCTTGTATAATAGGAGTTTGTTAGCTACTGATAGCGAAGAGATTTTTCCGATAAGCCCGTACATTTTCTTTAGTCTGATTTTTTGTAATATGTACAATAAAGGAATATTTATACATCTTCCATTTTCGTAAATTAGCTTGATACTACAAATTGTCTTAAAAATTCACAAATTACTTAATCGAATGCCGATCTTAATTCTGCAAACATCAAATGTAGGTTATTCTCTTTCATTATACTCAATTTATTTTGTTTTTCATTGTTTGATATGTTATTTTCTGCTTTCCTCTCATTTTCTTTCTAATTTGGTAAACCATAATTGACAAAGTTTTCCTCTTAATATAATATTCATTCGTTTATAATAAGTGATCACTTTAGTTAGATACATTGTTGCTAATTTATTTTAAAAGTCTTAAAAATTAAAGTAGTTTGTAAATTTTTTATTATATGAATTCCATTTCAGTCACAGTGCAAGATGACTAAAAAATATTTGAATTGTTAAAGAACAACACGCAATTAGTCAGGAAACGGTAAATATATGGTTTTAAAAAGTTATACGTGGCGACTATAACCACTAACTTCAGCCTCACTTTAAAAGACATATTTTAAGCTGTTATAGCCAAGTAAGAGGGCATTTTAATAATTATTACCTCCTAGCCGATAGGTTCTTTAATATTGCTTTAAAATATTTGATATCAGTACTGTAATATTCTATATCCATTGACATAGATTAGAAGAATAGAATAGCCGTTACGGAGATGGAATACTGGGGAATGGAGTAATAAAACTGACAAAGATTTCTCATGACAAAATATGAAGAAGAATGTCAATGAAGAAAACATACTTACATACATTGAAGAGAAATGGCTACACTGGTACGGTCATGTTATAAGAGCACCACAACATTTATTAATGAATAATAAAAGAATGGAGTCAGGCAGGAAGGAAAAGGGGAGAAAGTTTAAAAGACCATTAGAGATGACGAAGCCACAAAACGGAGAAGTCTCAGAAAATGAGGTTAAGGGAGTAGCTGCTCCAAAAAATCGATTTTTTTTAATTGGCATTTTCTTAAAGTTTGGAGTCTTGAGAATATACCCGTAAAATATTACAATGAAATTCGTCAAATTGACCGAGATATAAAGGTTTAGATTTAAATATGTTTCGGAGGCTATGGTATATAGTGAAAATTATGTCGTTGAAAAAAAAAGAATGCGTTAGCTATCTACAAAAGCGTATGCTAAAAAACAACAAAGGCATCGATGGAAAAGAAACAGGAAAATCGACAGATTCTACTATAAACGAATTAAGTACTACGGCTTGGCATTACAAAGAAATCCAGAGTCAGTAGAAGAAAACTTTAAACGCGTTTTTCTCGAAACAACATTTTTCAAGTCGAGCGTGTATTTTTCTTACAAACTACTGGGCCGATCGACTTTTAATTTTTTACGCATATAGTGTACATATTCGGCTATTGTTTGAACCTCCAACTTTTATATCTGTTTACAATTACTATTTTTTTCAGTGATAAGTGAAATTTTTTAGTTAAAATAGGGAATATTTTCTTTCAAGCGCCGCCATTTTGTCCGTTTTCCAAATTATTTATTAGATGTTCGAACGATAACCACATGTCTACAGAATAAAATAAAAAAAGAATCTTTTACTTCAGATGACGCGGACGGCGGCAATCACCACGTGCGATAGAAATGAATTTTCGCGACATAACTTGTGTGTTTATGTATATCTCGCACAGTTTGCTATAAAAAGCAATATAAAAATTTTTGGTGTTAATATAAATATGAATAAATATGAACACAAAACTTGTAATGAGTAGGTTTAACCGTTTTTGTACAATTAATTCCCAAAATCACCTTAAAAACAGGCATCTAGACTATAATACCCCCTTAAGAAGAAAACATGTATGTAAGCGTTAATTTGAGAATTAAAATTTTTTAAAAAACGTTTTAAGCGTGTTTGGAATAATTAAATTTTTTTGATAATTTACTTTCATGGTTTAAAATTTATTTTTTAATGTAATTGAATATTAATATACATATTTTTATTAACACACACATGGCTTTTGGTTATATTTGTTATTTATATACATTTTAATAAATAAGAGAGACAATTGTGATTTAGCACTTAACAAAAATGTCGTGTTTTTCTGCTAGAAATTTTTATATTTTTATTTTATATAATAGTATGTTTTTAGGAAAGACTGAGAGAGAGAGAGAGAGAGAGAGAGAGAGAGAGAGAGAGAGAGAGATTAACTCTCAAATTAGATAAAGGTTTTTGTCTTCCATAAACAAATATTTAAAAATTTATTATTAAATTATAATATTATAAAATTATATTATTTAAAAAAAATGCGATTTATGTATGTGTTGTACATGTGGATTGACGAAACACAGCAACTAGCAAATAGTGATCTTTTCTTCACTTTTGAATATTCAACAATTTTCCCTACTTTTGTATTTAGAAGAACTGATCTTAATATGACTATTGCACATTAACGTTCGTATGTTTTGTTAAAAAAATATATATTTTTATATAAATAGATGTCACCGTTTCTTTTGACAAAAACTTCCGATTTTTATAGGTGTTTGTGACAATCATCATTGTTTTGTTAAATTGCCGCTTAATAAGTGTGTGCAAAAAAAATTGGAGTAGGACATTGAACTGATATATACACGTCTCTCTGCATACCTAACTTTATAAATATTTTGTCATGTTAAAGATGTTTATTTTAATAACTTTTTTTAGTTGTAGACTTTCATAATATGATTTAATACTACAAAAGTTGATAATCGATGCAGGTTGGCTTTTAAAGTACTCGGTGCTCAAAAGTTTTCTTTGAATGTTTTCCTATTTTAGGTGTGTTGAGGGGGGAGGGGCGCAATCTCAAAAGCTTATTGCGTCTACGAGATTTGAACTCGCCTGAGCCGGCTGTGGACAAAGGAGCAGCCCTCCTGTTTAAGATAGAAGTTTTGGTATTTTGTAGTTAGTTTGTTTTACCGATTCTCTTCTGCATTTTTTAGTAACGTAAAGATGGCGTTAGAAAAAAATTTAATTATAGGACTTATATTGTTGTTTTAGGAATATCATATTGCCTTTATATACACTTGTAAAGTAAAACAATCGACCCACTAGCTGCACGCGCATTTTTGTCTCCTGTTTCAGTCTAAGAAAAATGAAAATAAAAACATTAGCATGCAAGGAGCTTTTTTATTATTGAGCTTTGAAAAACTGTTGCTACTGCATTCATCGGACGACGCATTCAAAAAAATATGCGTCATGGACGAGGTTTTACAAATCTTGCTAATTAGAAAGTACATGCGCGACGACTTTTCCGAAGTTGACGTAAGTATGCAAGTAATATAGTGCTCAAGTTATTCGCAAGAAAATGGATACTGTAGCTGCCGAAGCAGCCCAGGAAGTTGCATTTTTGAAAGAGGGTCTCGGTCAGAGGACCGTGGCAAATTGACTACATTTGAGTTAATCAGCTGTATTGAGAGTGTCAATATCCCCCAAAAATCGACATATGACTGGCGTTGACCTCAAGCAAGAGCTGAGTGCGACCAAAGGTGTGGTCGTTAGCATTTGGAAAGTGAGAAGAAGACTGAAGGCATCCAACCTGACCCCAGCAATCGGGTTCCAAGCTGACTGGAGTCTAAAAGGTGACTGGAATTTGCTCGCAAACATTTCGATTGGGACCTCGGTCATTGGACTCAGATATTATTTACCGACGAGTCCAGGATGTGCCTACATAGCAACGACAGGAGACGTCGGGATTCCAGAACATACAAGAAGTTTCTAACAGATCTGGAAATTTTCCGTTCTTCGATTCCTCGCACGTGCGCGGTTGTATTCCTGGAGGGCATTATGTCGGCTGCTACATCGTAAACATACAGCGCAGTAAAAAAACATCGGCCGTATACATCTATATGACGGTGCTTCTACGGATAAATTCGGAAATTCTTTACAATATCAATTACAATACGTAAAGATTAAAAAAATATTACTGACATTTTCTAAGCTATTTAAAGTAATAACTAAAGTAACACAAGAAAAATATAAATAATAAAACATTTTTAATAATATGTTTAACATCGACAATCTTATACATTCTTGTTTGATAGAGGACTGTGTTACAATTTTAATTTTAACTTAAATGTTATTATTATTTACTTACTTACTCCTAGGCACGACGGTCTGCAAGGAGCCATGGCTTCTCGGAAGGGTTCCTAGATTACTGTTTTACAAGATGCAGTCGTCACTTGCGTTTTAACCTTTGGTATAAATACTAGAGGAGTGGTTTCTTGCTGATCACTCGTTCCCTTTTTGATCTCGGCTACAATTTTTCTTCATTCTTTTCTTTAGCTGCTTTCTATTTCCATTGGGTAACTCCTACTGTTCTTAGATCTTTTTCTGCTTCTTCCTTCCATCTTAATCTCAGTCTGCCCCTGCTTCTCCTGCCTCCCGGTTTGTTTTGCAGGGCCCTCTTGTTAGTTGCATCCTCTCGACATGCCCTAGTCATTTTACAAACATACTTTATTGTCATTAGGTAAGTTTATTTCCCCGTACCGTGTTCTAATTTCCCTATTTGTTAAAACGCTCCATATTCCGTTCTCATTCATTGGCTTATACATCTTTCTAAATATTTTGCGTTCCCACGTGCCTGGCTGCTTCCAATCATTTTAGGTTAGATACCAAGATTCTGCCCTGTAAGTCAATACCGGTTATACCACTGTTTTATACAGTTCAATTTTATTTTTAACGGACGGTATTTTTGATGTGATTATATCCCTTACCCCATAGTAACATTTATTACCCGCCAAAATTCTAGCCTTCAGTTCTTTTTCTATATTATTTTCTTCGTTCATTACAGAGCCTAACTCGTTCATATCGGTTTCCATTTACTTTAATTTTTTTTCCATTTTTATATCTGTTTACATCTTTCGTGGTTATCATATATATTTTATTTTTGATATGTTAATCTTTAGGCCTTGAGTGTCCGCTGCTTCTTCCATATATTTTTTATTATTTTATTTTTTTTATTGTCCTATTTACTATGACAATGTCATCTGTATATGCCAGTATTTGACATTGTCTGTTATAAATTGTGCCTCCCGGTTAAATTATTCTTTTTAAAGCAAAAATAAACAGCGTCGTTGGTATTGCACCTTCTTGTCTTAATCCATTACTTATGGTGAAACTATCTATTGATTGCCCTTGTAGTTTGACCTTTGCGTTCGTGTCAATCAAACACATTATTACTAATCTTAGCTTGTTAGGTATTCTAAATTCTTCCAGCCCTTTGACCAGTTCTGACCTTATTATTGTGTCGTAGGTCTGTCGAAAGTCTACAAACAGGTGGTGTAAGTCAATATTAAATTCCCGGAATTTTTCCAGGATCTACCTAATTATGAGTCTTTAATCGGTAGCTGATTTGCCTTCTCTGAAACCGCATTTAATTTTTTTTTCTATTAGCTTACCTAGTATCTTATTAAGTAAGGCTATGTCCCTTTAGTTATCGCATACTCTCTTATCCCCCTGCACGGATGACTAAATGATCTACATGGTAGCAGAATTCATCCCACACACGATAAAGAAAAGTCTTGCGCTACCAAGATCACCACAACTATAATACGGTTTCTTAGATCGATCAAAATTGTTGGTAGAGATGGAACATAAACTGCTTCTTTTACGAACTCCCGCAAGAAAATCTCCGAAGCCAAAACATAAATGCATAGTCTTCATTTCCTCATGTGATCTATCCATCGTTGAGTTAGAGATTAATTTAAAAACGTCCAACATCCTATTGTCAATAGAATGGAACACCGCTCTGTTCGAAAATAAGGTTTCCTGAATTTCCATTTATTCTAGGTTAAAAGTAGTTTTGTAGTATCGCAAGATACGTTATCTCGGTAATCGTGTTACTATTGAAAAAGAAAAGTCCATAAACCTTTGTTCTCGATACGTCATAGAGCACATTAACTTTAGGGGAGTTATTCTCATCTTCCAGTGTTGTATGAGGATTTTGTAGCCCCCATATTTTGTTGGTTTATTCTCCCACTTAGTTAAAACGCTGTCACTAAAAATTAAAAGTGGTAGAAAAGTGTGACCTTCCATTTTCGAATATATTTTCAGATAATTCTACACGCTCTAGCTTGCCATTTGCTCGTAGAGCTTATATCAGTTGTAGAAATCGTAGGACATCTTTCTGGAGGCAAATATAATTGTATAAAATTGAGTCCATCAATTTGAATCACCCTAAATATTTTAGAGTTTGTGATAACAATTGTATAGGCTAAACGTAGTTTATTTAAGCCAAAAGCAGAACATTAGAACGACAAAATTCAACAGGGGCTATGGAGTACTTTATATTTATTAAAAAGTATAATATAAAAATTTTTTACTTAAATCTATTGAAGTTGTAGTTATTTTTCAGTGGTGCACAACAAATTGTGAACGTTTTATACTCTACGATGTGAATTTTTGGCACTATTAACATAGCTTGAATTATCTCAAAACTCAATTTAGATTTTATTTTTTAGCATTTATAATAAGAAAATGAATTTTTATGTTCATTACAGAAAAAATCTCTGCCCACTAGATGGTTGCAGGAATATTTCCATTTTTTACGTATTTAACTTAATTACTCATTTGAAATGTAAGATACTAGGGGTTGTCCTTGTCCTAGACTGACAATTTTTGAAAAGTGGGAACGTATAAATTTTTAATTGGATCGGTTTTTTCTTGGATCGGAAGCACATTATTAACATAGCTTTAATTATCTCAAAAACAATTTAGATTATATTTTTTACCATTTATAATAAGAAAAGGAATTTTTATGTTTATGGCAAAAAAATGAAACGTAAGAAATACAAAAAGTTGAAATCCTTTCAACTTTCGTATTTCTTACGTTCATTCCCAGTCACTTTTAATTTTTCCCTAGATTAATGTTGGTAAAATGTTTGTTTTGATTCTGAAATTGCAACTTAACTTTAGTACTGTAGACACTTTGGCTTCGTTTTTCCAACTGATAGGGAACTATTAAGTTAATAAATATGCATCTGTTCCTACACCATAAAAGGGATAGCAAGTAAACAGATAAAGGCAACATAATTATCCAAAATGTCTAGAAGGGCATCGATACCGCTATTGTGTTTGTATGCTTTCAAAAGTTTACATAAGGCTTGGGTGCATTATATGTATTTGTTAAGAGCGGTTTATGCTTAATCGAACCTTCGCTTGACGGAAGCAAACCAAATGACCGTGGTAAACACGCTTTTTGCGTTCGTCAATGCAGCGACGGCCCAGCCATTCGGCAAGAATCGAAAGCGGCCTTGACGTGCGTCCACGAACGCATGGATCTCGTCGTGTAAATTAAGCGCTCAGAGTGCGGAACGCCAAATTTTATGTCAGCTGTCTTTGTTTACTTTCCGTTCAAATGTATAAGCTGTTTTGGTTTAACACGCATGGACCTAGGGTCTAGAATCACGCCACATTTCTTTGTTTACTTTCTGTTTACATGTATAGATGTATACATATTAGTAATATGTATTTTATATTTTTTGAAATCACTAAACCTTTTGATACTTTCTAGTTTCTTCAGTAATTCTATGTAGATGCAGATTTTGGTGGATATGCTCTTTTGGTACATAGAGCATTTACAACAGCATGCTGTATCTTTATACAACTGCAGTCTATAAATCCATACTGGCTTCAACATTGTTTTATGTAGAAGAATTTTGCCCTCTAGAGATAATTTAGAGCTAAATGAGCGTTGGGCTGACAGTTAGATTTTAAATTAGAGATGGCCTCACCAGTAAGTTATGGTTGAAATCGTCAGCTGTAAAACATCATACCGTAAGGTTGGACATCTGGCAACACCATAACCTAAAATATTAGCGATTTTTTTTCAACATCACATATTTTTTTCGAGTTTTAAGTCCAATAAGCGTCATTAGTGGGAAATTTTGATTTACTTCTTTAATTTGAAGAAATCTGCAGCTGAGGCGCATAGATTGCTTAGAGAAACATATGGCGAGGCTGCTTTAAGTGAGAGAAGATTGTCGTGAGTGGTTTCATAAGTTTAAGAACGTTGAGTTTGATGTCGAAGACAAAGAACGTTTGAGCTTTGAAAATGCAATTAGGAGCAGAGGTAACAACAGCGTGTATTGAAAAGATCATTTATTTAATTTCAACTGAGAATTTTATTTTTTTCATAGCCACCTTTTCCCTTTCAACTTTTTTGTGTTACACATATTTTTAGGCCCATAATTTTGTCAGAATAGGTCCGATTCCAACCGAAGTGGTATTATTGGAAACCACACTTTTAAGCTTTCAAACAGTACACTGAATTTTACTTGGAATGCTATCGGAATATATTCTCTCAAAATTTTAAAAGTCCAACAATTTTTAAGAACCCTAAGCATGAATTTGACTTGAATTGTCTACGCTGAATCTAGACAAACAAGTTGATAATAGTAAATTAGGAAAAACGCCTCTGAATGCTATTCCACAGCGACAACATATCGGCCATTCAATGCCAAGTTAGTAAAAATAAGTTTGAAATCATCTCACATCCTCTTTAGTTGTCTAATGTGACTCTCTCTCATTTTCACCTGCTTCTAAAACAATACTCCTGGCTGGGAATAAATTATACCCAAATAAAAAGGTAGTTAAAGCTGCAAAAGAATTTTAACGATATTAAAGAAAGTTACTTCTAACAAGGAATAAAGAAGGTGGAGCAAAGTTGATTCAAATGTTTTTAATTTCGAGATCATAGTGCTGAACAATAAAATACAATTTGAATTGCATTTATATTGTTTTGATTGTCGTTATAGAAACTTTTCCATTTATTTTCGTATACTATTTTTTTTATTACATTTGATAAATCAGTTTAGACGTTTAGTCGTGTAAATGTTATACAAGGCTGTGGTTATATTTTAGTGCTCATTTAGGAAATAGATCATTTTATTTTGCAACAAAAGTTGAGTAGCTTATACAGGGTTCTACAGAATGATCTTCACTTTTTGAATTAACCGTCGCGCACAATGCATTGGTAGACAGCGTTCGAGCTTTACATTTTTTTGCAACACAAGGCATGCATGATGGTGTGGAGTAATGAATACCGTGCGTTTATGTTAAAGACGTTCTAAAAATGGTGAATCTATAATCCTGATGCAAAGGCTATTTTGTAGGTATTTCGGAGTAGATCGCCACGGAAGAATTCCGATCAGAAAAACCATAATGTTGTAGGTGTACAATTTTTCACAGACTAGCTCAGCATTCAAACGAAAATCACCCGGTAGACTTCGTAGCGTTCGGATACCCGCGAATATCACAACAGCGAGGCAGGCTGTTATCACATCACCACAACGTTCCACCACTGTTCATGCTGTTCATTTCGTCTTGGAAATATTTGGCTGGCGCATGCGATCTCATGCTCCATTCATACAAAAGTGGTGGTGGTACAAAAACTTAAAGAATGGTACGCCCAAAAGTCTCCTTTCGAGGACATATTGGGAAATGTTTCAGCTGTTATGTTCGGTAGTAACGAGCTCATTTTTATTTATTGAGCTGCGCCCATAAATATAATTATCAGCATTAAAAAATTGGTGTGTGTTACAACAAAATTTAGCACCATAGAGAGGTATTTTTTCGTTGCGATGTTACGCAGTTTTCTGGAACTCAACAACATGGAAATGCACCATTGTTGTTCCAACAAGATGGTGCTACCACACATATGTCGAGAAGTTCTGGACTAAATATTTCTAGGCCACTTAATCTCATTGCATGGTGCCAACCAATGATTGGCCAGATCACCAGATCTCTCCTTACAGTACCTTTCTGCGGGAATACCTGAACTCTGAAGTTTTTCATTGCAAACCGCGGACTATTGAGGAATTAAGGAATGTTATACACAACTCGGTCGTAGCAGTACCAATAAAAATTACTCGCCAAGTACCGCGGAACTTTAACGTGAGGCTGCAGGAGTGTATCGCTCGTGCGGACAAACTTTTGAACGATATCTTCTCGAAAACTGGTCGTTAACTAAATGGCATTGTTCTGTGTGATGGTACAATAAAACATTGAACAGAATCTACGTTGTTTTTTTTGTTGTTCCGAAAAAAGCAGGTCATTTTGTCGTACTCTGTATAATACGTAATATAAAACTTAGGTACGCCATTGTATTAAATACAATTGGTAATTAAATAGTTTATACATTTCTATAAAGATTTGTCTGTCCAGTACTTCACAGTTGCAAAAGCGGCAAACACATTTCTCTAAAGCGTGGTGATAAGTATTTTTAAAGATATCGATAGCCGTGCAGATGTGCATCTGATAAAATGTAGTTTTTTTTTAAATTTTATTCTCCCCGTGTGTGCGATGAGAAAGCAGATCCAGCTGTGCATTTTCTCCTATAAAATCCATATTCTTTTTTTCCCTTATTTTTTTGTATCAGTTGTCTGATCCGGTATTCCCTGGAATTTTTCGACAATTTCTTTTCACATAATGGTTACGTCTGTCGAACAAAAGGTTGCAGAATTTTGGGTAGTCCTTGGACTTTTTTATTTTGGTTTGTCTAATTTTATTATTTATTTTAGGGTAAATAACTAACACGTAGTTTAAGTTTGTAGGTGATCATAAGTCAATTTTTATGTTATAAACTTTGAACGCCTTGCTAAGCTCTAATATTTGCAAGTATTTTAGTGAACTTATAAATTGAACTGCATTTTTATTTTTTGTATAAAAGTTTAGTAATGTTAAAGTCGTTTGTAATGTAACTTCTAAATATTTATATTCATTAACAAAGTTTATTTTTGCTGATCCTATACTGGCCTTGTCGCTTCCTTTCAATCTTCTCATTTTTCTAAATTTGATGATTTTATTTTTCATTTATATTATCCTCCATAAATTTCGAAGATTTAAACTTTCCTGTAGTTGCTGTAGGTTTTCTGAATACATTACGGCATCGTATGCGTACATTATATATTTAGTGCTTGCAATTTCTATGCTATTTCGTGTACAATTACTAAAAATGATGTCGGACTTGAGATCCCCGTAGAGCCTCCCGTTCTTGAGTTGTTGCATCAGAGAACTCTTCTGTTGTCTACCTTTATAAAATTGATACTTAATATTTTATGTATAGAGTTAAATGTTTTCCTTTAACACCGACTTAAGTTAGTTTTTTACAGAAGATTCCTATCAAGTGAGCCAATTTAGGAAATAATGTACCATAAAGGCCAACGCAGCCTTTCTGGTGCAAGCGCGATAATGTAAAAAGGCACATTCAGCGCAATGGTATAGTAAGACATTCTGTTCGAAACATCAGTGCCAGCATTTCTCGCAGACGAAGGTGCCCGGCTTTTTGCGCAGTTGAGCCTAACGACGCTCTTACGCAACCAAAACGTGCCGCAAAGTATTGCAGCCTGACCGCTGCACGCCGACTAGCATCCTCCATTTTTATTCCGGATCTGCAGTTATGCAAGTGCTATTTTTAGCCGAGGCAGTTCAAAAATTTGCAATTTAATGAAACGGGCAAGGATCTGATTAATACGCGGCAGGCGTCGCGCTATTTTTGTGGAGTGAAACATGCGCTCTGGGTGAAAATAGCCGGCACCGTAACATCTCCTTGCGCGGACGGCGTGCTTGCGTTTTCTGTGGCATTGCATGAATTCATGAGATTTCCTTTCGAAGAAAGTTTGGGCGGAACTGCGCGAAATGCGGGAATGCCAAGTTGTTCCTTGTTTTACTGTTTCTGGTAAAATTTAACTGCTTCCTTCCAAGCAGAAATGTTTGTACAGAGTGTACCAACAAAGTATTAATGAACAGGATGGATTTTCTATCTTATAATAAATTACTACTTACAGTGTATACAACAATGAGAGATTTTAAACATAAACAAAGTTTTAATTAGCTATGTGGTATTGTGTAGTCTTCTTAATTATGGGCTGCTATTAACAATATACAGCGCAAGCGTTAATAATAAATATCCTAAGGTTTCTTAGGATGTAACTGATTACCAACTAGAAACTAATAACTATATTAATATTAATCGTTCAAACTACTTTAAGATTATTGTATTACATCCGGGTCCTGATTAAGCTTTTTGGTATCCACCTTCCCTCAAATTTGTGCATGTTAGAATATCAAAAAATCGCAAAGAAAATAATTGTTTAGACAAAATCTTCATTTAATTTTTTTTAAATTTTCGTTACATACACTTCAATAAAATGTTTACGTACGTTCACACATTAATGGGGAAAAAGCCTATTTTATTTTAAAAACATTTTTTTCCTGGCTTTCAATTTGCAAATCTCTGAACTATGTCATCAATAGGAAAGCTAAAATAAAAGTGCAAGGCCCAACATGTTTATTGTTCTAACGTTGATTTCAAAAGTTTTTCACTCTAGTAACTGACAGAAGAATTCTTAGAACAATGCCACTAATGAGAAAAATAGACTTTACGTCCATAATTTCGATAATACTTGGAGTCTTTGTCGTTCTAATTATGTTGTTGGTTTAATATTTTTATCTTCTTCATCGATACTTCTATTGATTCTTAAAAATGCTGCCAAATTCACACAATCCTCAGAGAATGTTTTCTTTACACCAGAAGTATACTTTTCCATTAGCTGCTTTGTCTTCTGCTGTATTCTGTGATTTTGCATTTGAGTGATTTTTATAGAAATCTAAAATGCTTAGATATTTCTGTATAAATTATCCTATTTTGTGATAAGTTGAGCTTCAGATAATTAATAGTAGCGTAATATCTTTTTATCAGGAAATAGACAAATAAGTGTCAAAGAATACGAGTATGATATAGATTTACATATCTTATTTCTTAATTATAAACAAGCCTTCGACAGCTTAATAAGAATGAAAATTATAAAAGAACGCCAGAAAAACCAATACGACTAATAACATAACAATAAAGGAATCACGAACTTCAGTACTACTCAGTCAAGGAACAACAGGGGACTTTGAAGTAAGCAAATGTGTGAGACAAGGCGATGTCCTATCAGCGCTGCTCTTTATCATAAATTTGGATGGCATCATTAAACAAACAAAATAGAATGGCACAATCAACAACAAATTATTACAAATATTAGCCTAGGCAGACGACATCGCACTAATAGCAAGAAAGAAAGAGGAAGCTGTAAATACATTTTATACAATAGAAAAAGCATTAAAAAAAGGCCTCGAAATTATAGAAATTAAAACAAAATACATCCATTGCAACAGGAACCAAAAATATTAAGAGAAATAAAATTGATAAGTACCAGTTTGAAGAAGTAGAAACATATAAATACCTTGGGTTCCTGATAAATAGAAGAAATGAAAGAGTAAACACAAAATATAGAATCCAGCAGGGGTACAAAGCACATTATACAAACAAAAGCTTACTGAAGAACAAGAGGTTTAGTAGAAGTATACAAGACAATGATACGACCAGTTGTAATGTACGCAGCAGAAACGGCTAGTCTGACAAGAAATGAAGAGGAACAATTAAAAATTTTCGAAATTCAGGATAATCATGGGTCCAAAAAGAGAACAGGAATATGAGATAAGACCACTAATGAATCACGAGATTGAAAAAACATTAAATGGAGGAAACATAGTAAGAGCACACAAGGCACAAAGAATTAGATGGTATGGACACTTATGCAGAAACAAAAAACATCTCCATAGAGAATAATCATGAAATGGACACGACTACACAAAAAACCGAAAGAAATATCCAAATTAAAATGGAAAGAACAAGCAGAAGTAGACATAAAAAAAAAATGAAAATAACGAATTGGAAAGAAGTGGTAGAAAACAGGAAAGAATGGAGAAAAGTCGTATTAAATGCGAAAACGCACCCAGATCTATAACAGAAAGCAAAAGTAAAAGACAACATAGATTAATCCTCCACAATAAAAAAATCTGGTACGAACATCACACGACTTTTCTTATCCTATTATTATATATTATACCGGGTCCATCGTCTCGGCCCTGCGCTGCTCTCGTCCCGGAATTTGTTATTTAAAAAAAAAGGATGAGGCGTGAGTCCAACACTCGAAAGCTGATTAAAATAAACAGTACAAGACAATAATTGATTCGTACTTAAAATTTTGCTACGTCACTGAAGATAACCGTGCGAGCTCGGCCGCACGGCCTTCCCCATTATCGACTGCGTGCTCGCTTCTAGCGGCCAAGACCCCCCCCCCCCCCGTTCTCCCGCAGTCGGCCGGGAAGCTCTCCGAGCGCCTGTGATTGGTCCGTTTCATTTATTTTTAATCGGCTATAACTTATTTATTTGACCTCGGATCAAAAATTTTCTTGAAGCCTTTCAATTACCTCTCGAAGCTTTACAAGAATGTTATTCCAGAAATACACCATTAATGTAGGTTAAGTTTTCCCAATATCATATTTGCTTCATACTGATCGTCTTTAGTCTGATCACTATCATGGGTAATGTGTACCAGAGCTTTAAGGACCTTCTGGTACCATTTATATAACACTTGACTGCCATATCATGAGCTCCATCGAGTTTTCGACAAAGTTTTTAAAGATAAGGAGTCATTTTTAAGGTAGGACTGAGATATTCCATCTTTTGGTTGAAGAATTAAAATTGTTATAGATTTGTTGTTAATATAAAATAAAAGCCAAAAGATTTACTTCTTTTATTTTAGGTCAAAGATTTACATACTAGTTATTTAGATTAGAACCTAAAAATGTACGGTTGTCATTACAGCATTCGTTATCTTTTCAACTTTACGGCTATAGGAATAAACGTCAAAAATCGATAAACAATAGATCTCGTAAGTAGTTCAGGCGTACCACAAAAGTTAGTTGGGCTTTGTGCGACACATCTGACGATGAGTCCACAATTATGGAATAATAGTTGGCATTTTCAATATTTTGGACAATATCTGCATTAAATGGATTTACTAATTGTATCATGAATTTATTGACATTTGTATGTCACAATCATGAGGAAACACAGCTTCCTTTATTTCTAAATTTTGCCCCGTGTACAGTCATAAAAGTCTCGATTTTTAAAATCAGTTCTAGACAACCAAGAAAATTGCCATTTCTTACAAAGCCTAATATTTCAGTATTGCTATGAATAGATAGTCAACGGAAAGTTAAAAACTTTACAATTTTAATATCTTAGGAGAACATTTTGCCAGTACAAAACTTCTTCCTTGTACTGTTTTGCACTGTTCTTTTACAAATTACTCTTTGTGAAACTCAACTTTTACTAACAAATTTTGAAGTGCAGTCTCTGTGTTCTGAAATGTTGTCAGGATTGTTTATTATACGATTATCCTTTTTGATTGCTAGGAACATTGTTCTTTCATAAAATTTACATAGCGACTAAAATATTCGTCTGGCTGATTTTAAATAAACCAACCAATTTGCTTCATTAATTTTTATAATACAACTAATTGGTAAAAAGTCTTCTTTGGGTGGCATCGTGTTGTTCAGAGTTGTTAAAAGTCAGAATCATCATTTCTTGAATACCATTGTAGGCCAATAACTCACGAAGTTTATCATTTACGCACTAAAAGTCTTCCAATGCTATAATGGAATTTACTTCTTAGAGAAATTGCAAAGCTCTAAGAGCCGAAAGCATGTTTCAGTTGTATATTTGATGCCCTACAATTTG
This sequence comes from Sinelater perroti, assembly GCA_036346155.1. Classification (NCBI taxonomy): domain Eukaryota; kingdom Metazoa; phylum Arthropoda; class Insecta; order Coleoptera; family Elateridae; genus Sinelater; species Sinelater perroti. Next base: position 20,433,219 of record JARFIY010000359.1, on the reverse strand, counting down.
ACAATTGAGGTCGATGGCCACAATTGCAATTGTTGCACAGTACGTAAGAAAAAAGTGCCTAGTTTTAATATTTTCTTGATCTCAGCATTTTGCCGTCTTTGGAACGTTTTCTGAATTTTGTTCCACTTAGATTTTTGACAAATCTTAAATATTTTTTCTCTTCATTGTTCAGCATTTATGATAAACGGAATGTGAATTGAACGCCGATTTAGTTCAAAACATAATTTTATTCACAAGAGCTGCACTGCTTCACAGTAATTAGAAATTATAATGCAATTAACGCAACGGTCAACAGTTACTATAACCACACTAATTTATTTGCACTACTTTTGTTTGATTTATGACTTCTCTTGTTCGATTGCCGCAAATTAGGTGTTGGAATTTGAACTCCCAGAGCGCTACTAGAAATGGCGTGGACGGTGATAAGTCATTCTGGACAGTTTCTTAATAATTCCTTTGTGGTGTATTATTTATATTACAATATAAATGTTTTTAAAAATGTATTACACGTCGATGAACGCTGAGTGTACAATTTCAAAATTTAAGTTTACTTATCCTGAGTTTATCAGGCTCTGGTTACATCTGAACATTCTACATTCAATAATTAAAGATACTTTGCAAGTTAAATATTTTTGTCTTTATTTGTGTTTGAAAGTTTTGGAAATGTTTTATTCCAATTATAATTATAATATACTTACCTAGCAGTTATTATGTGGATTACACGTACATAGTTACGTTTTACAAACTAATTTAATCTATGCTTAACTAAGAGTTTTCCCGATTTATATGTTTAATTTTTTACTTACTGTAATTATGTTTTACCAAAGAGAAGATGGTTTATAGACACCATTTACTTCTTTAGCCATCTTAGGTTTTGAAGCGCCTTTCATAAAATTATGTTGGCCTTTCTGTTTTAATTGTACTTATGTCTTTTAAATCAAGATTTCCAAGTTCTTCCTTTTGAAAGAGTGCGAGTCAAAATAGCAACGAAAATACTAACAGGTTAAAATGTGGACATTAAAAAAACAGAAAGATTAAGAATTTTAATATATGGAAATATTAAAATATCCACATACACGTTAAAACATCCTACACCATATAATATGTATTCGGACCTGCAGTTGTAGAATGAACGACTCATGTGGGGTTTGTTAATAAAATGTTGATTCACCTTTAGCATCAGTTCCTGCGTAGCCTGCAGTTAACTGGAAAGACTTTTCACCAGTTTTTTATATATATTTGTAGGACGTGTTTTCCATTCCTCCACGAGAGCTGCAGTGGATCCAGCCATTGAAGATGAACATTCAAAATCACTCAACTCTGCTGGCTTACTCTTTGTTTGCCTAATGCACGTTTAGGTCTTAGATATGCTACTATCTACACTTTTAGCCCGTTCTATGGTGTTTCAATACGTGTCATAAGCTAGACCGCTTTTCTAGAGAGAAGTCCAGATACTTTCACTTATATAGTATATCACCTTTTTGTGTGTTTTTTATAGTGTAATTGATTAATTATGACAGCTCAGAAAATTGTGACATGAGCATACAACAAGAAATGTACGTTATTTGATTTTTTGCGTGCAAAAGTTCTTGTACAGTAGATTCGTCTTTCTAGTTTCACTCTAGACTTCTGTGTTGGTGCATAGTAACTATAAAGTGAATAATAAATAAATCGTAAATCCTTAAAGCAAAACAGGTTTTCTTGGTCCAAGTAAATTTGCGTTTGTGGGTCCGACAGTTCAAAGAAGGCCGAACATCGTGAGACAACAAACCAAGACAATCTCGGCTTTGCATCAGCTGATGACATGATTAAGCGAGTGGAGAAACTTGTTTTGGAGAATTGCCGAATAACTGTGGAACACATCGCCTTCCAAGTTGGCATTTCCGTGGGATCTGTGCACACAATCCTGCATGAAGACCTGAAAATGCGAAAAGTGTCCTCCAGGTGGGTGCCATAAATGCTGACAACTTTGAAGTGATTTCTCATGCTTCCAACTCACTTGACTTGGCTTCTAGTGACTTTCTTTGACAATGAAAGGCACTGTCTGTGGTCGCAAATTTACTAGTCGTACAGCTATTATCAGCGATTTTCCAGTGGTCAAATAAAACTCCTAAAGAAACGCTGGCAGCGGCCATGAAATCATGGCGTTGAAGTTGTAAAATATGTTTACAACTGCAGGAGTATTACATCGAGAAGTGACACAAGTTTCACAGTTTTCGTGTAATTAGTTTGTGAGAAAAAAATCGGAGGTGTTATAACTTGAATGCACCTCGTATTTTTAAAAATAATTCAATAATAACTTTTACTATTGGCATTCCTATTAAAAAAAAGGGTTTTCGTTAGAGAGGGTTGGTAACTACAGTTTTAATTCAGAATCAATATAAACTTAGAGGAATACACGAAATTTTAGTAATAATAACGAGAATAATAATTAGAAATGGTATATTAATATACAGTTTGTAACCAATCCAATTACAAAACAATCATTACAAATGACTTACTGGCAAACAAAAAATTAAAAATGACAGGTTTTTCAGGGAGACACGATTTCTCCAGCTGCAACGCATTAAGGCGTAAGAGAATTAAAAGTTAGAAGAGTTGAGCAAAAAAGCAGTTCACTTTATGATCTTGATCTAAATACCAGAAGAATTTTTCGTAATTATGAGTGGTTTTTGGACACAAAACAACATAGAATTAAACAATAAAAGTTTTTTCTCCACAAGCGCCGACAGCTTAATCCTATTGAGCAATGCTTTATTTTTGTGAACAAATGGAACGTTTAAAACGGTTGTATTATTATTTAGATAATTTTGCTTTATTTATATCACATTTGGAGGAAGCAAAACAGAATCGTTTTTCTTGTGTATGTAGTAATATTTTCAAAAATTGAAGACGATACCTTTTTTTTATTATTATTATTATTTCACCTCTTCGCTTACAATCTGTCTATTTTTTTATTAGACAATAAGTAATTTATATAACAAACATAACAAAACATAATAACTTGCAGGGGTTGCTTCCAATGAAGCTTCCCTTTAACTAACAGTATGAGTAATGACTTTACAATGTAACTTAAATTAGCGTTCTATTCTTTTCTTAACTAATCAAATCTGTCCATTAGATTGTTTGGCTTGAAACGTTTTAGACGTTGCACTTCACCAGTGTTTTCAAACAAATTTTTAGCAAGCACGTTTGGATGCACTAGAGAGTTTTCACTAAATTTTTTTATTTCCTCCTTGATCGATGGAATTTGTATGTCTCTTGCGATTTCGTGATTTGGAACATACCAGGGAGCGTTAACCAGTGTTCTTAAGACCTTGTTCTGAAAGCGCTGGAGAATTTCAAGAGTTGAATTAGAGGCTGTACCCCACAGTTGGATCCCGTATGTCCAAACAGGTTTTAAAATAATTTTGTACAGAAGTAGTTTATTTTCAAGTGACAATTGTGATTTTCTGCCGATCATCCAGTATATTTGTCTAAATTTTATGCCAAGTTGCTTTCGTTTTGTAAATATGTGCTTCTTCCAGGTCAAACGCCTGTCCACGTGCATACCAAGATATTTTGTATCATCTGCTTGCATTATTTGTTTGCCATTCAGCGTAACTGAAGGACAGGTGCCTTTGTTTAATGTAAACGTTACATTTACCGATTTAGATTCATTTGCCTTTATTTTTCAAGTGGTTAACCAAGATTGCAACTTATTTAAATGGTCTTGAAGGTATTGTGATGCAATAACTGAATCGGCATGTATTGCTAAGACTGCCGTATTGTCCGCGTACGTGGCTGTTGTAGTTTTGTCGGTTGTCGGCAAGTCCGCGGTGTATAGTAGATACAAGATGGGCCCCAAGGTGCTGCCTTGTGGTACACCAGATTGAATCGGCACCGAATCAGTATATTCATCTTGATATTTAACTAGGAAATGTCTATGTGTTAGGTAGGAAGTAAGGATAATGACAAAAGTGTGTGGAAGATTTTGTTTTAGTTTGAACAAAAGGCCTTCATCCCAAACCTTATCAAAGACCTGACTGATGTCCAGAAATGCCGCCGTGCAGTATTTCTTTTCTTCAAATGTCAAATTGATCACATTCACCAGCCGATGTACTTGTTCGATAGTATTATGTTGGTTTCTAAAACCAAATTGGTGATTCGGAATCAGTTTTTTATCATCTAGAATCGGTGTCATTCTTAACAGCAATAGCTTTTCAAATACTTTCGAAAGAACTGACAGCAAACTAATTGGGCGGTAAGATGCCGCTTCGTTGGGATTTTTCCCAGGTTTTAACAGCATAACTATTTGTGCGACTTTCCATTGGTTGGGGAAATGTCCCAGTCTCAAAATTGCATTGAATATTTGCTGTATTGCTTTATACCCTTTAGTTGACAGTTCTTGCAATACTTTACGGGTCATTAGGTGAAAACCTGGAGCCTTTTTGGGGTTGATATTTTGTATGATATTTTTAATTTCTGTAAGACTGATGTTTTTAATGGGTAGTTCCATTTCATATGGTGCATTAAGATATTCACGTATCATTTGCTCTTGTTCTGGTTCATCTATACTGTTTGGTTGGAAGACTGCCGTTAGGTGGTTTGCAAATGCTGTAGCATTCTCTTTGTTACTCCGAGCCCATTTATTATTATCATCTTTGATTGGTGGAACGTGAACCTGGGGCCTCTTAAGTTTCCTTGTGGCTTTCCACAGAGAATAGTCTGATGCTTCTAGTGGTGACAACTCGCTAAGATAGTCTTGAATGGATTAATTTTTAATTTGTTGGAGTAGCTGTTTCAATTCTTTTGCTGCTTTATTAAATTTTCTTTTGTCATCTTCGTTTCTTGTGATCTGCCATTTTTTTCTAAGTTTTCTTTTCTCAGACATGTTTCTTTAACTATTATAGGACATTTTTCCTTAATGGTATCACAGTTGTAGTTGGATGTTGCTGTTCATGCTGCATTCTGAATCGCTTTAGTTAGGTCTGCTACTGCGGTATCCACTTCTTCTGGGGTTATGTTTAAGTTAATTAGCTGGTCTAGAGTTGTTCTATACGTATCCCAATTTGTTTTCTTGCTGTATAGTGTAGGCTGCTTTTGTCTTTCTAAGATCTGTGAGTACAGTGTTATTATAGCTGGTGAATGGTCGGATGATAAATCAAAACAGGTTTCTGCTTTGATTTGTTTTTCATTTATTCCTTTTATAATTCCCAAATCTAGTAAATCAGGTATTTTCCTCCTATCGGTAGACCAGTATGTGGGTTCCCTTGTCGATAATGCTGTTAGGTTGTTTGCTCTTAAGGCAGCGTATAATTGTCTGCCTTTTGGTGTTGTTGTCCGTGAACCCCACATTTAGTTTTTAGCGTTCCAGTCCCCTCCAGTGATAAATTTATTCCTTAAAGTGTTGAAAAAGTGTTCGTAGTCTTCCTTTTTATTATTGAACTTTGGCGGCCAGTATTACAGCTGATATATTGATTTGTCCCATATGATCGTTTATTGCCAGTGTTGTTGCTTGTAAATGCTCTGTGCTATAACTTTGTAATTCATGGTGTTTGATGCCATCCCTTATAATGATTGCTGTTCCACCATGAGCATCACCGTCCGGATGTCCAGTGCTATATATTCTATATCTTGGGATTTGTAAGTGAGTTTTTTGGGTGAAGTGCGACTCTGACACTAACATTATATCTATACAGTTGATTTGTAAGAATTGTTTTACCTCTTGTGCATGTTGGCACAAGCCGTTGGCATTCCATAAAGCTATTTTTAGTGTTTGAGCCATTATGACATTTTGCTTACTAACGTTGAGATTAAATTCATCATTGTGCGCATTTGACTGATGAGCTCTTTCATAACATTTTTAAGCTCTGTTAAATCGCTATTCTGTTGACTGGATATGACTGGGTTTGTTTGATTAAAACCATTTACTTGTTGTGGATCATGGTGTAAAGTTTGCGCATAAGTTATATTAGGTTGTACATATCTTGTTGTATTAGATGTGGGTTTACTTCTTAATTGTGGGTATAATTTTTGCTGCAGCTGTTCATGAACTATACATCCTTTGTAATTAGCTGGATGACTCCCTTCACAGTTAACACATTCAGCTTCTCTGTTTTTTATTTTTTTGGGGCAATTTGACGTTAAGTGTTCTCCTATGCTTTTTACGCAGCGTGAATTTTTGTCGCAAAAATTTTTCTTATGGTCATATTGTTGGAATCGCATACATTGCGGTATATTTTGTTTTGTGCGTGGTGCTTCAAAAGTTACACATGTATTCATTAGTAATTTTACTTTATAAATTTCTTTGTTATTGTCCTTTTGTTTTAAATCAATGAAAAATACAGGAAGACATATATCAGTACCTGGTTTTTTGATGTTCCATACATTTGTAACTTCATGTCCTAAACATTGTATGCTGTTTATTATTTCCTCAATGTGAACATTTTTTAATACGACTCGGAAACTTTTGTCTTGTTTGGCTTTGTAGGTGTGGTACTCTGTATTTTTATCTTTTAGCATTTTTATAATATTGGTGTATGTTGGGCTATCTGTCGGTTTTATTTTAACTTGATTGTTACTCAGTGCCTTAGTGTTGTACTTTTCTTTTTGCTATTTTATCTAATTCCGCAATCAGTGGCTTTATGTTTTTTACTCCAGCAATAAAAATTGGTGGTAGTTTTGGGTCCTTTTTTTGTTCCTCATTACGTGAATTTGTTTCCATTGATTCATCTTCGGTAAGATTCTGAAATCGATTACTTAAAGGAACGCTGCTACTTAACCAGTATTTCTTTGTTTTGCTCTGACTTGAGTGACCTTCTTCATCTGTATTTCTTGGTCGTTTGCGGCTTTTTACGACTTGCCATTAGTTGGTATATAATGTTTGAGATGGTGTTGATTCTCTTGCAGAGTAATATATTGTTTGATTGGGTGAATGTGTATTGGGTTGTTGTTGATTGAAATTAACAGCTGGATATCGCTGTGATTGTTGTGATGTTATCGTCTGAGAATAGGGCATGTTGGCTGGCACATATGGTGTATCTTGATTATATATTGTTGGGAGTGGCTGCATATAGGGCGTGTTGTAAAAATAAGGGTTGTTGGCCATGTTGGCCTAACCCGATGGTTAATTATTACCACTAAGAGTTGCAGTACAACCTTATTGCTTGAAATTCAAATGGGTACGACACAAACTTTTTTTTTTTAATTTCAACTAAATTTACAATCTGTTTATATAAAACAATAAGTAAATGTTATGACAAGACTTACATTCTAAATAAATATAATCTAAGGTTGACATGGTAAGGATAATCCACTGATAATCCTCTTGCTTGTAGAAATTAGCCAAAAGATAGGTAATTCGTGTAACAAACCAACAAGAACATTACAAACACAACGCGTGAAGTATTTAGTAGAGCGACAGTACTTAATTAAATCGATTTTCTAAATCCGATGGTTTAAAGCGTTTTAGTCTTCGTATTTCATCACTACCGTCCAATAGTTCGTTGGCTACCTCGTTAGGTGTACCTCAATCGATCACGATATTTAATATATTTTTGTTTAATTTCTTCCCGCACTGTTTTAATTTTAAAATCACTGTGTAACACAAAATTAGGCACATAGTAGGAGTGTCAGCTATAGTTCTGAGCGTTTTATTTTGGAATCGCTGCAAGATCTCGATATTGGAGATACTAGCAGTACCCCATAGTTGCAAGCCGTAAGTCCATATAGGTTTTAGAATAGACTTGTAGAGTAATAACTTGTTCTCGAGCGTAAGTTGGGATTGTCTACCTATCAGCCAGTACATTTGACGAAATTTGAGGCCCAGTTGTTTCCTTTTAGTAAATATGTGTTTACGCCACGTGAGTCGTCGGTCTAGATGGATTCCTAGGTATTTAACGTCTAGGGTTTGCGGAATTTCAATATTATTTAAGGTTACTGCTGGGCAAGTGCTTGTATTGGTAGTAAATGTGACGTGTGAGGATTTAGATTCATTAATTTGGATTCTCCATTTGTGCAGCCAATTTTCAATTAGTGTGAGAGCTTGTTGCAAATTTTCAGATGCCATAATAGGATCAGTGTGCGGCGCTAAGACTGCCGTATCATCAGCAAAAGTTACCATTGTCGTGAGTGCTGTGGTTGGTATATCAGCTGTGAAGAGTAAGTAGAGCACAGGTCCCAATACGCTACCCTGGGGAACGCCGGATTGGATAGGATGGAGATTCGAGTATTCGTCACACAGTTTGACCGTAAACCGACACAAACTTAAAATTAAATTGATAAATATGACCTTAAAAATGGGTGCGGCTCCGCCGTTGCGATAGCACAGGTATCCGGCACGCACGTTCGCTCGGCTTGAAGGCTCGGGCCGGACTCAAGACGATACCTAATTCAGACAATTGACGAGCGTACAGATACAAAAAATAAATAGTTGAATCGGAAATTTTTTCCAAATGATTTTGAAGAAACTAACACAGAACAACAGCTGCTAATTGACCTATCTCAAATAGTGTGTTAAAAGTCCAAAGCTATAGTCTGGCTGTACTGATAAAAATTTGATAGTGATTGTCGTTTAAATATCAGTAGTATTTGATAACGAAGGGTGTCCAAAAATAAATGCAGGATTTAATTAAAAAACCTTTTATTTATTTATTAGTTGACCAAGTTATGACATTGTTAAAGAGTAAACATTGCCATTAAATGTGTAATAGATTATTCGACAACTCATTTGATCATCTCTAACTTTTCTAACCAAATTTTCCGTCTATTTTTCGCATATATTTGCCTCCATTTCGTCGATAACTTTTTGAATGTTTGATTTTAATTCGGTAATCATTCTTACTTTCGTAGTATAAATTTTGGTCATTTCTGATCTCTAAAGGAAAAATTTAATTAGTCTTTTCACAGTTGTTTCATTTGGTGCATTTTTCTTTCGATAATTTCACGTAATTTGCATTAAGACTCGGCAAAACATTCTCTGTGCTTGTAATAAATTTTAATAATCATCACTCGCTCCTCCATAGAGTTGACTAGCCGCAATGTGTTTACTACAAAATGTCATAGTGAATTTATTTTGTGATTTAAAGATTATGTACGTAGAAAAGTCCTGCACCCAAATAGAAACAATGCAGCTTTGCAATAGCAACTATTATTTTTACTACAACTAGACATAGAACAATGTTGATGTGTCATCAAATATTTGAGAATTTGATTGGCCGATCTTACGATGATTTTTTTAGATGTTTTTAGAGATCAAAATTAACCAAATGAAACAGAGAAGCCGTTAGCTTTTATAAAATGCGCTTCTCCTTAAAAATGCAAAAAGTCGGAATCGCCAAATGAAAGCGGTTAGAAGCTATAATAAGTAATAATAATAACTTTGCAATAGATAATTTGCTTTCAGAGATAACGTAACATTTAATTTAAAAAAAAATTGTTAGGTGGTCATGTAGAAAAATAAATTTCTACTAATCATTTTTATGCTTTAATAAATTAAAAGAATTCTGCTTATATTGAATTTACTCCCGTAATAAATCAAAATTTAACCTGCGCAATCTTTGTTTCTTTTCCTATCACATTGTAAAGAATATTCAGAAGAAATCTTTATTGTAATTTGTCATTTTTAATATTTCTATAATTATTAGAATAGTTTTTTTACTTAGTTTTGTGAAAGTTAAAGTTATATATTTATTTCACATACTGCATATTTTTAAAAGGATTATTTTAAAGTTATAAAGAATAAAAAGTTGCAGGCTTTCTTCTTCTTCTTTCTTCTTTATTAGAGGATTACTCCTGTTTCATTATAGAGACTCTCTCCTACTTCTTACTAATCTTTCAGGTGATCGTTTTCCTATTTTTATCTCTGGCTATCCGGACTTATCGATCTCCTTTCATTCTTTGAATACAATTGTTCTACTCTCTCCTTCTAACCGAAATCCATTCATTTATTGGTATTGTGTGTTGCACTGTATGTGCCTTATATTCTCGCTTCTCATTATATTTCTTTGTGTTTTTCCTACTATCTTTCTTGGAGTCTTTATCTCGGCTGTTGCCATCATCATGCTAATATTGGTCGTATGGTAGACTCGTAAATCCGACTTTTGAGCTCTGTATTAGGCTTCTATACTTGAAAGAGAAGCCTAATAAAATCGGTGCGGGCGTCTATCTGTCCGTCGCGATTTTCAACTCGAGAACTATTGAAGTTAACGACATAAGGGATTATCATTCGAAAGTCTATGGCCTACCGGTTTCACATCCGCGACCAGGCATAGCTGGGATGTCGTACAACAACGCAATAAGAGTTTTTAGCGGACTCAGCTTCCAATACGTCATTCCTTATAACTTTTGATCAAGGCAGCTTTCAAACTGGAGACAGGTTTCTATTTCTGTATTTTGATCTGTGATAGATAGAGACATAAACGTTTTCAGTATTCAACTAAGAACCATAAGTCAAGTCCTTCTATAGGCCCCAAAAATTTTCATTTACCTTAATTATTACTTTTATTGTCGGTGTATATGTTTTCAATTAATTTTTTAATTTCACTTGGCGTCTTTCTTTATTTCAATTTTTGAAACACGTCCATTAATAGTATTGTGTCAAAAGCCTTTAGCAGATTTATTATACACAAAAAACGCTGTTCTATTGTACTCCAGTGATTTTTCTATTAATTGTATTGCAAAGATGTCGTTAGTACAGGTATTTCTCTTTTAAAACCTTATTAGTCTGTGAGAATTATGGTGTTTTCTATACTTTCTTCTATAGTTCTTGTAAGTTTAAGTGAGGTGTCTACTAGTGTAATTCTATGGTAGTTACCCGGTATCTGCCGATCGCCCTTTTTCGAATATTGGTATAATTATGCTATTTTCCATGTTTTAAGTACTTTCTGTTCGTGAAATATGTTTTGCAATAGTTGCAATAATTTATTTTTAAGCGTCTCAGCTCTATATTTTAGAAGTTAATCGTATGTATATTTTATTGTGTCCTTGAGATTTTTTGTTTTCTAATTTTTCTATTTGTGATTTTATTTCTTCTAAGCTTATATCTTGTTCTTTATTTATAATTATTATTTCTGGTTTTTTGTTCCATATCTATATCGTTTTTTTTATATAATTCCTTGAAGGTCATCCATACTTCTGTCTATTATTTAATAGTATATATTTGTTCATATCGGCTTTACTACTCCTTATCACTCTCTATATCTCTCTATATCTATTTTTGAGTGCTACTTATAAAGATTACAATTTCTTTAAAAACTTTTCGCAATATTATACCTTACTTTTTCTAATGTCGCTGTCGACTTTATGTCTTACTGCCTTATATTTATTGCAGTTTTCTAGCGTTCTGTTAATATTGTATGAATGCTTTTCTTTTTTCTTCACTCATTCTCCTGGCTTCTCTTGTAAACCATAGTGTTTTTCCATTTCTTACTAGTTTTTATTTTTGTTCCCAGTTCTTCTTTCGCATTATTTAATATATTTCTTTCTAACATATCAGGCCTCAGCAATATTGCCTTTTATTAATATGTTGTCATTTCTAATGTTGCTTGACAAACAATTTTGATACAAATTTAGAATTCTTTTGTTTTGTAACAACTCCATCTTCAGTTTTCCTTCGTCGCCTTCTTGGTTCTCTGTCTTTAATTTTTTTTTTGGTATTTGCATTTTTAATTTTTTTAACAATAATTTCTGTCCACTGCTTATGTCTTCATTACTCTATTATATTATTATGTAATCTCTTACAGACTTTACCCCTATAGATTATAAACTTCTTCCATATCTAAGTCATACAGGGTTATAAAAAGCTATTTTAATTTATGACAAATTTGGTTGGTTTAGTAGACTCTACATCAGTATACCGTGTCTGTTTTAAGTAAAAAGCATCTCAAAAGACACGCGAAATTTAAATTATTCGCTATTTTTTCCAGCAAGGTTGGTAGCATTCTGCTGGGTGAAATTTTGTGGTAAATACATTGTGGGTAGTCAGTATGTAGTGCTATTCGACGGAGGAGTGAATGACAATTGTTAAAATTTATTACAAGCATGAAGATAGTTTCGCCCAGAGTGTGAGCAAATTATCTGGCATTTCCGGAAAGAGAAATCGACCAAATTAAATAACTGTGAAAAGACTAATTAAAAAAGTTAAACAAAGAGGTCTGGTTGCAGAAAAAAAACAAATTGTCCTTGTACCGACCGTTTAGCTCAAAACATTGCCACTGTGAACAATAGTGTAACGGAACATTCAGCAACCTCACTGCGGTGTCAGTTACTGCAAGTGAATATTTAAAAAAACACCGTGCAGTGGATTTCAACAAAAGATTTGCATTTTCATTCATTAAAGATTTAGCTAACCCAGGAATTAAAACCGGACGACCATTTGAAATGCCGGGTATTTGCCGGTAAGTACTAGAGAATAAAAAGTTGATGTCAATTTTTCTTAGAAAGTAATCTTTAGCAGGAAAGTGCATTTCTACCTTCGTGGGTATGTCAATAAGCCAAATTGGGACACAGAATATCTTTGAGTAATTTAAGAACGACACATGCATATCCAAAGTGTAACAGTGTGGTGTGGAATTTATGCTGGTTAAGTGATTGAGTTATTTTTTGAAAATGATACCAGAAACGCAATGTTTATCAATGGTGAATGTTATTGTCAGATGTTAGTAGACTTTTTGTGATCTCATTTAGATGTTGTTGATTTGGATAAGTTGTTGTTTTAGTAGGACGCGACTACCTGTTATACGACGCGTAAAACAATCCAATTATTGGAGCATAAATTTAATAGACGAAAATAGGGAAGTGAACTGGCGATTCTAAATTAAAATTAAAAATTCGAAAAGTTATCGACAAAATTGTGACACAGTTATGCGAAAATTATTTTTAAATTTGAGTTTAAACGCAAAATTACAATCTACTCTTAAAATTATTGAATATTTAGTAATTGTAATACTAATGAAAATGTCACGAGAGGAGCATTAGCCAACGCCAATCTCCCGGTGGAGGTTCTTCGGTCCTGAATGGGTTACTGCACTAGGTCTAACTATTATTGTTTTAATTGTCGTGTGACTTCTGGTTGACGGGTAAGTTGGTTTATGATGTCGTTTAAGTGACTGTGTAGGTTGTTATTTTATGTAGTAGAAACCCTCTTGATTTAACTTGTTACATAAGGTATTCCTAAGTCAGTGTAGAGGGTTTCGTTGGTAATGTACTACGGCGCGTCTACTAGCATCTGGTGTGTCTTCTACTGGAAGCGCTAAAGGATTTTTGTGTGTGACGCTTTCGCGCAGCCCCATAGCTGGACTCCGTATAACACACTGGTTTCAGGATGGCTTTGTAGATTAACATTTTGTTTGCCAAGGAGAGTTGCGAATGTTTTTCTAGTAACCAGGTCATTTGTTTGATTTTGAGGTCTAAGCACTTTTTTGTTTTTAATGCGTGAGCTCCAAATGAGTTTTTGGCTTAAATGCATACCGAGGTATTTTACCTCTGTTTTAAGCGGGATGGGTACGTTGCCGATTCTCATTTGCGGGAATTCAGTATGTCTTGTGGTAAAGTTTACTTGCGCGGATTTGTCTGTATTGATTGCAATTTTTCACTTGTGGAACCAGTGTTATAATGTAGTTAGATGAGTTTGAAGATTTTCTACGGCCATTTCAGGTGAACGATCAACTGACAGGATAACAATGACATCTGCGAATGTAGCAAGGACTGTGTTGTCTAAGGTTGGTGCGTCCGCAGTGTACAGCAGATATAGCAGTGGTACTAATACACTTTCCTGTGGAAATCCAGCGGTAATTTGTCACAGGTCAGACACTGAACTATTTACATTAATTTGGTATATTCTGTCTGTTAGATATGATTAGAATAATAGATACAATTAAATGGGGAGAAGTAGTTTAAGTTTGTATATAAACCCTGCATGCTAGACTTTATAGAATGCCTGTTCTATGTCTAGGAAGACTCACATTTGTTCTTTATTTGTATGCTTTTTATTATATGGTTGACTATTTTATGGCTTTGGTGTATAGTTAAATGGGATTGCTGAAATCTCAAACTGGTGTGGGGGTAGCTGATTATCGAAGTCTACAATAGTATAAGTAGCAATCTTTCAAAAACTTTGTAAAGTAGGCGTAATAGGTTTATTAGTCGGTATGATTGCGGTTGGGTAGGTTTTCCAGGCTTAGGGATCATTAAAATCTGGACATGTTTCCATAGTAGAAGAAAGCAACAGAGACGCATAATACTATTATAGATTGTCATAATCAAAGCTATAATGTTGTGGTGTACTGAAAACGTGAAAATGTATTTGCTTTCTCCATGTCTGATCTTGTCCAAGTAGCATCTATTCGTTTGAGAGGAGGGATCATTACGATTAGTCTGTTAATTTTTTTTTGTTGCTTTCGAAATCGAGTTGTCGTCAGGGGTAAGTTTAGTTATGTACTGTCTAATCGTTTCGTTGTGGGCTTATCTTAGTGTTTTGCGTAATTAATGGGTAAGTCTGTTGTAGTCGTTTTTATTCTGTATATCTTTGCTTCTTTGCTATGGTCTTCTCGTTCTACGTTTTACGGTGATGAGGTTTCGTATATATCAAGGGATATTATTTGTTATAGACTGAATATTTGTTGATGTGGTAGGGGTAGTGTGCCAAGCAGTTTCTTAAATCTTTGCAGTCTAATACTGAACTGCTTCTTCTAGGCCCTGGGTATTTTTTACTTTAATGTCAAGGCTAACCTCTAGTTATAGATATCTTCTGAAATATTTCCAATCCGAATTTTTGGTGCATAGTTTTATAGGGGTTCTTTTCTTATGATTGCAGTGTTAATTGTAAGAATGACTGGTGTATGATCAGTAGATAGGTTATGATGGGATTCTGCCTGGTAGTAAAAGTATCTGCTATACCACTGATAACTGCGTCATCGAGTAGATCTGGCAGTTTATTTGGGTTGCTAGGCCAGTATGTTGGATCCCCTGTTAAAAGATACTTATAATTATGGCGTTAGATTATTTTTAAAAGATTAGGTCCTTTTGGTGTGCTGATTCTTGAGCCCCATGTAGTAAGTTTGAAGCTTTAATTTCATTTGGCGATAAATTTTCCATTCATTGTTTAAAAGAAGTCTTCGTATTCTGCAAGGGAGATGGAATGTCTGAATGGGCTATAAACTATTGTGATTACAAGTGGGTGTGATAATAATTTTACTTTAATTTAATCACTTTAAATTTTGTTGGTTTGGTATGGTTCTAACTGGTAGTAAGAAATTGTATTTTTAATGGTCACTGCGAATCTATGGCTGCATGAGTTTTTGAGGTTAATAGGATGTCGATATTTTGAAGTTTTAGGAATGTTATAATTTTTAGAATATGGTTGATAACTCCGTTGGCGTTCCATAGAACCACACGTAAAGAGGACGCCATTTTTAAGCTATTTTGTTTATTACTATGAATAGCACGTTTAGTACCATGCCGTTTTGACTTATTAGCTGAGCAAACATTGTTTTAAATTTTGCAAGAAAATCATTAAGTGTTTCGTTAAAGTTCATTTGTTCATTAGTTGAAAAATTATTGTTTCTCCTTATCACTGCTTGCCGATAAGGCATGGTATTTTGAGATATAGGATTATTGCTTGTGTTACTTATTTTGGTGCGTAATGCGTTAATATTTTAGGGTAACTGTTGTATGTGCGTTTTGTTTAGTACTGGTCTGAATAACAAATTCCTGGATCTTTGGAGATATTTGTACACTCTGCAGCCCTTGTGTGGGTAAGTACCTCCGCATAGAGCACACTTAGCCGGAGCGTTTGGAGGTTTTTCACATTCAGAAGTGCTATAACCTCCTCCGCATTTGATGCAGGTAAATGGTTTCATGCAATATTTCTTGGTATGGCCATAATACTGGCAGCATACACATTGTCTTTTTTAGTGGTTCTATCGAGACCTTTATGTTACTTATAAATTTTATATCAAATATATTTTTATTGTTATCATTTTGTTCTAGATCAATCATAAATAGAGATAGTGGTTGCTTGGTAACTCTATGCCGTATGTTTATGATATTACGAACTTTGTGTCTCTCCTTATTGTCAGCTAATTCTTGAGTTACCATTTAGGTTGGGATAAAGTGATGGAAACTGCGAATGTCTACTCTGTAAGATTTTTCTTTTTTAATTTGATACATATGATATATTATCTTCTCATCTTTTTTTTGCGAAAATTGTTGGAGAATTTGGTCAGAAGAATTCGAGAGTGTCAAATGAGCCGTAGAGGACATTTTCGAATGTCATATTTTACATTGAATGAAAACGTTTACTTTTTAAAATAATGTCATGAATTTGCCAGCTAATAAATACATAGTCTTTTTTTGGATATTTCTTGTAACACATATAAAGATAACTCAGTTTTTTTTAGTTACTTATAAACACCTCTATAAACAATGACCATACTTTTATTACATAACTTAATGATACATTCATTAAACTTAAGTAGTCTCATATATATTTTCAGTAGACATTTAATTTCTCAGAAATCAAGTTTTAATGGTATTTATTATTACTAATCCATAGTTTTATTTATTGTTCTTAAGTAAAAAGTTGGGTAAATAAAAAATGTTTATTTATGAAATTTTAAATTAACTATTTACAAATCTTTCAAATATTACACACTTGCGTAAGTACAAAAGTAAAATACAATCTACCGAATAATAAAATGTATACTCTTTTGAATTACACATTAACAAACACCACCTATAAATATTAATTTACTTACATCTACGCCCAGATCCTTCAAATAATCAAACGTTATGTTTAATTTGTACAAGCTCCTGTTTTAGCGCATTAACATCGTACGTATTTTTGTATTTATTTTAAAAGATAACTTAAAGAAATATATGGAACTTTAAAATTTTTTTTGTGAATTTGGTTTAGAAAGTATCCTACTAGAAAACAAAAAACAGACAATAATATGATTAATTTGCCAAATTTGATGAAAGTATGTAAACTTAATCAGAAGTCTAGACAACATCTTATATATAAACTTAAAATGTTTTGATATTTTTGTTATAATTAAAATTAATGTAAAATAGTATCTCTTTTAGAACCTACTTTATTTTAAAAACTACACTATATACAGGAGATTATCTTTTAATTCTATTCTATTTATAATCATTGGATTCACAAAAATTAAACAAAAAGTCTTTGAATTTTATTTATCTGTACAAGCTTTCTATGAAGGTATAGAGTAAAGTTAAAAACCTTTAAATGACATAAAGAAGACTTTTATTTATATGTGACAAAAATGGTTAAAATTTGACATGCAGTTTGTTATAGAAAGTACAAAAATATGCGGTGAGCGAAAATAAATTTATGATAACATTTTATCTAGTAAATACTAAAGAATAATAAATTAGAGACTTTTGTTGTATGATAGATGTCTAAAAGATATAAATTAAAATACTATAACGTTTTTCTACTTCACAGTGCTAAATAACAAATCCAAGTTTATTGAAACTATTTATTTATTTTACGTACAGGCAATTCAAATGACTTAACTCTATTTATGTACAAAACAAATACAATTTACAACTTAAAATTACGCTGTATTTATTTGTAGCACTATTTATTTTGCGTGATATTTCAGCAACTCAAAACCGATTCCAGAACGTGCAAGAAGTTTCTAACAGATCTGGAAATTTTCCGTTCTTCGATACCTCGCACGTGCGCGGTTGTATTCCTGGAGGGCATTATGTCGGCTGCTAAATCGTAAACATAGAGCGCAGTAAAAAACATCGGCCGTGTATAATCTATATGATGGTGCTTCTACGGATAAATCGGAAATTCTTTACAATATCAATTACAAAACGTAAAAATTAAAAAAATATTACTGACATTTTCTAAGCTATTTAAAGTAATAACTAAAGCAACACAAGAAAAATATAAATAATAAAACATTTTTTAATAATATGTTTAACATCGACAATCTTATACATTCTTGTTTGATAGAAGACTGTGTTACAATTTTAATTTTAACTTAAATGTTATTTTTATTTACTTATTTACTCCTAGGCACAACGGTCTGCAAGGAGCCATGGCTTCTCGGAAGGGTTCCTAGATTGCTGTTTTACAAGATGCAGTCGTCACTTGCATTTTAACATTTGGTATAAATACTAAATGGGTGGTTTCTTGCTGATCACTCATTCCCTTTTTGATCTCGGGTACAATTTTCCTTCACTCTTTTCTTTAGCTGCTTTCTATTTCCATTGGGCAACTCCTACTGTTCTTAGATCTTTTTCTACTTCTTCCTTCCATCTTAATCTCGGTCTGCCCCTGCTTCTCCTGCCTCCCGGTTTGTTTTGCAGGGCCCTCTTGTTGGTTGCATCCTCTAGACATGCCCTAGTCATTTTACAAACCTACTTTATTGTCATTAGGTAAGTTTATTTCCCCGTACCGTGTTCTAATTTCCCTATTTGTTAAAACGCTCCATATTCCGTTCTCATTCATTGGCTTATATATCTTTCTAAATATTTTGCGTTTCCACGTGACTAGCTGCTTCCAATCATTTTAGGTGAGATACCAAGATTCTGCCCTATAAGTCAGTACCGGTTTTACTACTGTTTTATACAGTTCAATTTCATTTTTAACGGACGGTATTTTTGACGTGATTATATCCCTTACCCCATAGTAATATCTATTACCCGCCAAAATTCTAGCCTTCAGTTATTTTTCTATATTATTTTCTTCGTTCATTACAGAGCCTAACTCGTTCATATCGGTTTCCATTTACTTTAATTTTTTTTCCATTTTTATATCTGTTTACATCTTTCGTGGTTATCATATGTTTTATTTTTGATATGTTAATTTTTAGGCCTTGAGTGTCCGCTGCTTCTTCCATATATTTTTTATTATTTTATTTTTTTTATTGTCCTATTTACTATGACAATGTCATCTGCATATGCCAGTATTTGACATTGTCTGTTATAAATTGTGCCTCCCGGTTAAATTATTCTTTTTAAAGCAAAAATAAACAGCGTCGTTGGTATTTCACCTTCTTGTCTACTATCTATCGATTGATCTTGTAGTTTGACCTTTGCATTCGTGTCAATCAAACACATTATTACTAATCTTAGCTTGTTAGGTATTCTAAATTTTTCCAGCCCTTCGACCAGTTCTGACCTCATTATTGTATCGTAGGTCTGACGAAAGTCTATAAACAGGTGGTGTAAGTCAATATTAAATTCCCGGAATTTTTCCAGGATCTACCTAATTATGGCTCTTTAATCGGTAGCTGATTTGCCTTCTCTGAAACCGCATTTAATTTTTTTTTCTATTAGCTTACCTAGTATCTTATTAAGTAAGGCTATGTCCCTTTAGTTATCGCATACTCTCTTATCCCCCTGCACGGATGACTAAATGATCTTCATGGTAGCAGAATTCATCCTACACAAGATAAAGAAACTCTTGCGCTATAAAGATCACCACAACTGTAATACGGTTTCTTAGATCGTTCAAAATTGTTGGTAGAGATGGAACATAAACTGCTTCTTTTACGAACTCCCCCAAGAAAATCTCGATCCAAAACATAAATGCAAAGTCTTCATTTCCTCATGCGACCTATCCATCGTTCAGTTAGAGATTAATTTAGAAAACGTCAAACATCCTATTGTCAATAGAATGGAACACCGCTCTGTTCGAAAATAAGGTTTACTGAATTTCCATTTATTCTAGGTTGAAGGTAGTTTTGTAGTATCGCAAGATACGTTATCTCGGTAATCGTGTTACCATTGAAAAAGAAAAGTCCATAAACCTTTGTTCTCGATACGTCATAGAGCACATTAACTTTAGGGGAGTTATTCTCATCTTCCAGTGTTGTATGAGGATTTTGTAGCCCCCATATTTTGTTGGTTTATTTTCCCACTTAGTTAAAACGCTGTCACTAAAAATTAAACGTTGTAGAAAAGTGTGACCTTTTTTTCAGATAATTCTACACGCTCTAGCTTGCCATTTGCTCGTAGAGCTTATATCAATTGTAGAAACCGTAGGACATCTTTCTGGAGGCAAATATAATTGTATGAAATTGAGTCCATCAATTTGAATCACCCTATATATCTTTAGAGTTTGTGATAACAATTGCATAGACTAAACGTAGTTTATTTAAGCCAAAAGCAGAACATTAGAATGACAAAATTCAACTATGGAGTACTTTATATTTATTAAAAAGTATAGTATAAACATTTTTTACGTAAATCTATTGAAGTTGGAGTTATTTTTCAGTGCTGCACAACAAATTGTGAACGTTTTATACTCTACGATGTGAATTTTTGGCACTATTAACATAGTTTGAATTATCTCAAAACAATTTAGATTTTATTTTTTAGCATTTATAATAAGAAAATGAATTGTTGTGTTCATTACAGAAAAAGTCTCTGTCCACTAGATGGTTGCAGGAATATTGCCATTTTTTACGTATTTAACTCACAATTACTCATTTGAAATGTAAGATACTAGGGGTTGTCCTTGTCCTAGACTGACAATTTTTGAAAAGTGGGAACGTATAAATTTTTAATTGGATTGGTTTTTTTTTGGATCGGAAACGCATTATTAACATAGCTTTAATTATCTCAAAAAGCAATTTAGATTATATTTTTACCATTCATAATAAGAAAAGGTATTTTTGTGTTTATGGCAAAAAAATCAAACGTAAGAATTACAAAAAGTTGGTATCCTTTCAACTTTCGTATTTCTTACATTCACTTTTATTTATTTTTCGTCAATGCAGCGACCGCCCAGCCATTCGGCAAGAATCGAAAGCGGCCTTGACGTGCGTGCACGAACGCACGGATCTCGTCGTGTAAACTAAGCGCTCAGAGTGCGGAACGCCAAATTTTATGTCAACCGTCTTTGTTTACTTTCCGTTCAAATGTATAAGCTGTTTTGGTTTAATACGCATGGACCTAGGGTCCTAGAATCACGCCACATTTCTTTGTTTACTTTCTGTTTACATGTATAGATGTATACATATTAGTAATATGTGTTTTATATTTTTTGAAATCACTAAATCTTTTGATACTTTCTAGTTTCTTCAGTAATTCTATGTAGATGCAGATTTTGGTAGATACGCTCTTTTGGTACATAGAGCATTTACAACAGCATGCTGTATCTTTATACAACTGCAATCTATAAATCCATACTGGGTTCAACATTGTTTTATGTAGAAGAATTTTGCCCTCTAGAGATAATTTAGAGCTAAATGAGCGTTGACAGTTAGATTTTAAATTAAAGATGGCCTCACCAGTAAGTTATGGTTAAAATCGTCAGCTGTAAAACATCATACCGTAAGGTTGGACATCTGGTAACACCATAACCTAAAGTATTAGCGATTTTTTTTCAGCATCACATATTTTTTTCGTACGAAAATGTCGAGTTTTAAGTCGAATAAGCGTCATTAGTGGGAACTTTTGATTTACTTCTTTAATTTGAAGAAATCTGCAGCTGAGGTGCATAGATGCTTAGAGAAACATATGGCGAGGCTGCTTTAAGTGCGAGAAGATTGTTGTGAGTGGTTTCATAAGTTTAAGAGTTTGATGTCGAAGACCAAGAACGTAGCGGAAGGCCGAAAGTGTACGAAGACGCGGAATTGAAAACATTATCGGACGAAGATTCTTGCCAAACGCAAGAAGAACTTGCACTTACATTAGGAGTTAGTCAACAAGCAATTTCACACAGTTTAATATCGTTGGGAATGATTTAAAAGCAAGGAAATTGGGTTTCATATGAACTGAAGCCGAGAAACGTTAAACGCCGATTTTGCACATGTGAAATGCTGCTTGACAAGCATTAACGAAAGAGTTTTTTGCATCGTATAGTCACTGGCGATGAAAAATGGATCTACTACGATAACCCAAAGAAAAGGAAATTATGGGGACCACGTGACCATGCTTCAACATCGACATCCAAGTCAAATATTCATGGAAAACAACTTATGTTGTGTATTTGGTGGGATCAGCTTAGTGTCCTGTATTGAGTTGCTCAAATCAAACAAAAGCATTACTGGGGCTCTCTACCGAACACAATTGATGAGATTAAACCGAGCACTCAAGAAAAAACGCACCCACTACTACTTCAGACACGACAAAATTATTTTCCTTTATGATAATGCTCGTCCACATGTTGCGGCAACGGACAAAACTACTTGGAAACACTCAAATGGGAAGTCCTATCCCACGCGCCGTATTCACCAGACATTTCACTAGCAAACTAATGTGCTGGCCAAGTAACTCCAATAAGGTTCCTGATTTAATTGATTTCTTTGTAAGTAAAAGCACAAATTTTAATTATCTTAAAGTTGAATCAAACTAGGATCTTTCAACAGACTACACTCTGATTATTGCTACCATTAGTACATCCACATTATCATTAGACTTGAAATTTATAAAATGGCATCACCTAAAAAAGATTGGATTTACTTCCGAACTTGCGTTGAAGAAAATATTAACCTTAGCCTTAGAATTAAAGAGTTCGATGAAATTGATAGAGCTGAAAACTGCATCATATGTTTAATCCAAGAGGTGTCCTGAAACTCTACCTCTACTCTACAAATTGTATCAAAAGACAACAAAATAATAGGCAATACTCCATTATTCATTCGAAAACATGTAGTGGAAAAAAGAAGAGCAAGATGCAGATGGTAGAGAAGCAGAAATCCTACTGACAGAAACGAATATAACAGATTAACGAGAAAACTAAAAGTAGCTCTTCAAGAAATACGGAATGCTACATTTGAAATTTATATCACCGGCTTATTAAACTCTATATAGAAGACTACTAAAACATTTAAAAGGCCAACAACCAACATATCTCCAAAAAGTGCAAAATCACAGAGCACCGGAATTTGATTTAATAACATGCGAAATATTCAAACAGCTTTCGAGAATAGCGTTAGTTTTACTAACTACTATATACAACAGAATGCTTAGGCTAACCCATTATTCAGCAATTTGGAAATTTGTGCAAGTGATTCTGATTCACAAACCCAGAAAACCACTAAATGTTGCATCTTAATATCAACCAACAAATCTACTGCGCATTGTGACAAAAGTATTTGAAAGATTGTTATTAAAAACAATTATGGAGGAAATTAATTCGGATGAGAAAATACCATCACATCAATTCGGATTGTTCAACAAAGCCATAGAATAGTAAATGAAATAATCAAAAGCCTAAAAAAAAACTATTCACAGCCGTTTTCTTACATATTAAACAGGCTTTTGGCCGTGTCTAGCATCTTGGTTTATTATACAAACTAAAACTGACGCTACCTACTCCTTATTTTCTTTTAAAATATTATCTTACTGATAGATACTTCCAAGTCAAATTTAATACTAAGACGATCAACCACTATTTGTTTAACTCGGGCGTTCCTCAAGGATGTGAATTAAGTCCTTTTTATATCCTCCTATTTACCGCCTATATATCAATCACAAACGCTTCGCTACTACCTTCGCAGACGATACTGCTGTAAGTGACAACCCTCAAGAAGCCTGTGAGAATCTTCAATGCCACCTCGATATTCTTCAAGACTGATGGAGAATAAAAGTAAACGAAGAAAAGTCAGTTCAAATCACTTTTACAACCCGACAATTAAACTCCCCCGAAGTCTCAATAAACGGGACACAAATACCTGTTAAGGATGAAATAAATAAATATTTAGGAATAACGCAGGATAAAAAATTGACGTGAAAGCCTCATATAATAGCGATAAAAATCAAATCAACCGCAAGTTAAACCAAATTAACTGGCTAATTAGACACAAACTTACCTTATGTAACAAAATGTTGTACAAATGTATAATAAAACCAATTTGGACATATGCTATCCAGTTTTAGGGTTGTGCGAAGTCATCGAATATAAAAATAATTAAGAGGATTCAGCCTAAAATAGTGAGAATAATACACGATGCTCCGCGGTATGTCAGTAATAAATAAAACCCTCTACAAAGATTCGGATATACCCTACAAAGATGACGCAATTTACCGACTAGATGCCAGCTACCTATATCGCCTCTCAGGACACCCTAATGATGTAGTCAACAACTTAAGTACACCTGAATTGCAAAGAAGATTAAAAAGGCATTGGCCTAGTAGTCGGTAAAAAAACATTTTTAATTACATTTATATACATATTATATTTATACTTAGCATATGTTTTGAGAATTCCAGACGCCGCTTCGTCAAAAGACAAAAAATAATGAAATAAACACAAACCAGATATTACAGATTGAAGTTCTATCCCTAGACATGTTCAACGAACTTAAAAAGTTCGTTACTGAATTCTATATGTCTGTCGGTCTGTCTGTCGCTGCCACAAAATTATGGATTTTTTAAAATTTTAAAATGGATTCTTATAGCAAATTTTACGCTGATTTCAAAATCGAAATCAAAAAGTTTCTATCTCGAATAGTTTTCGAGATATTCGACTTCGAATTTCGGGAAAATTTCGACATTGCGATTTTATGAGTAATTCTTAAAGAAAATTTTACGCTGATTTCAATAATGAAATTGAAAAAATTCTATGTCGAATAGTTTTCGAGATATTCGACTTCGAATTTCGGGAAATTTTTCGACATTACAATTTTAAATGTGATTCTTATAGGAAATTTTACGCTGAATTCGAAAATGAAGAAAAAATTCTATGTCGAATAATTTTCCAGATATTCGATATTTCGAAAGGTTTTTTAAGTTCGTTCTGGGATTGCTTAAAGAGCAATCTCTTCGCCGGCCCCATGTTTTTACTATGAGACTTATTGAGTGGGATATCAGTCTCTTTGTTAACAAACCTTATACATATAATTAGTTCTATTTTTTAATTAGTTGCTCAAGTATTGTAACTATCCAGAATGTTAAAAATATATTTTTTGAATTACCATAACGGAAAGTTAAGCGATTCGCGTGCCTAAATTAATGTTATATAAATCATAATATATATTTTACTTTTTAACAATTATTACGAAATTAAAAGAAATTATACTAAATTACAATACCAATATATACAGTTACAACAACGGCTGGCCCATTAGCTCAGTTGGTTAGAGCGTCGTGCTAATAACGCGAAGGTCGTGGGTTCGATCCCCCCATGGGCCACTTTTTTAAAAATGTTATTTTAATATTACTTTTTAAATCAAATAATAGAATGTAGTTAAAATGATTTAATAAATATAACTACAGTATTTTGTTATCAAACCCATAAACACCGTTTGTTAAACGCGAAAAAACAGAATTTAATTTAATAGCGAAATTTTCAAAACTAGATTATTGTAACAGTAGATAAAATGATTGATCAAAAAGAAAACTGAGTGGGCAATAATTTAATTTGATTTTTTCAATGCACCAATTTTTATAACTTGCAGAACTTTTAAGCAATGTTTTATTATCATGAATACTACAAAAAACTCAAATTATTTACTTGTTTTTCATTGTTAATTGAGTTTTAATGTCTTTCAGAGTATAGTCTGTTATATCAAAACATTAGTCACATTTAAACAGCTTGAGTTGCTACTTACTGCAAGAACTTTTTTCTTCCATAACGTTTAAAGGCTCACTATCAAAATTGCCAAGGATTACCTTCTTAAAAATTATTAATGTTTTGTATACAAGTTTGTGTGTTTTGTTACTTTCACCTTTTTACAAATTTGAAAATATATCTATGACTTTGCCAATTCATTCTAACAATAAGGTGTAGATTATTTTTTGAAAGTAGTTTTGCTGGTAATTCATTATTTTCTCTTTACCTATGATGTCAAAGAGATTGTATCTTGTTGTGAGCCGCGGAAATAAGTTTCCAAGTTGTGCTAATGTACTTTTATTTGAGTGAACCTCATATATATTTCTAGTTTTTGCTTGTTAAGTGCAGATTTTACAGTGACATTTTCTAACGTTTGTTATTGAAAACTAATATCTACATGATTGTAAATTAAAAACTTTGACATAAATGTCACATGTTTACTGGTAATTTTGCAGCTACACTGCAAGATTTGGATTCACTTAAATACGATCAATGCTTATCGATAAATGAACATGTAGTGTGTAATTGGCAACTGCGTGTGGAGGATTTTAGATGTAATTTGCTGATGAGTTGCTTCATGAGATTTGACGATGCGGAAAAGTCACATTATAGGGGCTATAGACATATTTATATGAGAAAGCGCATTATATTAACTGGACATGATGCGAGGGTGGTTTGATAAGTAACTTGATTTGACAAGAAAGTTAAAACACTTGAGGGTGTTCCAGATTCATTCCAGATTCCGTAAATTTCTGTAGCAATTAGAAAAAAAAAATTGTTTACATTGATGGTTACGTTTTTAAAAAGAAATCGATTGGCTCAAACCTCATACCGATATCTCTAACCGTTTATGAAATGCAGGCTAAAAGTCATTTTTGGTCGATTTATATGAAGTGCCATAACTTCCTTGTTTATA
The DNA here is from genome assembly GCA_036346155.1 of Sinelater perroti. Lineage (NCBI taxonomy): Eukaryota > Metazoa > Arthropoda > Insecta > Coleoptera > Elateridae > Sinelater > Sinelater perroti. The sequence goes on along the minus strand of JARFIY010000359.1, from coordinate 20,406,781 downwards.
TATATATATATATATATATATATATATATATATATATATATATATATATATATATAAATTAAATTATTAAAAAATTTAAAACATTTTTACGCAGTTTCTTACAGAGATTACAGAGATAAATTTGAATTTTTTAATTAGAAACTATAGTTCATGCTACCGACTTTATTTTATTTTGAATATTGACATTAATAGTCATTTAATTAATATTCTTAAATGTTTTTGAATCTTCCCCGAAATATATGTTTTTTTTTTATTGGGGAACTTTACAATCTGTCAGAATTCGACATTTAGTAAATTATGTGGTACTGTACATGCATATCGTGAAGGAAAGATTTCAATAACAAATTCCTTATGTGGTAGTAAGTCAGTTTGGCTTGCAGCTAAATGGCACTATGAACTCGCGCACACACGCTATCACTCACTCGAAGCGGTTTGGAAGATCCAGAGTTTTAATCCGTTTAAGTCGTGGCTCATCCTCGGCAACATCGAGAAGGCCCTCGACAAGGACGTTTGGGTGGACATGAAGCCTGCCACAGTAGCGTACCGTGTGACGCTGGATTTCTTCATTTACTGAAGGTACGCCTAGGTCACGACGTATAATCTCGTTGGATACATATCATGATGCGTCCACGAGGTTACGCAACGCCTTGGTTTGAAAGCGTCTCAGAATTTCGATGTTGGAATGACTAGCTGTTCCACAGAGCTGAATACCGTATGTCCAGATCGGTTTAAGTATAGTTGTGTAAAGGAGGATTTTGCTATTCAGAGATAGTTGCGAGTTGCATCCTAGTAGCCAGTACATTTTTCGAAAATGAAGGCTTAGTTGTTTTCGTTTCGTCCAGATGTGAGTTTTCCATGTCAGCCACCTGTCAAGTTGAAGTCCTAAGTATTTGACACTTTCAGATTATGGGAGCTGTTGATTGTTTAGCGTGACGGGTGGGCAGGTGCCTCGTCTTGTTGTAAAGGTTATGTAGACAGGCTTTGTCTCATTGACCTTAATGCGCCACTTCGTAAACCACTGTTGCAGATTATTTAGGTGAGATTGCAGATTTTGGGTTGCCAATAGAGAGTCGAAATCAGATGCAAGCACCGCGGCATCGTCAGCATATGTACCTATCAGGATTTTTCTGGAGGTTGGTAGGTCGGCAGTAAATAACAGGTAGAGGACCGGCCCCAGAACACTACCCTGAGGAACACTAGAGATGATGCGAAATAAAGTTGTATATTCATCATGTTTGACCAGAAAGTGTCTGTCAGCGAGGTAGAATTTAATAAGTAGAAAGCGATCCGGAGGGAGCAAAGGTTTGATCTTAAATAGCAGGCCATCATGCCAAACCTTATCGAACGCTTGCTTTACATCTAAAAATACAGCTGAGTAGTACCTTTTTGCCTCAAAGTCTTTGGTGATCTTCTCTACGACTTGATATACTTGTTCGACAGTGGCGTGTTGTTGCCGAAATCCAAATTGATGATCAGGGAGTAGGTTATTATCCTGTATTATAGGTATGAGCCGAGTTAGGAAGAGTTTTTCAAAAACCTTGGATAGGACTGGTAGCAGGCTTATTGGTCTGTAAGACGTTAGTTGTTCTTTAGGTTTTCCAGGTTTGGGAATGACAATGATTGTAGCGACTTTCCATTGAAGAGGGATCAAGCACAGTCTTAACATCGCGTTAAATAAGTAGGTGATATACCGATAAACCGTTCTCAGGGAGCTCCTTTAGAATTTTCCCCGTTATTAGGTCATATCCGGGAGATTTTCGGGAGTTAAGGTTGGTCAGAATTTGGGATTTTATTTCGGCTATTGTAAATTTTGTTAGTGGAAGACACATCTGGAATGGTGCCTCCAGGGATTGTTGAATTATATTTTCATCAGCTTGTGTGATTTCTGACGGGAAGGGTTGAACTACCTCCGCTAGGTGTGTTGCAAAGGCGAGAGCCTTTTCATTGTCAGTTCTAGCCCAAGTTACGTTCTCAAGACGTATGGGTGGTTTATGTTGGATTGGTCGTTTGAGCTTTCGGATTGCTCTCCAGAGAGAGTAATCAGTTGCTTCCGTCGGTGTTAAGGACTTCAAATAGTTTTGAGTACCCTGATTCTTTATGTCAGACAGAGTTCTTTTGAGGTCAGCTGCGGCTTGGTTAAATCTTCGCTTGTCTGCAGGATGTCTGGTTGTTTGCCACTTTTTCTGGAGTTTGCGCTTTTCGGCTATTTTCTGTTTGACCAATAGGGGGCAGTGAGTGGTAGAGATGCGTTGGGGTTTTTGTGGAGTGGCTTGCGAAGAAGCTTGCTGAATAATTGCAGTAAAGTGCTCTATTGCTATGATCAAGTCGTTTTCTGTTTTTAATGGAATATCCGTTGGAAGAGTGTGTTCAATTTGCTTTCTGAACAGGTCCCAATCCGTATGTTTACTGCACAAGGTGGGATTACTTTGATTGATTAACACATGCGTTCCAAATGTTAATATGATGGGTGAGTGATCAGCAGATAAGTCTAGGCAGGACTGAATGGTTATATGGTTAAGGGGGATTCCTTTAACTATAGCAAAGTCTAGTAGATCAGGGAGTTTCGTCAGGTCTGTTGGCCAGAAAGTAAGCTCACTAGTGGAGAGATACTGTGCTCTAACGCTAGTAATTGCTTTTAGCAGTTCTCTGCCTTTGGTTAAAGTTATTCGAGAACCCCATTGTTCATGCTTGGCATTAAAATCTCCGCATGTGGTAAATCTGTTGCCCAGGGTCAGTAGATAATATTCATATTGAAGTTGTTTGTTGTTGTGGCGTGGAGGACAGTATATCGCAGATATTGTTATTGGTCCTGTCCAATCTTCTATGACTGTTGTTGTTGGCTTCGAGATGCTCTAGCTTATATTCGGAGAGTTCATGATGTTTAATAGTGATTTTAATTATCACCGCTGTTCCTGCATGAGACCCATCGTCAGGGTGTTTGGTTGAGTAGACTGAAAATCCAGGGATTTTGAGGAAGCGTCTGTCAGTGAAGTGCTCTTCTGAAATCAGCATGATATCTATTTGTCGATTTATAAGGAAAGAAGTTAGTTCCTCTTTATGTTGTAACAGCCTATTGCCATTCCATTGTGCAATTCTAATGTGATGAGTTATTGTTGGGTTTAACGACGAGAGCGGTTAATAGGTTAAGCATTGTTCCCATTTGTTCCGTTAGACGTGTAATCTGTTCCAGAAGGCCGTTCATCATTTTTTTTCATTTCATTTATGTCATCTGATGAAGTAGTTGGTGAAGGTTGTTGAGGCTACTTCTCACCGCTTGGGCATGTGTTAGATTAGATTGAGTGCGTCTGGAGAGGATATGGGAGGCATTATCAAGTTGCTTCCTTTGTAATGGAGGGTACATTTTTTGTTGCAATTCCTTATAGACTGTGCAACCCCTATAGTTGGCGGGGTGATTAGTTGCAGTTGATACAGCGTACCTAATTATTTATATTTTGTCTTTACGTAGGCATTGAGATGTCGCGTGACTTCCGGTGCACTTAACACACCTTGGGCTCCGATTACAGAAGTTCTTGGTATGACCAAAATGCTGACACCTGGCGCACTGTGGGATTTGTCGGGTTCTTTATTACTATCGTCCGGTTTCAGATCAACAAAGAATAGCGGTAGTTCTTTCTTAGTGTATCTTTGTTTAAAGTAAAATACGTTAGTAACTTGATGGCCGTGCCCATTGAATTCTACCTTTAATTCTTCCAGGTTAGTGGAAGGGTGTAAATTCTGATAACTATTCGAAAATTGCGCTCTTGCTTTGTCTGATAGGTGTGGAATTCCGTGTTTTTCTCCGTTAATGCTTTAACTATAAGCCTGTATTTATCTGAGGTTTTAGGTGTGATTTTAACCTCATCATTATATAATATTTTAATTTCATATTCTGCCTTTGCTACGGTTTCCAGCATTTTGATTAACGGTTCAATGACTTTGACACCTGATATAAAGATCGGCGGCGGTTTGGGGTCCGTTGATATCGGTTCCTGCTGGCCTTCGTTAGTTCCAGCTAATGGTGCAAATCGATTTGTGGGATTTAACCAGTAGTCTGTAATTTTAGGTTGCTTGTTTTGTTGTTGCGGTTTATCACTGCTGCGATTACGTTTTCTGTTTTCAACTAGATGTTATTCATAATCGTGAGGTGTTTGTGGTCTTTGCATTTGTTGATAAGCGATATCGCTTTGGAACGGAGTATTTATTTGCATTGCATTACTCGAAGCGTGCAAATTATCGTTTATTAAAAATTGTGTTTGCGAATTTGCATTTGGTAGTTGTTGATAAGGATAATTTGGTTGTATATACCGAGTTTGGTTGTTGTAGTCTACTTGCATTTGGCAGTACTGTTGACTGGTTTGAAATGTTGTGGCAGGATCATATTGGTAGGCCATAATGCCCTCTGCTATCTCTGCGGGTAAACCCTACTATTTGCGAAGGTTCCTGGGGGCTCAAGGTTCGCTGCGGTGATCCGCTATGGTGATCCGCAGTGGCGATCCGCCGGTTTCCGCGCGACGCTGGTGAAGTCAGCTGGCGGGCCAGCGGCCGTTTTCACCTTGCGATATCCCAAGTATAGCTGGCTCACACACGTCTGTTCTGCTTTGATGCACGAGCCGAACTCTAGTATATGTGTTTCCTTAAAACGTGCGAAAACAAGTTAAAAAAAAATAATTTTGTTTGTTTTATAACCATGAAAAACTGTAAACAATCAAAAAATGTATCAGTATTTTGAAAAATCAGACATGGTAAAGTGCTATCTAGAAGCAGGAAAAAATTTATATTTTAAAAGTGGAAACTAAATATTTAAATATTTGCGCGACTAGAATGTACCTCAAAAAATTTAGGCTTATTTCAAAAACCAAGAACAAAAAATTACCAAAAATCCTAGTCTTTGTTGTGGTATGGTATCTTACACTTTTGTAAGTTCGATATATATTAAATATAGCTTTTTTTCAGTGTCAGTATTTTTCTGTACCATTTCAGATCCGTACTTAATCTTCTTTCTCCAAATCCACTGTGTTGTTATGACTACCGTTCTCTGTATTATTCTTCTATTTTATTTAGTAATATACATCCATAGATTTTACTTCGTGCACTTGTTATTGATATTTATTCATAAATTTCGCATTTGTTTTTTTTTCTCTTTTTATGTACATCATGTTCTGTTCTCTCCATTTGCTGTCTTGACTTTATTTGCGTCTGATCTAAAAAATTCTAGTTGAACCACTTTCTTAAATTTTGTAATCAGAATAGTATTTTCCAAACGCTTCTCTTTTCTATAAGTCTTTCTTGTGCTATTAATCGTAGTATTTCATATTTTTCTCTGCTCAGTATATGTCTTAAATTTTGTAATTTTCTGATTTTTATTGTTTTTATAATCCCTCATTCTTTTCCCATTCTTAACAATATTTTATTATCTATTATTCTGAGTCTAAGGTATTTTGTTATATTAATGTTAACGTTTTGTGTTTTTGCGACTACCATTACTTTTGTTTTTTTCAAATTAATTTTTAATCTATATTTGTTGTAGTAGTTATTTATATTATTTAATACTAAATTATATCTATTTGCTTCTTGTATTCTAATGCTTTTCAGACATTATCATGTTTCTTTTGCCACTTCATGTAAAGATTTTTTTTATGTGTTTGTAAAGGGTCCGCTAACAAGAACGCAGGAAAGTAAACAGACACAGGCGCCATGTTTGCCATTTTTTGCTATGGAGTCACATTCGATTGAATAGCATTAAAATGATTAAAGAACACCGCAAAAAAGGTAAAAAATAAAAAACACGCTCTCCGCGACTATTTTGGTGCTCATAGCCTTTCAAATAAGACCCACATCGGTTGTTTTCTGCAAAAATTTGAAGGCGCTGGTTCTATTGTTGATATACCAAAGAGCAGACAACTGAAAAGTGTTTTCACATCGGAAAATATCGCTGCGGTGAAGGAAAGTGTGAAAGAGGATCTAAAACTTTCAATAACTCGTCGATTGCAAGAATTGGGCATTTCCAGTTTACGAAACTAGTTCATGCCGTATTATGCACAAATATTTGAGTTTACACGCTTATAAATCCAATTGAATTAGGAACTTAAGCTAATTAACCATTTTAATCAACGTGTGTTCTCTGATTGAGTGAATTTTTTATCAAAAATCATCTTCAGTGATGAGGAGCATTTCACATTGAATGGGGCGGTGAATAAGCAAAACTGTTGTATTTGAGTCAATGAGAATCTAAGAAAATATCAAGAACAACCAATGCATATTTAAAAAGTGACTGTTTAGTGTGCTCCGTGGTCAAAAGTTGTCATCGGACTGTTCTGATCGATACCGCGGCATGAATAACGACTATTTTTTCCCGAAACTTAATCAAACTAACATAAATGATATTTATTTTCAACAAGACGGCGCAATACCCACACAACGGGTGAAAATATTAAGTTAATGCAATATAAGTTCGGTGAATATTTAATTCCGAGAAATGGAAATGTCAATTGCTTTGCTCGTTCGTGCAATTTGACGCATTTAGACTTTTTTGTGGTGATATCTGAAAAGTAATGCCTCTATCAATAAACCAGTCACCATTCAAGACCTCAAGGACAACATAATTGCAGAGACAAATCCCATTGAAGCGATTCTATGTAAAAATTTTGACCATCGTATCGACGTCGGCAAAGCCAGTCGTAAGTGTATTTCATTATGTTGATAAAAATCATTGGAAATTTCTAATTTTAAATCACAAATTTCTAAGTTTCTGTTTTGTTATTGTCTATATCTTTACTGTTTTGTTATCTATTTTTTACAACTTTTAGCATTTTATTCTCTTAAAATAATTAATTTTCACTTTTTTTCTTTACCGTTTTTTTAATCCTCTTATAAAGCTAGTATAATGTGCTTTCGTTATCATCTAATCGTGAACTTCGATGATAGTTGTTTTATGTTTGTAATTGTATACTAATTTTTATTATTTTGTTATTTCTTCTTAGTTTCTCACGTATCTTTTTAGTTTCTTTCTTATCATAATGGATACATATCTCTTTGTTCTTGTTTGTTTAGTATGTACTCTACTCTATAAATGTATAAAAGGGGCCTGCACTTTTCTTTTTTGTTTCCGTTAGTATCAATATCTTTGTTTCTTTTTTCTACTTTCATCATTATTTAATCAATTTTTATATTTAAACCTTGCTCATTCCACGTTCTAATTTAAAGTCTTAGCTTCGTTTGTCGTTGATTCCATCCGTTCAAATGATTTAGTGGTGCACATTTCTTTTTGCATATATTGAGATGCTGGCTAGATAATTCAACCTTCAGCTTGAAGGTTTTATTTACGGTAAGTATTTTATTTTATCACTGTCTTTTGGCTCTGTTGAATTACGATGCTGGCGATCTTTTCTCTAATATTGTAATAAATAACGCTGTCGCACTCGCGACTGTTTTTAAAGAACTTGTTAGTACTTGCGCTGATGTACGTTTGGACTCTAGGTACATCTAGTTCACAATGCAACTGCTCGTTTCTGATGTACCAGGGAGCATTCACTGCTATTTGGAGAACTTTATTTTGAAGTTGTTGCACTTTTCGTATATTGGATGTGGCTGTGTTGCTCCAGATCGGTGATGCATAAAGTATCAGTAGCCTTATTAGTGATTTGTACATCAGGATGGCTCATTTAGGTTTGAGTGATGATTGTCTGTCAATAAGAGGATGAGAAAGTTGAGCTAGTCCCGTGTAGCCTTGGTTGAGCTTGAGGTTTACGTGAAACTTTCAGGTTAGTAGTGAGTCAAGTAGTATGCATAGTTATTTTCCTGCGTCTATGGGATTTCATGGAATAATGTTATGGTTAATTATTAGGTTGGGTGAATTTCTGATATGTCTTAAAGAGAAATATTTTGCTTGACACTTTTCGGTATTAATTTGTAAGTTCCATTTATTGTACCACGAGCATAGTTGGTAAGTTGCGTTCTGTAATTTATTGATGGATTGAATAAGGGCAGTGTGTCGTACTAGGACTGTTGTATCATCTGCAAAGGTCGCTCATGGCAGATTTGTATATGATAAATAGTAGTGGTCCCAGCACACTTCCTTGAGGAACGCTTGCGTTAATAGTCTTTTTTCAGATATTCCGGAGTTGACGCGTATAGCAAAAGTTCTATTTTCCAGAAAAGAGAAGACGATAGCTTTAAGGTAGTTGATTATTTAAAGCTTGATAATTTTGCTTTTGAGGCTTTTAATCCAAACCTTGTCACAGGCCTGGGCTACGTCTAGGAAGACTCCTACGGTATAACTTTTGTTTTAAAAGTCTCCTTCTATTGTTTTGAAAATGTATTGCAACTGGTGTAATGTAGAATAGGTTTTCCTAAAGCCAAACTGGAAGGTTAGTATTATGTTGAGAGGAGTTAGCTCGCTCATTAGGCATTTAGTAGTTTTGAGAAAGCTGCTGGCAGGCTTATTAATCTGTAGATGTTGATCTTCTCTTTGTCTTTTTCCGGCTTTGGAAATACTAATATGTGAGCATGCTTTCAGGCCTGTGGGCAGTAGCATAGTCGAAAACATGCGTTATAAGTAGTTGCAAGGTAAGTTAAGAATTTTTTGGTGAGTTGTTTTAGAATTAGGTTTAGGATGAGGTCAGGTCTAGGAGATTTTTGTTGGAAGATTTTCTATTAAGCTTTTGATTTCGTTTGGGGTAGTGGGAGATATCGGTTCGGTTATTACTGGTTGGTTAGTTTTGATGTGATGAATCATGTATGCAGTGTGGTTTGGGGCGCAAGTGGATTTAGGGGTAAAAATTCTTTCATAATGGTCTGCAAAAGCTGTTGATTTTTTTGCGTCAGTAGTAAAGGTTATGCTAGTTGCTGCTAGCGTTGGTATTTCCCGTGTTGCTTTAAAATACGTTTGGTGGCTCTCCACATTCCCGGGTCACCTGGTTTAAGGTTGTCAATATATTTTTGATTCGCTACTAGTCCAAGACTTGTTTTAGGTTGTGCGTAAGTTTATTTAATAAGCTGAGTTAAGGTTTCGGCTTCTTTGCCATTCGCGTCTAGCTTGGCTTTTCTTTCTTTTCAATAGGTAGGTAGTAGTTGTTGGGTTTTTGGTTAGGTTTAATAGCTAGTGTTGCTTGTTGAGCGCTGGTTGCTATTAAAGTTGTTACGTTGCTTATTACGTTGTCTATTTCTTCATGATTGTTTAAACCAAGAGGGCGCACTTTAACTGCAATGAGGTGTCAAGTATGTCAGATAGGTGATCGGTGTGATATATGTTTCTTCGGAGCTACTATTTGAAAGAAGTCTTTTGTTGCGCAGGTTTCCATTTTAATTTCTTCAGCGTTGTTTGGTGGACAACTCCATAGTTGATTTTTTGAGTTCAGATCTCCTATCATCAAAAGTGGTTTTGTTGTTTTAAATGTAGTTTTCATGTTTTCTTTGTTTAGCTTTTTGTTGGGTTGTCAATAAGTGCTTATTACTGTGAGGTAAAAGTCGCTTATTTTGATTTTGATTTCAATAGTTTCAAGTGCTAGTTGGGGAAGATTAAGAATCGGATTATAGGTGATTTTCTTCTTGATGAGCACAGCTACTGGTCCGGTTGGTATTTTCTGACATGGTAAAAATCGAAAAAGTTAATTTTGGTTGTTTACGAAAACGAGCGTCACTCTTCAACTAATTAAGATATTAACCTAAAATTTGGCACAGATGTCAGTAGCAGTCCTACCAACTTAAAACTAAAAAGGTTTGTGCTCAACGAAATGCCCGCGCAGTTTAAATTAAAAATTCCGGGTTATATTTGTACACAGTAGTATATTAAGAGACACTGTAGTGGATGGTTATTTATTATTATTAAGATTGGGGTTGGCTGCTGTAAGATTTGTTTGGGTTGATTGGGTTGCTTGTATTGTGTTTTGTGTAAGGATGGTTATTGTTATTGTTAGCTGACATTCGTTTATTCATTGTCTCAATGTGGTGTTGGCAGCTGCGATAACTTGCAGTGTGCGGGCCTTTGCAGTTGGTACATTTCGGTGCATTTTTTGATTTCTTCAGATAATGTTGATATTGGTGATTGTCACCGCATTTCATACATCGAAGACCTGAAGTGCAGTAGTTTCTGGTACGGCTATAATTTTGACAGCGATGGCATTGAAAGATGTTAGATGACTTTCTTCTTAGTTCTATTGCCTATTGAGTGGAAAAAAAAGCTTTTCCGGGAAAATATTTTTTTGCATTCATCGGTTAGATCCACTGTATCTACTGACAGCGGCTCTTAATTTTTTATTAGGAGGCGTGTGACTTTAGTAACTAGTACTGATTTGGTAAGTTTATTTAATCACGACGTTTAGTGGTTTTTCATTTGAGCTTTAAAAGCTGTGGTATTTTATACCGTCGTTATTAAAGTCTTCAGTTAGATTTCTGTAGTCGTCTTCTTTGGTTAAGTTCTTTTTCAATGCGTTACTATTGTAATAGGTTGATAATTTTTTGATATCTTCAGTCAATGCTATATAATTTATGGTGCCGGATAGATAAATTGGAGGTATTTTTGGTTTTATTAGCGGGATTTTTGTTTAGTTTATATTTTCGTGTTGATTGTCGCTAGCATTTAGTAATTTATTTTTGTAAAATTACTTAATGGCACAATAAAAAAATTTTTAAAAAATAATATAGAGGTTAGAAATGTGTATGTTCAAATATTAACAGAAATAATTAAACCTGATGTAAATAGTTGAGTATGTTGTAAATTATTTTTATTTTATTAATTACCACTCCAGATGTGTCTTCCACTAACAAAATTTACAATAGCCGAAATAAAATCCCAAATTCTGACCCACCTTAACTCCCGAAAGGCTCCCGGGTATGACCTAATAACGCGAAAAATTCTAAAGGAGCTCCCTGAGAACGGTTTTCGGTATATCACCTACTTATTTAACGCGATGTTAAGACTGTGCTTTATCCCCCGCAATGGAAAGTCGCTACAATCATTGTCATTCCCAAACCTGGAAAACCTAAAGAACAACTAACGTCTTACAGACCAATAAGCCTGCTACCAGTCCTATCCAAGGTTTTTGAAAAACTCTTCCTAACTCGGCTCACACCTATAATACAGGATAATAACCTACTCCCTGATCATCAATTTGGATTTCGGCAACAACACGCCACTGTCGAACAAGTACATCGAGTCGTAGAGAAGATCACCAAAGACTTTGAGGCAAAAAGGTACTGATCAGCTGTATTTTTAGATGTAAAGCAAGCGTTCGATAAAGTTTGGCATGATGGCCTGCTATTTAAGATCAAACCTTTACTGCCTCCGGATTGCTTTCTACTTATTAAATCCTACCTCGCTGACAGACACTTTCTAGTCAAACATGGTGAATATACAACAACTTTATTTCGCATCATCTCTGGTGTCCCTCAGGGTAGTGTGCTGGGGCCGGTCCTCTACCTGTTATTTACTGCCGACCTACCAACCTCCAGAAAAATCCTAACAGCTACATATGCTGACGATACTGCGGTGCTCGCATCTGATTTCGACTCTCTATTGGCAACCCAAAATCTGCAATCTCACCTAAATAATCTGCAACAGTGGTTTACGAAGTGGCGCATTAAGGTCAATGAGACAAAGTCTGTCCACATAACCTTTACAACAAGACGAGGCACCTGCCCACCCGTCACGCTAAACAATCAACAGCTCCCACAATCTGAAAGTGTCAAATACTTAGGACTTCACCTTGATAGGCGGCTGACATGGAAAGCTCACATCTGGACGAAACGAAAACAACTAAGCCTTCAGTTTCGAAGAATGTACTGGCTACTAGGACGCAATACGCAACTGTCTCTGAATTGCAAAATCCTCCTTTACACAACTATACTTAAACCGATCTGAACATACGGTATTTAGCTCTGGGGAACAGCTAGTCATTCCAACATCGAAATTCTGAGACGCTTTCAAGCCAAAACGTTGCGTAACGTCGTGAACGCACCATGGTATGTATCCAACGAGATTATACGTCGTGACCTAGGCATACCTTCAGTAAATGAAGAAATCCAGCGTCACACGGTACGCTACTGTGATAGGCTTCATGTCCACCCAAACGTCCTTTTCGAGGGCCTTCTCGATGTTGCCGAAGATGAGCCACGACAAACGGATTAAAACTCTGGATCTTCCAAACCGCTTCGAGTGAGTGATAGCGTGTGTGCGCGAGTTCATAGTGCCATTTAGCTGCAAGCCAAACTGACTTACTACCACTTAAGGAATTTGTTATTGAACTCTTTCCTTCACGATATGTATGTACAGTACCACATAATTTACTAAATGTCAAATTTTGACAGATTGTAAAGTGCCTCAATAAAATTAAAAAAAAAAATAAAAAAAAATTCCAAAAGACAAAAAAGGGCAACCTCCAAAGGAATGAATCTGTAAACCTCGCATTCCGAAGCAAACACACTACCAATTTTTGCCCGTTGTGCAAAGGGGCTATTTTTTAGGGCCTTGCACTTGTTTTTTTGAATTTCTGATTACGGATTAGAATTCTACGTCAAATTTGGCTGTCCCTTTTGTTTTTTTCCAGAGGGAGCTGGCGGCTAGTGGATTTTGTGTTGTGCTTATGTATCTATAATTTTTTTTTAAATTTTATTTCTAAGTTTACAATCTGTCACGTAGTGACATTCAGTAATTGGTTCGACATTTGATATAAGACATGTAGAAAAGTTTCAAACAAAAATGTCCTTATTCTAATTATAATACTAATACTAATACTAGCCGGTTTGGTAATGACGGAATGAACAATTAACTTTGACACCACATAACATTATGCGAAACGGTTTGGTAGGTCTGTTGGCTTAAATCTTTTAAGTCTGGGTTCTTCGTCGTCAGAGTTTAATAGTTCTTCAACCAGCGAGTTAGGGCGAGCACTTATTTTGTCACGGTGGCAAATACTGCACTTTTGTATTTCCTCGTCTATTGTTGAAATACCTAGGTCCTGTCGTATTGTCTCGTTTGGAACGAACCATGGGGCGTCTACTAAAGAACGTAGCACTTTCGATTGAAATCGTTTAATTATGTCGATATTTGATTTACTTGCAGTTCCCCATAATTGTATGCCGTATGTCCAAATAGGCCGTATGATAGATTTGTAAAGTAATATTTTACTCTCCAATGACATCTGAGATTTGCGGCCAGTCAGCCAGTACATTTTTAAACTCAACTGTTTTCTTTTGGTGAAAAAGTGTTTTTTCCAAGTGAGACGCCTTTCTAGATGCATACCTAAGTACCTAACGGTATCGTCTTGCGGTATTTGTTTGTTATTTATTATAACGGGTGGGCAGGTACTTCTTCTCAGCGTAAAAGTTACGTGGACTGATTTGGTCTCGTTTATGTGGATACGCCATCTTTCGAACCATACTTCTAAGTAGTGCAAACATGATTATAGATAGTTGGACGCCATATACGGATCGGAATGCGATGAAAGAATTGCTGTACCATCCGCGAATGTAGCAACCATAGCTCCCGGGGAGGTAGGTAGGTCAGCAGTATATAGTAGGTACAGGAGCGGGCCCAGCACGCTTCCCTGAGGGACACCAGCGTTGATACGGAATAAAGGGGTAAAAGAGTCTCTGTACTTCACTAGGTAGTGTCTATTGATGAGGTAGGACTTTAGTATTGTGTAGTAGTCTGGCGGCAGGAGTTTCTTTAGTTTAAATAGCAGGCCTTCGTGCCATACTCTGTCAAAGGCCTGCACTACGTCTAGAAATACGGCCGAACAATATCTTTTATTCTGGAAGTCTTTTAGTATGTTGTCTACAATTCGATGGATTTGTTCAATTGTACCATGTTGTTGGCGAAATCCAAATTGGTGGTTAGGTATAATGTTGTTTTCCAGCACTATAGGCATTAGTTTCCGCAAAAATAGTTTTTCAAAAACTTTTGATAACAGTGGTGGAGACTAATTGGTCTAAAAGAAGATAGCTCATCGCTCGGGTTGCCCGGTTTGAGTATTGGTATGATTGTTGCTACCTTCCATTGCTCAGGAAAGTATTGTAGTCTTATCACAGCGTTGAATAAGTAGGTAACGTATTTGTGGCCTTTCTCCGGTAACTTTCCCGGTAATTAAATCATAACCAGGGGCCTTTTTTGGATTCAGTTCGCTTATAATTATTTTCTTGACATCATTTACTGTAAAAGATTTAATTGGTAGACACATTTGAAAGGGTACATCGAGATATTGATGAATCTCGTCTTCTTCAGTTGGAGTTGATTGCGAATCAAATGGTCTAAATACCTTTGTTAAGTGGTTTGTAAAAGCGACAGCTTTGTCAAAATTACTTCTGGCCCAGTTGTCTGTAGTCGTATCGGTGATATATGTTGCTGGGGCTGCTTTAATTTTTTGGTCGCTTTCTAAAGCAAATAGTCTGTTGCTTCAGTCGGAGAAAGACGCTTTAGGTATGTTTTATCCAATTATTTCTTGTATTGCTTCACTGCTGCTACTAAATCCATATCAGTTTTTAAAGGTACGTCTAGTGTTAATGTTTCATTTACTATTTCTCTGTAATGATCCCAGTTCGTGAATCTGCTGCTAAGAGTAGCAGAGGTCTCTTTCTGTACCACATGTGTAGACATTGTCACTATTATTGGTGAGTGGTCAGAGGACAGATCCAAACACGACTCTGCTTTGCAATAATTTGGATTGATGCCCCTTAGAATACAAAAGTCTAACAGGTCTGGTAATTTCGCCATGTCTGAAGGCCAGTAGGATGGCTCTCCCGTAGATAGGTAGTGTAGTCCTTTATTTGTTATTGCCTTGAACAATTCTCTGCCTTTAGTGGTGGTTACTCTCGATCCCCAATACTCGTGTTTGGCATTAAAGTCTCCAATCGATATAAATCTGGTACCTAATATTTCGAAATATTCATTGAAGTGTTCATTCTTAATGTTGTGTTTTGGGGGGCAGTATGCCGCTGATATGTTTAATGGGCCTTTCCAATCTTCGATCGTAATTGTAGTTGATTGTAGATGGTGTGGGTTATATTTTGGTAGTTCGTAGTGCTTGATATTATTTTTAATTACAATTGCTGATCCAGCATGAGCGGTGCCATCTGGATGTCGTGTGGCATAAATAGTGTAGCCTGAAATCTTTAGGTAATTCCTGTCCGTGTAGTGGGATTCCGCTATTAACATGATGTTAATTGAATGCTGTATAAGAAAAGTTGTTAATTCATCTTTATGGTTTGTCAGGCCATTGGCATTCCACTCAGCTATCTTAAGCTGTAGAGCCATGGTTGGTTTTTGTGACAACGATTGTTAAAAGATTTAGTAAGGTTCCCATTTGTTCTGTTATTGTTTTTAACATTTTTTTTAGTTCAACGATATCATTGGAGTCGATATGTTGTGGATGTTGTTGTTGTTGATCCATGCTATTACCAGCGTGATTAGTATTTCTTAAAATTTGAACATAGGCAGAGTTTTGTAAGTGGTATTGCTCTGACTGCTGTTTCATATTTGGTAGTACTTTGTTTCGGAGAGGCGGATAGATTTTTTGTTGAATTTCTTTGTAGATTTGACAGCCTCTATAGTTGTCTGGATGGTTGCCATTACAATTAACGCATTTCACGTTACTATCTTTCACCTTTCGGGGACATTTGGAAGTTGAATGGCTATCAATGCACTTCACACATCGCGGGTCTCTACTACAGAAGTTCTTAGTGTGCCCGTGTCGTTGACATCTGGCACACTTCGGTACCTCGCGTTTAGCAATTGGTGGTTCAATAGTTACTATAGTCTGGTAATATTATAAACTTCTTTATTATTTTCCGCAACTTTCAGTTCAACAAAAAACATGGGTAAAGGGATTTTGGTAGTTCTTTGGCGTATATTTACAATGTTCATGACTTTATGTCCTTGTTTTTCAAGCTCTTGTTTTATTTCGTTTAAGTTGGTTGATGGGTGAAGATTTTTTAGGACTATTCTAAAGTTTCGCTCATCTTTCCTTTCATAGGTGTGGAATTGTGTGTTTTTTCCCCTTAGGGCCTTAATTATGACAGTGTATAATTCAGTTGTTTTCGGTAAAATTTTAACCTCATCGTTATTGAGAGTTTTAATTTCAAAGTTATTTTTTGCTATTGTTTCTAAAAGTGTGATTAGGGGTTGTATGTCTTTGACACCTGCTGTATAAATTGGTGGGGGTTTAGATTCTTTTTTGCTTACAGTTGTGCTGCTATTCGCTTCTTCTTCTACTGTATCTTCACTTAAAGCATCATATCTATTAGAGGGGTTCAACCAGTATGTTGTAGTTTTGCTTTGTTTGGTCTGAGTTTGCAATTTTTCAGGATTACGCGGTCGTTTTTTGCTTTCAACTACGTGCCAATCATTGTCCTGAGATACCCGGCTTGTTTGAGTCTGATGATAACTTGGATTGTTTTGATAACCTGAACTTAAACTTTGTGGTTGTGGAGTATTGTTTACTTGCAAATTCGGATAGAGATTAGTTATTGGCAGCTGTTGCGGGAGTTGATAACCTTGTTGTGCATACTGAAGTTTGTAGTTTTGATCCACTTGCATAGGTACAAACTGTGTGTTTTGTATATTAGGTGTGGCTTGGTTATAATAAGCCATAATTAGTTATATTTAAATAAATTAAATTTAAATGTAAATGTAGATTAAATAAATTTTATATTTACCTCGACCGTGAGGTCGCACGATTATCTTTGTCGCCCGATACCACTTGCACTCGGTGTTGAACCTTGCGCTTAAAAAAGGCTGCGGCTCCGCCGTTGCGATATCCGGCACGCACGTTCACTCGGCTTGAAGGTTCGGGCCGAACTATGTATCTATAAGAGAAGAGAAAATTGTAATCAAATCACTACTAGGTCATTTTTGCCGCAGTAATAAATTGAATGAATTTTTATTACATTATTTAAAGAGATACTCAACAGGGAATCAAAAGGTAGGCTTAAAAATGAATAAACAGAAAACTAAGATCATGTCTAACACTCCGTGCGATACAGAAGTTGAATTAGATGGAGAAAAGCTGGAAAATGTAGAATCATACATATACCTCGGGCATACATTAAAAATGGGAAAAGAAAACCAAGAGATTGAGATTAAAAGACGTATTAAATTAGCCTGGTCAACATTTGGAAAACTTGCATCTATACTAAAGTCGTCAAAATACAACCTCAAATCCAAATCTAAAGTTTATAACACCTGTGTACTTCCGGTATTAACATATGACATTGAGACGATGGTTTTCACAAAAAGAAATATTCGAAAACTACAAATAGCACAGAGAAGTATGGAAAGGAGAATGTTAGGCATCACATTGGAAGACAAGATAAGAAACACAGAAATCAGAAAAAGAACAGGACTGGAAGATGTGGCTGAAAGAGCAGCAAAATTAAAATGGAGCTGGGCCGGACATGTGGTACGATATGGAAGAGAAAAATGGTCCGGAAAACTACTCGACTGGCGACCAAGAATGCACAAGCGACCACCTGCTAGGTGAAGCGACGACATAGCACAAGTAGCAGGAAAACTATGGAGACGTACAGCAAGAGAAAGAGAACCATGGAAAATTAAAGGGGAGGACTATATCCACAAGTGGATCTAAAACTCTGAAGAAGAAGAAGATCATTCAAAAGGCAAAATCAATACAAGTGTTATTTATTACAGAGAAGATTATGAGATGCTATACTGAAAGTCTACTAATTATTTAATGAAATTATATATGAGTGATAAATAGGCATATTTTTATATAAATAGGTTTTTATTTTTATTTGTTATAATTAGTAAATTTTATTTATATTAGGTTTATAAATATTAACATAGCACTTTTTTAATTACCCAAAACCATATAATTAAGAAAGCCTTAATGTTTACATACCAAAACAGTTTTGCATCAAAATTGTGTTAGAATTTGCCACAAATATATGTATAATTACCAGAGCAAATTGGTAAACATAAAGAGAAAATCAGATACTCAGATACTTGCATTTTAGCATATTTCAGTAAAAAGTAATAAACATGAATTTTGCTATGAGAGCTAACTGTAAAAAGTAAGTATTAATAACCTACATTTAAAAAAATGTACAAAGTTCAAATTAAGTGCAACACTGAATATGAGGGTTTAATATTTGTCTTTAATATATATGAAAATAAGAAACTTAGTAATATCTCATTTTTAACTCTCATACATTTTGTATCACTTGAAAAATAGGTATTCTGAATATGTTAGAAATAGAATACGTAGAAATACTACCTAAGACTTCATGGCACGATTTTCAAAATATCACTGTAATTTTATACCTCCAGGACCTCAAAACTACCTAGTGTTTAGTAATTTATGACGAAGTCTTGTGGACTTCTACAGCTCTAGCCTGATTAGTATCAAATTTGGTGAGCTAAAAATATTTTAATTCTTAGGTGTCTTCTTCTTCTCTTTGTTCCACTCCTACCGAAGATTGGCAATCATCAAGGTTATTTTGACTTTATCTACTGTTCTGAATAGTTCACTTGAGCAGCAATTAATACCACTCACACAGGTTCCGCAACCAAGACATTCTTCTTCTACCCACGCTACGTTTCTCTCTAATCTTCCCTTGCATTATATTTCTCAGCAATGTGGCCTAAATATTCTAGTTTTCGTTTTTTGATTGCTTTCATAACTTCTGTTTTTTTTTGTATTTGATTTAGCACTTCGGCATTTATTTTATGTTCTGTCTATGATATTTTCATTAATCGTCGATAGCACCACATTTCAAAGGCTTCCATGTTTTTTTATGTTATTTTGTTTTAATGTCCAGGCTTCAACGCCGTAAAGTAATGTCCAAAAGACATAATAGTGGAACATTCTAAGTCGTAAATTGATAGTCACGTCACGGTTGCACAGAAATTTTCTTATCTTGTTAAAAATTGTTCTTGCTATGGCAATACCACACTTTATCTCTTTCGTTTATTCCCCATCGTATTTTAACCATGTTCCTAAATATTTGTACTCTGACACGCTCTCTATCTGTAGATTGTCAAGAATTAGATTGCATGTAGCTTTTTTTTTGTTATTACTATAAGTTTTGTTTCCTTTAGATTTATTTTTAGTCCGTAATTGTTGCAGTGGTGATTCATACTTTCTATTAGGTGCTGTAAATCTTATAATCGTATCGTCTGCATACTTGATATTGTTCACAATTTCACCATTGATTATTATGCCCTCTGCTGCTTCTCTTAGAGCCTCATCACAAATAGCTTCGCTGTACAAATTAAAAAGCAAAGGTGACAGAATACAGCCCTGGCGTACTCCTTGACATATTTGGATTTCCTCTCTTAGCTCTCCATCAATTTTAATTCTTGTTTTCTGTTTCCAGTACAGATTAGGAATAATTCTGATGTCCCTATTGTACACGTTTTTGATTTCCAAGATTTGTCCTAATTGTTCGTGTTTGCCCTGTCGAAGGCTTTCTCAAAATCAATGAAACAAGTATATATAAGTCCTGATTCATTGCAAACAAAGCTTCTCTAGTACCTAGTCTCTTTCTGAATCCTATCTGTGTGTTACTGAATGCTTCTTCAAGTTCATTGTAAAGTCGATTATGTATTATTCTAAGAATTATCGTTCAAGTATCTTAGGTGAAACTCACATTAAAATCTGATTAAATTTAAACTGCTACAATATTAAATCTACCTACATCTTTGAGGCTTTAGAACAAGGATTTTTTTTAATTTAGGAAAGAAATGGCAGTTGCTGGTTGTTATATTAACAAGAGAGAGCAAATTGCTTAAAAATTTAAACCTAACTCTATGAAAAGATTATTTATGTTTTAAAAGTTTTAGTAAAATGAGGTGAATAACTTTTAAATAAACGAATACCAGGAAATGAAACTTGGTGTGTATTAATTGCAATATAAAGTAATTCTATATTCTTTTACATTTAGGTTAATATATAATGAAATATTTGAGTGAAGGAAGACAGCGTCAGCTGTGAAGATCCTTTTGTATATATATATATATATAATGAAATAATAATGTTCGAATATATAACCTTGTCAGAAAAATTGCATGACTGATAAGTGTTCTGAATAGAAATGTTTCCGTGTCAACCCACTAGGTGCCAGGGCTGTACTCAATAAGCCACTGTTTGGTTTGTTGTCTCATTTAGTTATGCGAGTGACGTGATGGACGTGGATTCTGCGTTAAACTAGGGAAACTCCTAGTGAATTATAAATTATCACACAAAAAAACATATGGTGACAAGATATTTATCAAGAAACCGTATTTTTGCATGGAACAAAAAGGTTTGGGGGGACAGAGATGCAATGTAAGACGATATCATAGTCAGCTACCCGTCAACATCACGTACTGCTGCAAATGTGAAACATATGAGGTAGTTACTGCAAGAGAACTGTCATATTACTGTGCACATGATGTTAAAGGAATCTAAATTGAATAGCTATGTGTGTCACCAAGATTTACTCAAAGATTTAAGGAAACTGAAACATAATCGAAAAGTAATTATTAGCACACTGTTTCAAACGGTCAGAATTGATTTCACACTTGTATTAAACATTACTACTGGAGATAAAAGTTGGTGTATGATCTTCCAAGTTGCCGACTAATGTAGTCAGGGTTTAACAACCAAAAAAATAAAGCTATAACCTTGAAGTACAAAGATAATGTTGATGCAAGAAATCTAATGCACCATGAACATCTGGCTGAAGGACATACGATAAACCAAAACTTTTACAATGTGGTGAAAGGTTTGCGTCAAGAATTTTTGATTTGTGGACATCTGATCAGTAGTTTTTATTACAAAATAATGCAAGCCCCCGTATTGCTGTATTAGTGCAAGAATATCTGGCCATCGTTTTTTTCTACTATACGATGATAGTGACCTGTCATAATGTAATTTTTTCTGTTTTTTGTATGAAAAAAGTCGCTGAAAGGAAAGGGCCATGAAGGTATTGTAGCAATCCAAATGGCTGTAGCAGAAGCATCTTGGATGAAGTTCTCTATGATTTATTCCACGATCTTTAAAAACGGTGATAGCTTTGCTACAGATCGCCAAGGAGACGACTTTAACAAGACTTAAGACCTTTTTGTTCTAGGTTATCTTTTCTAATGTCTATGTTTGTTTGTAGCTGTTGTAGGTTATTTACTATTATTAATATGTCGTCTGCATGTAGCAGGTCTTGAGTTTTTATTGGGTTTTAGTTCACATGTCTTAATCTTGATTTTCAAATTTTATTTTGCGCTTCGTGTAGATGTAGTTCATATAGATTACAAAGAGTGGTGGGATTAGGCTATCTTATGTCCTTGGGTATATTTTCTATTACTCTTTTTATATTGCGTGGGACCTGTAATTCTCTGAGTGCATCCCAAGTATATTTCCGGGTACTTAATCGGACGCAACTTTTAGATCTATAAAGACCGAGTGGAACTCCTTGCTTGTGATTATGGTTTTTATTGTGAAAACGTCGTCTAGTGTATGTCTTCCTGGGCGGAAAGCTGTTTGTTTGTCGTGTATTTTTTCTTCTACCTTAATCCTTAATCGTTTCTTTAAAATTCCTGTGTATATTTTAAGTGCGGCTGAGGACAGACATAGTTCTGTAATAGTTGCATCGTGTGAAGTTTCCCTTTATATATATGGAGATTATTATATAATTTTTTCAGTTTTCTGATATTTCTTCTGCGTCTATAGCTGTTGTAAGAAGTTTTTTTAACCATTTAGTGACTATAGGACCCCCTTTTTTAAACATTTTTGGAGTTAGATTATCTTCTCCAGATAATTTCCTGCTCCTTGCGTTTTTCAAGGCTATTATTATCTTTTTCTCCATTATTTCTTTCTCGTCGTTTACTGGACTATTTCCTTCTTCTTCTGGTAGGATTTTCTCTTCTACTTTCTTTTCTTCAAATTTTTGTGAGTAGTGTTCCTTCCATATTTTCAATATTTTTGGAATTTAGTTTGCAATTCTCTTTTCTCGTTCTTCATATTTCTTTTTGTCTCGGTTTTCCCTTTAGTCTCTTGACCCAATTAAAAAATTATTTTTAGTTTTCAATGTAATTTCTCAATTTTACTTCCATATTTTTCTACGTTTCCTTCTTTGCTGTTTTAGTTTTATTGCGTTTGGTTATATACCTTTCTTCTGTTCTCTTCTGTTTTATTTTCTGTGTATCTCTATCAGGCTTCTTTTTATTTTTATTTTACCTCATCCTTCCACAATTTTGTTCTTTTTTGTAGCTTTGTTTCTTTAAATCGGTTTCATTTCTTATTCGGGGTCCATTTATTTTCCTTTTATATTTCTTCAGCTTTTTTTATAATTAATTTATTTTTGTATTTCTTTGAATATATTCTATATTTGCGGGTTTTCTAGATTTATTCTAGTACGATTGTTTGGTTGGTCTGAAATTGATTTTTGTATGTTAGTTTTTGCTGTTAGTAGTTTATGGCTCGTGTTTAGTTCTGCGCTTCTTCTAATCTTAACGTCGTTAACTGCATATATCATGCTTCTGGAGTAGGTTAATAGGTCTATCATTGTTTTAAGTGTTAGTTCCTCTGCTTCATAGGTAATTGTATATACGTCTTTTTGTAGGAATTAAGTATTTCCTATTAGCATCTGATTTAAGATACAAAATTTTAACATTTCCCCTCCATTCTCATTGTTTGGTGTCTCGCTTGTCTTTTATTTTCTATGTGAGCATTCCAATCACCCATAATTACAAGTTTGTCTTTATTTTGTATTCTTTTGGCGTTTTGTTGTAGATCCTTGTAGAACAATTCTTTATCTCACACATTTGCAATTTCTGTTGGCTCGTAGATTTGGATAGTTCTTACTTTCTCTTGGAGTTCCAAATTTAATTTCAAAATCTTAGAAATTATAGGTTTCCATTCTGTTATTTTTATTTCTAGTTTTTTGCTTAGAATAATTCTTATTCCCTCTGTTGCCCTAGTTCCTATTGATGGTCCGGAGTAACTTAGGTTATGGCCTTTGCCCATCCTTTTTATTCTGTTTTCTTTTTTTTTTGTTTCCGTTACGCTCAATATTTGTATTTTATGTTTCTCTATTTCTTCTACCATCTCTGGTTTACTTCCCGCGAGAAAGATTGTGTTTTATGTTCTTAATATTATCCGTGTTCTCGCCAGTCATCTTCGGTTTGACCGTCGAGTTCTGAGGTTCAATAAACTTCTCTGAATAAAAAATACTTTAAGTGGGTGATTACCCCAACGTGAAATACCCCGTTAACTGGAGGCCACGAAGCCGTACTTTGACAGAGACTCTTATAGGGTCTTATCAGCCGGGTCAACTGAACCCTGTTTTTTTTTTGAGAGGTGTTAGCCATCTATCACTGTCTAATGTATCCTGGTTTATTACAGGCAGAATATGAGTTCAATTCTTGGTACCAGGATAGCTAGATTGTACTGCTATTTTTACCTTTATAATATGTTAAATCTTCGTATTACAATGGAAGTAAAAAGTTGGCCATAATAACTAGTAATTTAATGGTGAAATATTAGAGTTATAAGCAGGGTAAACCAAGAGTTCATATGTATCAAGTTTCTGTGTTTTAGCTTTTGTGTTTTGAGCTATGTAGGAAAGAGCTACATGCTGATGTAAAAATATTCTGTTTCTGTGTAGTAGGTTCAGGTACTTCTTAAAATTAGGTCCAGTTAAATGAAATTCTGTAGTAATGTTACGATTATCACAAACAAATTCGAAATATATGAGACTTTTAAAGTTTTACATCAATTTATCCTCAAATAAGTTATGTTTAGAATGAGCATCGGCGTATGATTTGAACTTACTCAGATTTTAGCATGTAACATATGTAAGAATATCTTCGTTGAAGCCATAATTATGAAAAGTTACAAGAAGTTACTAACAAATTTCAAGTCTTTTTTATGCTTGCTCTTAAGTCAAATGATGCAACACAACTCTACAGCTTTTCTTCCGATTTTGAAGTGTAATGAGGTGGTCACGCAAAAACAATTTGAACCCTACCACTTTACCTACCTTTACGTAATCTTGTCAAATTGACTCTAAGAGCTTGAGATATGGTTTCCAAATCTTCCTGTGTAAGACTGATGTTCGAGACCATAGTCGCTAATACTTCTCTTACATTGTGACCAAAATGGAATGTACATTTCCAAGTAAGTCACTTTAGTTTGTCTTTTTACTTCTAAGGTTCTTAAAATAAAAGTATCACAAATACATATATCAATTATTATTTGCTTGATCAAAAAAATAACTGAAAGTCTAACTTCCTAACAATTTAATAATAAAAATATATTATAGTAGACAAAACCTATATAATGGTACAACTCTAACACCCAACGTGGAAAAACGGCCTGCAAACTGAGAGGTAATGCTTACCCTCTCTGCCCCGTTGTCGTGCATCATCTCTGGTGCTGGGCGATGTGGCAAGCATTGCGCCTAGACAACTCCTATTATTTATTACCCCTTGTTTGAAGTAAACACAGGTATCAATTATTTTTAGTGACTGAGTAGATCATCCGCTAGACATCAGAAAGCTTTAGGAATTAACTTGGGTCCGTCTGCACCGTATTTATATGTCTCAACCACGCGGCCACTATGGCGCATAGACAAAACCAACAAGCATGTTTGTAATTTTTTTAATTGTATTTTCTATAAGTACACGAATTTATAAAATCCATCGTCTTAAAATTATAACACCAAAGTACTTTGTTACCATTCGCCAGCTTTTCCATAATTTTAAAGCATAAAAAAGATAACTGGCTAGAATTTTATTTTTCAAAGGTTGGTACTTGGTAAATACTAATCTCGGAATTTTTAATTATTTATAATTATAGAAATAATCTGTATAAGATAAATATTCTGCGTCTTAGTTCTTGACATATGCGTTTGAGGTGTCAAGTTAGAAGATAAGTCCTCTGAAATTCTTTGTTTCCAAGGTTTTCCTTTACAAATAACTTCTGTTCGACTGTTCTCTTAACCTCGAGTGTGTCTTCCAATTTTTGTAGTTGCTTCTTGTGCGAAAATGATGTCATTAGCTACACGGAGATTAAATGTGGTCTTTTTCGATTTAGTAAATTATGAGATAGCTTTCTTATTTGAGGTACGAATATTACGAGATGCGTTCAAGTTCTAAGTCCTTCATTTTTCTTTGAAGAAGTACTTACCCAAGAAGGTTAAACTTTTGTTACTTTTCAACGTAATCTCCCTCTAGAGGTTTTTTCAACTTTGCCGCTATGATTACATGGCTTCTTTAGGAGCGGGTTTTGCCCACTGAAAAATCGGTAATGCAACAGCGGCTCGATTGGAAAATGAGCAGCCATGGAGAGTACGTGTAAACATGTCCTGAGAAATTGCCATCGTACATCCTTGTGTTCGTCGGTTAGCATTTGTAAGACCAATCTTGAAGAAACTTTCCGCATTTTTAGGTCATCATGCAAAATGGACTCTACAGATCCTACAGAAATGTCAAGTTGAGAGGCGGTATTTCACATACCTAATTGACGGTTTTCCATAACAACTTGCTCCACTTGCGTAATCATGGTTTCGGTCCGGCTGGTTCAGTTCATTGTCACAAAACTTTCAATCTTCTTTAAACTTTCGCACTTACAAACGCACATTTTTAACACCAATAACGCCTTCACCGCATGTGTCACTCAATTGGCAATAAATTTTGTTGGCCCGTTTCACTACGTAAGAGGAGGAAACGGATGATTACATGTTGTTTTTGAACACTAAACGTTTCTATTTGAAGTATACAAAACAACACTTACTACAATGGCGGTAATTTAACTTGTGTACATTGTATGGTTCTGCTGTCTATATTCGGAAATATTTTCCGCATCTTGTAAAATTAACCCCATCTTTCTACTTACTTTCACTGCTGAGAAAAAAATTAAAAACCTTAGAACTTGAACGCACCTCGTTTATCTATTAGACTCACAGTTAGTTTAACATTATCTTCATTGACTGAAGTAAGTTTTTTTAACGTTTTGTTGACCTTTATTTTGAGTAAAAATGTTAATGTTTTGAAAAAAAAAATGCTTGTTCATTGCCGCTGCTGCTCTGGTATGGGCTTTATCAAATAATCGAGTTACTAACAATGGGATGATAGTTTGTCTGAGTTGCTTGTTAGTCATGACTATTCACATATCATTATTTGTGTTGAATGTAAGGGAAATCTTGTAATATGTTTATGGTTTTCCCTTACGTTGCCAACATGAGATGGTTTCATAAATGTTACTATATTAAATTTGTTGGAAAATATGTGCCTTTGTACCCAATCACTTAGATAGTAAGCTCTGCTCATGTCCTATTTATATGTTCCTCTTTTGTATTTCTGTGGAAAACAACTGATGGCGGAACATACATGTCAGCTACATTCATACATGTTAATCTTGTTTTTATGATAAAGTTAAAGTAGCAATCTTATTCTTTCACATTAGGAGAAATGCTATTTATGCTGTCGGGGTAACAATTAAAAATTCCGTAAAGGTTCATTTTAGTTAATAGAGCGTCATAAATGTCAAAAACTTAATCATGTTTTTTGGGATTAAAGATTTTCAGCTTTTCAGCTGAAATGCTTTTAGTGTTCTCAATGATAAAATGAGGAGTTATTTTAAGAATAAAGCCAATTAAATCTTCATGCTTCTTATATTTTCACATTTCGAGGCATAAACACGTTATTTTATCACCAGGCAATACTATGCAAATGTATATTTAAGTTAAAATGATAAAATGGATTTTCTCTCCAGGCGGATCTTTATTACCTTCTTTGGTACACGTCCTTTGTTTTTCCCATACCTTTCTGGATTTAGTTTTGGCACTTAAAAATGTTTTGAGGTTTTAAGTAGCTCACTGTGCCGATCTTTATGCATCTTATTGTATAAACTGTTTTTTTGTCCAACACTTTT
The DNA here is from genome assembly GCA_036346155.1 of Sinelater perroti. Lineage (NCBI taxonomy): Eukaryota > Metazoa > Arthropoda > Insecta > Coleoptera > Elateridae > Sinelater > Sinelater perroti. Next base: position 20,379,920 of record JARFIY010000359.1, on the reverse strand, counting down.
GTCTTTGCAGTATGAAGCATCTGGGAAAAGGATACATAATATAATTACTTTTAATTAATATGCTTTACATATATAATCTCTTATGCTAGAAAACCTATATGTTTTGTTCCTAGCGTAATTTTTACAAAACTCGAGTATTGAATCGCAGTCTCTGGCGGTTTTATTGCATAGCTTGATTGTAATTCTAGTGTCATCTATAAGAATACTATTTCATATTGTGCATCTACGCCCTATTGAGGAGAAGAAATTATAAGATAAGTAGAGTAATTTTAAAATAAAATTAATTTATTGAATATAAAACATACATAATAATTACAAGAGGAAGGTTAATTTTATATATAATGTGAGTACCACTTGAAAGCTTAAAAAAGAAGAGAATCTCGCATGAATTGTTTTTAATATTTAATACATATGTAGTATTTGTAATTTATTGTTTTTCTTAAACCATTTCATTAATAAAAAAAAAACAAAACGTTGATTATATCAATTACATTCTTAAGAGATATTGCAAGAGTTAATGAGTTGTCAAGTAATATTCATGGTCTTGTAAACCCTTGGTAATTCAGAATGTATTTACCACTCGCATTTGATGCTATCACTAAGGCCAAGCTCATAACTCATGCTAAGGAAGGATAAAGTAAAAGTAATAAGGTAAAGTAAACAATAAAGTAATAAGTCTGAGGTTTCATGCAAGGTCAACCGGGTTGGAACTGAATACCGAATGGTTAGAAAGCGACGCTAAGTATAAAAATAAAATTTTTAAGATAACGACAATACTATTAAGATGTATATATGGCGTACATTAATACAAAACGATAACAAATAACATGCGTAGCTGTGGTAAACATTTTTATATAAATTTATTTAAATAAGCGCGAGAAGCAATGACAAAAAATAAAGATGTTCAGGGTCTTTTCCATGTTCTTGTAATCTATTTTTTGGAAAAGAGAGAGTACATCACTTATTACTTAAAGTAGTAAAAGCAATGCGTTGAATAAATACGTACAATTAATCATGAAACCAAATTGCTGAGAGTTTGAACCTTTAAAGAAATATAAACAGTATTATTTTTTACTAGTAAATAAAAAGGCATAAAATGCAACGTCCAAATTCTTGAGGCAACGCTTAACGTCTTGCATTTATGTTGCTATATAGGCACTATTAATAACAAAACTCAAAAAAACTAACAAAAATGATACAAACAAGTGTACAAATGTTAAAAAAAGTAACTGAAACTTTTTTCAAATTGTAATTGTTTGTACAATGACACGTTTACACACAAGTCACATTTGCATTTGTGTCAGGGCTGTTCCATGATTGTTAGATGGTTGTGTGAACTTGGGAACATTTGTATTTGATATGCTAGAAAGACTCTATAAAAAATTTAGCAAGCTTAATAGCACTTTTGACTGGCTCGACTTAGTTACCTGCGATGGAAACTAAAGAGACACCGCTCTAATACTTCAAATGAAATTGAAAACGTTATTAAAACATTTTTAAGAAAGTGATCGCTATATATTTGCAACCATATATTAATTTAAATAAAGTATAATTATACTTTTTAATCAATGCTGTCTGTGTCACTTTGCATGCTTATAATTACAATTTAGTTATCGAAGAGAATGCTAAAGTAGTTATTCTAATATACAAAATTAAATCTTTATATTATAACAATTATTTTGAATTAGTTTAAAATGGTACTTATAATTCAAATTAATGCTAGAACGCCTTTCTGTTATGAAATATAACCCGATGCTTCAAAGATAACACACCGTAACTGACTGAACATAGTAAGAAGTTAAATGATGACTTCGCGTCGCAAATTCAGTGTCACCCGATAAATAATCACCTGCTTTTAATAATTCGGCGAAGTTTCGCCAGTGAAAGCGAGCGGGCAACAGTCTGTATAGTGTGCGCTCATTGATCATGCCGTGCCGTAATCGCGCTCGCCAGGGGAGATTTCGCCGAGTGAAAAGGGGAGGGTGAAGAAAAGCGATTCTATAAAATGGGTACATTACGTGCATCACGCAGGTCCGCGAGTGGTAGCCGGCGCAATCCGAGTGGAGAAAGTGAATCTCATGTGTGATTTACCTGCATGTGCCGTTCCTCCCGGAGTTACAGTTTGAATTATGTGCAGCCGGCGTGGTGTCTTGAACTAACAGTGAGCCTCTAGCCTTACTAAATTCCGCTGGGATAGCAGCAGCTCAAAGTGACTTCATTGCGATAGTGATGGTGCAGATATTACCCGTAGGCGTACTCTTTATCGGTACGTTTTCCATGTTTGAAATCGCAAGTTTGGTATTTTCTTTAACCTAATTCCTTTAGTTGCATTTTACTCCAACGCACACAGCAAACCAACGGCCGATCAGTCGCAGGAAATGGAAGAATTGGACATCAAGAACCTAACCTTTACGTTCGATTGCTCTGATAAGGCTGTGGGGTTCTACGCTGATCCCGAATACAATTGCCAGATATTTCACATGTGCAACGACGAGGGCAAGAGGATACCTCATGTTTGTGCAAACGAGACGAGTTTTAACCAAGAGTTTAGGATCTGCGACTGGAAATACAACTTTGACTGTTCAGAAGCCGAAAAGTGGTAAGTGAATTTTGCTACCTTTTATTGCTAATTGATACCAATTACTTTTGCACTTTAAAAGCACCCCAGGGAGAAAACATTATTGACTGTGCCTTGAAAGATGATTTTTGACGTTATATTGTTATTTCAACATTGACAATTTGTGCGGCAAACTCGGAAGAAAGTAGTGTTTCTCTTTATACAACAGTGTTATCATCTACTTCGCGAACACTTTTTATTTGCGATATCACAATTTGTACTTTCGACTGGCGTAGTACTATTCTTACAGTTTTTTTTTATTAAAAAAATTAATTTAAATCTTTAAATCTATGCATATGCGTAAATCAAATATAAGCCTTTTTTTCGCGCGTGGTGAGGTGAACGAAGAGGGTCGTGGCTTCTAAGCTTTATATACAGAGATAACTGAAGGAGATTATTCCCTGTAGGGCAGTTAAGAATACCGACATTTTTAGAGGGCACAAAATCGACCAAAAGTTTAAGATAACTATGATAACTACTTTAAGTAGACTCGATGCTTCTTAGAAGAACAAGAAGCAATTCAAAACGAAGGTCACCAATGTAGCCTGAAGAATATTTGCATTATTTGTCGCCTTCCTTACTGAAATTGCTTTTGATGTTGGGATAAGCTACGGCCATGCTTAGTCAATGTGAGACGTTGTCTAGCTCTACGGAAACGCTCAACTCCATACAAATTAAAGATTTATTCTTCATTACACTAGAACATTCTCCCTACAATCTGGACTTATCGGTCTCCAATTATCATTTATTTGTATTACTTTGTGGGCAGAAATTTGACGACAATGTTGCTGTCGAAAGGTTTGTGTGCGACTGACTATTGTCATAAAAACCTCCATTTTACGATAGGGGGATCAAAAAACTACCATCTGTTAGGAAAATGCGTTTTTGAAAGACCATGTAGGAAAATAATTTTTTATTTTTATGATGCTTCAATAAATTTAAAAAAAGATTATAGAAGACTTTAAAGAAGGCCATCTCTTAAAGGGGCCATATTACAAATTATTCAATGAAAGAAAATGAACTGTTTCACAAAAAATAAAATTTTTCAAGATATAACAACTTTTAAAAATATAGATGTAATTAAGTGACTGGCATATATTTATATATTTACTAGTAACAAGATGAGAGCGTGTATGATTGGTTGCAGCTGTTTTAATACTTTTTTATTAGTACTGCCTTCCAATTTTGCTTATGGGACATACAGTTCTTACTCATATTACGTAACTAGGCGGAAAATCGTTTCTAAAAACCTATCTAATGTAGAAACTTCATTTTATGATTGGAATAGTCCATTTAAATCTGTTTTATATTAGTCTGTTAACAACTAATCTCATTAAAAATTAATTTAATTGTGTTTATGGATTTTACATATTAAAGCTTGATTAAATCACAAAGAGTGGCTTTTTCTCTGTTATTATTAAGTATTGTTAAAATTACACACTTAGCAACAATTTTAGCTAGATTACATAACGAAGTTTCCGTGCATCAAGTTTTTATGGGATAATATGCCACCTAAATATATCACAATTATATTTAAAATTACGCTTTTATTTATCAAATTTCAAAAATAAATAATCATGAGATATTATACTTACAAGTTTTTTAGTTAATGATAAAACTATTTCATTATTTTGACAATAGAATACTTTCTTTTTCAATATGATAGTAATTCTTTTGTTGAAAAGTTCTTTAAGCCCCAAGAGGTCTATAAAACAGTAAATATTAAATTAGTTTTCTCTGTACCAAATTATAAAAACATTTCATTAGAATAAAACGTTAACATTAAAAATATGTATCTATCTTTATAATAAATTTCATATTAAACATTCTTGTTACTCTAGTGGCGTACAATTTTTATTGTTAATGTTTAATCTTTTTTATATAATTTAATTTTAATTAGATTTAGCTAATTATAGCTATCTAATTAAAGATTCAATTAAAATTCTAAATTCATTTTAAATTTTGCCAAATTACTGCATTTTCACAGTTCGGTGCCAGTTATAAAAATAGTATTTTAACGATGTTTTATAGCAATTTCACTTAGTTTAATACATTATGGACATTTAAAATTTGCCTACCAATTCTAAATATGATGACTCACGCATTTGCCTTGTATATATTAATTGCATTTTTAGCATTTAACAAGATAATATCAACTATTTCAGAAATATTGATAAAATTGCATTATTTTAAATTTTTAAATGGAATTTAGAAGTACTTTAATGTATCCTATTGTTTATTGAAATTTCAGCACAATTAAAAACAAATTATAGTGCATTAAAGCTTTTAAATTAAGTTGAGCACGCTCCGAGATTTGATTATATACTAGGTGTGTTCAAGTTCTAAGGTCTTTGAATTTTTTCTGAAAAATTACTCAAGAAAGTTGAAATTTCTGTTACTTCTCAATATAATCTACATCTCGACGTACACATTTTTCACAACGTTGTCGCCATGATTCCTGCCGAGAACACTTATTTAGGGGAGTGTTTTTTTCACTCGATGCCAAGAAGAATGGAAGTGATTATGCTTTATTGAGTAAATGTAAATGTTTATATACAAATGTTTTGTAAATTTAATCATGTATTTGATTTGTACCATTAAATACATCTGCAATATTTCGGTTGTTAATTTGCATTATTTCTTCTTGCTGCGATTTCAATAAATAATTGTATATTATGTAAGATACATTTGTAATAATTTTATGTATATTTTTACACCTTATGTATTTTTTTTGTTTTAGTTTCTTTGTTTATTTTTATTATGTTATGTATTCTGAAACCATAATTATTGTTTGTATATATTTTTTAAATTAGTTTCGCAGCAGTGAAATACCTACGCACGTAGATTTTTCTTATGTTTTTTTAACTCAAGGTTTTGTTTATTAGTTTAATTAATTAAGGTTTACTATTATGATATTTCCATTTTACCTCTTTATTTTTTTAAAAAATATGGTAAGCTACAACAACAAAATAATAAACATTTTTTATTCAGATTTAATAATAATAACAAAATTTTAAACTAATTACTGCAAAAAATAACTTGTTGCAGGACGTTTTACTTAATGCCTAATTGAGAGATATCCTTTATTAAAGATCTTGGCCCCTAAAATAAAATCTAAAGGCGTCAGATAAATTTATACCGCGATCGATAACAGCAACTAAGAGTTTGTTAATAACTAGAGACCGGATTTTAGGTAAAATAAAAAGTTAATTAGATAAAATTAAAGACACAAATAAGGTAAAAAAATTTTAAATAAATTTTGTACATATAATTTCAATTTTGCTATCTACAATTTACACTATATAAATATATATATATTTATACAAATTGACAGATTTCCAAGCACAAAATAAGTTTTTTAATTTTCTGCAGTTAGATTTGTTCTCTTGTCCGTTACAAAAAAAATTATTTTAATACATATAAGAATTATACAAAACATGAATAATAGCAAAAGCAAATCGCATGTATTGAGTTGATGTTCAAAAAATGGGCTGCCAATTTTTCTTGGTTGGGTTGGGGAGGTTAAAAGGTTAAGTATTTGGAGCCAAATTAAAGCAAAATATTTAAAAATTACTTACCATTGCACTACAAATTTCACAAAACAACTTTTTACCATCCGTGATTAAATTTTTGTCCAATTTGCACCAATGAGTTGTGCACAAGACAAACACTCGATTTGAACTCACATATTTAATTGATTGAAAACGTATAGATAGGTATAATTAAATAACAATTCACTAAAACTTGATTAGTCGGGTTGTCGCTGGAAATTTTGTGATTTTCAAATAATAGTTTCTTTACTGACAGCTGCTGCAGTCGTTTTGGCCCGCTACATGATCCTCAAGAAGAATCCTTGAGTTCTCGCTTTACTTTCGAACAGCAAAGACGTGTCAACGGAAGTGTGAGTGCGGCTTATCAACGCCTGGTGTCAGCGTTATCTACATCAACATAAACCACAATATTTATTTCTGGTAACAAAATTAATTTATATAATTAGCAGCAACATTTTCAATTGCTACCTGTCACCCCCTAGGGGGGGGGGGGGTGAATTAATCGTATTATCATGTCACATTTCAAAAGAAATTCTGATCACTTATCGCCACCGATCACTGATTTACAAAAAAAATATCAGTGGAAACCGGAATCACTACTTCAGAAAAACAAGTTTTATTTGCCTAAACATCTCGAACCATCATCCTCAGAGGAACCAGCGACCACTGAACAACCCAAAATAAAAATACCGCCTAGCTTTCTTCAAGGCCCACTTAACCATAAAGAAGTTATAAACGACATTAAAACCATTGTTAAGGGAGAGTTTACGACTACCCTCAGCTCATCTTCACTGAAAGTCACTCTAACAAGCGAAACTGATTATAGAAACTTGGCCAAACATTATCTGACAAACAAAATTGAATTCCACACATATCAAAACCCCAATAGCAGACCACTATCGGTAGTTATAAAGAACGGCCCTCTCTCTTTAACCGAAGAAGAAATACAACAGGAACTTGCCGTCTACGACCTCCCTATAACGCGAATTACAAGGCTTTTAAATAAGGACAAAAAGCCCATGCCCGTCTGTGCAATACTTCTCACGGCAAATGAAATTTATAAGATCAAGAATATATTCCACGCATTAGTTACCGTTGAACCACGTAAAACTAATCGCAAAACTTCTCAATGTCACCGATGTCAACGCATCGGACATACAAAAAATTATTGTAGACTTGAACCAAGATGCGTGAGGTGCCAAGGAAATCACTTGTACACCAACTGCGATAAACCTCGAACTGATGCCGCAGTATGTACTAACTGCGGAGAAAACCACCCCGCTAACTTTAGGGGATGCCAGTACTTCCTCCAATCAAAGAACCAGCAAGGCAAATGACCTCAGAACGAGACTCCTAGAGCAATAAGACCGAATAGCAAACCCGGGCCTGCCAACAATCTGAAAAATTTCTCTCTCCTCAAAAACAGTGTAAACAACACCTTCCAACCAAACGTATCCTGGTTCCCAAAAACAAATTCTACATCACCCGAAACCCAACCCTTCCTCAACACCATCTTGTCATCCCTGTTGCAACACATTCAACCTATCTTAGAACAAATCAAGCAATACATAATATCAAATTTCCTTCCTTCCCTTTTCAATGGATCACAAAAATAAGACTATAATTCAATTAAAACTCCTAAACTGGAACGCGGATGGCATCAAAAGACAATTAACTCTATTTAAATCTTTTCTTGAGAGACATTCTGTGGATTTAGCGTGCGTCTCTGAAACGCACTTAGCCAACACAGATCAACTCAAAATTGCCGGCTATCAGATCTACCGCGCAGATAGAGAAGCCAGGTTTGCATCAGGAGGAGTAGCCATTATCATAAAACGCAACATAATTCATCATGAATGTCAAACAATTAACACGATAAACCTCGAAACAGTTGGAGTGAAAATCAAACTAACTAACGATACTACTATAACCATAATATGTGCTTACAAACAACCCAACAAACAACTTCTTGAAATCGACATCTCTACCATATTTAATCCAAGCGAACCCATCCTTCTGATAGGAGACATGAATTCAAAAAACACGATATGGGGATGCAGAGAGACAAACCCTGCTGGAAACAAACTTTACGACCTAGCATCAACGTACGCTTTCCAAATAGAAGCTCCAGCCGAACCTACACACTACCCGTACAGAGACGATCACAGACCAGATATACTTGACATAGTTGTCCACAAAAACTTCAGCAAACAAATCGTCCAACAAGTATGCACTGAACTAGATTCAGACCACCTACCAATTATAATCTCGTTTTTACTGACACCAGCAAAATAAATCCAAGAACCGAAACTCATAAATGGACTACTAGATTGGAACGCTTTTCAAGATATCCTTGACCAACGACTTAAGTATCCTAATAACCTTCAAACCCCAAATCAAATAGATCAAACTATCTCACACGTAACAAAAACTATCACTGACAGTGTCAACAAGGCCACTACCACCACGTACAAACGAAGAGTACACATTGATCATTATTCACCCAAACACATAGTGGATCTAATTACAAAAAGCACACTGCGGAGGGAATGGCAGAGAACTAGAAACCCCGTAACCAAAAATATGGTAAATAACTTGTCACATCGAATAAAGAAGGAGCTAGATGCCCACCGAATAGCGACTTACGAAAAACATATTAGTAATCTTGAACCAAGAGATCCCGGACTATGGAAGACGACCAAACGTATCCTACGTCAGCCACAAGTGATGCCTCCAATTTCTTCAGGTGCGCAAACATTTAACACCGATGAAGAAAAATGTGAAGCCTTCGCAGATCATTTAGAAAAAACCTTCACATCTGAAAATCACGCAGATCCAACATTTAGAAATATAGCCATCAACTATGTAGAAAATCACCAGCCAATCATAGAACCAAACTTCAAATCAACTTCACCTAGAGAACTCGCATCAATAATCAAAAGTCTTCCAATAAATAAATCGCCAGGATACGACAAAATACCTAATGTCATACTTAAAAAGCTTACAAAAAAAGCATTGGCATACCTAACAACCACATTTAATGCGTGCTTAAGGATTGGTTATTTTCCGAATGCATGGAAACATGCAATTATTCTACTGTTTCCCAAACCAAACAAAGACAAGAAAGATATTACTAGCTATCGACCTATTAGTCTTCTAACTACAATCTCGAAGCTTTTCGAAAAGGTCATATATCGCCGGCTTAATGAAGAGGTAATAAAACTGAGTATTGTTTGAAAGCAAACAATACGTTACTGCCTTGTTTTTAGACATAGCTCAAGCATTCGATCGAGTGTGGACCGATGGCTTAAAATATAAAATAGTACATCTTCAACTGCCTGAGTACATAAAATCCATATTGTTCTCGTTACTAGAAAATCGTACATATGCAATCAAGATACAGGCAAGCTTATCAACTACTAGAGCTATACATGCAGGGGTTCCACAAGGGAGTATTCTAGGTCTCATTTTATTCAACATCTACATGCATGACTTTCCTGTTCCCAATGCAAACCTAGCAATGTTCGCAGATGACACGGTCGTGTTAATCAGAAATCAAAACTTAGAGCAAGCAATAGCCGACTTACAAACTGCCGCCAATACACTAAGTAGATGGTTCATGAAATGGAATCTATCAATTAATCATTCCAAGTGTACTACGAAAATATTCACACTTAGAATTATCAAAAATCCAACGTTAATTACAATCAATGTACATACTATACAATGAAATGCCAAAGACGAGCCCGTGAAATATCTGGGTATCCATCTCGATACTCGGCTCACATGGAAATACCATATATTAAAAAAGCTGAACGAAGGCCACACGCGTTTAATCCAGCTCTACCCAATCATAAATAAAAAGTCCACTATGAAAATCGAATGCATGACGCTCTTGTATAAATCTCTAATACGTCCATTGATTCTGTACGGATGTGTGATATGGGCTAACACTTCCAAAACCAATCTCAACCGAATCCAGACGTTACAAAATAAAATTCTTCGAACAACAGTCAACGCCCCGTGGTTCATTACAAATCAACAACTTCATCACGAATTAAACATGCTCACAATTCAAGAACATATTGCAAAACTGACTAAAACCTTCCATGACAACCTTACCAACTGCAATGGTGCCACCTTCTATGAACTAGGCCAAAGAAGTATTCATAGACGATTAAAACGAAAGTTACCCCAAGACATATACTTGAGTGATAGTGGTGATGACTAAGTGCGGACTAATCTCCAAATAACTATTTGATCAAAATACGTAGGTGATAGTCTTGATGTCTAAGTGCAACTAATTCTCAATTAACTATGTGATCAAATGGTAAATCCAAATGACTATTAACACAGCCATTTCAAGTGGTTATTAGGTACCATTCTGTTATTTCCCTTCGTTAAGTATTAATTGTCAAACATACCTTGTATAACAATGTATATTGTTGAGCAGGTAAAAGTTCTATTAAAAAAAAAGTTTCTTTTAAATCATCATTTTTATACTTATTAAAACGTTTTAGCTTTCGCTTCTGCTACCTGACCTAATGAGTTATGTTGCATTCTTCCGTGAATAGTGTAAAAGTTGCTTTAAGATTGTGTAAAAACCCGCAAAAAGTAGTTATTATGTAAAATACATTAAAAAAGGTAATTAAAAAGAATAATGCCAAAAAAGGTAAAATTCTTCGCAAATTACTGAAAAAGGTAAAAAGTAGGTAAAGTTCCTAAAATCAAGTCTTTGGTAATAACTTTACTGTAAAAATTGGACTGGTCAAATCTACCACAAAACTATAATTAGAATGCTACTTTTACGGGATTTTCTTTCAATTTGTCGCTTATAGATTCTACGTAATATACATGAAAAATAAAAATAATGTAATCTTTAAAAGATAGAATAATTAATGAAGTACTTTCGAACATATAAAGTAGATGGTAAAAAATGTGCGAACATAATCAATTTACAAATGCAATAATAATAATAATGGTAAGCCTCTAATGCCCCGCGTGGGAGCACGGCCTGCGAACTGAGAAGTTAAGGCTCTCATATGTTCGCCACTGTGGCCGGTCGTCGCGCATCAACTCTAATGCGGGGAGATGTGGCAAGCACCAGGCTTTAGACTACTGCCATTATTAGCCACCACCCGCCAGGCATTAGAGAGCTCTAGGAATAAATCCGGGTCCATCCGCACTGCAGCCTGCAACCACAGGACCACGCCAGCTACAAATGCAATATCAAAGTTAATTAAAATTGTTTTACGAAATGGATAAGCCTTACTAGTTTTAAAAATCTATAAAATGATGCAAGAGTCAGTATAGCAATTAAAGCAAACATTCAAATAATTATACATGTATTAGCAGCAACAAAAAACTAACAGACAGGTCAAAGAAGTGGCCATCAAAATATACTAGCTTTTATTGAAATTATAACACTGTTATAAACAAATAATATTGCAGTAAGACTTTTAATATTGAATTAAGCATACTACAGTCGGAAGACGATTAAGGTTCAAGAACCATATATTTATGTCCATTCGGGATTTGGTTATATCGTTTCTTAGATATGAGCTTTTTGGAAAATACAGATATGGGAACTAAAATAGGCATAAAAGTGTTTTCGGTCATTCAGAGTTGGTACGCATAACTTACGGGTAAGAATGCTTTGTCGTGGATAAAAGTGCATTATCAACAAGTTAGCTAATTTGAAAATGAATGTGATATTTCTTTACCAAAAATAGGCGGAAAAATTGGTCGCCATAGCAGTATTGTGGCGCAAATATGAAACCAGTGGCTTGAAAATAGTACGCGGTATGAAGGAAAACAAATCTGGAGATCTTCATCTTCAGAGACTTGCAATCACAGACAGTAATGCGACTTTAAGTGATTAATCATATTGGGATTAAAACCGCGACGTCTTTTCCTGCAGCTACCTCTGACTTCTCTGTACCGAAAATGAAGATTACAGTAGGTAACGGAAAAGCGTTTGTGGACAGACGAGTGGCATAGAATCGTCTTTTATACGAGTCCAAATTTTGTTTAAACCGAAACGACGGCCTTATATTAGTAGAAGGGAGCAAGAAGACTGCATTTGTACGAAGCATACAACGCTATGTGTATTATAGCACGGAGAGCTATCAGTTATGATAACACGCCATACCTATTTACAGTTAAAGATGACATTGCCGGTACAACTTACATGGTGCTTCTTTCCTTCACATTCTCTTAAGCAATCGTTTATCAAGATAACGGAAGAAAACTTTCTTCAACAAAACAGAGCGGAAACTCTCCACCCGATCATCTGACCTTTCACCGATTGAAAATGCCTGAAATATCATTGCGCACGGGATTCAAGTATCCACAGCCTTTAAGGAATCTGAATTGTAGGAGCGTGCCAATAATGAATGGAATGCAGTCCATCCAGACACCATCGTTCATTGTTTAACTCGATGTCAAGAAGAATGGGGGCGGTCACAAGAACCCATCGTGAGGTTATACATTATTGAATAAATACGAAATATTTATATGCAATTGCTTTGTGAATTTAGAGATTTATTTGTCTTATACTATTAACAAATCTGCAAAGTTTTAGTTACTAGGTTGCGTATTATAGTGTTGCAATTTCAATAAAGAGTAGTGTATTAATGAATCTAAAGGTGAAATAAATAAATGTTAGTCTGATAAAAGCTTTTTTAAGTGCCAATGTTTAAGAGAAATCTGGCTGTACAACAGAAATTCTGAATAGACACATTTATCGCTTCTTTGCATAAATTATGATTAGGAAGATGAAGTACTTTGCTAGTTTATTGTATATGCTTTGCTATGTCATTGACTAGATAATGACTAATATGTTTAGCATTTTTTTAGGTAATTATTATTTATCCAAAAAATAAATATTAGTGAATTATAATAAGATATAAAATTTTTTAATGATGCTATAGGCATCTAAGTTTTATAGATATTTTTTCAATTTTAAATTGAATTTATTAAATATAAATAAATAGTAATAACAAAAAGACGCTGGAGAGTGTAAACTTGACTAGAATTGTGGCTGAAATTTATAGTTTAAGTCAAATTATTTACATATAAGCTGAAAGTATGCTAGATAAGTAAATATTTTTACTTATGAAAATGTATGACTTTAAAAATGGACTGTATAAGAAGCTTAAGATTGCGATTTTAATTGAAGATACTTTTAGTCTTGAATTAGTTATGGTGATCTAGAATAATGGGCAGTGATTTTTTGTTGCAGGTTTTTTTATTTGTTGAATTGTCTGAGCATAAGTGAAAATATTATGTGTATATAAGCAAGCTGATAATATTGTGTAAGTTTCTGTTATATTTGAAAATTCACATTATATTAACAACAAACACCGTTTACAGCATTGTTTGAATCTAAAATCGACGTAATGCGAATAAACATCTCTTTACTTTCTCTTATTATTAATAAAATATTTTCCCTTTTCACCATATTTGCATAATTGCATTGCTCGCGAAAAAACTAAAAAACGCATTTATACATTAGAAAATTAGAACAACGCGGTAATTAATGTTTGCTGAAATATTATTACTCATTTAAATACCTACAATCTTCAAACGGCATAAATACATGCCGTTTACACGTTATATTATTCATTTAAAAATAACGCTGTCGGCGTAACTTGTTGCTGTTCGGCCGCAACACGACATCCACATTTAATTAATCCATAACTCAAGGAAGACTTTCTCTGTACATTCATTTAACTGATTTTTTGCTTGCAGGTATTACCTAAACGAATTAACGTACGCAACGGACCCACCCAAGGATGCAGCAGATTCGAAAACCGCTGATCAGTAGAACAAAAACCAGCGTTTTCAGATCTCTTGTGCTCAATAAACCTTTACCAAGGCGTGGTAAGACTGAGAGAATGAAAAGCAAATGCAGTAGTAGTTTAAGCTGCTTTTAAAACACAATTTTATGATTAGATTAGATTTTATAAGAATTATTTGAATATGATGTTGCCTTTGGTAATTTAACAATAAAGCAATGTTTTGCGTTTTTTATAAAAGCAGAACCTTTTCTGGCCTGCTGTGCTACTTCTTGAGCATATCATGTCAATTAACTTTAGAATACTGAATGGACTAATAAAAGTGTACAGAGAAAACACATTTTTTTAACTATATTAGCTCATTCTTATTTGTGTATATATTTATTTTGTATGTAATGTGTAAAATAAAGTTTAACTTCAATTCTTATAAGTACACATTCAAACGACTAATTATAAAACTACGCACAAAAACCTGCGTTATTAACGATTATGGAGAAAATGCTTAAAACTGTGACTATAAGCAATTAAAGTAAGAAGCGGCCATTAAAGCTGAAATTGCGAGTTAATGAACTGGCTTCTTATAATATGTAGAGCAAGACTAATTGTCAAATTGCTTTAAATGCTTTTTATTTGATATCGTAAGCGAAGGAAAATTACTTAAACTTTTGTTTTATTTTTGCATTTTCACAAATAATTAGTCAGCAAATTTGCGTAATTTATACTTGAACTAATTAGAATAGCAAGTATGTAAAATTGTATTAATGCAGCTTGACTTATTATTCCTCGCGTAAATTTATTTTAAATAAAATAAGGTGTGTTAGAAAGGTGTGCTACATAGTAAGCTCATTCTATTCTACGCTAAGTTCAATCCAGTTTAGAACAAAATTAACGAAAGAGAGTTTGATAGGCAATAAGTAACAAAACATGATGAGTACACAATTATTTTTTGTACTATTTTTCCATAAATATTTAATTTACTTCAGCTTAATGAATACGTTTTGTATTTCCCTTATTATGGGGAACATTTCTTCCTTAAGGTTTATTTTTATCGTAAGCAAAAGTAGTCATAGAAAATTAGGACGAAAGCGTAATCATTTAGAATTATTTCGTCGAAATTTGTTAAACCTACTTCATTTATAAAGTGATCGGTTACTGTATTGTGCTTTTTTCTATTTTGCTAGTAATTTGACTTACTCATTTCTGCCACCGATCTCAAATTTAGTCTAAGCAACACTAATGATACATTTGTAAGTGAAGTTATAAATTCTGAAGTAAGTTACGAATTATGATTACAATTTGTTGGAGGTAGATGCTAAACTATGACACCTGTCATGTTTTAAAAGAGGAGATAAAGCTGAGAGACTAAAGCAGCAAGAGGTAAAAATGGTTGATATTTATATATAACAGAAGAAATAAGAGAAACTCATACCAAAATCAGGTAAAAAATTAATTTTAAATCGTTATTACTATAAAAAATACGCGTGTTGTTACCGTTTTTCTAAAATTTATTTAAAAATATGTTTTGTATTTAGTTTATTTGCTAATACATTTCGTTGCATTAGTTAGAGTAACACGAAAATCAAGTTCAAATAACAGTTAAGGCTTATTAAATTGAAGATATTAAACAGATAAAAAAGAATGGGAGAGACAAGAAGTAAAAATGTAAGCAATAGAGGAGCTTTTAAAAAATAAAAAACTAAAAATGTTGCGAACGACGAAATTATAAAAATAAACTGTAATCTGGTAATTACAGAAACTATAAGCTGATGCATCCAAAATGAATTTTTATTCCATATTATGATTATTTCCTCCACTTCTTTATTGGTTGTTTTACCTCTTTTATTTAGATATTAAAATTAATGATAATTAGTTTTTTCCCAATAAGTCGATACATTTTCTTCTATTTAATATTCTATGCTTTATTTTGTACCTTTTTCATCTAGGTTTTGGATCAAGATTTATTGTCAGCTCTTTGCTGTATTGTTACACGTAATATAATTTTTAGCTTTAAATTTTGATCTATATTTGTCATTCTTGTGTTATATATAGTAACCAGCCTCATATTTATTTTTTTATGGAGCTTTCTATGACGAATTTTGGGTAATAATTAATTGAATCGTTCTTAAGCTGTTATATTACTTGATTTTATTAAACTTTGGTTATGAGGTATATTATCCATAAACATAATTTTCTACAGATACATATCTGATTTTATATGAATAATTGTGTCAAGTATCCTTCTTTCAGATTTTTTAAGCAATTGGCAATATTTCTGAATTTTCTGTACAGATAATCAGAGGGTCATTTCTATTAATAACTTATTTGGTAGGCTGTTGCCTCAAAACAAATATTTCTTGAAAAAATTATTTTAATAATTTAATTTTAAAATTGTTTCGACAGGATACTGTACTTTTGAAATGCGATAAAGCGTTTCTGATATTACAAGGATTATTGTATATTTTTAATGATATACTCCGACAATTCAAGCATCATCATACAGTTTATTTTACTATAATATCGTTTTATTCTTCTGGCTCTTGAAGGACCGTACCGAGAGCAAACCGTCAGTTTCTTGTCGGTATTTGTCCTGGTATATAGAAAAGGGTAATAAAAAAGTTTTTTAATATAGTGCAAGAAATGCTCGCACGTTGTGACAAGTTAAAAGGATTTAATTAAATTCAAACCAGCACTGCGGTCTGTAGGACGATCTTTGAGTACTGGTTGCTCCTGAAGAAATGGTCCTTGTACTGAAAGATATATGTTTTCACTAAAAGTTTTAGCCTGGAAGGTGCTCCAAGTTCAACATGCTCATCCTAGTGTGTTACATAGAAGATATCGTTGCTGTCAACATAGTTAGAAGAACAGATATATATACTTGATATAATTCTGCGTAACCACCATCAATTACAAAATTTGATCTGCTTGGGTACTTAAGCCATTAAGTTAATAACCCGTTAAATACCCGAGTGGGTACTTAACTGCAATAGTAGAAAGAAGATAAAATGATTTGCGATAACGCGAAATTATCATAGAGCTTGAAAATAAAACGTCTCGTTACGTCAACAGTATCGTAACTGGCGATAAAACTTATTTAGATATAATAGTATTGATATCCAAAACGTTACTATTGGAATTGAAATTGCATGGTACTTTTAATTTACAATGGACGATAAGTTTTAATTATTTCAATTTTACGAGGTGCATTTAAGTTGAAACATCTCCGATTTTTTTTTCTTCACAAACTAATCACATGAAAACTGTGACACTTGTGCCACTTCTCGACGTAATCTCCGTGCAACCTTGCACATTTTTCACAACGTCGAGGCCATGTTTCCATGGCCTCTGCAAACGCTTCTTTAGGAGTCTTCTTTCAGCACTGGAAAATTGCTGATGCAATAGCGACACGACTAGTGAATTTGCTAACACGGACAGTGTCTTTCATCGTTGGAAACAGACAAAAGTTGCTAGGAGCCAGGTCAAGCGAGTAGGGAGCATGAGATATCACTTCAAAGTTGTCAGCATTAGTGGCATCCACCTGGAGAACAGTTTTCGCATTTTTAGGTCTTCACGCAGGATTGTGTGTACAGATCCCTCGAAAATGCCAACTTTGGAGGCGAGTGTTCCACACTCATTCAACGATCCCCCAAAACAAGTTTCTGTACTCGCTTGATCGTGTCGTCAGACAGGCTGATACAAGACCGAGATTGTCTTGATTTGTTGTCACACGATGTTCTGCCTTCTTTGAACTGTTGCACCCACAAACGTACATTAGACACATCCATAACATCATCACTACAAGTCTCACTGAACTGGCGATGAATTTCACTCGATGTCACACTACGCAAATGGAGAAAACTAATGATTACACGCTGTTCTTGTAATGAAAACGTCGCCATTTTAAGTATCAAAAACAGTCCTCACCCTCACCGCTACCGCTAGGGTCCTGTGTGTCGAGGTGCTGCCATCTCTGTCACGCATTTACAAAGAGTGCGCGCGTTTTTTAAAACAAACCGCATGTTTGTATCTGTTCCCAGTCCCGAGAAAAAATTTGGAGTTGTTATAACGTGAATACACCTCGAACATAAACACGTCTTTCACAATGTCTTCATCTTCTCTGATTTAATAATATTTTTGTTGGTTTATTCTTTTTGTAGATTATACAAAATTTTGAACTAGCGATGGACACTACACAGGCAGTATAAAGTAAAATTTGATAATGCTATTTGAGGTCATAATTTTTTGACTCTGGTATTGAGGATTTCGGCGTACTAGAGCATGTCTATGTGATTTGACTAATGGATGTTCTGTATTGGTTACGAGCTGCTCTAATGTTATTATTTACTAATTAAAGTAGAATAACTAATTAGAATTATTAAAATTATTATTAATGAAATTTTAATAAATTTGGCAAGCAATAGAAAGTATTGTTTTTATAAACATTTAAGATTGGTAGATAGATTTTTAAAATATAATCTTTGTTAGTCTTGTTCTCTTCACGGACAGTTTTTTTAACCAGCTACATTGTAAGTCATTTTTGATTCGTTACATATGTTATTACATTTACGATTTGTCTAACGGTTAATATGTTCTGTCTCTTTCATTAGAGTTCGTCTTTTCCTTGCTATTTCTAATATTTTTGTAATTGCTATTCCATTGATTTGGGTTACCCTCAATATACGTCTGTAGCATCTTTTATTTATTGGTTGTTCTCGTCTAAGATTCACTTCCATAGAGCTTTCAAACGGTTTTCAGTGGTTATTTTCTGGTCCCAATTGCAATATTACGCGATATTCGAAATCTTCTTTTCCAAGAAAGACTAATTTAGCTTAATGTATTCTGCCTTTAATTTTCTTATCTCTTTTTTTAATTTTTTGTCATTTGCTTTTCAGGTATAAGAATTTTCCCCCTTCCTCTGTAGTGTAATGGCTTAATGTAATTCTTGTTTGTTGTGTTGGTGTTTTTATAAAAATGGGCTGCTCGATACCTATTGCGAATTCGCAACCTTGCGTGTGCTAGGTGTGAACTGATGTTTGCATCATGCAGTTTGACATTTTCATTTTTAACTCATTTTGTGTTTTGATGGTAAAGCCCCATATAGATCCACTTTATATAGTCAATAAATGTAATCGTAGTCGTAGTTCGTTGGCGGATGAATTTAAAGAAGATCATTCAAAATCGGCTGTGGTGGCAGCAAATATTGATGCACGAACTGGTAAACCAAATGTGTCATGTGACTTATCGTGACATTCAGGCATTCTTAAATATTAGTATAACTAACAAATACTGTTTACAACATCGTCGCATGTGACAAATCTTAGATTTATGCGTATCAGTCCGAAAATAAGCAGTAGTTGACTGTATGGGTTATTCAAGATGAGCTAAACCCAACCAAAGTGGTTTGCGATTAATGCCCTTTGAAGCAAATGGTTGCCTATTTTTTTGGAAAAATTGGAAATTTTGCAATCATTGTTTTAGAGGATCGCAAAATGGTCAGTTCTAAGTGGTATACAACTATTTGTTTGCCGGAAGCCTTCCAAGCAATAAAAAAAACTGACGCCAAATTATTCTATACCATGAAAATGGAAGCTCACACACATCGACGCAAACAACTGGGTTTTTGAGCACTCAAAACGTCGAATTGATGGGTCATCCGCCGTACAGTCCTGATGTGGCCCTTAACGATTTATTCTTATTTCCACACGTAAAGAACTAACTGCGTGCACAACGATGAGGCGGTTGATACGTTAAAAACCAATGTTTTGGAAATACTTGATTCGCTATTGAAAAATGTTATGAAAATTAGTTTTAATGTATGCGACCGTCAGGAAGAATATTTTTAAAAACAACAAAAAAGTTTCTTGCTAGTTTTTCGCAATAGATATCGAGCAGCTCACATAGACTAGAATTTTGGCTTGTCGTAGCGTTTCTTTTCATGCTATAATTTTGCAGAATACTGTCCACTTCCGTGAGCGCTGAAGCCGAGCATATGCATGGTACCGTTAGCGGTCGCGATTATCAAGTTCAATAATCTGCAAGCCGATGTTAAAATATTTACTTTATTTTGTGTGAATAAAAGAACATTTTCAAACTAACAACTAATAAACTAAATATCAGATTTTAGTGTCAGCCATTAAGGCAACAATCCTCACTACCTTATGCACAGCCATCAATGATGGCTCAGTATCCCTAACTTCCGAATAAATTATGCAACTACAGTTCCCAACAGCGCAAATGCAGTACACAAACTATATGTAATAGGCAGATTATTATCACCGATATTTATTACAGATGTGTTAAACATCAATCCGCTGATAACAGAATTGAATACTATAATTAAAACAAAGTACACCCTAAAAATCATAGGCAGAAACCAAGTAAAAATTATGGCAGAATTTGCAAACTCATACAAGGCTTTAGGAAATAAATTAATAGAATTACAAGTACAATTCCATACCTACCAAATAAAGGAAGGACGTAGCTATAGAATAGTAATAAAGAACCTTCAACATTCTGATGAGTTTCTGATGAATTAAAAGCTGAAGTAAAAAACAGACACAGAGTTTAGAATATATATGATTTCAAATACAATAAGCAAGCTACCGCTATCTATGTTTTTTTATCGATCTGGACACCGATGATACTAAGAAATAGATATATGAAATCACACTCCTATTACTTACAAAAATAATCATAGAACCGCATCTTTAGAAAAAGGTTATTTTACAATGTGCAACCTGCCAAAGATACGGCCACACAAAAAAATGTTGCACACGTCAGTCTAGTGTGTGAAATGTGGAGCAAACAACCTAACAATAACGTGCACTAAAGCGAAATATTCGCAACCAAAGTGTGTCTTGTGTAACGGTTCGCATCCTGCGAAGTACAAAAGATGTCAAATTTATCAGGAATTGAAGCAGAAAAAATTTCCACCATTACGTCCCAAAGTACTATCAATATTGCAGTAACATTTGCTCAAATTGTAGCAAATAGGCGACAACCCCCTTCCTACTCAAATGCACCGCAGTCAAATATAGAAAAATTAGAAAACATGATGTTAGAACTAGCAGAGAATATAAAAATAATTTTAAATCTTCTCACAGCCATAGTTTCTAAATTGAAATAATGGTCAAAAGAATCAAGATTGCAGAATGGAATGCCAAATAACACTTTCAAATTAAGAGCGTTTATCCCAAATTTTGATTTAGATATAGTTTTAATATCTGAAACTTTTATAAATAGAAGTTATTATAAAATATCTAATTACTTTATTTACGACATACAACATCCAAATAGAGACGCACATGGAGGATCAGCGATAATAATAAAAAGTTTTATTAAATACTATCAAACAAACAAGTATAGTCATGAGTACATCTAAGCTACTAGTGTAGTTAGTCATAGCATTAAGCAGTCCTTCTAGACACAATAGAAAAACAGAACACTACACCCAGTTTTTTTGACACGCTTGGCGCACGATTTATCACCGCCGGAGACTATGATGCTAAGCACCAAGATTAGGGTGCTCGAAAACTACCATCGTGGGCAGAGAACTACTAAAATCACATAATATTAACAATTCTAACTGTCTCACTACCAGACAGCCTAAATACTGGCCCAATGACAGGAATAAAATTTCAGATCTGCTTGATAATTGTATAACTAAAATATAGCACAAAACATGACATCAAATAATTCTCCGATTATAGTTACACTAAGCGCACTGATAATTAATGGGCCTACATCACTTAGATTGAGTAACGAGAAAACTGACTGGGCTTCATTTAGAGAACTAGTTAATACATAACTAAACCAATAAATATCAATACCTCTAAAAATCTCAGACAAAATTGATGACGCAGTAGAGCATCTATACCGCACTATACAAAACGCTGCATGGAACTCAACTTCCCAACTAAAAATAAACCAGGACTTTTTCTACGACAATAAAAAAACAATAGCTGAGAAAAGAAGACTTTGCAGAGTTTGTCAGAATACCAGATCTCCTAACGACAAAAACAAACTAAGTAATGCAATTCAAAATTTGAAAACTATTCCTCAAGACCAAAAAAAAAACCCTGCTATACAGTACTACTTTTTAACCCTCTCCGCTACTGAGGCTATGAACTATTTGAAAACCATTTGAAGATTAAAACAACCGCAGCAAGTAGTTCCTTCAATACAAAATCTGACACTAAACGAACGTCTTTCAATCGTTCCCCTCTGAACTAACACTAGAGAAAGAAACAAAAATAGAACACCAGATCAACTAAGTCCATCAATAATAACGTTTGAACTAAACCCAAAAAAGTACCAGGCTGTAAGTTGATTACAGGTGAGGTTCTCAAAAAACCGCGAGAAAAAGGATACAGACTAATAACGGCTATATTGAATGCTATCCTAGCTCAGTGAAAAATTGTTCTCATACCCAAACCGGTTAAATTTCAGAAAGGACTATTATATTACTCCTTATCAATTTTTACTTTCGTTATCCTATAATAAGGAAAGTAATGTAATCGGCGGAAATTTGACCTACCCAGTTTTTCACATTTCTGGACGAAATATAGCCTCAGGACACCAAAAAAGTTGTTTTTAGCCATTGGTTCGTGTGTGTGTGTGTGTGTGTGTGTGTGTGTGTGTGTGTGTGTGTGTGTGTGTGTGTGTGTGTGTGTGTGTGTGTGTGTGTGTGTGTGTGTGTGTGTGTGTGTGTGTGTGTGTGTGTGTGTGTGTGTGTGTGTGTGTGTGTGTGTGTGTGTGTGTGTGTGTGTGTGTGTGTGTGTGTGTTGGTATGCAAGTCATTTGTAGGTAGGGGACGCAGTGCGAAGCTTTTGGTAAAAATCAGCCTAGTCGTTTGGTCGCAAGGTGCCAAAATCGGTCGCGAATCTAAACGGTTGAAGATACAAAAAATTTATTAGAATAAAAATGATTTGTTATCATGAGATAAACATGAATTTAAAATAAAAGTTGGTAAAATAGAAACCCGAAAAAAATTGAAGCTCAGGATTTTTAATATACCGGGTAATAATAAAATGTTTCGGGAAATTTATATTACCGGATAGATGAAACCGAGACGAACAAAAAATTACAATGAAATTTTTTGATCCGATGTCAAATAAATAAGTTATAGCCGATTAAAAATTAATTAAACGGACCAATCAGCGCGCTCGGAGAGCTTCCAGGCCGACTGCGGGAGGACGGGGGGAGCGCTTGGCCGCTAGGAGGGAGCACGCAGGCGATAATGGGGAAGGCCGTGCGGCCGAGATCGCACGGTTACCTTCAGTGACGTAGCAAAATTTTAAGGACTAGTCAATTATTGTCTTGTACTGTTTATTTTAATCAGCTTTCGAGTGTTGAACTCGCGCCTCGTCCTTTTTTAAATTAACAAATTTTTAGACGAGAGCAGCGCAGGGCCGAGACGATGAACCCGATGTAATATATAATAATAGGATAAGAAAAGTCGTGTGATGTTCACACCAGATTTTTTACCAGTAATTTCTAATGTTTTTGAAAAACTGTTTCTTAAAAAACCCATATCAATCCTATAAGAACATATCGTTGAACAAATTCATAAGATAACAAGCGAAATCAATACGACCTATGAAGAGAAGAAGTACTGCTCGGCTGCTTTTTTCGACATAGCCAGACGTTTGATAGGGTCTGGCATGCCGGACTGTCGTTTAAAATGAAGAAAAATCTTTTACACACTTACTGTCAACTGATGAAATCCTACCTAATTAACAGGCATTTTCTGGTAAAGTTTAAAAATAAAATCACAAAATTACACCCTATAAAATCAGGTGTGCCACAAGGAAGCTCACTAGGACCAATTTCTCTACTTACTGTATACAGCTGATATGCCTACTGACAAGCAAACGGTTATAGTCACGTTTGCAGACAATACTGCAATTCTTGCAACCTATGAAAGCCTTGCTATTGCATTACAAAACTTACAAACTTTGTTCAACAAAGTACAAGACTGGTTACGAATCTGGCGCATAAAAGCAAATAAAACCAAATCTACCCAGATCACTTTCACACTGAGAAGGGACACGTGCCCACCTTAATAATATATAACTTCCGCAAGCCAAGGACGTGAAATAATAACAGAGACTGGCGCGCGTGAGAACAGCAGGTTGATTTCGCACTCCGTGATAAATTGTTAATTGAAATAGAGAAACGGGTAATTTAATTAATAAAAGAGGTGCAGAGTGAAAAGTGAAGTGTAAGGGTCCGGCAGTAAGGTTTTTAATAACATCACATCAGTAAAAGTAAGGTAAAATTAAGTAATAAGTTCCATGAAATAACCTAAATAGGTATTCCCGAAAATAACATTACCGATAAAAGTCAAGGTTCACCGTATTAACGCCAAGCAGAAAAAAGACAAAACCAAAGTTTGCGTTCATACAATTTGATAGCGGGACTAATAAACATAACCAAAATACACAGCACTATCTGCCTCGCAGTTATCTTCAAATTACTCCTGGAACAGATTAAATTCCTAAGCGTTGATTTAGATCTCTAACCGGTACCATTTAAAAGGTGAAGTACGATATAAAAATAGAAGAAATATGCCTGTAAAGTAAGGGGAAGACAGTTTCTCAGCTTATAGTAGATTAGTTGACGACAAGAAGCGGGCGACGATCTCCGCGGAGTCGGTCCGGATCGGCCCCTTATCGTGCCGTCAATACACACTTTAGGTTTTGAAATACAGGTACATCCAAATTATTTTTCACGCTAACTCCATAGCCAGAATCTGAAGACAACTCATGAAAATGGGAGAAGATACAGCAAACCCTCAAACTATGATGAAATTACTACAGGATATAAACGGAAAGTTAGATCAACTAGAAGACAGAAATAATAGATTGGAGAAGAAGATTGATAAGTACCAGAAGGATATTAAAAAACTGAAAAATGACAACGCGCAATTATATAATGAGAATAAATCACTGAAACAAGGATTAATTATGCAGGAAAGAAGAATCGAAAATCTTGAGAGGGAAATTAGAAAGAACAATATAATTATACAAGGAGTGGAGGAGCAAGAAGAAGAGAAGGACAAGGTAATAAAAGAAAAAGTAATGGTAATCCTAAGAGACTTAGGCGTATCTTTAAATATTGAGGAGGAGATAACACAGATAAAAAGATTGGGAAGAGAGCACGCGGGAAAGAAAAGACCAATAATGATATAATTAAGAAATTGGAACAAAAAGATTGAAATTCTAAACTCAGCAAAAAAACTGAAGGGCACTAAAATTTATTTTGAGGAAGATTTTTCAAAGGAAATTAGAGTACAACGAAAGGAACTAATACAGACTATGAAACAATACAGAAAAATGGGTCAGCACTCTATCCTAAAATTTAATAAACTGATAATTGATTGGGAGACGTTTGCTTTAAACAGCTTAAAAAACCTTAATAACGATAGGAAAGAACACAAGAGAACACCAACCAAGAAGATAAAGAAAGAGATTCAACTAGAGTTAACTCGAGTAAAACCTCAGAAAACCAAAAAAAAGGAAGAACTCTGAGCCAGAGATCACCAGAGAACAACGATGACGAATATCTACGGAAAAGACTACTCAAGATAACAAAAACGAGTAGATTTTCAAAAAACGAGTAAACGAAGGCAGGGAACGATTACCGGAGAACGAACAAGGACAACGAATGGGGAAAGAATAAAATAAATAAGGCTACAAACACAAACATAGAACATAAAAACAAGAAGACCAAAGAAAAAAAATAAACAACCAAATACAAATTTCAACTTGGAATATCAACACAATGTTAAGGGTAGGTAAAATGGAGGAAATAGCGAAAGAATTAGATAAATACAACATAGAATTAACGAAAGATAAATACGCATTCATGTATAACGGAGAAGAAGTTAGTAAATAATATAATAGAATTTAAACCGGTAGATGGAAGAATAGCAGTACTCCGGTTGAAGTTTAACAGTTTAACACCAACTTTGTTTCGATAGGAAATATATACGCACTCACAGAAGTTGCGGAAAATACGGTAAAAGATAATAATAATGATAAGGCTCTACGCCCCGCGTAGGAGCACGGTCTGCGAACTGAGAGGTTAAGGCTCTCATATGTTCGCTCTCTCTCTGCCCGGTCGTCGCACACCATCTCTGATGCGGGGCGATGTGGCAAGCACCGCGCCTAAGACGAACGCCATTATTACCCCTTGTTCGAATGAACGCAGGTACTCAATTATTTTTAGTGACTGAGTAGGCCACCCAGGTCTGTCAGCATCGCAGCCCGTCCTTCAACCACGGGACCACGCTGGCACACACGGTAAAAGATAACTATTACGAAAAACTACATCATACATCGAGAGCTTCATGTCAAATTAGTAAAAGAGAAAATAAGGTGTCCGAGTGCAAAGTATCTTATACGTCTGCAAAGCCACTAAAACTCTCGGGCAGTAAATCTGCTAGATAATAGCAACACAACCCATAGGTTGAAAAAATACAACAGTTATTTATTTAATTATGTAGTCAGAACGTTCAATTTATTTTGAACCTCTTTCATATATTACTTTGGTACAGTTTATCTAATAATTTTACTCCCTTAAAAGTCATAATTTTGGTGGGCGGTTTTGTTGCAACCGAATCGTGTCTTTTCTTTAATTACCCCTATGGTTTTACCCGTTCTCTGCTGGTGCTGTTTGAAAATCCGTACATTATCGTGTATGATATTTTAAATTTAGCCTGAAAATGTTTGATCTGTGGCCAGCTCGCACTTGCTTTATCACGCGGAAGAAGCGCGACCACTAGCGCGTCCGTGCTTTGCAAAATTAAATTTCAGTGTTCCGTTCTGCATCCACTTATTCACCCGCTCTGTATTAGATCTACCAACCCGTTGTAAAACCGCATTTGCAAATTCAGCAAGTGTTCCGTTCCGAATTGACTTGTTCACCCGCTTTGTACTGGATCTACCATTCTGCTATAAGACCGCATTCTTTTAACCCGTCTTACGCCCTGGATGTGTCTTTGACAAAGCCGGCCTTCTATCTACCGTTTTTAAATCTAAAGTTAACGCCACGGCCGAAAGGAAGAACGCTTTCTATGAGTCGCTCCCAGGTCTTCCCATTAACCGGTCTTTTCTTTAGTGGATTCGTTTGTTGAGAATTGGGGGTACCATTAAGGAAAAGCTGTGCCCGGAGGCGAGGAAGGTCGAGGAAAATGGTGAGTGTGACTTTGTTTGCCTTTTCTCTATTTTTTTTCTAGTGCATTTTATCTTTTGCAACCGGCGCCTACTACGAGTTCCTAGGATCGCGTATTCAGTTGCAATAGCCTTCTCAGCCGAGAATTAAGTTTTAATTTTGACTGATACAGATTCTCCATTCTCTTTCTATTCCATACTGGATTGTTTGAATTTCTGGGTAAACCTAGTTTTATTGCAAGTATCGATCTACTTCCGTGCAGCCTGGTACCAATAGGCAGTGCAAGAAGTTTTTTTCTGTGAATCTTGTAAAAATCATCAGTAAAAATTATCTGAATATTGTCATACCGTTTTGTTTATTATTATTATGCATGCTTATTGTGCCTGCTAACATGCATTTAATGTTAGGACATTCACACACAGCCATGTGTTGAGCGAAACTTGAACTCGCCTGCGCCGGCTCAGGACAGAGGAACAATGATCTTGACCATTGAACCATTACAGCCTATTGTCATACCAAACCCCGAATTTAAAAGCACTTTTAGTAACCGT
The DNA here is from genome assembly GCA_036346155.1 of Sinelater perroti. Taxonomy (NCBI): domain Eukaryota; kingdom Metazoa; phylum Arthropoda; class Insecta; order Coleoptera; family Elateridae; genus Sinelater; species Sinelater perroti. The sequence goes on along the minus strand of JARFIY010000359.1, from coordinate 20,352,229 downwards.
TGGTCGCTGGTTATTTCAAAGACGACAACGAATAATAGGAATATTCTGTTCAGTGCTGTTGTATTTATATGTCCCTATCAGAAGCCGTGCTACTCTCAATTAATACCACGGCGTCTAAAATAGAAATGTAAGGAAATCTCCTGGCCACGACTTGATCACCAATACAATTCTTAAACACCTCACATTAATGGCTATAGCTTATTTATGTACTATGCCTGCGTGAGACTAGGGTACTTTCCAGAGTCCTGGAAACTTGCGCACATTCTAATGTTCAGAAAACCAGGAAAAAACAAAAACAAAATAAGCAGTTACAGACCCATAAGTCTGTTAACGTCGTTATCAAAAATTCTTGAAAAAATTGCTTACAACCGCTTGCTAGAACACATTGAAAATCTCAACATCTTGCCTAAATTTCAATTTGGCTTTAGAAAAGGCCATTCAACAAGCCATCAACTACAAAGAATCAGCGAGCTTATCGAACTCGGATTTCATAACAAACATTACACTACAGCAGTTTTTCTTGACATAGCACAGGCATTCGACAAGGTGTGGATCGAAGGCCTTAAAAAAGAGATCCTAGACATAGCCATGCCTGTATACCTTAAAGCACTTATTTTCTCCTTTCTAGACAATAGAACCTTTGCAGTTAAAGTTAACACAACACTGTCCGAAAACAAAATGTGTCGAGCAGGAGTCCCACAAGGAAGCATTCTGGGCCCAGTGATCTTCAGCATATTTACTTCTGACCTACCTGAGCTTAATGCAACAATTGCTACCTTTGCGGACGACACTGCCGTATTTACCCAAGCGGACAATCTTATTGAAGCAATTGCGATGCTGCAGAATGCAATTAACAAGTTATCTTCCTGGTACAAACTCTGGAACATCACCATAAACCCCGACAAATGCCAAGCAAAAATCTTCACTTTGCGAAGAATCCATAATCCTCCTTGTTTACGCATTGACAATACCGCAATTTGTTGGAATCCGAATGATGGTGCAATCAAATACCTAGGGGTATATCTCGATACCCGTTTAAGTTGGAAATACCACATAAACCAAAAACTTGCCCAAGGATACACTAGATTAAAGCAGCTATACCCGCTCATTAATCGCAAGTCTAGTCTCAAAATTAAATGGACAGTTTTATTGTATAAAACCTTACTACGACCTCTTATATTATACGCATCACCAGTGTGGTGCAATACATCGAAAACACACTTGCAAAAAATTCAACGCTTTCAAAACAAGGTGTTAAGAATTGCTGTAAACGCACCGTGGTATATACGTAACACTCAGCTACACGAAGAGCTAGGCATCCTACCAGTCGATCAGTTTGCTAAAAGATGTGCGGAAAAATTAATCTTAAACTCAAGTGCGTGTAGTGGCGCGGTTCATTATGAACTCTTTAAAACGAACATTCATACCAGGCTTCAACGCAAATTACCCCAGGATATAGTGCTAACAAATCCTATTAACGAATAAGCCAATACCAACAAGTTAAATTATTGTGACCATTATTTTGTCACACAAGTTTTGTTTAGTGTTATATTAACATTTCTATTACCAATGCTATGTATAACAAAAATGTTTGTTGATCTGGCAATATTTAAAAAAAAAAAAATAGAAATGTCTGTTTATATTTGATTCGTCCTCGTAAATGTAAACTTAACCAGCAGTCACCTAACCTACTATCGTAAATTTTCAGAATAAGAAACGCGCAATAATTATTTTATTTCTATGATCTTTCGCTTGCTTTAATTTTTATATGTTACTACCATTTTGTTCCGGTTGTGATTTGGATTATGTTGTGTCTTAGTTTATAGAATGAGGTCTTTCACCTTTTTTGCATTTTTTATCCATAAATTATGTCTGATTGTTTCTTATTCATTACAATATGTTTTATTAAAATAAAACTTTGAGGTAAAGTAACGTAGTAATCTATTTATTTATTGGCTTTTAACTTTTAATAAATAGAAACTGTTGTTTGAATTGTCGCTTTTGCACATTTAAAATTAAAATCCATTTGAAATTGCTTAATGAACTTTATTATATGTTAAGCTCAAATTGCAATTGTATAAAATAATACTTTTATTTATTTATAGTAATTTTTTATTATTATTATTTTATGTGCAGCTGAAGAGCTGTTATGATAGCCAATTTAAAATGCATAATGACTACTTCAAATGCCTCACTTAAGTAGATGCTTATATAAATCTCTTAAAGCCCTCTCATATATTTGTCTCTTTATAGCAGTGTCGTTACAATTATAATTTAACATCTATAAATTCCCGCACAATATTAAATACCAAAGGATGATCTTGTTACGTTGCAAACAGCTGCAAATTTTATTAACACAAGTGTTCACGTAATGCAATCGCAGTGAACAGGCGAACTCATAAAATTTTCAGCCTACGTGATGCTGCGGCAACAGGGTCGTAATGTTTATGTTGCAACTATTTTATTGCTGTAAGGTTTTTATAGTTATAGTTATCCTATAGAGGAATGCTAATTGGTAATATTAGCATATTAAGTTGCAACTAATAACTCGTTGTATACGTCCTTAATAAGAAAGTAATCGAATAATTAGAAAATAAGAATGTTAGATAGGTGCAAGCAGGAATTACAATTACGGCATACTGAGTATTAAGATAAAAATGCTATTACTTAAAAAGATGTAAGAAATTTTTATTTAGATTTCAAAATAAAAAAAACAAGTGTAGAAAATAACTTTCTAAAACATTATCAAAATTTAAAGAAAAAATTTGCAGATATGTTTTAATTCCATGAATAATGTGATAATCTCATAATTGTTATGAAGCAATCTTAAGCGTATTATCTTTTAGGATAGACTTACTTTATTTATAAATTAAGAAGCCTCAGATTTTAATAAGGAAGAGTAAAAACAGAAAACTAATATGAGCAAGTAAATTAAATTAAATAAATAAAAACTATGTACTGTCGGCGAAGCAAAAGGGGTGTAATCAATATTTACAAATCACATATTTCTTTGTGCATCAAGAGAAAATAAAATAAACTTGTAAGGTAACTAGCAAATCTGAAAAATAGAAAAACTGAGTAAACGAAATCATAAATAATGTATATGTAAATTATTTGTAATTAAATGAGATTGGCTGACCTTACCTTTATCACTAATTATTTATTATTTGTTTGTTTCTATTTGTGCTGTGATATCACCTAAAGTATTACTTTATTTAAGAAATAAATTTAAAAATACAATGATTGAAAAATGATTACAGTGCAATTTCTGAGCTTAAGAAAGAAGTATTTAAAATTTTCGACACATCATAAGTTGTTGTTCTACAAGTTCTAAGAACAAATAAGTAAGTACTGGGTAATTATTGAGAGTGATTCAATGCAGTATCGATAGTAGAATATGGAAGGTGTCAAGAATAGATGATTTAGTCACAGCCGGTAACCAGTTCTCGATTTAGTTTAAGATGTAGATTGACCCTTAAATCCTTCTTAGTCGAAGCAAATTATTAAAAAAAAAACGCTAAAATCTCTAAAAATTGTATGGGTACAAGTATCGAAACGTTCCAGGGCACATTCGATTCAGAAAAGCCTCAGCAAAATGCATTTATTTGATACATTTTTTGTAGACCCTAAAGAATATTTTATTGCTCGCTTAATATTGGCGAGTTCGCATTGTACACTCGCGGAATAAAGACGTCTGCGTGCGGTCTGCGAGATTACAAGTGCCGAGCAATAAAGCGACTTGAGGTCAACTTGTGATATCAACTTTAAAATTTAATAAACTGTAAGTGATTTTTAAAATAATTATTTAAAGCTTTTAACTATAATAAAATTCATATTACATAAATTAAAATGCTGCCGGCCGGCAACGGCTATAACAGCGCATTTAATACTTATAATCAGCAGCAAATTAATGGAAATCCTATGCCATCACAACCATCACTGTTCCCGACTATTATCCATCCGCCAAACATGCACCAGCACAATACCAACAATTTCCCCAGATGCCACAGACACAACTTTCTACATTTCAATTGAGTGCAAAATCTTCATCTCAACTAATACACAATAACAACACCTTAAATGAGTATTATGAAGATGATGAAGAAGAAATGGAAACTAATCCTGCTAATGATTGGCAAAGGGTTACTCAGAGAAAACGATTAGGCAAGTCAAATACACAAATGGTCAGTGTAAAACAAACACTAATTCATGCAAATAGTTACCCAGCCCTAAGCCCAGAGAATGAAGCAAACGATGACAATAATAAACAACGGCAACAAACAACTACACCTAAGCCCCCGCCCATTTTCGTTCACGGTGTTCTAAACTTCAACAAAATGACAAAAAAAATACTTTCCGTTGCTGAAGAGGAACAATACTCGAACAAAAGTCTGCACAATAAAGTCGTCAAAATTACCACAGCTCCCCCTAACACGTACCACAAGATAATCAAACACATGCAGGAAAATCATATTATACATTGCACGTACCAGATGAAAGAAGATCGCCTATATAGAGTAGTTCTAAAACACATACACCACGCTACTCCAACAGATGATATTAAAAAAGTCCTTAAAGAAGCAGGGCACATACAAATATTATGAATTTAAAAAATAAACTAACTAAAGACCAATTACCAATCTTTTATATAGATTTTGAACTAGCCACTAATAACAAGGAAATCTGCAACATAAAATCACTTAAAAATAAACATGTATTATTCGAACCACCAAAAATAAACAAAGATATAGAGTGCAATGCACCCGTTTCCAGAACTACGGACACACAAAGACCATTTGCCTACGTAAAATGTGCTCGACTGCATGACACAAGAAGCTGCCAAAAACAAAAGCAACCCCAGCAAAATGTATTCTTTGCGATGGACAACACCCAGCAAACTATAAAGGATGCACAATTTATCAAGAACTGCAAAATAAGTATCAACATGATAAGCAACACACAAACGTAAGATCCTCAAACTTAACAAGGCAACACTTTCTATCCCTAAGACAACAAGGTAACCACACTAACAACCTACCAAATCCTCCACGTCCCACCTATTCGCAAATACTACAAAACCTAGCCAGCTGAAGACGTCAGTTTTAAACAATTCCTTGATGAATTTAAAACCATGTTCAATCTACTACTACAGCAAAACAGCATAATACTAAACATGCTGACTACAGTGATCAATAATCTAATCAACGAATGGCTAAATTTCTAAATGCCAACGGGCTGCTTCAACGAAAGTTAGAAGTTGAAACTTTTCTACATACCAATAGTATATATATATATTGTTAATCTCAGAAACCCATTATACCATAAGATCACATTTGAAAATACGCAGCCCATGGTGGTTCTGCTATAATAATTTGCAAATACTATCAAACATCACGAATTACCCAGCTTTCAAACAGACTACTTGTAAGGTACCATCATACAAGTAGAAAAACTTCCGATGCCAATAGTAATTTCCGTCGCCTATTGCCTACACGCCACAACATAACCAAACAAATGTTCCAACCCTATTTTAAGCAACTAGGACCTAGATTCTTAGCAGGTGGCGACTACAATAATAAAAATACACACTGGGCTCGCGTTTAACAACTACAAAAGGTAGAGAACTATACAAACTCATGGCAGATAACAATTACGGTCTTCTGTCAATGGGTAGCCCAATATATTGGCAAAGTGACCCCAATAAAACACCAGATCTGCTTGACTTCTTCGTCAACTACAGTATGTCCTCAAGCTACATGGACATCGTTCCCACTTACGATAGAAAAAGAAGAGCAAGGGCAGCTTGGCAACGTAGTCGCAACATTGCAGACAAAACTATATTTAACCAACTGAATAATAAACCAAGAAGGAGACTTTAACAGATTCGCAATGAAACTTTCCAACTCTACACAACCACACTCCTTGTACAAGATCAGTCAATATGGAAGGCAATTAGAGGAATAAACGTCCCAAAGAGCACATACCACCACTCCAAGATGCATCAGAGTTATGGGAGAAAACTGACAAAGAAAAGGCTGAAGCCTTCGCGCTGCACCTTCAAACTACCTTTAAACCTAATTCTAATGAACCAGACCAGGAGGCTGAAATTACTTAGAAACTCCATTGCAATTATCACCCCAAATAAAATTAGTTACAACAGGAATTATATTAAAGCACTTACCTGAGAAAGGATTTTGTTATCTCCAAATCCTGTTTAATAAAATACTATGTCTTGCATACTCGCCATCATTACTCAAATTTGTCCAAATTATCTTAATCCTTAAACGGGGTAAACCTCCCACCCAAATAAAATCCTACAAACCTATTAGTTTAATTCCAATAATCTCTAAGCTGTTAGAAATCACCAGTTTGGATTCCGATCCCAGCAGTTGACAATTCAACAATGCCATCGATTAACACATATAATACACGGTACACTTGAAGATAAAACTTACTGTTGTGCAGTGTTCTTAGATGTGTTTTTTGCATTTGACAGGGTTTGGCACAGAGGTTTATTGTACAAAATAAAAAAACTACTCTCATACCATTACTATCTGCTTTTGCGCTCCTACCTGGACAAACGATTCTTCCAAACCAAACTCGGTAACGACACCTCTCAGATATATAGAATTAATGCGGGTGTCCCTCAGGGTAGTGTGCTCAGGCCTCTATTGTATCTGTTATATACAAGTGACCTCCCTATCACAGAGCAAACAAGTACAGGGACGTTTGCTGTTGACACAGTAATCCTGTCGTGCAATAAAGACACGAACACACCAACCGAACTAATCCAAGAACATTTAAACCAGCTCGAAAAGTGGCTAAACAAGTGGAAAGTAAGGGTAAACGGAGATAAATCGCTCCAAGTCACGTTTACAACGAAACCTAAACCATTGATTCCCAAAGTGGTCCAGGTGGACCCCCAGGGGTCCACGGGAGACTCGACGGGGATCTACGTTGGCGTGACAAAAAAATGGGGGTTCACAATTCGTAGGCGGGGGTCCACGAAAATTTATCTGGTTTCGATAGTGAAGAACTAAAATGTTGGCTTGAGTTCACTTATCAATGTAGGCAGATAATATTTTAAGAAGCTCAGCGACTGTTATTTGTAAAAACTTGCATATTCCATATTCAGTACAACGTGTCGAGACTTGCAAAGCGCTGCCGCTGCCGCCGTCCGCAATGCTTGTTCAGACGTGCAAAGGGCCGAAGTACGACTTGTGGTGCTTGCAATCTTGCATGAACTTGTTTGATTCTTCACCAATATAAATACGATTGCCACGGATAAACGTTATTCATTTGTTTCCCGAATTTCGAAAAGAAAAGTAAAGTAAAGTGAATCGATGTTAGTGTTTGCCACTGTCGGAAAAGTAAGTACTTACCTGCCTATTTGTTATACATACTTTTATTTTATTTATTATTTATCTATTTGTTTTACAATTTATTGTACACGTAAGTAAACAAAAATGGACAAATTGTAAAAAAATACGTAGGTACAAAAGGTGAGGCTTATTCCTAAAAGAAATCTCTTCCAACCTGTGATAGGAGATATATTTATGTTGTAATAAGTCTATTTGTAATGTTTGCGTGTAGTAGGTACGTATTAAAAATGAAATACTGAACGGAGCCATTATTAGATACTTGCATAAAAGAACAGAAAGCCGAGAAAGGTTGAACTTCTTGTGCCTACTTTATTAGTATTTTTTTTATTACCCGACTGTGTGGTGGTTCACTAATAATTAAATATATTTTCATAAATTGTACGTGTCTTTATATACTACATACTGGTAACGTGCATCAAAGTAATAAATAAATAATTAAAATCGCGAAGTTTTGATATCAAAATATTATTTACAAGTATTTTCTATCGAATTTACAGAAATATATCAAAATATAATTAATGAAAAAATGTTTTACATTACATTAAAATCGGTTCAGCCGTTTTCATAAAACTCAATTATTGATCTTAGTGATTTATTGCTTTTAATAATTAGAATCAGTTTGCCGCCGCTACTTTTTTTATTTCATTGCAATAATCCTGCATAATTCATTGCATATCCTGTTAAGTAAGACCGCCTTAAGTTTACTTCAACAAAGTTTTTTTTTTATTTATTTACAGGTAGGTAACTGATACGAAACATGGCTGAATCTAAGAAGAAATGTCGACAGTACAGTGTTGATTATTTAAAATTTGGTTTTCTTCCATCAAAGGCAGACAAGCGATTGCCCATATGCCTTTTATGCAACAAATTTTTGATCAATGACTCTATGAAACCATCAAAGCTCAAAGATCATCTAAGAAGGTGTCATCCTGATAAAATAGGTAAAGTTTTGAAATATTTTCAAACATTGAAGAAAAAATATGAAAAGAGACATCTTACAATATGTCATTACTTATAGCGAAATCTGGAAAATCGCACACCATTGGAGAACAGTTAATTTTACCCGCTGTTGAAGAGGTTTTAAAAACTGTTCTGCACAAATCTCCATTTGACATACTCAAAAGGATGTCTTGGAGTAACAACACTGTACAAAGACGTATTGATGAAATGAGCTCTGATATTGAGAGCTTCTTGTGTAATTATCTACAAACAACTCATTTTTCTATTCAACTGGACGAGTCAACTTTACCTGGTAATGAAGCAAAGCATTATTATTGGCATATGTTCGATTTGTTATGGACGAAGAAATTCAAGAAGAGCTACTATTCGCGAAAACTTTGGAGACGGACACTAAACGTGAATCAATATTTAATGTACTGAGTGATTTTTTAAAGAAAAATCGATTCCATTCACAAACGTTATTTCGGTGGCAACAGATGTTGGCGATGTCGTGGGTTTATAAGCCATCTTAAAAGAATTATACCAGAGGTAACTGCAATTCACTGTGTCATCCACCGACAACACCTAGTAGCGAAAAATTTGAGTGCTAAATTGCACTAATCGCTTCAATTTGTGATTAATGCAGTTAACAAAATAAGAAGCAATGCATTGAATACGCGTTTATTTGCACAATTGTGCGATGAAAATAATGAAGACTTCCAACGATTGCTCTTACATACTGAAGTACGCTGGTTGTCGAAAGGTGCATGTTTAACAAGATTTTTCTTACTTTTTGAATCAGTTTTAGAGTTTCTGGAAGTTAAACATCCAGATTTAATGACATTAACTTACAACTACAAGGGGACAGCCTCAATTTAATAAAAACAAAGGGTGTAATTTTAGCTTTTCTTGGAAAATTGAAATTTATGAAGCAAAATATTAGTCGGCGCGAATTTTCCCAGTTTTCAAACTTGTCACAGGTAGAATGCCTTGATAAGGATATTCACACATACGTTCAACATTTAATTGCCCTGCATGATGACTTTAAAATCAGATTTGAAGATATCTTGACGATGGAAATACCACCATGGATCATAAATCCATTTGATGAAACGGTAGTGGAGAATGTGATATTACAAGAGGAGCTACTCGAGCTTAGCTCTAATGAGGAACTGAAGGTAAAATTTAAAAGAGGGTCTCAAACATTTTGGCTGCAGGCAGAAATACCGAAAATATCCTGGACTGTGGGAATTGCGAGAAACTTTTGATAGCGTTTCCCTCGTCATATCTTGTCGAGAAAAGTTTTAGTGTCGTTACAAATCTTTTAACAAAAAAGGAGCAGATTGAATATCACAGAACGGGGAGATTTGCGGTTATTCCTAACAAAGCTGAAGCCAAATATTGATAATTTGCTGTAATTCCATCAAGTACATCCCTCCCACTAAAATTATGATTATTTTGTGATTGTCTTTGTAGAAGTTGCGTTACGTTATTAATATTTTATTTTAATTATATTACGACTGTTATTATATTACATTTGAATAAATACAACACAAGGAAATATACTATTTTTCTTTTTATTTTTATCACTCCGAATGGGGAGTTTTCTAAATAAAATATGTGAGAATTGATTGGTTTCTTGTGTTGTGTGTAGATGTCAAAGGAGTAAAGATGGATGGAATGACTTTTTTGATTGGCTAGCTTTACTTTTTTGACATCCACTCACAGCACAATTAATTAATTAATTAACCAATAACTCAGCCGCAACGAAAATTTCCATAGTTAGATATAATCCTGAATCTGGTGGCGATCTTGGGGAATCATCTCAAATTTGTTTGTTTTCCGAGTTTAAACTGTCTAAATGAGGGTTTTCGGGGTTGCTGATAAAGAAAGTAATGTTTACAAAGTGCCCCGATGCATTTGGCGGGGCATAATTCTGGGGATGCGGGCGATTTTGGGAAGCCCGCTCAAAATTTTTTATTTTTCGAGTTTTAATTATCTATATAAAGGTTTTTTGGGGTCGATGATAACGATTTTGATTTTCACATTAAGCCCTAACACATTCAGATTTCGAAGACTACGTATTGAAACCTCCTAGTGCCACAAAACGAGAGAAAGTGTACTTTCCAAAAAGCTTAGATTACCAAGAACCTTGCATTGTTAAAAATATTCTATTTCTATATGCCTTCACAGTATGTGACACCTTATCAGCTACATGCTTTAAAGAAAAAAATTTGCAAAATATTAAAAGAAAATTCAGATTTAGTCATTTATGCCAGCAAATTCATGGAACCTGGTCTAACTTCCGAAGAAATAATCGAATATGTTTTCAATTACTTATGGCAATGTGCAATGCACCATTGAGTTTTAGTAAAGCTAATTTGACAACAGAATATACTTTGACTAATATTCAGTTAGCGGAAACTTTTAGATACAGAATGTATTTGACAGCAGTCGCAAGCGAAAAGAAAGTTAAACTAAGTAAAATATTATCATCGGTCGAGTTGAAGAAAGTTTATCTACAAATGCAGAATCGAAGAGGCAAGTAACCCTAAATCCAACTGACTGGGGTTGGGAACTGAAGAACAATAAATTGGTTTCGGTAAAAATAACCAATCAGCATGGATCATCTAGTATTTGAGCCTAATTTTAGGCTTCTATGCATTAAAATGAGAAGCCTTATGTAGAGAGTAATGTCGTCTGCTATCCATCTGTCCGTCCTTTTATTTTTCAACTTTTGATCAAGGCATCTTCCAAGCTAGAAACAAGTTTCTATTTCTGACATCTGTCACATCTTATAATTTTTGATCTGTGATAGAGACAACGTTCAACTAAGGACCAGTAGCCAAGCCCAGATGTCAAAAATCAGCTTGATCGAAAAATCTCGTGACCGATTTGACCAGATGTAGCCGCAAATTTTTGATTATGTATAAAAGACCCGGACATCTGTAGAACCGGAGTTCTACGTCCGTACTTGTTTGTGGCTGTAAAACTGGTTGCGACAACTTATCTGGGTTATCAGGGCTTTTATGTTCTATTGCTTGTACAGTATGTCAAGGAAGTAACTGCATCAATGTAAAAAGTAGTACGCTCAGATATATATATATATATATATATATATATATATATATATATATATATATATCTCTGTGTGTGTGTGTTTTGTGTGTGTGTGTGTGTGTGTGTGTGTGTGTGCGTGTGCGTGTGCGTGTGCGTATACGTATGCGTATGCGTATGCTTGTATTTTAACCATTAATTATTTGTTATAACCCTTTCCTTTAAAATAATATTGAAGTATAAATTTTTTATTTTCTTTTTGCATGCTTATTGAATTCTTATTGAATTATAAAAAAACATCCATTTTGTAACGTGCAAATAAATTCTTTATTTTTCATTTGGAAGATTATCATTGCAACAGAGAAGAATGACTGTAAAATTGAATCATTGTAACGTTTTTCTTTCTAAATCTGTTGCTCTAAATGACTGTCATTGCTTTATGAAAATTTGAATTTATTTTGAAGAAAAGTTAAAACCTGAAGAATTTTTTTTTTAATTTAAAATAAAATCTTGGAAACCAGTTTTTAAACCTTGAAAAAACCTTAAAAACTCCTATTTATTTAATACTGTTGATAAGTGGCCACACTGATGATTTTTGAAAATAATTAAAATTGAATCATATTTAAATCAAAAAACGCCCCATGCGTACTCTGGAGCATTAGGCTATCCTTTCCCCAAAGTGTGCCAAGCCATTCTTTTACTGGTGCATTGGAAATTAAATTGAAAATCAACATCGTTATCAGCGATCTCACAAACCCTTAAATAAACAAATTTGAGGTAATTCTCTAAAATCGCCTCATCCCCAGAATTATGTCTCCCTGAAAGTACATTTGGGCACTTTTTAAACATTATATTCGTTATTAGCGACCAAAAAAACCCTTATATAGACAGTTTAAACTCGGAAAACAAGCAAATTTGAGGTAATTCCCCAAAATCGTCACCATAGGTCGCTGATATGCAATGAAGAAATGCTTTATTATTATTGTAAGTTGAGATCGGTTTCACAATCAATACACACACACACGCGCGCGCGCGCACACACCCACACACACACACCCAACCACACACATTGGCATTTAGGTAGCGGTTAGTGTGAGTGGGTTTTCTGTAGACAGTGTAATAAAAGCTGTCATTAGAAGGATTTCTTGTTATGAGAGTATCTAGAAAGGGAAGGGAATTGTTATGTTCAGTTTGCATGGTAAATTTGATATTGGTGTGGATTTGGTTGAGATGGGAAAGGAATTCTGGAAGGGTATCATGTCCATGAGGCCAGATAACAAAAGTGTCATCGACATATCGCATCCAGCAGGTAGGTTTAAGGTGAAAGGAGGCGAGGGCTTTTGTTTCAAAATCGGTCATAAGAAGGTTAGCAACGACAGGTGAAAGTGGGGAACCCATGGGAGCACCATTAATTTGGCGGTAAAATTTATTTTGGAAGGTAAAGTAAGTATTGGATAGGCAATGGTTTATTAGGGAGAGTATATTGTTATTTATATTATACGTTGACTTTAATAACTGTAGGATATCAGGAATTGGGATGTTTGTAAACAAAGAAACGACATCAAAGCTGACCATGATGTCACCTTTGCGTATAGGGAAGGTTTTCAGTATGGGATAGATAGGCGTTTTGGACGTAGGATGATGCCTGCTCTGTGAGAGGTTGGAGAGTCTTGGCAAGATATTTGGCTAGGTTGTGGGTGGGAAAACTGAACGTATATATATAGATATATATAGTGGGTGGCCAAATTATTATACTCATTTGAAAAATTAAATATTTCATACGTTTTTAAGGGTTTAGCTTACTATTAAACTCATAACATAGTTTCAATTGTTATCTTTATAGGTTTATTAGCTTAGGAGAACACAAATTAAATAATACAAATACAATTTCAATGTTTAGTGAATTTTCCCTTTTGAGCAATCACATTTTGTATGCGCTGCGGCCTGCTGGAAATGCATTTTTGGTTGTTTCTTGAAGTGCAGGTGTATTGCGACATGGTTTAATAATATTTTCTATCAAGTATCTTTTGTTGGTAATTATTTTGTCTTTGCAATTTTTTTAGGGCCTCCCATACATTTTTAATCGAATTGAAGTCTGGCGAGCTACCAGGTCAGTCCAAAAGAGTTATTTTTTATCTTTTAAGAATTTCATAACTTTTTTGGCTTTATAGCATGGTGTCGAGTCCTGCATAAAGACACAATTGCCATATGGAAACCATTCCATCATTTGTGGAAGCAGTCGAGTTTCCAAAACTCGCAGATAGTGGTCTTGACGCATAGTGCCTTCAACCAAATGTAGTCGACGATTCCCCTTTGGGCTAATTACACCCCATATCAAAACGGACAGAGAATGTTTTACTCTTTCAACTATGCAGTTTTCATCAAGTTTTTCATGGGCTCTGCGACGAACGAACTGAGAATTGTCCTGAAGTATCTGAATAGACGATTCGTCGAAAAAACAAACCTGAAATATCAATAGTATCATATAAGGTAAAGAAGCTTCTATCGTAATTGAAAAAAATCATTTCAAATGATAGGTTTACCTTCTTCCACTCTTCTACACTCCAACATTATATAAACATGAAAACATAATTAACCTAAATTTTTCTGATACTTTTCTATACTAGAACTTACTAAATATTTTTCTATATTGTCAATAGTTAGGCATTATCTTCGATCGGTTAACAAATGTTTGTAGCTTGGAAATGTGCATTTAACTTTGTAAGAAACAAGATCTTAAAAGGGCGGGATTCGCTCTAGAGCCAACTCTTGAAAGATAGGGAACAAAAAATTCCCGACCAAAATGGCCGAAAAATGGTCATTTCCGCTTATACCAAAAGTGACTTGGGTCCAAAAAAAGTAGTTACTGCATTCTTTTGAAGGCTTCCGAATCCAATGGTAAACGAATTTTTGACACAATTCTTACTGTTTAGCCTGTACAAATGTTACATACAGTGTAGAACCTATAACTCCCCTTATCAAGATCTTCAATCTTAGATACGGATTGGCTAATAACAGGTGTGGCCTTTAAGAATCAAATCGACGTACAACATATTTGATTGTATGGTAATTTGTTGCAAAAAATGTACACATTTTAACCAGGTACCCCATCTTGTTAAGATTGGCTCTGGTGGTAAAGGGAGTTCAGGGTACTTTTACTTTTATACTCAAACTCTAAGAGGTGTTCGAAAAAACATTTTTAACATTCGAAACTAAATCATATTCGAGTCTTACAGTTTTTAGCAACGGGATTTAAACCGTGAGTTAAACAAATATAATTAATTAAATTAGAGAAAATTTTACTTTTTGTAGTGCTTTTATCATATACCGTGCAGCATCTATCACCACTGAGATATTTTATTCGATATTAAAATTCTGAATTCAGCAGAATAAACATGTGAAGAGATTCGCTATTGCAAGAACCAATTTTAAATCGTAATGTCGAAAATTTTCCGAAATTCGAAGTCGAATATCTCGAAAACTATTCGACATAGAATTACTTTTGAATCAGCTAAAATTTCTTAAGAATTTAATCAATGTCGAAATTTTCGAAATTGAAGTCAATATCTCGAAAACTATTCGAGATAGAAACTTTTGATTTCGATTTTGAAATCAGCGTAAAATTTCCTATAAGAATCCATTTTAAAATTTTAAAAAATCCATAATTTTGTGACAGCGACAGACAGACAGACCGACAGACGTATAGAATTCAGTAACGAACTTTTTAAGTTCGTTGAAAATTACGTAACGATTTATTAAGGAATCTAGCTATCGTTACATTATTGGGTTTTTTTTCTAGAGCTTTTACACTAACCAAGTAACTCTTCCAGGTTCATTTTCATGCAACATACTCAACACAAGGTTAGCTACTATATATTCCGACCTTTAACATTATTTGTTTCATAATCCACGGCCAATGTGCTTTTTAATTTTAGGCATTGCGTCGTGATAATCAATGTTGGCATATTTTTTTCTTAATCTTGAAGAACTATGATCATTAACGGTGAGCTCAAAAGTACAGTGTTTTTTAATAAAATTTTAAAATAAGTGATGATCTAGTTTATAAACTGGAAATAAATCCCATAACTCTTTTGAAAATTTCATTTGTTTCTCTTGTACGGAATTGTTAGCATTTGATGTTAAGATGTTATTCTATTTGAATTTTTACGGCATGTTATCTATAACAAAATTTAATTATAAAATCAATCTACTTTTTAATTTTAAAACTTCTTGTATATTAATTTGAAAACACTATAAAAAGTATATTTAAGATTTAAAAACTTTACTGCTATAATTTTAACTTCAAATAGCAATAAAAAGTATCCTTTTATCATAAATTGGGCAAATAATATAAGAGGTCTCAATGATTTTCACTGTTATGTTATTTTTATTAATAAAACACTTCTAGCGGCTGCTTGTTTGGGCATTTTGAAACAGACACTGTTTTCACAAAATGAAATAAACACTTTAAATCGGAGGAATATACTTCACAAACTGTTTAAAGTCAAATAAAATCAAACTATCACTTGGGCTGGTAAATATATTTTAACAAACACAATCGGTATACAAGCTGTTATATAATTTTTATGCATTTCTATAAATTGAAAAGTTGAACTTCCCAATTGTTTTTAAATGCATTTTAAAAGGTGTACTTGTCGAAAATAAATTCGGGATTATTTTAAAGTACTACTAATTCCTTAACAAGAAAGCTAAGTGTAAATAGATACCAAATGAACCTTCTTGAAAGCTATTATAAAGGTATTTCAACTACTCCTTATAAGTATGTACTGAAAATAAAACTAATTAAGGCATCTTAAGAACTTAAAAATCTAGAACAGGAGTTTTAATTATTTTTTGTAAATGAAATTAACAAAATTAATAAAATGAACACGAGGGCTCTTATATATGCAAAATAATATCTTGCATATGCAAAATATGCGTGCATGCAAAAATGTGCATTTTGCATATATTCCAAGCTCTAGTCATGAATAACACAAAAGGAGTACAAGATAATGGTAACTGTGATTGAAATGAAACAATTAAAAATAATAGCGGGTAAAAAACGATGGGACAGAGTACGAAATGAAGAAATTAAGGACTATTTAAAATAGAATCCCATATTGCATAAAGAAAACAATAGAAGGCTTAACTGGTTTACACACATATTTAGGATGGACCAGAATAGACTAGTAAAAAAGAAAACGAAAGCAAAACGAAGATATAATAGAAAGAAAGGAACACTTAGGAAGACGTAGTTGGAACAAGTAAAAGAGATAGGAAGAACAACGAGAAGGGCGATGAGGCAAATGGCAAGGGACCGGAACGCATGGAAAGTTTGGTGAATAGCTGAAAAAGAAATAAAATCCGACGTCACAAATGGCAAAAATAGATAACGAGAAAAAGAAGAAGAATTAAGAGTATGCCTATGATAAGACGATGTAATACTTACCACGTATATATACGCTAGCGGTCAAAAATTAGCCACTCAGAATGCATTCCGTTGGACGAAATGAGACTTCCGAGATTAATAAGAGTTACTTTATAGTTTTGACTTTTAATTTTTTATTAGAGGCATCATTCAAATATCTTCACAAAATGTTTTTTACTTTGATTATTGTGTTAATGTGGCTTTGCAGTTTAAATATTTTTATATTTTCTCTATGGGGAAAATCTGGAAAGACGCGGTATATTTTCACCTTGAACTTCGGTCGCAAGAAATCAATTTCTCTTTCCGACGACAGTTCGGTATTTCCTTGTTCCGCTTGCAGGCGGCGACCAGCCGATATTTACAGTTATGCATAAGAAGTGGTACTCGACGATGGCGGGCTTAGAGAGGAACCTACTTCTGCAGAATAGTCGAATCTGCATTCATCGAAAGAGGCGAAGGCTCGTCCGCTTCCGCCCAAAAGCGGTCGAGCGCACGTCGGCCCCGAAACTTAATTGCATCTTGCATGGAAAGCTTAATGCACGTTTTGTGTTGCGATCAGGACTTGCTGTGCGATTAGAGCCTCCCGTGCTAGCAGTTGGAGCGAAGGCACTGCAGCCTCAAAAGTAGAAAGTGGTGCGGCCCGGAGTGCTCTTGGCGCGGTAGTTTAGAACTGATGTGTCGGGGCGATCGGACGATGGTGATGTAAACAAGCCACGCACAGGTTCTGCAAGTAAGTTTGCTCATTTTACTTATTTTATCCAATCTTCAGCGCAATTTATGGCGTTGGCCTTCGTTTATAAAAAAGCAAATAAGGTACTTGGCAAATTAGTTGCATGCATCCTTTAAGCGGGCTTAAAATAGTCATTCATTTGATTCTAGTTTCATTTAATAACTATAAAATAGCCCATTAGCACTTGAAAGTTTCCATATAATCGTAATTCAGTGCGTTACTCTGCCCTGGTTTGACTAAATCGTCAGGTTTCGGCGAATGTATAACAAATCTAATTTATTTTCCTAATTTTGAATTTTAGTTTAATAAAAGTTAATATTAAGAAGTTAAAAAAAATGTTCAGATATAGCGTTCGAGTTTAACAGTAAAATAGAAATTATGTTCGTTGTGTTTTAGGGAAAACAAATACTACACACTTTTCTATTAAATAAAGTATTAGGTTATTATAATCGTATACACAAGTACAGATTTTCTATTTTCTAAGGAACATAACTTTGCGTGGAAAATATATAGGGTGATTCAAATTGAGCTTTACGTTTGCGTTCTGGATTTGTACAGTTGCTATCTAAATACTAGTACACTAAAAACACCCTACATTTGTAAACAGTTTATTTTTGCAGAAAGCTCATATTGAGCGACGAAGTCCATTTTTCTTTAAACGGATTTGTAAATTGTTAAAACTGTCGCATCTAGGACAGTGAAAATCCACCTGCTATTTAGAAAAACCAATATGTCAACAAAAATACACTGTTTGGTGTACATTGTGGGGTGGAGGAATCATTGGCTTGTACTTTTTAAGGATGAAGCTGGCAATAATGTACGATCTTGGAAGATGCTAAACAAGTTTTCTTTTTTTTTTAACGAAACCAACGATTTGAACTTGAGCGACATGTGCTTTCAACAAGATGGAGCTATTTTGCTTTAAACAAAATTTTCTGGTCGTGTTATTTCGTAGAGGGGTCACATCGATTGGACACGTGATCTTGTGATCTAACCCTATTAGACTTTTCCTTTGGCGCTACAAGAAGAAAAGGATTTATCTTAAAAAGTCTACTACGATCAGAAACTGCTGAAATACAGCCTCATTTATGTGATAGCATTGTGAAAAACTTTTATTAAAAAAACGGAGTTGTGGGGTATTTGGTCGACTACATATTTCAGTTACGTATGAAAGTATCTGCCAAGTATCTACTTTACTCTGATAGCAATAAAATTCGGATTGTTACAGTATTTTGCGGTTTAATCAGGAAAGACGTTATAAAGTCCAACTATATTTGTTACTTGCTGTTTAGAAACAAACTTGACAATGTAGCTCTCAACAGCCCTTTGTAGGTTTGAAATGAAATATACTTAATTCCGAGATATTGGGGCCGCATTATTAAATGTAGATTTATCACAGTATTTTCTTGTATCTACTAATGTTATGTTAATTGCACAATTTAATATAATTTAACGTTTAAGTTCTTTTTGGTTTTTTACAACTTATTTGAGTAGATTTCTCCTCAATTTTACTTGATGTTAAAATTGGCGATAGGGGTTTCTTCTATTTTTCTATATGAGAACTATATTTTTGTCTATCATGGAAGAGTAGAATAATTAGTATGTAATAAACTTTGGAAATTACCAAGTGTTATGATATGTCTGTGAGAAAGAAGTTTCACTGATAGTTTGTACGTTCTTCTTGCAAGAAACTACAAAAAAGTATTTGAATGTTGCGTACAATAGATATTTATAGTTAGGTTTTTATTTGAATAAAATGTAACTGTTCGACTTAAAAAATTAATAGTTTGCTCAACGACAGTAGCGTGTAAGAATAAAATAGATGCGAAGTAAAAATTGGTAATTTAAAGTGATAAACTAAATTCTACGAAAAATCGTGAACTACCTATAGCTAAATAACAGAATTTGTGATTAATTTAGGTTGTTTGAACCACACTGTGCTTACCTGGAAGGCAAAGCAGTACCTCGCAACGAAAAATAAGAGTGTTTTAAAACACATTATTTTCAATAGTGAATCGGATTGTTACTTATTTTAAAATGAAAGATAAATGACCATTACTGCTGAAACCCGGCGTCCCAGAACCATCAGAATAAAGTAGTAAAAAAGCTAAAGTGGTGCACGTGTCAGGCAAAAGTAAAGAATAGTTCAACGCTATTTCATAATGTAAGATTGTACAAACACGTCGCTAAAAAGAAACTTGTGTTGACACCTTTCTAGAAAAACCATCACCCGAATTGGTTAATAAAAATGCGTTTTCGAACGACGTCTATTGATTATTGTTTTCTAGTGAAAGACAATGTTGTCAATTTCGTGACAGAAGTTAAACTTGTATGTAGAGGCGTTTGTGAAATAAATTTAATAATAAATTCCTCTTTTTCTCATCATTATTATTGCAATTTTAGAAGCTGCTTCTCTGAACGGTACGGTAGAGGTACATACAAACCACTCTTTGAGGTTTTGTAGCCATCATATTCCTCTTCCCTCCACATTCTTTTTTGCTTGAATTTTTTCCTGTATTACTAACTGTAATTTGGTGTATTATTACTCTTTTTGTGATAGTCCAAAATATTCCAGCGTTAATTTTTGATGGTCTACTAAATCTTTACTTTTCTCATTTGTTTTAGAACCTCCATGTTTGTTATATGTATGATCTATACACGATATTTTAAAGATCCTTCTGGACACTCCCATTTCAAATGCTTATTTTTTTTGAGACTTGTTAGGTTTAAGGTCCAAGCTTCTACTATCCAGAAAAAAGTAGTAAAGACATAACATATTGCTAATCGGGTCCTTGATTAATTGGGTTCTTGAGATTTTTCTATTCTATCCGTACCAAAATATGTTACTGACTGTTCGATGTTTTGTCTTTTGATACTAAGGCTTTTATTCTATTTGTGAGTTTTTGATATAGTTATGAATTTGCTCTCTCCAATATTAAATGTTAGTCCATATTATTCGCTACTTGCGGTTCTTCGGTTTATCAGTTTTTGTTTTAATGTTTTCTGCTAAGATCATCAGCATATCTTATGTTATTAATGGGTTTTCATTAACTTTATTCTAGTTGTTTCCCCTTTAAAAGATTTTTTGGGATTTCTTTAAAATATGCATCAAAGGGAGTTAGCGCAACACACGCCCTTGCCTTTTTTTATTTCTATTTCTTCTGCTATTCGACTGTGTATGCTGATTGCAGGTTTTTGGCTATAACACAAATTTGATATAATCTGCAGACCTCTATAGTCTAGGTATTTCAATTTAAGGACACTTATTAGTTGCCTTAACGGGTATTATGGAACGTCATTTTGGGTTACATCTAAGAATCTCTCAATTAATAAATTAAATGAAAAGAGTTTCCAGTTTTTATCAAAATCCACATCAAGTGTTGCTTATGTCATGTTTAACTTCCGATATATTTGGTTATGGATAACTTTACGAAATATTTTTAAAATGCAGGGTATTAAACTAATGGTACGATGATCACTACATTCTTCTGCGTTTGTTTTCTTATGTGGCCAGATAAAAGTAAACATCAGTCATTATTTAGGAAGATTTCCTGATCTGCATATTGTAGATTGACCGATATGTCCGTGTGTCCCATATAAATAATTTTTAGATT
This sequence comes from Sinelater perroti, assembly GCA_036346155.1. Taxonomy (NCBI): domain Eukaryota; kingdom Metazoa; phylum Arthropoda; class Insecta; order Coleoptera; family Elateridae; genus Sinelater; species Sinelater perroti. The sequence goes on along the minus strand of JARFIY010000359.1, from coordinate 20,331,079 downwards.
TTCACTTGAGAATTTGTCAGGTCAAGAACTTTTCCATTTTTCATATTTTTAATAGCATACAATATTCCTTCTCGGTGATATCCGAAAGAACTTTACCTTCATTTGTAGGTATTTCTACTGGATTAGTTTTGTCATCTATAAATAAATCTTCGGTATATTCCCTTTATTGTCGAAGTTTGTTTTCTATACTTGTTAAGATCTCTTCATTTTTATCTAAAAGAGCAGTTTTCTCATTCTTTTTTTGCGAGGTTGCCAATTCTTTTACTTTTTTATGTTAATTTATTTACACTTGTTTGATAATATTTTTTTGCTTGTTTTATCTTTATTTTGACACATTTCTTTATTTCCTTGTATTTAAATGTATTTTTGTTTTTGTATATCATTCGTCGATTAATTTTATTTAAATTGAATCGGTTATTTATTTATATTTTTGTACTACAAGTTTATTTAACATCTGTTTGCACGGATGAAGTATGCTATTTTTCAATGCTTTCCGTATCTTGTTATTCTCGTTATTATCATTCTTTGTCTGATCTAAGTGTTTATAAATTTTTTTTTGTAGTATCCCTAATCACTCATATTTATAGTGCTCTTGTATCTAATCTAGAACACATTCTTAGTTTCAACTTTTTTTTTGTTAAACTTTTAGGTTGGAAATTAAAGCATTATGGTGTGATAATACGTCTGTTTCTGGGTAAGCCTCTATTGATTTAATAAAATTTCTGTATATTTCATTGACCAAAACGTAATTCATGTGATTTCGGTCAACTTTATCCAGTTTGTCTACAGGCGATCGCCATGTGTATAACGAGGTATTAGTTAGAAACAATGTTTTCCTTAACAAAATTGCACAAGTCGATTTCTTCTCTCGTTACGCTCTTCCATTTTGCAATTACTAATAATTTTATCAGCACTATTTTTGCCAATCTGGCCAATCTGGTGTTGATCTGTTGGAAATTTTTATTAGGGAAATTAATGAGATGGTTTTCCTTTAACTTTTTTGTTGCAGTTAACCATAATCATTAAAACGGTTCCTTTTATGATTATGATATTCCAGTTGTGAACTAGTCCAAGATTATTCAAGCTGGTTTTGGTGATCGCTACTGCCTTTCACCAGGGTAAGGATATAGTTATGGATTAAACATGGGACAAATAGGATTAGAATCTTAGAATATGATTCTTCTCGGTGTTAGGAGGAGTGAGAAAGCCAAGGCTCGCGTGGACAAGATTGTTTTCCCAAAGTAGGTCTGCCTCCACCGAGTTTGCAAAGAGTGTCTACTCGCTACTTTAAAATTCCTTTATCAAACTCTAAAATATAGGGGAGTTAGCATATTGGTGTAGGATGCCATTTCGTATGGTGGCAGATTACATTTATTTTATGTCATGGTACCGTAAATTTCATCTATTATATTGAACTTTTAAGTAATGGTCCTGTCTTTACTTAAAAAATTAAAAACATTTTATGTATAATAGCGCAAATTTTATTTTTTTCATAGCCATTAAACTTTAGACACGAACTTAATGAAAATCCAACAAATCCAACAAAACTTGGAGAAAACACCAAATTTGAATTAACTGAGTGGTGATAGTGAAATGACAGAATGTACCCCAAAAAATCATAGACGATTTAATTGATATCACACCTAAAAAATTAAATGAGAGTGAATGATTAAATTTTATATCTCTATTTATTCTGATGCCCTAATGTACCTTACAAAAATGTTTAGGAAAATCGTGCAACATATGATAAATTTAACTAAACCTCAAACATACCAAGAACTATAGTATTGAGTAATTGCTAAAAAGTTATCGTTGTCCCTTGTACAGCAATTGTAAGTACGTGCTCACGCAGTTATATTTACTGAAGCATTTCGACCAAATTCTGTAAATAAACAGAGCAGTGTTAATTAGGAATGGATCATTTATTAAGTTTGCGCCTACTACTGAAAATGTGCTAAACGGTGCAATTTGTAGTAAATTAACTCGTACAAACGTAATTTGCTGTAACCTGAAATTACGTGAGACCCAGAAAAGTTGTTTGTCACGGTGTTCTAAAAACGCCCAGGCGGGCTGACGTGACTTCGAAAAATAGGTGTAATTGTGTTACATTGCACTTCGTAAATACCAAACCATTACAATGTAGGTTATTGGGTTCCTTGATCAAATTGAATTACCCAACAAGAGCAACTGTTGAAAGCGTCAGGTGGTGTACAGGAGTAAAAAGTAATTTGATTTGACTTAGGTTAGTAGAATTATTAAATAAAGAAAGCACCGCTTGTTAGGATACAGTTAGTAGTAATGAGCCATGGTTAGTACAGATTTTGCTTTTTTATGTTTATTTTTGAGAGGCATTTATAAGCTTTATTGTATAAAAATAAAGATTAGACAAGTCTAAATGAATTCAAAACTAACCTTAGTTTGATATAATAAGGTCTTTAAGTAAATAAAATCCGTGCTTTTGGATTTTAAATTGAATACAAAGTGTAAAGTTGAGTACAAAAACCTATAATGCAGTAAAAGATATATTTAAATAAATTTTAATAGTTGATTTTGCAAAAATTTTCTTTCTAGTTTAACTGAGTTTTAGCTTATGTTTATTTGTAGATATTATTTTGTTACAATTAATGTTCTTCTTTTGTATTTCTTTACATTTCAATAATTTTTATTTCTTTAAATTTTTGTATTTGCTTATCTCAGAATTTTTTGCGTTTAACGTTTTCGCATTTCATTTACTTCTTTATTTATTTCAATTTTTCTTACTGTTTTAATTTTGTTTCTGTTATAAATTTGTTACTCTTAATCGCCGTATGTATCTCAAATACAGCGTGGCTAATTTAGGACGATACAAATTCAATTTTAAATTATTTTTAGATAAAATGGAAAATAAGGGAAATTGTTTTGTAGATATTTTAATCGGAATTTATAATGATGTGTGGAATATATCTGCCAAATGTCCACCTCTTGCTGCAATACAAATTTGGGCCTTTTTCATCACATTTTTGCATATTTCCGGCGATATTCCGCTTACAGCGTCTCAAATATCCTGCTTTAGGTGTTCAGTATTCGTTGGCTTGTTGGAATAGACTCGTTCCTTTAGGTAGCTCCAAAAAAAGTCGGGAGCTGTCAGATCCGGAGATCTTGGTGGCCAATCAGTGCTACTATTTCTTTAAATTAATTGGCTTAGGAACATCCTGCTCAATATTTTGAGTGTTGCGTGCCGTTTGACATGAGGCTTTATCTTGTTGGAACCACATATTGTTCAGGCTCAACTGGTTAATTTGATGTAATAAAAAATTGTTAATTATCTTCTTGTTTTCTTGGTCAACATTTTTATCTTTTATCTTTAGTTATCTTCGGTTATTTCTTATTTATTTATCCTCTTAACGTAGATATAACACCGCATGGTCTTGTTTTAAAGTATATATGTAATTCATATCTCTTCCGTTCTTACGCTATTGTTACATATGAGTGTGTTTGTTTCTCCTTTAAAGTTACTATTGTATTATCATTAAAATGTATTTTTTTATTACTGCATATATATATTATTATTATTATTTTGCTTTTAGCTCATGAACTTGTCTACTACATTTTGTACTATACTTAATAGTTATAAATCTTTTTATATTGGCCTACCAATGCACCTGAATATCTTTTTACGCGACAGATATGTTTCTAAAAATTACGAGTAAGTGGAATTAGCGAAAAAGGAAATGCTGGCTATCAAAAGTGAAGATTGGTTCCAAACCTAAAATATAAGCAAAATAATGAAAAACAAAACATTAAATTCATTAGAATCATAATATTTTTATTTATATTTTATGGAGAACATAAACACTTATGATGAATTTTAATAACTTTAAATAACATGAACTAGAATTTTATAAAAAAATATGTTAGGAGCAGTTTTTATCAGTTACTGATAATAAACCCGAAATCTTTTGTTTTTGTAAGACTGTAATTCTACTAGAACTGCTCGACATAATATTAGCATCATAGACTCCCGTCTTAACTTGTGGAATTCTTTTTGTCATGTTTGAGCAAAAGTGGCACTGGTTGTTTCAGTAGTTTCAGGCATAAACTCAGTAATTGCTGTGTTGATGTCTTTGCTAAGAGGTTTATCAGTTAACAATTATTTGATGTTTGCCGACGTAAGGTTGTCGAAGCTTTCTTCGCCAATTTCACATACCAAACTTACGATATCGGAAAATTCTGCAGAATGGTTGAAGGAAATAGGAGAATCTTATTTAACATATGCGGGGCAAATGACTTTCCAACATGCATCCATAGTTCCTAGTTTCAATACAGATAACGATAATCAAATTTGATTGATACAACTCATAATAGAAAATTTTTTTCTACATGACCGTGCTTCATACTCATTTAGCTTATTCAAAACATATACTGACTATTTATCTGACATGTTTTAGAAATCGTAATTAGGTATTCTATGGCAGCATGATGGCGTGCCTTACCAAGAATCAAAATCACTTTGAATTCAATATTCTTGCCATTTATATACCGTCTAATTTTTGACACAAAGGAGAACCACTTAGTAAAAATATTAATGGTTACCTAAGCTCTTTTGTTAGCTATCTAATGAACTAGCTATTTTTGAAAATCTACATTTTGGGGGTCTTAATGGTCGATTTATGAGTAATGATTATAATAGCCGATCTCTTAAAGCATTAGAATAAAATAGGAATGTTATGCAATCCTTTGCTGCTTCAAATCCAAAAAGAGTTTTTTTGCATTTTTTATAAGTAAGTTCTGTTTAGCATTTTGTCCAAAAATGTCCAGTTTCATATATATTCTAAACTCGTCCATGAGTGCAACCTCTATCTTCAATTATTTTAGCAAGTTTATGTGAAAATGCTGTTTTATTAGCAGAAGCCGTTTTACTTTTAGGTTTTAAGCCATGAAGATCAATAAACTTAGCCAGCCAATGATTGCTTCCATATTTTTTCCTCGGTCGAGATGCAGTATCTAGCTGCAGTATTTTAATCTGTTCATAAAATCTCAATGTTAATTGTTTGATGAAATTTTGTCTACTGGCATTACTTTTTGTCTTCTATCCACATCACTAAAGCTTTTTCGGTCTTTGCTAGAACAATATCTCTTGTATGTAATGTTTTTTTACCAGAACATATCGCTTTTCTAATATCCTCTTCATTTTTCTTTATATATCTATCAGTAGATTCACGGACTCCAAAATGCTTAACCACAGACGTCGCACCTTCCCTTGTTTGAAGATCCAAAATCTGAATTTTTATATCCAAGGAACAATTTGTCTTTTCTTTTTGTTATTAACAACATTATGTGAAAGCTAGATTAAAATATTCGGCCAATGAAATGAAAGTTTGATAATTACATATAACTTACAATAAACTGTCTTAACAAAACTATCAATTTTATGTTTTTTTTATTTTAATTTCGTTTAAAAATTAAAATGCACAAAATGCGGTAACTATACTGTTTATCTAAACACTAAATTTAAACAGCAAACAACTGCTGGTTTTTCTTTATGTGTAGCGAGTTATGTAATCTGGAATTTAGAATTTTTATGATAGAAACGAGAATGCAATTTTACAAAACTATCAGAATTTTCTTAAATTACGTATTTTTCCTAACTTTGACTTTAGGTTAGTCGGGAAAAAACGATTTTTGATAATGCGAAGATATACAATGTAGATTTTGTCTAAAGCGCAATATACAAGACCGTATTTTCACGGTGCATCAAGTTATAGAAAAGAAACTAATACAGGACAAAGCTTTATACATGGGTTTCATAGATATGAAGAAAGCTTTCCATACAATAAGCAGAAAGAACATATAAAATAGTTAGAAAAGAAAAACTTAGATGAACAGGTTGTTAAAAGTTTGTATGATAGGTCTGAAAACAGGGTTGGAACAAGTAATAGATTATTGGAAAGTTTCTACACAACTGAGAGAGTGAGACAAGACAGTATGCTAAGCCCATTATTATTTATATGTGCAATGTATGACGCTGAAGAAAACCCACAGAACATGAAGCAGCTAGTAAACTACAGAAATCTACAGCCTATCCATATAGGGGCGCATGCCTTCGCAGATAATATCCTTATAGTAATCAATACTGAAATAAATCTAGAGAAAAACCTTAACAGCTAGAAAACATTCCTAGAAAAGCTAAACCTCAAATTGAACCCAGATAAATCTAAATGGATGGTCATAAGCAACCAAGAACGAAAAATAAGGTTAAAAGTAGAAGAAAAAATATAAAACAAGTTAATCAATACAAATATTTAGGATGTACAATCAACAGCAAACATAGACGATGAGTTAAGTGAAAGAATCCAGGCCGCTAACAGGGACTACTATGCTCTCCAAAAAAAAATTCCTCGCACATAAACAAATATCTAGAAAAACAAAAACAACTATCTATAAGACAATCTACCTACTAGTACTCTGTCACGGAGGGGAAAGTTGGACATTAACAGAGAAACAAGTGCGAAGATTGCAGGTAATAGAAATGAAATACCATAAAATGAGTACTAAGAGTGGAAGAATTGAAAAGAGAATTAATAAAGACATAAGAAAAGAATCAGCAGTAAAATCGACAAGCAAGTGCTGAAAAAGAAGAAATTAGGATGGTTAGAGCATCTAGTAAGGATGAAATAAGGAAGATAAGTAAATAAAAACTGGGAAGAGAAGGCGATAGGGAAAAAGAGAAGGGAAATAAAACAGCGAAATTGAGAAGATACGAAAGAGAAAGGAAATGATTGGAATACAGTTAAGGAAATGACAAGAGATAGAAAGGAATAGAGGAAGTTTTTAACCTCGACAGTGTCACGCCTCTAAACGTCCAGTTTGGTCCACACACGCTCAAGTGTGCCCTAATTGTTGCTTCGCATGGCAACAGTGATGTGATATCGAAGTTCATCTATTTTGTTAGCATTAGTGACACGTAAACGGAAGCCAAAGGAAAAATCGTAAATCGTAAGGTCGGGAGTCTTAGGAGCCAGCCTAACCGTACCAAATTCTCTCTAGCACATCACCCATTCCAGCGACCAGAGTTTCTCATTGAAATTCTTTCGTCTTCTACAATGGTATAAGGATTTTTTTTTGTGACATATTCGAAATTCAAATTGCGCTGTAATAACCAATAAATTCCTTCCATGCTCAAAGGCACAAAACGCTTTTTGCTGCACCGTCACCATTTTGCAAACTGGATTTGTGCTGAAACCTGGACGTTTAAAGTTTGCAAGCCCACATTTTAAACTTGGGCGTTTTCTTTCTTTTTCATACATCGTTTAACACTATATTTGAAATACTTTGTGAAATATATCTTTTTAAAATCCTATGATTTTTTTTAGTGTGTTACTTAAACACATTAGCAAATTAGCATTCGAGTTTAGATAAACGAATGTTTACAAATCTATCTGCTTGAACATTTCGATTCCAATAGTTATAACCGTATATTAGGTTGATTGGGTGTCCTGATGTTTAGTATACACGGCAAGTTATATTTATTCATTCTTCAGTTTTCGTTGTAAAATATATTTCCAAAGAAGCCTGATTAGTACATACTAATAAAATAAAATAATCTTGTTACATTATTTTTAGTATTTTTTAAAATTATGCTCAGTAATGGTATATTTTGATTAACGAGTTCAAATTAAAAATGTATTAAATTTTAGTCTTACTGCGTTTAAATTGTTTATTTTATTTAAACAATACAATATGCTGCAATTATGTATGCAATACTAGATACATAACAGTTAATTGTGTGTGGAGCAAACCTTCAGTAGCTTGTTATATACTAGCTACTTCTATTTCTATTAGAAATTTCTTAATATACCTCCTTAATTATTTGTCATACATTTTTATGCACTCACTTAGTAAATTAAAAATCTTTACTGAATTGAGACAGTAGTTTTTTGGTTTTAAATGTGACATTAAGAGGCTATTAAAAAAGTTAATTATTTTTGTTATTGGCCTAGTATTTTAAAAAAGGTTATTATCTTAAATTCGTTTTTGATGCATTTTTTGGTTAATCGTTAACCTTGTTTTTTAAAATATGATTTAGAAACACCTTTCTTTGACAATAAAAAATAGAACATTAAACTGCGTTCAGCGAATACATATAGTAATAAAACTGTCAAAAATTCCCGCCCATTTTAAATAACTGTTCGTTATTGGCCGGTTTAAAAAAGTGCGGGTGTTTCAGTAGTCAGGTAGACACTGACTCATTTTTGGGCACTTGCGTGTTAGTGCTGCGGGTAACTTCTTATGTTTAGAAGTGACGATTTAATTTGTATCTCTCTATTAATTATAGTGTGCATTGTAAAAGTGAGTTTTTAAATTTTAATTCATCTGTTTAACGAAAGAGGTAAACATAAAATATTGTTTTAAATGCTACATTGCAACCTGGCTTCAGCGCACATCTTTCTGCGTTTCAGGAGCGGTTCAGGGGTGTGTCACGATGATTTATTACTATATGTATTCGCTGAACGTATAATAATTTGTATTTAAATTTATGTTACATATTTTATATATAAATCTTGGGCAATGTTGAAAATGTAATTTTTATAGATTTTTTTGATGCAGTAGTGTTTGTTCTACCGAGCAAGTTTTTCGACAAAAATTGTTTACCACACAATAGCAATTACACCAATTTTAAAAACTAACTTTTTAAAAATCTTGCAGACACTACTGCGCACACAAACATTCATGCAGGATTTTTTTAACTGTAATAATTCTTGTTCTCATATTTTCTGATTGACTCTTTTATAATCTTCTTAATATTTACAACTGGTTTATGACTAATATTTTGTTTTTTTATTTTTTTATATTAATATAAGCCATTCTTATAGGTACAATTGTTAACAAAAAGTCTATTGTAGATATCCTTTCTAAATTTAGATCAGACAACTAAATCTTTTTGCTCGGGCATAAGACACACATCCCTTACTTTATCAAATCTAGAAAGTTTACCATTATTTTCGTGCTATTACATAAATTATTTTGTCTAACACCAAATTTGCATGAAGATTTTTAGTTGCGACTTGATATACATATTTTTTTAAGTCAATAACTATTTATGTAATAAGCTAGATTGATAACCCAACGCATTTATAGTTATTCAAATATTGTAAAAACTTTTATTGTTCGTATTTTGTAAGTGACGGAAACCTTTAAGCCGGTTAAACTTGAAATTATTGTATTTTAAAAATATTTGTTGTTGTTGGAAATAAAACTCAAACAAATATTTTGTTTAACAAATCGTCTGAACTGCAGTGGCTTCGAAATCGACGTCACGTGTTCAAAACGTAGACAGAACAATTCATAACTTAAATAAATACAAAAGTTTTCACACCGGATGTTTTTGTGCATCGTGTAGTTGGTTCTGGGGTTGTTAGACCATGACCAGAGTTTGGAAATTACTGACATTTCGTTTACAACGGCGGCGGATATCTTCAGAAGGAAATTTAAAAATTAAGTGACTGTTCCGTACGTTTTTGTTTTTATTCTTGTGGGTGTGTGGTGGTGGTGATTGGGGGGGGGGCGTTGTTGACGTCACCTGGTTATTTGCTAACGTAATTGGGCTAACTGCTGATGTAAATCGGGTGGTTGTAGGTAACATTTCGGCATTTGCTGACGTAACTCGCTTTTTCACTGCCTAGCGGTCTGTTTTTTGCCCCTTAGAGCGGTGAACTAAGATTTTAATAAATTGAATCTATTGTCCCTGTTGAAGTTATTTTTATATTTATAAATTTCATATTCATATTCACGCCCCGCAGCGCGGCCAGTACGGTCGTGTCTTCACCCGCAAGAAACATTTCGCATCCGAGACATTCACACCCCGCAAACATTCACGCCCCGCAGCGCGGCCAATACGGTCGTGTCTTAACCCGCATACATTAGCATATACGCATCGCAGCGCGGCCAATACGGTCGTGCCTTAACCCGTATACATTCACGCGTATTCAACACCCCGCAAGCATTCACGCCCCGCAGCGCGGCCAGTTCGGTCGTGTCTTAACCCGCATAAATACACGCATCGCAGCTCGGCCAATTTGGTCGTGTCTCAACATCCCGCAGATACCAGATCCGCAACGCAGAGGTGGCCACCTTGGAATCGCCGACGAAGCCGAAGCCGAAGCCGATTCAGATGAGCGATTTGGCAATTCATTGGTTGATATCGGTAGCCGCCCCCATCCGCTAACGCGACGGACGTTTAAGGGACGATTTTGGCCTTATCGGCTGACCTTCCAATACGGGCCGTACTACGTTTCCACACCGTTTCACGAGAGCGGCTGTTTACATGCCATACCTTCCATTTTTTGGTCCTTACGAGCCGGATCGGTATAGTATTACACACCGCACCACGAGAGCGGCTATTTACACGCCTGCCTCTCCATTTTTTTGATATACATTTCGTAAATATTTTTTTAAGTCAATAACTATTTATGTAATAAGCTAGATTGATAACCCAACGCATTTATAGTTATTCAAATATTGTAAAAACTTTTATTGTTCATATTTTGTAAGTGACTGAAACCTTTAAGCCGGTTAAACTTGAAATTATTGTATTTTAAAAATATTTGTTGTTGTTGGAAATAAAACTCAAACAAATATTTTGTTTAACAAATCGTCTGAACTGCAGTGGCTTCGAAATCGACGTCAAATGTTGAAAACGTAGACAGAACAATGCATAACTTAAATAAATACAAAGGTTTTCACACTGGGTGTTTTTGTGGATCGTGTAGTTGGTTCTGGGGTTGTTAGACCATGACCAGAGTTTGGAAATTATTGCCATTTCGTTTACAATGGCGGTGGATATCTTTAGAAGGAAATTTAAAAATTAAGTGACTGTTCCGTACGTTTTTGTTTTTATTCTTGTGGGTGTGTGGTGGTGCTGATTGGGGGGGGGGGGCGTTGTTGACGTCACCTAGTTATTTGCTAACGTAATTGGGCTAACTGCTGATGTAAATCGGGTCGTTGTAGGTAACATTTCGGCATTTGCTGACGTAACTCGCTTTTTCACTGCCTAGCGGTCTGTTTTTTGCCCCTTAGGGGGGTGAACTAAGATTTTAATAAATTGAATCTATTGTCCCTGTTGAAGTTATCTTTATATTTATAAATTTCCACCTCCTCTCTGTATAGTCTCATGTAATATTTCTTACATTTAGACAAAACCTGTGTTTTCCCCAACTCTATCTCGTGATCAGGATTTTCTAAATCATGTTCAGCAACAGCTCTATTGGCGTAGGTGCCCTTATTGTTGGTGGTAATCGTACCGCCCCTACTCCCAATGTAACCTGATTACGGCAAAAATGTACCCAGTATACCTATCACACCACTTGACCAAAACCCACACCACACAGAGGTTTCTTAGTATATAGATGCATTGCACGCTCCTGGATTATTCGAGGATTTTTATTGGCTCAAGTGAAAGTGGGCTTTGTCACTAAAATGTATCTTTTTTCGGAAATTTCAGTTATTGATTCAATTGGATTTATACGCGTGATTATAAACATCTATGTGCAAAATTCGATGTAACGAAGTTGTCGGAACCTTTAATTGTTACGAACTTCGGCAAATCGATTTTCCAGGGCTCATAGTGACACTGTCTTTCACCTAGGAGATTTTACCGTTTTCACTGAACCACTCGTGTCATACCTTCTCATCGCATAAAGTTTTCAGACTGTCTTTGTGGCACTTTCACTGCTTTGGTAAAATGTTTTTAAATTACAACACGACCAAAACCAAACTTTTGAAATTCAAATTTTCAAATTAATTGAACTAATAATAAATAACAAAATTAATAAGAACAATTTTAAACCAATAAAATTCTGCCCGATTCAGTGCCTTTTATAAAACACAATTTATAAATACGAATTAAAAATATTTAAAATCAATGACTCTCTCTCTCTCTCTCTCTCTCTCTCTCTATATATATATATATATATATATATATATATATATATATATATAGAGAGAGAGAGAGAGAGAGAGAAGAGAGAGAGGAGAAAGAGAGCGAATGAAAGACTTTTTGCTTCAAGTAGATATACACATGTTTTGTTTCTCAAATTTAATCCTTATAGGAGACAAAATGCAAGGGTAAGTTTATTCATGTGAGAGAAGCCACATGTAATTTATACTATATAAATAAAAAAAAACATTTATGTTTGAATAAAGTAGGTTTTTTAGATCAAATCATATAAAACTGCCAAGCGAAGTGTTTTGCAAAAATAATGTGATGAGGGTATTTAATTTCTTATTAACAAAAAAATATTTCTTATATAAAAAAATATATCTTTTTGTTTTAACTGATAATTACAAAAAATTTCTTGTTTATTCCATTAAACGACCTAAATACCAAGTAGCGAGTCATCTAACAATTAGACCAAAGAAAGTACGTGAAAGCCACGTTCCAGAAAGTTTTTGATAGCTGCAGTCGGATAATAGCAATCAGTTTACTAAGGCAGTTTTCCTATAAATAAAACTAAAGCAGCTTTCTAAAGTCTAGTTTGGCTTGATTTTGAACTTTTTTTTTTTAATTTAAAATATTGCCAGATCAACAAACATTTTTGTTATACATAGCATTGGTAATAGAAATGTTAATATAACACTAAACAAAACTTGTGTGACAAAATAATGGTCACAATAATTTAACTTGTTGGTATTGGCTTATTCGTTAATAGGATTTGTTAGCACTATATCCTGGGGTAATTTGCGTTGAAGCCTGGTATGAATGTTCGTTTTAAAGAGTTCATAATGAACCGCGCCATTACAAGCACTTGATTAATTTTTCCGCACATCTTTTAGCAAACTGATCGACGGGTAGGATGCCTAGCTCTTCGTGTAGCTGAGTGTTACGTATATACCATGGTGCGTTTACAGCAATTCTTAACACCTCGTTTTGAAAGCGTTGAATTTTTTGCAAGTGTGTTTTCGATGTATTGCACCACACTGGTGATGCGTATAATATAAGAGGTCGTAGTAAGGTTTTATACAATAAAACTGTGCATTTAATTTTGAGACTAGACTTGCGATTAATGAGCGGGTATAGCTGCTTTAATCTAGTGTATCCTTGGGTAAGTTTTTGGTTTATGTGGTATTTCCAACTTAAACGGGTATCGAGATATACCCTAGGTATTTGATTGCACCATCATTCGGATTCCAACAAATTGCGGTATTGTCAATGCGTAAACAAGGAGGATTATTGATTCTTCGCAAAGTGAAGATTTTGCTTGGCATTTGTCGGGGTTTATGGTGATGTTCCAGAGTTTGTACCAGGAAGATAACTTGTTAATTGCATTCTGCAGCATCGCAATTGCTTCAATAAGATTGTCCGCTTGGGTAAATACGGCAGTGTCGTCCGCAAAGGTAGCAATTGTTGCATTAAGCGCAGGTAGGTCAGAAGTAAATATGTTGAAAAGCACTGGGCCCAGAATACTTCCTTGTGGGACTCCTGCTCGGCACATTTTGGTTTCGGACAGTGTTGTGTTAACTTTAACTGCAAAGGTTCTATTGTCTAGAAAGGAGAAAATAAGTGCTTTAAGGTATACAGGCATGGCTATGTCTAGGATCTTTTTTTTAAGGCCTTCGATCCACACCTTGTCGAATGCCTGTGCTATGTCAAGAAAAACTGCTGTAGTGTAATGTTTGTTATGAAATCCGAGTTCGATAAGCTCGCTGATTCTTTGTAGTTGATGGCTTGTTGAATGGCCTTTTCTAAAGCCAAATTGAAATTTAGACAAGATGTTGAGATTTTCAATGTGTTCTAGCAAGCGGTTATAAGCAATTTTTTCAAGAATTTTTGATAACGACGTTAACAGACTTATGGGTCTGTAACTGCTTATTTTGTTTTTTCCTGGTTTTCTGAACATTAGAATGTGCGCAAGTTTCCAGGACTCTGGAAAGTACTCTAGTCTCATGCAGGCATTGTAGGTAGTACATAGATAAGCTATAGCCATCAATGTGAGGTGTTTAAGAATTGTATTGGTGATCAAGTCGTGGCCAGGAGATTTCCTTTCGGGGAGCTTTTCGATAATATCCTTCAGTTCGTTAGGTGAAGTTGATTGAATTTCATCTGGAATTGGCACCCTTCGTTCAATATCGTTTATGATTTGTGTGTTGTGAGTGGGCGTGCAAGTGATTGCAGGTGTGAATGTGTTTTCAAGATGATCAGCAAAGGCAGCTGCTTTTTCGGAGTCGGAAGTGTAAGTGACATTATCAGATACAGATGATAGCGTTGGCAATTCTTCTTTTTGATTTAGAATTTTTCTAGTTGTTTTCCAAAGGCCCCAATCTCCTGGGCTGAAATCTGCTATGTGTTTTTGATATGTATTAATTCGTAGGCTGTCCAGTTCTCTTTTAATTTGGTGCGTTAGGTTGTTTAATTTATTTTTAAGTTGAGGGTTCCTGTTTCTCTGCCATTCACGCCGAAGCTGGCTTTTGTTTTTGATTAAGTTAATGATGTATCTGGGGGGATAATTGTAATTTGTCGGATGAGTCCATCTAGTGGTTGTACAAGCTAATTTAGCACTATCTTGAATTGTTGATGTAAAGTGGTCCACGGCCGCATCAATGTCTTTGGTTGTTAGTAATCGTGTTGGGCAGTGGAGTTTATTATTGAGCTGAGTTTGAAATACGTTCCAATCGATTTTGCTATTCATTAATTTTGGAGTAGATTGTTTAATGATTAATGTGGTGGTGAATGACACCAATACTGGGAGATGATCAGAATTTAGTTCTGGAATGACACTTTGAAAGATAGGTTTACCAAAGTTTTTCAGGAGAACAATATCGAGTATGTCAGGCTGGCGGTCTTCTCGGTACGGGTAATAAATGTAATCGTCAGGTGCCAAAATTTGGAAGGTGTTTGCTATGGCAAGATTTTCCAGTGTAGTACCTTCGGGGTTTGTGGCTCTGCATCCCCACAGGGTATTTTTAGAATTCATATCTCCTAAAACTAGTACTGATTCAGTAGTGTCAAAAATTCTTTTTATATCTTCCTCAGCAATTCTTGTGTTTGGCTGCCTGTAGACAGAAGCAATTATTACACTACTCTGATCATCGAGTTTAACCCTTATTGAGGTAAATTCAATTTTTAAGTTAACAATTTCTGGAAGTTGAATGTGTTCATATTTCGTTTTAATAATGATCGCTACGCCACCAGCTGCTACTCTGGAGTTTCGATCCTTGCGATAGATATGATAACCTGGGATTCGAAATTTTATGGTCTCATCAAGATGCGTTTCTGATATGCAGGCGATGTCCACATTGTATCTCGCTAAAAGGCAATAAATAGAGAGCGCTGATTGTTGATTCCATTTGCATTCCAGTTAAGGATGGTTAAACTTTGTATTGGTTTGCTTTGGTTAAGGTCCATTGATAAGCATTGGTAAGAGTGCTAATAATGAATGTTTTAATTTGGCTAAGGTACGGCGTAATAAGATTAAGGAGAGTTTGAATGAGATTGTCGGGTAATGCTGATGGAGTGGATGAGGAGGTAATATTGTTGTTCTGGGCGAGTCCGCTTTTAAGCTTATCTGCAAAGGTCTGTGTGTTATTGATGTACGAGTTTCTAGGTTGGGCTCGAGTCCGTTGTTTTAGTAGTGTAATATGGTGTGAACAGCCACGATAGTTTGCGCTGTGGTTGCCTCCACAGTTAGCACACTTTGGTGGTTCGTTTGGCCTCTTTGACATTCGTAATGTAGATGATTACCAGCACATTTTACGCAAACTGGTTTTAGACTGCAATAATTTTTAGTATGGCCATACTGTTGACATCTGTAACACTGAGGTATATTCTTGGATTTTCTTCTAGGTTCAACAGTAACTACGGAGTGAAAAATTGCTTTTAGTGAATATATACGTTTCGCTTGCTCGTTATTGATTAGCTCTAGTGGACAAACAGGTAGAGGTTTTCTATCTCTGGTGTACAATCGTGTTACCTTTGTCACAGGCACCTGACTAGCTAGTTCAGTTTTGATTTCCTCATCTGTCAGAGAAAGTGGAAAATTTTTATTACTACGGAAATTGGTTTGTCATTTGGGTTTTGGTAAGTATGATGTTGGATTTGATTTTCTGTAAAATGTTTGGTTAATTTTCGAAAATCTTCGTCTTTTGTTAAATTGATTCGTAATGTGGTTGTGTTATACGTTGTTGTGAAGGTCCAGCAGCTAGTTTTTGTATGTCTTCAATTAAGGCTTTATGATTTAAGGTGTTTGGTAAGTAGATAGGTGGGACTTTGATGGTTGGTATGTTATGAGTTTCTGGCTGTGATTGTGTTTTATCGGACACGTTTGAGTCATTTTTGTTGGAAGATTCGCCATCAGCTAATGTATTTTCCAAATGTGCTGGTAGATAGAATTTATTACTGATTAATACATCTTGGGTGGTCTATGCATATCGTTTTTGGACTTCATTAACGGGCGGTGTTAAACTGTCCATTTCGCGTTTGTTAAGCGCTTGATAATCCATTTTTAATTCATTTACCGAGATTGTATTAGTTTTGTTGAGAATAAGTAAAATAAAATTTACTTACAATATTAGCTACGGATAGCTTTAAGGTCAAGCGTATCGCACTGATATCAGGCAGGCCAAGGAACGTCTGCACTGTAACACTGCTCGTACTCGACTTTGATTTTGAACGTATATCTCGATTATATGTATGTAGTGTCTACTTTATTTTTATAATATTTCTCCTTACAATTTATAGTCTCGATATTTTTAGAACTTTTTGCGCTCTTTCCAATGTTTCTGCTCGGCGAGTGTGCTTTTTTACACTTTTTATTAATACTTTTTTGTAGTTTATGGTATTATTTTATCGGATTTTAGTACTAAAAATATTTTTGATACAGAAATAGTAATAATAATAATATATTGTATAGTGGATGGTTATTAATTGGTGTCAATATGAAGATATAAGATATTAAAAAATCTTTTTTGGCATTTTTCCGTGAATTTTAAGCATCCCATACTTTTACAATTAGAATATATGTAAACATGTTTTTTATTAATTAATAGAGAGCCTTTATATTTTGTTTTATAGGCTACGCATAGATTAACCAAAAATTAATTCCAAATAATTGATGTAGCATATGAACTGCAAATTAGAAAAAAAATAATAGACAGGGATTGAATTATAGGAGAAAAATCGCGGATATAAAATATCTTTTAATAATACTTTAGTCAGCAATATAAAAACATTTAAAATAAAACAACATACGAAATACTGAAATCTAAAAGCAAGAAAGTAATACAAAAAGTATTTTTATTTATAACATTAATTGTTAGAACAAGTTAAACGAATTTTCCTATCACTCGAGACATATGTGAGCTGCTCGATATCTATTGTGAACTGGCGTGTGCTATGTGCGATCTGACATTTGCAACATACAGTTTGACATTTTTGGCGGCATACGTACTCGGAACGTTTTGTCATAAGGATGCTATTCGTTTTGTTGTCATTAAGTTGAAAATTTTCTCTCGGAAAAAATGGAATTAACTCGTAAACATTATTGTGCTATGATTATTTACGACCTTCGACGTGGAATTATCTCAACAACAGTGAATCAATCAACTCATTTAGACTTTTGGTGATGAAACCCCACACAGAGTTACTGTATATCGTTGGTTCAATGAATTTAATACCGGTCGTAGTTCGCTGACGGATGAATTTAAAGATGGCCGCCCAAAATCGGCTAGTAAACACCGATGCCGTGCACAAACCGATAGAGATCGGATTTTAGGTAAAATAAAATAAGCCGAAAAGAAAATAAAAAGTTAGTTAGGTAAAATTAAAGACACAAATAAGATACAAAAAGGTAAACTAGGTAAAAAAGTTCAAATAAATTTTGCGCAGATTTGTTCTGTTATCTGTTAAAAAGGTGAATATTTTAATACATACAAAAATTAGATATATAAACCATACAAAACATGAAAACAACAAAAGGAAATTGCGTGTATTGAGTCGTTTCAAAAAATGGATAATCAACATTTCTTGGTTGGGTATCACTGCACTAAAAATTTGACAAAACAACTTTTTACTATCAGTGGTTAAATTTTCGCCTAATTTACACCATAACCGATATTTCACGGAAACAATTTTTTTCTCTGCTGGCACCTTCAATAATTTGTGCACATGACAAACACTCGATTTGAACTGATATATTTAATTGATCCAAAAAGTATGGGTACAGTTAAATAACTATCCATTAAAACTTTCTTAGTCAGA
This sequence comes from Sinelater perroti, assembly GCA_036346155.1. Lineage (NCBI taxonomy): Eukaryota > Metazoa > Arthropoda > Insecta > Coleoptera > Elateridae > Sinelater > Sinelater perroti. The sequence continues at coordinate 20,312,850 of JARFIY010000359.1, read as the reverse complement.
TAATAGTGAATTCATAGTAGCTGGAAATTTTAAGATTTTCAAATAACAATTACTTTTAAATCGCCATTTCTGTACTCTGAAAACACTTTTGCTTCCGCTTACGCTACCTGGCCTAATGAGTTATTATTGCATTTTTCTGTAAATAATGTAAAAGTTGCTTTAAAATTGTGGAAAACTCTAAAATAAGTAGTTATTAGGTAAAAGCGCCCTAAAAAGGCAATTAAAAAGAATAAAACCAAATAAGGAAAAATTATTTGCAAGCTACTGAAAAAGGTAAAAAGTTAGGTAAATAGGTAAATACCTAAAATCTGGTCTCTGCTGATAAAGTAAATTCGTCACGTGATTTATCGTAAAATTTAGGCGTCCTTAATGCGACTAGCATACATTTGACATTGCAGGAACATTTAACTTTAAAAAAGCTGTATGCGCGTTGGATTCGCCGAGGATAACGATTTTCGATGCCGAAAGAGGCGGTTGATGCTTTCAAAACCCATGTTTCAGAGATACCTGATTCACTGTGGAAAAATTTGGTTTCAGCGTGTGCAACAACCTATTGATCGTTAGCGAAAGTATTTTGAAAAACAATAAAAAAGTTTCCAACATTGAACATTTGTTTTTCTTAGCTTTTCGCAATAGATATCGAGCAATCCACGTACAAAACTATTAATTATTATTAATTTAAAATGTATTGAATTTATCAGCAAGTAAACGTTTAGTTTATTTGTGGTTACCCGGACTCGCTTCGGCGGTACATATACTAAAATTGGAACGATACAGAGAAGATTAGCATGGCCTTGCGCAAGGATGACACGCAAAATTGTAAAGCGTCCCACATTTTTGAAAACCACCAAAAGGTTCAAACGACCACAGCAGTATAATTCACCTATTCGGTTAGCGAACAATACCTGAGCAGAAATGACCACGAAACAGCTTCAGCATTCTCTAGTTACTTAACTGAAGTATTTAAACCATTTTCTCCTAAGATTACTGAGGATCTTGAAAATGTAATTTTGGATAATCTGCAAGCACCATTTCAAATGACCCCACCTACTAAACTATTTAAATTTGGTGAAATTAAAACCATAATACTAAAAGATCTAAATACCCATAAAGCACCAGGTTACGACTTGATAACGAAAAAAGTGCTTAGGAAACTACCTATATAACCTATTTATTTAATGCAGTCTTGCGGCTTCAGTACTTTTCAAAACAATGGAAAGTAGCCACGATCATAGTAATACCCAAACCTGGAAAGCCCATTGAAGATGTGAAATCCTACAGGTCCATTAGTTTGCTGCCAGTCTTATCAAATGTCCTAGAAAAACTACTACTCCAAAAACTAATACCAGTGCTCATTGCTAACAATCGAATAACTGATCATCAGTTTGGTTTTCGAATACAACATTTCACAATTGAGCAAGTACATCGAGTAGCAAACACAATTGTTAAAGACTTTGAAAACAAATGCTACTGTTCAGAGGTTTTTCTTGACGTCAAACAGGCCTTTGATAAGGTTTGCTACGAGGGTTTACTTTAGAAAATTAAAAGTGTGCTGTCACCAGATCTCTACCAAATACTTAAGTTATAAGTTACTGACAGAAACTTTCTTGTAAAATTTGGTGAATCTCAAACATTTTTACAACCAATCAATGCAAGAGTTCCACATGTCAGCGTATCCGGTTTTGCATCTACTACTCTTCACTTCAGATCTTCCCATATTAGAAACATCCGTCGCTACTTTCTCCACATGCCAATCCAAACATAGCATCCGTACAGCTGCAAAACCACTTGAACAGTTTGAACACTGGTGTAAGAAATAGCGCATCCAAGTGAACGAGACCAAGTCAACATATGTTACATTTACAACCAAAAGGGAACTTGCTCTTCAATCCAGTTAAACACCCAGCAGATACCTCAAACAGAAGACGTCAAATACCTAGGAATCCACCAGGATAGACGCCTGACTGGGAAAAACACATCTGGATGAAAGCAGTTAAGTAGTAAAATACAAAAAATCTCAGTTGTCACTTGCCATTTATATAAAACTATTATTAAACCAATATAGTCATATGGTATGTAGCTGTATGGTAGAGCTAGCACTTCAAACATTAACATACTAAGACGTTTTTAGTCCAAAGTACTTCGATGTATAGTAGACGCACCGTGGTATGTTCTCAATTAAGTTATACGCAATGATCTGGACATTCCATCAATCAATACAGAAATAAAAAATTTAGTATGCGCTATAAAAACAGGCTTAGTACCCATCCGAACTCTCTGGTGAACCATCTAATGGAAGAAATCCCTGAAGAGCCACGAAAATTTGGGAAACGATTTAAGTTCGCGGATTTACTATCAAGATTTGTGTAATGCGCACAATATGTGCTGTGCAGTGCACATGAGTACTATAGAGCAGACTAATGGTATTTTTAGATTTTTAGGATTAAGCAATTGACATATCGTTAAAGTTTACCTAGGGAATACTTGATGAGTTATTTCCGACATGTCAACTTCCAAAAGCGGAAGTGATAAAAAATGTTTGTTCCATAATGGCAAGGGGTTCGAAAGAACTCGATTGCAAAAATCATATTTCTTTCAGTCAGTTTTCACGAGTTAACAGTAATTTGGCGGCCGGCGAAATCCCGGCGGAAAAACTAACTCTGTAATTGCAACTCGGTATTGTCAATAATATGGGTTTAACTTGGTAAATGTTAATGCAATGTTTGGTGATATACTATTTCAACACTTATGGCTATGTGATCATTTAAAATAACTTATGTGTTATCAAACTAACTTTTCGGATGTCAAAATAACGTTTGCTTTGTCATGTCATTTTTGGGTTGAATAATCTGTTAAAATGAATTACAGTGTGTTGCAAATTTGTAATATACCGTTCGTCGTTTTATTCAACTTTTTAATAACACACACTTATATTGTTATTTAATTTATAGCAATAGCTATGAATAGTTTTAAAATTCTTTAATACCGATTTATAATGTCCCACGTTCCAGATGGAGGAAAAATAAGCTGATGCAGTTAAAAATTTATATGTACAAAATTCCGGAGTATCTGTGGAACATTGTTCCACATTCCAACTTTGTTATTTTTTTTTCTGAAAATGTAGTAGTACTTTAAATAAAATGTACCCGATAGCATATTTCTCTTACGGATGTATGGAGTATGGAGGTACATAAAAAGTGGAGCGGGATTTCACAGACACGCTCGAGCAATTTTTGCTGCGTGGGTGATGTAAGAATTAAACTTAATTTTGTCCATGTCAGGTTTTTGCAATTCTTTCAATCATGCGTTGAAGTTGCTTGAAGTAATGTTCTGAAGATTGTTTTGTTTGAAGTTGTGTTTTCCCCAATTGTATTGTTTATGACATTTTGTTCCTAATAGTGACGTAAAAGTGCCGTTTCCATCTCTCATTAAGAGAGAATTCAGAAAGACGTTGATGTGGCAAGAGAATAGTAACGAAGAGGCAGTTTCGTACGATACGGACGGTTAATCAACACATTTACTTAGTTTTGACACATACTATAGCACGTGCACTCAATCAGATATAGATTCGTTTACAATTAACAAGCGATAGTTGTCCTGAACGGTGCTGCTTTTCGAAATTCAAATCACCGTTGTAGAAACAATTGAACCAAAGTTACTTTATGCCTCTGTTAGTGGGATCTTTCCTAAATGCAGCATTAATGCAAAGATTTAGTTCTGTTACGTTTAGTGTCAATTTTAACTCGAATAATAAACAGTTGTGTACAAGAGATCTTATTGAAGGCACTGCGGAACTTATGGATATCAGGTGAGCATAATATTGGCATGTGGTGTAAAGGTAATCAATGGTATCTAGAATGTACCACGTAAATTTGGTCAATAGCTTCCATAAGAACGTGTTGAATATAAATTACTTTTCTAGTAGCCTAGTAAGAAGTGTAGGTACGAGCAGAGTAGAAAGTCTAGAAATGACATGACTTAAAGGATAGAAGTGGCGCTGAATAATTATCAACATTTTGAAGATTTGTATGTACTTGCTTAATCCTATGGCCTTTTTACCACTTCGGGTGTAAGGCCGTTGGAGTTGGGTAACTGTGTTTTTCGTTTGCATATCTCTTTCAATTTTTTCTGTCTTGTGCCTTCTCTTTCACTTCATGCCACTGAATATTACGTATTTCTGCTGTACTTTTCACACTTTCTTTTCGGCCTTTCTTTCTTCTTCTTTTATAAGTTTTTGCTTCACTCTTACCGTTTTTTCTTTCTTCATCCTCATTACGCATCTGAACCATACTGTTGTCCTTAGGTACTTAAATTTGTTAAGTTGTTACAACGTTGTTCCTTCCAATTTTATCGGATGAATTTTTTTGCCTACTTTTTAACATCCTTTTCGTTTTGAGTTTGTTGATCAAGTTAATTGATTTTAAGCTGATATTATAAATATTTAAGATCTTGTTTATTGCCGTTTTTTTTTACAGTGATGACCATATCTTCCGTGTATAACAATTCTGAAATATTTTTACTTCTAACTTCCAATATTCGTCCTTTATGTTGTTTTACTCGTTTTTTACCTTTCTGATAGCTTTACCCAAAATTATTGTAAACATTAAAGGGCTTAAGATGCATCTTTGTTTTGCTCCTTTTATTGTTTCCAACATTTGTGAATTCTCATGTTTAAATCTGACAAAATTCTTAGTCTGTCTATATAAAAGCTTTTACTCCTTCTATTGTTTATTTATTTTACTTTTTATTATTTTATTATTTTTTTTCTTCTATAATTTTCTATATGTCTGTTCTATTTACTATGTTAGGGTTTTCTAAGTCATAAAAACAGAGCGGAATTTGTATAATGAAATTTACGTCTGTCATTTCTTTATTATTTCTAAATTCCATATTGTGAGTCCTCTAAAGTCCTTTACATTTTATCTCATAATCTCATTTCTAGTATTCTTTTATATATTTTTCCAGTTGTGCTTAAAAGGGTAATTTCCTAATTATTACAGCTCTTTATATTGCCTATTTTATGAATTGATTGGGTTTGTTACTCCTATTTGCCAGTATTGTGGGACCTTTTCTGTGCTCAATGTCTTATTCCTGTTTTTTCTCTTTTCCTGTTTTTCTCTTTTCCTGTTTTTATTACGTCTGTTACGGCCAAAAGTGGACTGTATCGTAATTTTAAATTTAAACAAAGAAACTTCAATCAAAATACAAAACTGGAACACTCACCTTTTTGGAAGCGGCGCTCTCCTGCATAAATCGGTTCCCTGTGCTGTAATCCTAGGGGATACAGGAAGAGGAAATAAGGGTGTGGATAAGAAGATAGGACAAGTTACCCCAATCTTTACAGCGGATTCGATTGAAAGCGTCTTTCCTAATGCAACAAGGTTCCTTCTTGGTTCATCGCCTGCTCAGATACAAAGAAACCGAACCGAGTCTTTCCACCAGCAAAATTTTAACTCCCGAAATGCAATCGGCCAACAAAACGACCTCCGGGAAGAGGTTGATCTGGTCGGCAAAATATTGAATCCCGCAATAAAATTAGCCTTCAACAACGGCCACCGGATGTGGAAAGTCTTGCCGCCAAACAAAACACGCGACGAACTGTCGGTCAAAGCGGCATCGGACACGGAAAATTTAATACCGGTAGCCCGCTTTCTAAACCATCACAACTAATTTCAAAAAGAAGCGAGCGAAAAAGCGAAGAGCTAGGCAGGGCTCGAGCCCGCGGCCGCAACCGCTTTATATATATCAGCGCACCGCGCACGCGGGCAACTTGGCCACTGCTATCTTAAATCAAAACTAAAGCGCCTTACAGCAGGGTGTCAAAAGACGGCCGGCTTTAATTTAAAATCCAAATAAAGTAATTGAAGATTGGCACGAATAACGTAAGTTACTACTTTATCATATCCTGAGGCTTTTTCCATCTTTATTTTTTAATGACCTCTTCTATTACTTCTATAGTTAAATTGTCTTCTTGTAGCTAGCTTTTTATGTTAAAACCAATAGTATTATTTTCTTTTTTTTTTCTTTTTTCCTTTATGTTCTTTTCTAGGCACGTTATGTCTGATCTTTCTAATATTTTTTAAAACTATTGTCTCCATTTTTCATGATGTCTTTTTCTTATGTGAAACTTTCCTTTCTTTTTGATATTTGGAAGTACAATAGTTTTTGTTTTTCTCGCATTTCCGATAGCCTCAAAAAATTATTATTGATTTTTTTATTTAATGTTTTCTTCATTTTGTTTCCAAATTCTATCCAAGTTTATTTCATCTTTATATTTTTCATAGTTTGTATATTTTTCAGATATGTTTTCCAAGCTTGTTTTTTCCTTTTTATTGCGTTTTTTTTTATCTCAGACCACCAGTGCGTTCTTCTGACTCGACTAGTTACAATTCCTCATATTTTTCTGCTGTTGTTATAATGCTTTCTTTGAAGTTTTACCGCACTGTCAGTAAAATAACTAACAATAAGTAGTTTAAGTAAATTTACACTTGTTGTTCACTACTGTGGAGAGTAAAAACGTTACAATATTAATCGTACTCGATCTAATAATGTTTTTACAGCCGTTGTTTTTACTTAGATGGTGATTCAACTGCCTGTGAAGGTATCGGTCTATATACGTGCATTTTTTGTATACAGTGTGTTTTAAAAGCAACTATTATAAAGTTCAGTTCTATAGTAAACTGTGTACCGGGGTGTATCAAATTAAGTTGTTTAAAAAACTGCATTGGCAAAAACTGCACTGGCGTCTTGGTGTGGCAGCCTTTTCGCCCTTGAACCGCTTGTGTATAGTGGCGGCATGCTGGTGGCTTTGATATCTGCCGCCACGTTTTGCTATCGCACACAAAACGGCATATGGGCTTTTGCTCAGCCGGCAAGTCTGCATACGCCGTAGGCGGCTCCCTTTGAGACGAAAAGTGCTGTCGAATTAAGATTTCCCGCAAATGACCTACCGTTAAGCCAGGAGCGAAGCCCGGCGACATACTCGATCCGCAACGCGGCCAATTCGGTCGTGTTTAACCAACCCGCAAGACATATTCGACCCGCAACGCGGCCAATTCGGTCGTGTTTATTTTACCGGCATTTAACCATCCCGCAAGACTTTCGCATCGCATCCCGGCCAGTGCGGTCGTGTTCCAGGCACGAAGACATCGCAACAAGGTGGCCACCGTGAAACCAACGCCGCCGAAGCCGAAGCCTATTACAGGTGAGCGATTTGGCAATTACTCATCGGTTGATATCGGTAGCCGCCCCCATCCGCTTTCGCGCCGGCCGTTTAAGGGACGTTTTGAGCTTCAGCGTTTTACTTTTCAAAACGGGCCGTACTTAGTTCCCCACACCGCACCACGAGGGCACGGCTATTTACACGCCTGCCTCTCCACGTCTACTTACCTTGTTTTCATATCACAAACGTGTTATTGACATATTTATCCATATTGAGGATTTTAATGGTGTTGTATTGGTGGCGATCTCTTCAAATTGAATATTGAGTGTGTTTAGTATTGTTACTCCGTGTTTTTTTTGTAATAAACACCTTGCGAAAAAAAGTAGCTGGACGTAAGTCATTGTTGAAAGAGCTGTAAGATATTATTAGAAAAAATTTGCTTTAGGTGATCCAGGGCAACTTAAATCTAAACTTTAGAAAAACAGGAATGTTATATCAAAATTAATGCTTCTATAGCTGGATGTCTTAAAGGTGATTGCCAAATTGTCTAGAATTCTTGATGTAACTGCAGGTAAATCCAATATATAATTGTAGTATGCTAAACAAATATTTAGACAGTTTGTAAATATAGGCACCAGTGGAACTGTCAATAAATCGCCGTAGTACAGCATCTTTGCGGATTTTGGAGAGCCCGTATATTCTTGGGGACAGCGATTCTGATATTTTTTTTTAACACAATCGCCAGAAAAGAACTTTTTATTCGTTCGCTTGTGTCAAGTAGTATTCGTGATGTGAGATCGCGTTTGAGAATCGAGAAGTTCGTTTATATTCTTAGCTATTTTTAAATTTTGCCCTGGGTAGGTTCTTCTTAGGTAGCTTAGTAAGGCGCAAGATACGTAAAGTCTTGATCAGAACTCCTTGCACTTCATCCACTGGACGGTTTTATACAGATACTTCTATATTAGCTATGATGTCCTCAACTGAAATGAATGTAGGTGCTACCTCAAACTTATCTCCTTTAATGATGACACTGACGGTTTTCTAGTTAGATTTATGTTTAGAAAGGCCAATTGTTGATTACTTACAACCCAATTGTAAAAAGGCGCTTTTTTTCTATAAACGTTGATACTTATAATATTGTCTACTGACGGCAGCGACTCTGTATTTTTTAGCAGAATCGAATGTATCCCGTTCTTTTTTGTAAATTTTGCTAGCCACATTAAAATATATTTAGTTTTAGAATCTATAAAAATGCAATCAAACCGAATAATTAGCTGTAGCTGATCATGACTGAGAAAATTCTAACCACGTAATAGAGTTCAGGCAACCAAAAGTTTTGTCCAAATGTAGGACAGTAATTTAATTTTAGAATATTCTGGATCAAAAGTAAAGATTATGTTGAAAAAACTTGTTGCTTTGCCGTCCGTTTTTAGAATGCCCGAGAGGGGATAATTTTAATTTTATGTTTTTGTGTTAATTTACTTTTGTTATCCTTTAAATAAGAATATTTTAGCTCCGTCGGCTAAAAGTATATTATTTTTTCCAGCTGTTGTGGGCTGTGCACTGATGGAGCCAAGTTTATGCCATTGTGCTTACGTTTTGAAGATGGCCTTCAGTATAACAGCTGGATTTACAAAAAAACCTTTGCAGCCCATCAACTTTCAAGTAATTCATGATAAAGCTGTAAATATTGTAACTTTATTATAATCAGAATTCAGAAACTTGAGATTTTTAAAACGTCTTTGTGGAGAAATAAGTGACTTTCATACTACCCTGGTTTCTTATACAAAATTGAGGTAGATCTCGCGTGACAAAAGATTGTTTAAAGTAAGGGGGAGAATACAACTTTTTCAGAAACCATCCTTCTCAAATATCTTCAAAGTAATACCTAATTTAGATTGGCTCTAATGTCTTGTATACTTATCAGACTTTGTTAAGTTAATAAAGTTGAAATAACATGTACATTAGTTACTTTCGTTAACATTGGGTATGAAAGACACATTTTGTGTGCTCTAATAAATTTCAACACTAAATTTTTAGACATACATGTAATAGAAAGGTTGATATTATATGAGGGGTTGCTCGCAAAAAGGTATTGTTGGCGTTCTAGGCTAACAATTTTTCACCCGCATTTCCTCAAATTTTTGCAAGGTGGTAAAGTAGAACAATTTATTTACAAATGATAATAGTGGGATAAGTGGGTGACCTTACAAAGATGAGCTTCTGAAGATAGGCACCCAAACGTACGCTCAAATGCCAGCCACGCCACATTTTATATCAATTGTCTTTGATTACTTTCTGTTCAAATGTATAGGCTGTCTTTGTTTATTTTCTGTTCAAATGTGTGGTAGATTATGTAAAGCGAATAATGCAAATGAGACTATTAACTAACAGTACCACCTGGATTTTTAAGAAGCAATAAAATATACAATGTATATCTAATTTTAGATATTAAGTTTTCTGTTGGGAATTATTACTATATAACTTTCTCCTTTCAAAAGTATTTTGTTGACGCTAGGTTGGGTAAATTTTTACCTTTATTTGTATGAAATTTTTTTCGCTACTTTCCTTAGAAACCATTTGAACTGAAAGTAATTACAGTAAATTATTTCAATCCAAGGTAAAATAAGAGTCTTCATGTATTGTGCAAATAATTTTTCAATAACCTCTGATTTGGCATAGTTCACTTTTAATTATGTTATCTAGTAATTCTGCGATAAAATACTTAGACATTCAGTTCATGATAAGGTGTAGTTAACTCGTTTCAGCATTCTGTTCTTATTTTAGGTATCTAAAACGATTTTCTTTTAGGACCTTGCCTTTTTTTATAAAACATTGTCGCTAATGTTTGTTACAGTACGACAAACTCTTTGATACTTAAAACATATCTGAATAAACTATTTTTGACTTCACATAAGTTTACACAAATTTTCTTATAAAAATTTATAAATTTTCCGTAAAATATAAAATTGATTGATATAACTATTAATAAGATACAATTGTGATCGCAACAGATTATGAACATTACTGCTCTGTTTAAAAAGTAAAGTGACATTTGAATAATACACATAATGGTAAAGGTGGTAAGGTTCTAACGCCCCGCGTGGGAGCACGGCCTGCAAACTGAGAGGTTAAGGTTCTCATATGTTTGCCACTGTGCCCAGTCATTCCGCATCATCTCTAATGCGGGGCAATGTGGTAAGCACCGCGCCTTATCGACCACTATTGTTACCCCTTGTTAAAAGTGAACGCAGATACTTTTAGTGACCGAGTAAGCCACCCGCCAGGCATCAGAGAGCTCCGGAAACAGAATCCGGGTCCATTCGCATCACAGCCCGCTCCTCAACCACGAGACCGCGCTAGCGCAAGACTAAGACACATATTATTTATTTATCCATCTAAAATTATTTTGTCTGCTTCAAAGTAATCCTTTCTCGTTGCGAAACATATAACCCATCATTTAATACAATTTTGGAAAAACTTTTTGGAATTTTCATCAGTACCTCCTGCGATTTTTATTTTATTGATTTATCTGATTGTGAGTTAATTCGGGTTTTGCTAATAAACGTATTAAATCCAAAACATCACTTAAAATTGCGCCTACTGAACCTATTGATATGACAATAGTGTCAGCAAGACCTCGTTAAATGACGATTTCTTAATACTTTTTTGTGCCACTGGAACATAGTTGTTCTCGATAAATATTAATCACTAGGTGCTTTTACCATTTTCAATGTTTCAGGATTAATAATTTCGCATTTGACACAAAAATACAACTTCCTCAATAAACAATAAGGATAGCAGATAAAATTCCTTAGCCGCCTGTTGCCTTTGAAAAAAAAACAAAAGGAGCAGCCAAAATTGATGCAGAATTCGAATCCGCTATCAAAAATTCAAGTAAATAAGTACAAGTGGCCTAAAAAATAGCTTCTTTCACATTTGTATGCCAGTGGCTACATTTAAGTGGGGGAGAAGGTAGGGCTTGCACTACTTACAAGGCGCGAAGCGCCTCAACGCACACTGCTCGAAAGCTTTGCCATCTCATGCATAGAAGTATGCTTTAACAATGCCGCGAAGCGGCCTTTACGTAATAATCTAGTCTAGGTTCAACAATATTAAACATTTTAAAAATCGAAAAAGGCCAAAAAGTTTATGTAAATAAACTGCTGTAACTTATAAACTATTTGACATATCAAACTAAAATTTGGAGCGAATGTCACTGAAGCTTGTGCCAACATAAGAAAACAAATTGAACAAAGACTTTCGCGCGAGTTTCAAATTAAAAAATCCTCTTATTTTTAAATTTAGAGATAATATCCATTCATTTTGAAAACTAATAATTTCTGTCTCGAATTTTTAAGTTTTGTTTTTTCTGTTTGCTATTTCGCTAACTTTTATTTTAACCTTATTTTGATACATACATATATATATATATATAAAATACTCCTGCTATTTAGTTATATATTTTGTCCCTAAAGATTTTAAGCTGCAAGGTAAAACCATGTATTTATTGTTAATGTAAGTTACGTAAAAATAATTATATGCTGTTAGAAATTTAAAGCAGTTATTGTAACATATAAACTGAAAATCCCATAATCGTGCTTATCAATGATCTAAGCTTTATAATAGAAATTACTATTCTTTGTTCGCTAATTAAGTTTTGTGTTGCAGATAAGTTGCCGTGATTAGATATGCTACTGCTCCAAACGTAACATGAAGCACTCCGCCGTGGCAGCTCTGATTATCTTGCCCCTGCTCTATCTGCAGGCTTGCCATTGCTCTCGCAATCAAACCGAACTTTCACAAAACGGGAACGGTACACAAGTAGTCCACAGTATCGCCAGGAAACTGAAAGACGCCTGGAACTGGATAAAAGAACAATCGAGGTCCGAGGACACGTTCATTGGTATGTGCTGCATGCGCAGCTCTGCGTGACCCAACGTTTTGATTGTTGCAGGTCGCTGTGCAGGCGGATTTAAGAAACTGAGGATGGTGTTCAACTTCATAATATTCAAGCTGGGGGTTATAGTAACAACATTAGCATTCCTGTCGGTGCTTGCGTTTAAAACCCTCGGGGTCGGTGTGCTTATACTGATAATCAGCTCGATTGGTCTATTCTTTAAACTGAAGTCTAAAGATGGAGGTGGTCACAGTGGTCACGGGGTTGTTCATTTACATTTACATAACAAAGGAGGAGTGAATGGAGGAGGAGGATACTATTATGAAGATTACCCTTGGCAAGATCGCATCGATAATGTTTATCCTAAGAATCCTATAGAACGAGCGGCAGTAGATGATCTTTATAAAAGAATTGGCCTTTTGGAAATGCGCGATGTAGAAAATGAAGGGAATAAAGAGAAGCACTTTAATCTAAGTACCAGAGAAAATTTTTAAGTAATATAAGAGCTACTAAAAATGTTAGTTACCTTTCGTATAGTTAAATTACGTCCATAATTAATTATTTATTTATAAGCACTCAATTAAAATGTTTAAGCGACTGTTATCCTGCACATTGTATTGTTATGTTTTATTGTTTAAGTGTTTGTTAACTACAGAAATTCACTAGTCACAACAGTTATTATTTTTTGTTATCCACTAATAATTGTTGCTTATTAAAATATTTTTATATGATTTTTCTCTAATTTATTAGTTTAGTCTAATTTTTTTTATTATAATATCTCCCTTGTTGTTTATAAAGCATTAGCATTAACACAAAATTGGCAGTAAACTTTCTTTATCGATTAGATATTCTGTAGTCAAACCGCGGAATGCATTACTCGACTTGTGTAGTTGACTGTAGAAGTTTTAAGTTAAATGTTTTACTAGAGTATTGTCCATACTAAGAAAATTTACTTGTAATATTGATTAAAATAATTTAGGATTTACCTAAATGACCCCAAAACTAAGATTTTTCATAATTTGTTGTAAAGAACGGTATAAATTATTGGTGCAAAAATATCCAATTACTGTTTTGTCTAGCAATAGGTCACACGTCCATTGTTCTCTAGCATCTTTTTGAAAGCTGCTATATTTTTGAAATTGATATTTGTTTAATGTAACTTTCTATACCATAGGAGTATGCTTTATAATGTGGACATTTATTCCCCAATATAGAAGCATTTTTTTCCAAATACTGATGAACACCGAACAAAGTTCTAGCCTCAAATTGCTCGGTATTCTGTTTTTGATCAAGATAACATAGTGAGCTTTTTTCACCGCCATAGTTCATGAGCAACTAACGCCCAAAGATCAGTCTATTGATTATAGAGCCCGTTTTGACACACTAGAACTTGTTATGAGTATCACTTGCAACATTTTGAAATACTTGTATAGTTGCATAGTTACGATTTTTATATATAGTAGATATAATTTCCAATCTATAATTTTTCTTACAGATTTTTGACAAATCTTTTCTTTTTAACACGTTTCTACTAATAAACAGATTTTATTTTTTCCACTTTTTCAGTTCTTATTGTAGGTTTTATTTTTCTAACACTGCAGTTGTGCTCATAGTTCTTCTATCTTTTGGTCTTCAAATACGTATTTTTCCATATAGTCGTTTTACCATTTCAGTAGCTATGCATTTTTAGAGGATGAGAGTATGTTTAAAAATTTACTTAATTTTGTTGTATATGCAGTAATTGAACACGATGGATGTGTATGGTACCTGTAATGCAATTTTAATTTTTTTCTTAGTACGCTTCAATTCAACTGGAAAGACTTGATTGAGGTGGCATCAATAATAGAGTGTTTCTCACAATTATTTTAAAATACAGGCCTTTCAAATAGCCACATTAACGGAACAATTTTGTGTGTTGTTTGTGTTAGTACAGAGATGTAAACATGCGCTACAAATTTCCCGTTTTCAAAAATTGTAATTTCATATATTTTTTATGAACAGAAATAAGAATTTATAAAAGTAATTATATATTCACTTATAAATTTGCTTAGTTACTTTCTCTTATACTTTAAGGTGTCAGGGCTTTGAGCCAACTTTTGTACGCTGTTCTGCTTCTTCCAAGTAGCTTGGTGTGTTCTAATGTTGTCTTCCCATGTGCTTTTGAGTTTTTCTCAATCTTTTCTTTTCACATCTTACACCATATGTTAATTTGGGGTATCTCGTGTCGGTCATTGTATTCAGATGTCTATACAGTTGAAACGGTTTTGTTTCAACTATTTCTGCTAGCGGTTTCGATTTAGCTTTACGTCTATTTCCAACTCTGTTTTTTTCAATCACCTTCCTAAGATATTTTGTTTCAAATGTTGTTATCGTTGATCTATGATTATCCAGTATTCTCCAATACTTTGATTAATATAATAACTTAATTTATTTCTAATATCAATGTGTTATTTTTGTGGTAATAGATTCCATTCTCTTTGTTTATTCTATTTCTTATTTCTTCGTGTATTTTTGCACCTACTTATACTTATTTTGCCACTGCTAGATATTCTAGTTATTGGACGTTTAATAGCTGCTTTCCATATACTTGCATCAATATTTGTTCGTCTCCTAGTTTGTTTCTTGTTACTTATTATTTTATTTTTTCTGTATTTATTTTATACGTTTTTATTCTAATATCTTCTTACATAGTAGTGACTGTCCTTTATTTGTTGCTATAAATAAGATGTACGTAAGATCAACGTAGAGCAAGTTTTGTGTCAGTACTGGATTTAGATTTAGGTGACCCAAACAAGTATTTCTTATTTAATTTTTGCACAGTGTACATATGTGGACCATATATATCACCAATATCAGGACATAGATTATAGCCTTGCCTTTATGATGCCTTTTTTTTTACTAAATACTTTCAATGTTTTACTATTTGTCTTATAATTCCTGTGCCATTCGAAATTATGTTTTTAATTACTTTTTAAATTTTGCAGACACTCATCTGGTGTTTCTCAAACATGTTTGTGTGGCTTTTTATCAAAAGCCACTTTTATGCGAGATATAAATCTTTATTAACTACCGAAAGCGTGCTAACGCTTAAGAAGTAGTTAATGAAGATAACAATCCCATCTGTGTGCGTGTCTGTTACCAAGGTAACACAAAACGAAAGCTTTGATTAACACCAACTTTGGCACTTCAGACCGAAACAAAGCATGCGTTTAATTTTCAACCAAATCGAGAAATTTTTTTTTCACGTGTTAGTTAAACCTTTTAGTGTTGTAAATTTGGGTTACACCTTTTCGTTCTTATTTGGTCTTTTCTCAGTTAGTGCTCTTATAGTATAAACGTGGTCTTGTGCTTGTCTTTCCGGCTTATGTGTTGTTTGTTCTTTTTGTCACTGCTGCTTAATTTCTGATCTTAATTTCTTCTGGATAATTTTTTGACATATTTTAAATACCACTGAAGACAGACATATCGCTCTGCAAATTATTGCTTCTAGTAGTATATTCGGTTTTGTGTATTGTAACTATAATATTATTTCACTCGTCAGGTATTACCTCATTGTTCCAGGCTTGTTGGAAGATTTTTTCAATTTTAGGTTCTCCAAACTAACATTTCTGCAGTTACTCGATCCTCCCTGACGGCTTTTCCATTCCTTATTTATTCAAGAAACCCACTATTTTTTCTTCTCTTACCTTTTTGTTTTCTTCATATTCATAACTCCATTCTTTTTCTTGCTGGTCTTTGCAAGATTCTCATCTTGTTTCTATTCCTCCTTTCTCTTCTTTGAATTTTGCTGTATAATGTTGATTCTATGTTTCCAGTATCTTTTTTGCATGCTTGTAGTTTTCGGTTTAGGTTTCCATTACTCCTTAACTTTTGTGTTTTTTTTAGTTTCCTGATAACATTTCAAAATTGTTTTTGGTTTTTTATGTAGTTATTTCTCTTTTGTATATAGTTATACTCGCTTTCTTTTATTTCTATTCTTTGCTGTGGGTTGTGCCTAACTACTTTTAATCCACAAATGAGTTCTGCTGTGTGTAACACTAAATTATTGAATTTATTTAATCTTTCATTAATTGTTAATTCTTCCTCATTGCGTCTTTTCTTGTCCTCTATTTCTTCTAGACTCTCAATTTCCAAATGTTTTTGCCTTTTCTTGTATTTATAAGGAGCTTCTAGTTTGATTTTTTTATATACGTTTGGTTTGTCTTTAGCCGGTTTTCTAATATCTGTATCTACTTCTACTAGCATATGTTTCGTGTTCAATTCTGCACCACCTCTATATTATTTATTATAAACCTTATATTCTTATTATACGTTACGCAGACAATTATACTTACTTGTAAATTACCCAGTTAAATTACGTTTACGTGAAGTTCTAATAGTGATACTGTTTAATTCTGAATTACGTTTCCAAGTTAACGGATAAGGAAAGTCTTGTTATATATGACAGGTACTGGTAAAATAAGATACTCAGGATGGTTAAAAGAGGATGTTTGGAAGTATTTGTTCTCTAAGTAAGGTAATTTTTAAACCTGCTCTGCCACTTGGCAAGTGTTTTTGTTTTAAGCCAACCCATTCTCCGTCAAAAAAAAATGTACAAGGTCTTCTAGCCATAGCAGGCTTGCAATTCTTTGTTAAGGTAGCAACCAAAATGGAGAAAAAACAAGAAGCGCTAAGAATATTACAGAATTACGATAAAGTTGAAATAGCAATTATTTTAGGTATTAGACAGTATTTTATATTAATATAATTAGAAACAATGAGTCAATAAAGAGCTATCTTTGTGAAAAAATGACGTTTAGTTTAAAATTAAAATATTAAAGTTTCAATAGAATACAATAGTACCAGATTTAAAAACTCACATTTATACGTTAGCTTTTTAGTGTATCTAAGAAAAAGTATTTTTTCCATTAAGTTTGTTTTCGTCTGAAGCAGCACATTTTGCTTTCTTGGCTGATCTTATTGAAGTTAATAATGTAAAGGCAGATTAAACACGGAATATAAACAAATTAAATTATTTTTGCAACACAAAAATGTTATGTAAAAAATAATAAAGAAACAAAACAAAACTCCAATCATTATCGAACTATTAAAAAGCATTTTTATGTCTCAAATCTATAAAATATTGACGCCTAATAACGTTACATTGTGATTCATTTGAAAATAATGCTGTGAGATAGTATGCTAGGAACATTAAATATTTACGGTCAATAATCGTCCATAAAAATTAATTCGATTATACTTGGAACGTTTTTTCACCGTTTACTCTAAATGATATGCATCCACAGACGTCGTATGCGTACAGAAGAAGTCATTGCTGATGTAAGACGTGCAAAAATCAGTCTATCCATGTCAATCAGAATTGGATATGTCTATCCACTTTATGGAAGATTCTTGCGGAAAGATCTTGGATGGCGTCTTGATAAATCCAACTCGTGCAGTGAACTTTCGATCACCTATAGTAGATTTTAGTTAACAGATTGCCGTTGATATTATTCATAAGCGAATTTTGTTTAGCGATGATAGCTCACTTTTTTGAATGTTCTAATCAACACTGCCGTATTTGAGTATAATCAATGGGTAGCAGTACTATCCTTACTAAGTTAAAGAAAAATGACTGTATTGGTGTCATTACATAGCGTGGAATCATTGGTCCGTTTTTAAAAACGATGCTGGTCAGAACGTCAGTCAATGGTGACCGCTATAGAGCCATGATTACTGACTTTATCGTTCATCAACCTCTGAACAACAGCATAATGTCAAGATGTGGTTTCAAGCTTAACGGATGTCTCCGAATACCAACAACCTTTAAGAAGAATAGTTGTACGTTTCGGAGTGTCCAGATCGCGATTTAACCTAGACATTGAATGTAATGGAAAAACAAATACATCATACATGGTTAAATTAAATATCAGGAATTTTTGCGAAGCTCAAAAGCAACATAGTTGTACTAGTTAATTACAATAAGCTGATGAAATATAGAAATATCATGGGTTATATCTGAAACTCAAGACAATACTATAAAGTAAATAAGCTGATCAAATATAGAAATATTGGGTATATCTGAAACCAGACGGTCATGATTTGGAATATTAATATTAGAGCTAAAGCATTATATTATTCTAGAAATAACAAACTTTATTATTAAAATAGACGTGCACTCATAATAAAAAAATAGACAAAACCGTTTTAAACTATATTTTCTGCTATTGAAGATTGAAGAAAATATTACAGATTTAAATATTTCAGTTTGTGCTCCAACTGCAGATAAGAATAAAAAAATGTAAAATTTTTATGACATTAAAATCAACTAAGAAACAAAATATAAATGTTATAATTAGTGATTTTAATTTAATAGAAATATATACCTGTTGAATCATACGAGTTTCCAGAAAGAAACGAAAGAGGTGATAGGACCAATAGAAATCGGTCAAGAATATAAATTTACAATTACAAATATGTGGATCAATGCGGAGCTTGTATAGGGAAATCCCCTCAGGATAGAAATGAGATAATGATAAATTCAATTGACCTTATTTTTATTAATAAAAATTAAGTGCAGATATATATCCAAATGTAAATGCTTTCTTGAACCACTTGCAACTACATTATGATTACGCTTAAAAATTACAAATAAAAGAATTCAGAAAAACTAAATTTGAAAAGTTAAAACTACTAGAAACAGAGGTAACTAAAAGAAAAATTTTATTTAGAATCTCTAAAAATTAATAAACATAATTTAAATAGCGTTAAAGAAAACAAATTGTCAAATGTGATGGTCATGAACAAATAAAAAGTTGGATATAAAATGATACTTTAAAGATTATACATAAGATACGCATATAGAAAAATTAAAATGCCTATAAGTATAGAAAAATACACAAATACAAAGAAAATTAAAATTGCTAAAGTAGAATGGAGAAGAAAAGCGAAGAAATCAAAGCATTAATAAACGAATATGATTTATAAAAGCCTCCTTTTTTTTCCTTTCACTTGTACCCTAAGGTGTTAAGCCATCTGCTCACTTCAGAAATTTCTTCCTGTGCTTCGCCGAGCTTTTTGGCTTTTCTACGTTTTCCCTTTTTTCTCTGCCATGCTGTTGATCGCGTCTATCCATGTTAACTTAGGCTTTTTCCATCTTCTCTTCCATTCTCTTGCTTTTGTGACTTTTTTTAGTAATTGCTTTTCTTCCATACTCACCACATGTCCACACTATTTCAATTGTTTTTTGTATATTGTTTCCACTAATGACTTTGTTTCTATTTCCTTGCTTGTTATTTCTTACTCTATCTTTTTCCTCTACTATTCTTCTGAGGTATCTAATTTCTTCTGCCGTTTCCTTCGCTTATATTTGTTCTGAACCGATGTTAAGGTGGGTACATAGATACTCATAATAGTTTACTACCTCTAGGATTTTCTCTGCATTAGATATTTATGTTTCTTTCTGGATTTTGTTTATTTATGCACATTATTTTTCTTTTGTTGGTGTTTACATTTATTAATGCCCTTTCTATTTTGTTACTTCATCTGTTTACAGCTTATAATCTTTCATTATCTACTATGAGTACAATATTGTCAGAAAATACTGGGTATTGAATGTTTACTGCCCTCATGTTCCAATTTTCTAATCTTGTGTTGAGCATATTTCTCTTTGTTGAATCAAAATGGTGTGGGAGAAGAAAGAAATTGATGAGAAGTAGGAGTAGTGGAAGATAATGAAGTAGAAATAGCAGAACCAACGAAAGAAGATATAAGCAAGATAATTTAAAACTTGAAAAATAGAAAAGGCCCAGGAAAAATATAACATCAATGTAGAACTTATAAAGTATAGGAAAGAGACTGATAGTACAACTACATGGAATAATAGTGCAGGTATGGAAAGCTAAAACTATGGTAGAAGAATGGCACAAGGCAATATTGAAACCGTTATTTAAAAAAGGGAACACAATGCAATGATAAATTATAGAGATATAGCTCTGGTCAATATACTGAAAGTAAAATAGGAAAATACCAAACTGGATTCCGAAAAAACAGATCAACTATAAACTAAATCTTTATGCTTAAAAAACTCCAAACAGAATGTTATGAGAAAATGTAGAGGTACATGCAGATTTTATTGATTTTTAAAGTACCTATGACGCACTATTGAGGAATAAATTATACAAACCATTGGGAGCGATTAAAGTCCTAAGTAAATTAATAAAACTTACAAAAATAACCTTAGAACATTCGACTAGAATGGTAAGAATTAATAATAAATTATCACGGAAGTTTAACGTAGAGAATGGTCTGAGGCAAGGCGACCCCAAGATAGTAAACAAAACAAAAATAAATTGAACAGGGATAATACTAAATAAGTCACACTAATGCATGGTATATGCGGATAATGTGTTTTTAATGGCAAGATCAAATAAAGAGTTACGTAAAATAACAAAAGCTCTAGTAATAGAAGCAATTTGTACGAGTCGAAAGAGCAACTCTTCGCCAACACCTCCATAAATTTTCAGAGTGGGAGAGTAACAAATTCGTAAATGACAAGCGAATAAAGACGACGGTATGGAGGCAGACGCGTGCGGCACGTGGGTTATTGCCGACGCTCATTCCCGAATTGAAAATTGGGTTCAGTAAATTTGGCGCGTTGCGGTCGAAATATTGGGTTCTTGCTGGTTCAAGTGGTAGGAATACTATGTGCGTAATTATTTGTAAAAAATCGACGGTAGAATGTTATCTGAATAATTGTAAAAATTGTCCCGGAGTAAATAAATTAAAATCAAATTTATTAACGTTATTACAAAATTCTTTTATTAATAATATTAAGTATCAAACTTGGCACACTACCAATAGATCAACGTTCCAAACTAGAATTGATTCCACAGAGGATTTTTTAATGTTTTTAATGTTCGTACGTTTAAGGTTCAAATGCAGCTATTCAATAAGTTATTCCCCAGGGTTTTAATTTGTGCCTTTAGCTGATTACCGAGGTTGTTGAGTTTTTTTTTATCTGATGGATGATGGCTCTTTTGCCATTGAGCTCTGGCTTTCCTCTTTTGAGTAACTAAAGTTTAACTTCTATAGGGATATTGGTGGGTGTTCCGAGTTTTTTCTGTACCTTGGAGGGGGTAGCTAGCTGTGCTGCTGATGTTGGCAAAATATTAAAGTTGTTTACGGCAGCTTCTACTTCGAGTGGATAGTTTGGGCTAACTTTCAAGTCAATGGTTTTATGGAGAATTTGCGATATTTGTCGCAATCCGTTGTGGCGTTGTGAATTCGTTTGGGGACGTCTTTGAGTAGGACACTTGCGCTGATAGTTCCTATGATTAAGGTGTAATCAGATGATAAGTCATAGCTTGCAGAGATGTTTGTGTACTTTGGTGATATGCCGTTAACGATTAAGAGGTCTAGGAGGTCGGGGGTTTTGTTGGGGTACTGGACGGCCAGGATTTTGGAGTCCCCGTTGGTAGGTAGACGTATTTGTTGTCTTGTATAACTTTGTACAACTCTCTGCTTTTTGTGGTGGAAAAAATTATTGAAAGTCTTCTTTTTTGATGTTATGCTTCAGGGATCAGTA
Source organism: Sinelater perroti (assembly GCA_036346155.1). NCBI lineage: Eukaryota > Metazoa > Arthropoda > Insecta > Coleoptera > Elateridae > Sinelater > Sinelater perroti. The sequence goes on along the minus strand of JARFIY010000359.1, from coordinate 20,291,223 downwards.
GACAGCCGCGACAGTTAGTTTATAAGGAAGGGTGAGGACCTTGATGGAAGTGGCCTGAATTGATTCCTCCTTATATTTGGAAAGAGCGTAGTGTTTTATGCTTAATTTTTTAAATATAGGGGTCCCTGCATGTCCAGTTTTATCTGAATGGTTCGTGTTTTATAGTTGGTAGTTTGGAATTTTGAGATACGATTTTCCCGTGGAATGTGTTTCGCTAGTTAGCAGTATGTTGATAAAGTTGTTAAGAATATAATTACTTCGTCACGATGGTTTAACAGGCCATTGGCGTTCCACTGTGCAATGCGGAGGAATTTATTCATTGTTTTGTTTGCTAATTAGTATTGTCAGTATGCTTAGAGCCATGCTGTTTTGTTGGATGAGTTGAGGTTCGCGGTGCCGTATAATACTAGCGTAGGTAGGTGAAAGCGAAAGATTGGATATGTCAGTTTGTCTATTTACGGGTGGGGAGTGTAGAGTAGATGGTTAATGGTGGTGTTTCTGATTTTGAATAAGTTGTGGTAGTGTGCGCATCCTCGATAATTGGTCGGGTGGTTACCTCCACATAGTGCACACGTTGCTGGGATGTTTTTCTCCTCTTGCAACTAGCTGTGCTGTGATCGCCGCTGCATCAGACGCACACACATTGTGCCTTGGTATGATAATACATTTGGCAGCGCATGCACTGTACTATATTTCTGCTTATTCTTGGCGGCTCTATCGTTGTGCGATTGTGGAGTATGTATTGAATGGTATATATGTCTTTATTGTTATGAGATGGTTCCAAACCTGTGAAGATGTTTATTGGCTCCTTTGTGGTTCCGTTTTATTTGAGTTGATGATGTTTCTAATTTTGTATCCGTGTTTGGTGATTTCTGCTGTTATGTCCTCCAGTGGAATCGAGTGGTGGAGATTTTTAATGACCACCCTAAACGTTCGTTCATCTTTTGGTTGATAAGTGTGATGAATAATGTTGTTATCGCACATAAAACGCGTTGTTTCCTTACATATTTGGAGTATTAGTTGTGATTTTAATTGTGGTTGTTTATCAAACTTTTGGTGGCAAACTGTTCTTCTTCTGCTACCTCGGCGAGTTTTTTCTTCATTTCTGGTAGGTTCTGGACTTCGTAAACAAATAATGGAGGAAGTTTGTGTAATTTATCGGGTTCTGGTGTTTTGTTGTTGGAGGTTTGATTTTGGGAATTACCTATTATGGTGCATTTTAGTGAGATACATGAATTAAAAAATATGATAAAAAATGTATTCAAAGAAATAGAAACTATGTTAAACTTAATAACCGCGCACATGCAATTTAAATAGTGGATGGATTCTTAAAGCTTGCTGAGTGGAATACTAATGGTATGCTACAAGATTTAGAAGAACTGCAATTATTTAGTTCTAGTCATAATGTCAATGCTTTGGAAACACATTTTTCTAAAAAATTGATTAAAATTCCGAATTATATAGTTTTTTCTACGAACCATCCAGCTGAAACAATTCGAGGTGGGTCTGCTGTAATAATCAAAAGCTCAATCAAGCACCATCAAATAGTTATAATAGTGACTCTGTCCGAACAACCAGAAGAGTGAACAGGTGCACTCACATTCAGTTGTATTCTCTCCAAACATGCGTAAAAGAAGAATACGTTGCAAACTGTTTTAGAACTCTAGGACAACGGTTTATTACTGGAGCCGACTGTAACACTAAATACATTGATTGGGGTTCTAAAATTGTAACGACAAAAAGCAAGAACTACTTAAAACCTTAAAAAAGAATAACGTAAGACATACATCAGTGGCAGAGCCTACTCACCGATCTTCAGATAAAAATAAATTGCCAGACCTGTTTAATTTTTGTATCACCAAAGGCATTCTTCAACACTTTGCTACTATAAAATCGTGTTTTAAATCCAACCCATTTTAAATCTTGATTCCTCTTATCATTAAAGATTATAAAAAAGAGGAACACCTAAACTTAAGCAGGAAGTGTACAAACTGCGATTCCTTTAAGTATTATTTTAATGAAATATTAACCTTATATATGAAATCTCCAAAAGACAGAAGCTGCTATCAAGTTATTCAACGGCTTATTGCAGTGGACAGGCTGAAATGTAACACCAAAAAAAAAACAGGTATGACTATTTTATACTAATCCAAGATAAAAAAAAAGACTTCAAAAAATATGGCAAAGACAACGTATGCCTGAAAACAAACAAGAACTCAATATAAAAACATGAAAGCTGCAAGAACTACTCAATAAGAATAAAAACAAACATTAAAACATTTATAAAAGATCCAACACTTATTAAAAGCCATGGATTACTGTCTTGAGAAGGCAACGAAAAAAACTAAAATTTTTTCTACTTATTTTTCTCAGGAAAATTTAACGAGAAGTGACATGTTTTTGCAGAATGCTTAACGAAAGTCTTCTATTGATATCCTTCACAACTTTACTTAAATATTAGAGATTCCATATTAACTTGAGCTGTTTCCAAAATCTTTCAAAGCTGTTGATCAATATCATAAATCCTAAAAATTACCAGGATACGATTTGGTACCTGATGAAATTTTGAAAAAATAGAACTCATATATAATACTTCCCGTTCCAGTGGAAGCAAACCCAAATTATATTAGCCAATAAGCCTTTTACTATTGCAGCTACAGTTTTCAAACATCTTCTGTTAAAAAATCATTCCAGTCTATTAAGAAAAATGAATTAATACTTACCCATCAGTTTGGGTGCAGAATGATGCACTCTACAATATAACAAATATATCGAGTAGTACAAAAAAGAAATCAAACTTTTGAAAGCAATGTAATATTCTTCTGCGGTATTCGAGAAAACGTGACACACTAACTTAATTATTCTTTAAAATCCTAAAATTATAGTTCCTAACTGGAACTAATTAACTATGAGGCTCAGAAACGACCGAGATGGAAAAACATCGTCAAAAATTATAATAAATAATAGATCATGATGATCACAACTCTTCTGATAAGAAGAAGTGACAGGAAGAAGAAGAACAACTGGGACTTCTTGGTAAAATATCAAACAAGGTACATAAATATTTTCCCACTAAATGCTGAAGTATCGTCAGATCATTGCTGTAGCTTTTCCGCATTGCAGATCGATTGATTTCGTCGAATGTCACAACAACAATATTTGCTGATAACACTGGAGTCTTAGGCTCTGATAATGATCCAGGCATTACCTTACATAAACTAAAAATCAACTTAACTGCTGTTGAAAAATGATTACAAAAGTGGAGAATTAAAACAATCCAGAGTAAATCTCTTTATGGATCTATTGCTCATAGAGACCTGCTCTTCAGTACAGATAAATAGTAATTAACTTTCTCAGGAAAAAGAAGTTAAATATCTTGAGATATACGTTGCTAGGCGACTTTCTTGACAAGCTTATTTTTACAAAACGAAAGCAGTTTGGATTAATTTTGCGTCCTAGTTTAAATGCTGTCATTCGTAACCCCCATATGCCAACGGTGAAGAAAAAGATCAGTCGGTACAGCTCAAAATTTAGTGACTGCCTTAGAGCACATTTCAACAACTTAATAGTATATATTATGGCTTCTCAAATTCAAAAGAGGAGATTCTAAGAATGTATATCAAATTATTTTCCGACCAAATTTTCCTTTATGATTTACATTAAATTTAGGTTTAGTTTTTCTTATCAGATTCAGTTTTTTCAATTTCTTTTTATACCCAAGAATCATAAAAGATTTTAAAGTCTAACAGTTACGCGACTATATTACTCATTATACTTGTATGTACATGTCAAAGAAACTTGTTTAAACTATTTGCTAACTATTTGTAAATAAATTAGATGTAAAAAACGCATTATACATCGTAAATTGCAAAGTGCACAACATTTTGTAAAAATTATAAAACCGAAAAGGTGCCAAAACCGGATTGGTGTTTATAAAATGTACCGGAATTTTTTGAAGGTATTATGAAATAACATTATAGAATCTTACAAAAAGCTGCTATTGTTTATTATTTAAAAAATAACTCGTTTTCAAGGAAAATGTATTTAAAATTACAGCAATATATAAATTTTCTTTGGCAAATAGCAATGGGTTTTTATTAGAAATACAGATATATTTGTCACAAAACCAATAAGGAAATTAAGCGTCTATAAATGTACTGCACAAAAAAGACAAGTGTGCTAAAGCCATTAACATACTAAATAAAATATGGCAGAACTGAATCGGAAGCAATTCGCACCGAACTTCAAATGGAAGAGCCGAAAGTGGCACCACCATAAACAATAAGCATGATCCACCGGTCAAACATTTTAAGGCCAAGAAGCCGTTAGCGCGGCTACCAATGTATCCATACACTTAATTAGCACGTTTAATTACGTGTAGACATTTTGCAATATCAGAACCAGCCGTGAAATTTAACAATCTGAATTTACAATTGTTTTATAAATAAAATTGAAAATGAGATATGCATTTTAACTAATGGTCATAAACAATAATAATTTTCTGCACCAAAAGCGAGGCTTTAAACTCATAAATTGCACCAAGTTTCTTAAATTAGTGTTTGGTTGTGAATTATTTTTAATTTCGTATAGCGATCGTTAAGAAATGGAGTGTGGAATTTCAAATACTTAAGGAGTATCTGAAAAACTAAAAATAATAAGGCAATTTAGCCTAATCAATCATATTATTATGTGTAATTTGATTTTATGAATCTATATATTTTTCGTTACTTTTTAGTGGTTTTAATTTTTGTATTCACCGATTTTTGATATACATTTGCTGAGTTTACTTTTATAATAGCTAATGGGCTAAATTAAAGTCGTCTGGAACGTGGCTAAGAAAGTTCATTTTATTTCTTAGCCTAAATGCTTAAAAATAATCAAAATGAAAATTTGGGCTATATCTTGTTAGATAGTAAAATTTATGCAAAGACATATATTAAGAAAAATTAAGAGAAATTGTCAGATACATGTAAAGTGTCTTTAACGGTGGTTATTTCTTGTGTAATAATAATAATTCCGCTATTTTTTAGTGCAACATAAGGTGCGAATACATTATACGCTGGCTCCTTTAAGCTCGTAAGACTTAACGACACACATGGCGACCATGTTAAACGCGGGGCATATAAAAAGTTATTTAATCGCAGTTAGCTATAGACTTGATAAGTACTAATTATAATATATATCCATATTTTGTAACAATTTGTGATTGTTAAACCAAAATAACAAATAAAAATATTTAGCAACTTACTTTACAATTAGAAATTAACTTAGGAAGTGCATTCCAGTTATAACACCTCCGAATTTTTTTCTCAGGACTGGGAACAGATGGAAACAGGCGATTTGTTTTAAAAAACGCGCGCACTCTTTGTAAATGCGTGACAGAGATGGCAGCACCTCGACACACAGGACCCTAGCGGTAGCGGTGAAGGTGAGGACTGTTTTTGATATTTAAAATGGCGACGTTTTCATTACAAGAACAGCGTGTAATCATTCGTTTCCTTTATTTGCGTAGTATGGCACCGATTGAAGTTTATCGCCAGTTGAGTGAGACGTGTGGTGATGGTGTTATGAATGTGTCTAATGTGCGTTTGTGGGTGCAACAATTCAAAGCAGAAAGAACGTTGTGTGACAACAAACCAAGGTAATCTTGACCTCGCACCAGCCGGTCTGACAACATGATCAATCGAATGGAGAAACTTGTTTTAGAGGATCGCCGAATGAGTATGGAACATATCGGCTGCAAAGTTGGCATTTTCGTAGAATCTGTGCACACAATCCTGCATGAAGACCTGAGAATGCGAGAAGTGTCTTCCAGGTGGATGCTACAAATGCTGACAACTTTGAAGTGACTTCTCATGCTCCCCACTCACCTGACCTGGCTTCTATCGATTTTTGGTTGTTTTCAACGATGAAAGACATGTCGTCGCAAATTCACTAGTCGTGGCGGTATTGCATCAGCGATTTTCCAGTGGTCAAAGAAGGCCACTAAAAAAGCGTCCACAGCGGCCATGGAGTTATAGCGTCGACGTTGTGAAAAATGTGTACGGCTGCAGAGAAGTGACACTAGTTTTATAGTTTTCGTGTGATTAGTTTGTGAGAAAAAATCGGATGTGTTATAATTTGAATGCACCTCGTATTATTCCTTTTATAAAGAAATTGTCATATGTAATATTAAAAATAAATTTTATATGTGTACGTATTAACTAATTTATAAGGAATACGAAAATAATAAAATATAAATAATGTGAATATAAAAATAAGTATGCCACAGCGTTGCACTTAGAGTACTGATAAAACAAACAATTAAAGTAATTAATTATAGTTGATTTAGTATTTAAGTTGATAACAAATAAGTATTATATTTTAAATCTCGGAAGTGAGGACTAGAGTTCAGGAACAGGCATAATAATTATACAGGGTGTCCCAAAACGACCGCATAAACTCTGCACAGCTAGATTCCTCGTTGGGAATACATAAAAACTGCCCAAAGAAGCGTTCCTGTACGATCCATAGTTTACGAGAAAAATACGAAAAACAAAATATGACGTCACTGCCGGTGCAAGAAAAAACACTTTATTGAACATTTAACAAGGTGGTAGTGCAATTTTGCCGTGAAAGTGCATGTGTTTAGTAAGTACGCGCCTAAGGGAGTTTTTCGAAATGGCCACTTGTGCACTATGACCAATCGACATTTTTGGATTTCCAGCTATAGTTTTACTAATTATGGCAATATATTCCAAATGTCTTGCATCTAGCTTTATAGGATTTTGTAATCAATATTTGGACTATCGATTTACTGTTGTGACCAAACGTTACACGGAGTTTTTGTAGTGACCCCGCAAAAATTTTACCGAATTTACAAAATGTTTATCTATAATAACTGTTAATAAGCTGTTTCTTTAATAATTGCAGGAGCGAGCGAAGCGAGCGACTGCTCTTATACACTGGTATGCAGTGGGTGAATGCGACAATCTCCGTCAGTCTGTTGCATCTGTAGCGCTTTTACTACGAAATCGATCACTATGAAATTTTCCACAATGATAGAATTCGAAGCGAGTAAGGTAACCTGATACATTGTTTCGAAATCGGACAACAATAATACGTACGCAATTTTAACAACTCGCTCCTGCAACTTCTCAAACGGCGTGCGTGAACATTACTAGTATTCTATATTTACTAATCAAAAGAATCCCAAATGACGTTTGTCAAAGTATCCGGTGTTTAGTTTCGGCCATCTTTTGTCCGGAAAGTGTCGGGAATACTTTTTATAGCCAACTAGAAGGGCTGGATGGATGTAGTTTTTGGCGGGATGGATAGTGAGGAGACCTTAGGTCAAAAATACGACCTGCTTCAGTTATCTCCGAGCTATGAAAGAGCGAGGATTACGTTTCCCGCAAACCGTGTTTTGGTGACGCGCCACGGACTCTACATGCAGCATGTCAAACTAAAAAAATCCCAACCTGTTAAGGGAAGCCTATGTAAAGAAAGTCATGTTAAAAACGAAGATTATTGAATGGCATAACATGTTTCGTAAGGAAACAGAAGCCGTGGAAAGCGAAGAACGCAAAGGACGTCCGTCAACGATCCGTAGAGATAAAAAGTTGGTGAAAGTGAAACAATTTTTAGACTCTGATTAGCGTGTAAGTGTTCGATTGATAGCACAGAAGTTGAATTTATCAAAAACTGTATATATACACATATAATGTGAAGAAGGCCAGAAATAGCATTTTAGTTTTTGTATTCTAGGAAGTCTTCAAGGGGTGGCAGGCCCGTTAAAAAGTGTAGATGCAGTATGAAACTATTTTAAAGAATTTTAAAGAAATAAACGGTTACCTGCAATACTTTTGTTTTTATTGAATTATTTTCGATACTTTCCGGGCAAACCCTGTAAGTAACTGATATTTTTAGGTAGTTGCGGTTATACCTGTGATATAGAAGGCCAATAATAATTGTAGTAATTTCTTGAGCGTGGCATTTTTAGAAATAATAATAAATAATCTTATTGCAATAATTCAGCGAATATATATTGTTCAAAATAGATTGAATACACTTCTCTGTTTTGATGGAGATCTCTTTACTTTAAGGCTTTTGGACATTCTTTAAATATCTAAATATTGACTTCTCAAAAAGAAGTTTAAAATTAGTTCTTCTACACAACAGTAATAAGTATGTTTTAGTACCTGTTGGTCATTTGGTTCACTTAAAGGAAACATACCAAAATCTTATAGTGGCCTTCAACAAACTTAGCTATTCAAGCCATAAATGGACTATTTAAAAATCATTTCACTGTTGCTTGGTAAACAGAGTAGATACACAAAGTATCCATGTTTCCTTGTGAATGGGATAGCTGACAGAATACAGCATTACGTTAAGAAAGAGTGGCCAGTCAGAAAAACCTTAGAGGTCGGTACAAATAATGTTGAGAGAGTGAGTCTTCTAGATCCAAAAATGTTTTGCTTCCTCCACTTCACATTAAATTGGGTCAGATGAAGCAATTTGTTAAGGCCCTATCAAAGGAAGGAGAATGCTTTTGATATCTTTGTCAGCTGTTTCCTGGTTTACCAAAAACGAAGTTGAAAGTAGTATTTGTTGGACCTGACATACGAAAACTAATGAATGATGACAACTTTGAAAAAAAATGGGTCCAAAAGAAAAAGCAGCATGGGTATCTTTTAAACTTGTTGTAACCAGATTTCTTGGGAACGAAAAGGATCCTGACTACAAGAGCATTGTAACTGAAATGTTGAAAAGATTCAAGAATTGAGGCTGTAACATGAGTCTAAAAGTACATTTTCTCCACTCACACTTAAACTACTTTCCAGACAATCTTGGTTCTGTCAGCGAGAAAGAAGGTGAAAGATTTCACCAAGATATAAAGAAACTGGAAAAACGATATCAAGGAAAGTCAAATGTTAACATGATAGCGGACTACTGCTGAATATTGAAAAGAGACGATCCCCAGCGATCATACAGCAGAAGAACCACAAAACGAAGTTTTAATGGGAAGCAAAAACGATACTACAAAGACTATTAAACAAGATGGTCATTCAGTTTTACTAATTTTGTGTTGTTTTTATAAAAAATGTTTTGTTACTTATGATTTTAATAAAATGTAAAATAAAATATACATTCCATATTTTTTTGTATTTGGCTTATTATTCCTAAAATACATCTCCTTTTTCTGAGAAAATCCTATTTAATAGAAAAAAACAATTTTATTTTTGATTTCAGCACTGAAAAATACACAAGAATAAGTGGCTAAAGTTAAAACAATTTTACAATGTATTTTTTTGCAGGCCTGTATTACTAGTGTGAAAATTTATAATACAAAGATACTACATATATTTCCAAAATACTCATCCGAACAAACAAAACCTAAGCAAGAAGCAAAGGAATTCTATGAAATGTTTAACATTGAGATTGACAAACTACCACATGACTTTGATAGTGAAGGATAATAATGGCAGTGTAAAAAGTAGCTCATAATCAGTAGCAAGACACGGAACGATTTAACAAAAACATATTCAACAAAAAAGATGTTTGCGTCCTTGGCCTAACATATAAACATACATAGTATGGGATACAACGCGACAAAACTCAATAATTTATTATGTTATGTGCAAGAGAACCATAAAATCAGAACAAATCTCAATATTGGCAGTGATCATCGATTAGTATTAGTAAAAATACGATTTTTGCTAATGTCATTAAGGATTTGAAAAGAGTAGAAGTTAAAATAGAGCTTATAAAATATAAAACAATTACACAAATGTTAGAAAAAAATAAAAAATTAGAAAGCAATATTAAAAGAAGTGCTACAGTAGCATTAGGAAATAAAACAATAATTACCCTGAAAGCAATATTAGAAATACTGTTGTTTATTAAAAAAGTGAATAGATTAGTTAAAACACCTAAGAGCTAGGCAGCATATCGAATAAGAAAACTAAAAAGAGACTAATTCTCTAAGACATTGGAAATTTTTTTAGCACAGAAAAACAGTTGTGGAAAGCAATATGTAACTGTAAGGTTATTTGAAAAAATTAGTAACAATACACAGTATTAACGCGGGGACATAGACAATTTATTTAAGACTCTGTATTAAATAAATGAAATATAAGTATGATAAAAACCAATAAACTATTCTTTGAAGAGGTAAAAACTAAAAATATATATAAAATCCAAGATATAATGGTTGTACAAATAAGTTTCCGCCGTTTTCAAAAGATGGCGCCACCGATTAGATAACATCGAAATTGTCAGCTGTAAAAAGTCGTATAGTATATGTTGACATCTGGCAACAATATAACCTTTTAATACCTCTGACTTTTCGCTAGCATCACTTAGTTTTCATCGTGTTAAGATGTCAAGTTTTGAGCCAAGTAAGCGTCATTTGCGGGAATTGCTAATTTACTTCTTTAATTTAAAGAAATCTGCAGCTGAGGCGCATAAGCTACTCGTAGAAGCATACGGTAATGTTAATTTGAGTGAGAGAAGTTGTCGGGAGTGGTTCCAGAAATTTAAAAGTGGTGATTTTGACGTAGAGAACAAAACACGTAGTGGAAGGCCCAAAGTGTATGATGACACAGAATTGGAAGCTTTACTGGAGGAAGATCCATGCCAAACGCAAGAAGAACTTGCAAAAGAGTTAGGAGTGACTCAGCAAGCTATTTCACAACGTCTCAAGGCCCTGGGTATGGTTCAAAAGCAAGGAAATTGGATTCCTTACGAACTGAAGCCAAGAGACGTCGAGCGTCGCTTATTCGCTTGCGAACAATTGCTCAAAAGGCAAAATCCCAAAGGATTTCTGCATCGAATCGTGACGGGAGACGAAAAATGGATCCACTACGACAACCCAAAGCGTAGGAAGTCATGGGGTAAGCCCGGGCATGCCTCTACTTCGATGGCCAAGCCAAACATCCACGGCAAGAAGCTAATGCTGTGTATTTGGTGGGATCAGCTTGGAGTAATCTATTACGAACTACTCCAACCTAATCAAACCGTCACCGGGGAACGTTACCAACAACAACTGATGCAATTGAGCCGAGCATTAAAGATTAAACGTCCACAATATGCCAAAAGGCATGATAAAGTCATTTTTCAGCATGACAACGCTCGGCCACACATTGCAAAATCGTAAAGGAAACGTTGGAAGGACTGAATTGGGACGTCCTACCCCACCCGCCGTATTCACCAGACATTGCTCCTTCAGATTACCACCTATTCCGGTCGATGACTCATGGTCTGGCTGAGCAGCACTTCACTTCTTACGAAGAATTGAAGAAATGGGTCGATTCGTGGATCGCCTCAAAAGACGAGCAATTTTTAGACGGGTATCCACTTGCTGCCGAAAGATGGTCAAAAGTAGTAGAAAGCGATGGGCAATATTTTGAATGACATTATTTGTACCTTTTTTTTACAATAAATTCTTAATTGTTTATAAAATAAAGGCGGAAACTTATTTGTACACATAATAGAAATAAAATGTATCTATTGTGTTGACGATGCAAGATTAATTAAAAACCAGAGATTCAGTTACAAAGAATATTTATAAAGATGATAAAAGCATGCAAAAAATATAATATGAAAATATCAAATAAAAAAACTATTAACTATATAATTACCAACAATGAACCCATATAATGCAAATTACAACTAAATAGTAAAATAATAGTTTTTAACTATTAATATCGTAGTACAAACACGTTATGGTTTAATAAAAAATATCAAATATAAGCTCGAGCAACCAAAGCTGGTCGAGTTTCTGATATTCTAAATAATATAATATGAAAAAGTAAATACTTAAATATTGAAGCTAAAAGCAAAATTTCTGTGTTTTTGATACGACCAGTATTAACATGTGCAGCATAAATCCGGATACACAAAAAGCAAGGCCAATTTTAGAAAGGAAAGAGATGAGGTGTTACGAAAAATATGTGATAAAACAAAATAAAATCGATTACGCAGCAAAAACACAAAATAGCAGTGATACATTTAACCAATAAATGATTGAACCAAAAAAGAAGAAAAAAGTCGAACGAACATTTGCAAAATAAAGAAAAATAAAATAATAGTCGGTGTCACTAAACATAAATTATTAATAAAGAAAAGATTTAAAAGCAGACTGATGCACAGATGGAGAGAATTAATAATACAAAGGTATTACATTATTATCTGGCCCCGATTTCGCCGGGGCTGATGTTACCTGGCCCGGAATTTTTCGAGCCGTGTGCAACACAAAGGCCCTTCTTTGGAATTTATAATCTCAAAAGGAATATTACCTGAGTCAGATTTTGTGACGCCGTGTGCAACACCGGTTAGTTGACCTATCGCGCCGCGTCGTGCCAAGTAGTTCCGAGTCGACCCGAACGCCACCGACCATAGCCGCCACGGCATTTATCAACCAGGGCAAGGGCGCCGGCGTATTTTTCAATAAGCGTAAAGGCACCCCCGGCGTCGACAAATTCTGGACAAACCTCGCATCTCCCAGCGGGCTCAGCGTGCTTCCATCCTGAAACTCTGCACCCCACCAGCAGAGTGGGGCACAAAATGAGCCCTTAAAACCTGCACCACCGAAGCATTCGCTCTCAGTCGCCAGCCCCTTAAGAAGAAATCATCAAAAGTCATCAGGTGAGTCCCTTTTGATTTCTTTGCTGCTCGCTGCCCGAACCTACTGCTCGCTTTCCGGCTCCGCCATAGGCCCCGCTGCTTGGTCCTGCTGCACGTTGCGCAGCTGCGTTACCGCCCCTGCTGCTCGCTGCCTGGTTCCGCCACCGGCCTAGCTGCTTACGCTGCGCACTTAGCTCGCGGCCCGTTTCAGCGCGTACATTAAGTCGTAGGTTAAGTTCGTTAGAGTTGATAGGTTAGCGTAAGGTAGGTTAAGTTCTGTAAGGTTGTAAATATAATTCTAATCGTAAGTTGGAGCCGACGCTTCGTTTTTTTAGCCTTCCGTGCGCCACTCGTTGCCGGTCGTAGCGTCCCGACGCCCAATTTATCACCGTCGGGGCCCGACCTGGTAACAACATATATTTTCAAAATACTTATCCGAAGAAACAAGCAATAAAGAAAGAATTTCTATGAAATCTTAACATTGATATTGACTACCAAAAGAATTGCCAGAAGACTTAAATAAAACCTAGATAAATCATATAAATTGCCTAGAAACAAGTAGAAGAAAAAGAAAAAATAGATTAAGATAAAATAAAATTGTTGAAAAATTAAAAAAAATACTAGAACCGATGTAACATAAAGCGCATATGTTTTAAAATTGTTGTTTATGTAATTTTGTGTTATATTACTAATAATTATATATATAAAAAAAATTATGAGTGCTGCTGTCACACAGGTCAAAGGTCAAATCGTTCGTGCCTTTCCGTGCCTACCCGAGCGCCTCCGAAGGACAAATTTCGGCCCGGCGACAGGCGCGACCGAGGTAATATATTTCCGGAACCGCAAGCGATGGAAAATTTTCGTTTGAGAGGGGGTAATAAAGCACTTATATACATAAAAAAATTATGAGTGCTGCTGTCACACAGGTCAAAGGTCAAAGGTCAAAGGTCAACTCTAACTGGGTATACGTAAATGCGTTGTCATGGCAACGGCGTACGTCAATTATGTCAAACAGAGCTTTTTAATCGTGTTTTTATTTATTTTTAAAAACTACTATGCGAAGGGGCTCAAGCATGTCGGAGTTGGACAAGCTCTACGGGGGGCCGCTGCCAGACCTCGTTGGAATAATAATAAAAATGTTCTCTGGATTATCATTAATATTGGTTTTGGGAATTATCACATAATCCTTTAGATATTTTGTTATTTAGTCAAATGAAAAATTGCATTAAGTTGTTCAATATATAAACGTGAAATACAAAAAATAAACAATCGTCTATATCTGTTACGCAATCCTGTGCGACAACAAATTTGTGGACACGAAAATAGGAGTGTAGGTGTCGACTGACTGATAGGAACGTTTCCATGCTTTCAATTTTGATATTTATCCCAATCCTATAAAGGTATTTTTCTTTTCATTTGTACTTTAATATACTTGTAATGTTTCTTTATAAATCACTTTGTGATATATTTTTACGACATTTTTCTGAATTTCACGTTACATTAATTTAGAAATTTCACTATTATTTTTACTTAGTTATGTATATTGTCTAAATATCATTTTTTTAGTCAGTGGTAATTTAGTTATAACCAACTATTTCATGTATATTTACTTAATTGTCAACATTAACAATGTTTTCATTGGTTTAAGGATTTAAATTAATCTTAAAAATATTTGTGTTGGTTTATCCTCGCATACATATTTCGTTGGCCTACTTTTTAATTTTATTGTATTTTTTGTTCGTATCTTATGTTGCGTTTTTAATTAGTGATTTTCTGCATCTCTGAAAGTTGTTAATTGTATTTTGCATTTTATCTCTTAGCAGAAAAAATAAAAAATAATTAGAAGGTGCCAGGTCAGGCATCATAAGGGATCATTAAGAAATTTTAACACGGAAGCTTCTAAAAATTACTTTTATGTGCGGTGTACCTTGAAGAATTATCGTGATGCAGAACGAGCCTGTTGAATAATATCTGGCAAACATGCTACCGTGTACCGTTCTGCAGTATGTTTATTTTTAATGCTGTTTTCAACAAAAAATATATTATCATTTTTGCAACACTTAAACATTTTTAGCACTTCCAGATTTTACAACATACCTGCTTTAGAAACGCGATTTTATCTACGTGGGTTGTGATTCTCTTCTATCTTTTAATATAAAGAAGAATCATGATTAACATTTTGTAACTTATTATGTTTCTTCATTGTCCTACAATGTCTTCCCATTCGCCTAACCAGCGTGAAATATTATAAACAAAACCCTTCTAATATTTTAATGTTCTGAAAATCTAACATTTCGATATTCTGATATTTTGGTATGTCAATATATCTACACTCTTGTGAACATCCTTAATTACTAGAAAATGTTCCTTTGTGGTATAGTAAAAAGGCCCGTCCTAAGGACGGTCAACACTAAACATAATTATGCCTTAAACGATTAATAACTAATTAAAATTTTTATTCAATAATTTTTCCCGTTTACGACCTTTTAGTACCACAAGTTGCAATACAATGCACTTTATTTTGACAGATTCTTCAACCCGAAAACGATGTGACAAAGCAAACGTCATTCTGACGCCTTAAAAATTAGCTTAATATAGGAGATGTGTTAGAGCAGGGACTATAATGTTGGGCCAGATATTACTGGACGGATATACTAACTAATACATATATACTAATAAGGACAAACCAAAATACCAATCTTTTACTAATTTATCAAAAAGTCTAATTTAAATTTTGTACTACAATAATATTTGAGTGATGTTTTATTTTATTGGAAATGAAATACTAATTTCCAAACTTTAATTTTTACGGTAAATATTGGGTGTCCCAAGACTCAGGCAAGATTTGAATTTTGCGCCATTGGTGCGGTAAAGTGTTACCAACGAAAAAAAGACAGCGTGACAGTCGACATTAAAAATGGAGCGCTGCATGAAAGAACAACACGTTTTCATTGTTGAGCAATATTTTAAAAATAATGAAAGTTTGGTAGCTACATTTTGCAATTTTCATACAAAGTATGGTCGGAATAGAGATTTAAATTAATTAACTGTGCATAGATCAATTAAAAAATTCGGAGAGACTGAATCAATCAGTGACAATAGGCATTCTGGCCGCCCTTCAACAAGTCCTTCAATACAAAACATCGAAGCAGTTTGTAAAAGTGTTGCTGAGAGTCCAGGAACATCAATTCGGCACCGTGGTCAAGAATTGGACATTTCGAGAAGCTATCTACAGCGTATTCTCAGGAATACCAAAAACAAATGTTGAATTTTTTTATTAATTTTTAAAATATTCTTACTACCGGTCAATACATTGTAAATAGAACAATTTTTATAGTATTCTTTTCATAGCGATACAGGTGTCCCCGAAATTTGGGTTTTGAACGCATCAACCGCATCAATTCTTCCGGTATTTGTTCTTCACGTGCGGAAACAAAAAGGAATCGTTAGGGGTTAAATCAAGCGGTTAATCCACCAATTCCACGTTTTTAGTACTTAAAAAGCCAGTTGTTTACGTCGATGCGTGTGAGCTCGCATTGGCATGGTGGAGAATGATCTGACGTCCCGTCTTGGTTTTTCTTATTTTTCCGGAAACTTCTGACAAACAAATAGTTTGGTACCATTTAGAAATGGCCGTTATACGATCCTCTAAAACCACGGCTGCGACTTGTCCAGTTTTTTCAGAAAGGCAAGCGATCATTTATTTCGAAGTGCTTCGAGCGCGAACGATTTTTGTTGGGTATGGTTCATTCAGGAAGACCCAGACAGTTGATTGCTTCCGGGTTCATACACATAAATACAAGATTCGTCAACTGTGATGGTGTTATAAACATTTTTTGAACCACCGAGATTGTATTTATTGAGTATTTCTTTCGACCAACTAACACACAGCTTTTTCACGATTAAATGTTTATAAAATGTCGAATACATATTAGTCATACTAATGCCCAAGGATGCCTAAATTTCAGGATGTCACATGATAATCTTTGCTCATGGCGTTGATGTTTGCTGGCACTACAGTCAATGTTGGTTCAATTCATTAAACCAAAAATATACAGTGGCGCTGTGCGGAACTTATCACCAAAAGTCGTAGTGAGTTAAACATACTGCTCTTGAGATAATCCACGACAAAGGTCGTAAAAAATTATCGCACAAAAATGTTTACAGATTAATTCTATTTTTTTGACCAAGAAATTTTCAACTAAATGAAAGATAAAAATACGGTCCATATGACAAGACGTTCTGTGTACGTATGTCGTCAAAAATGTCAAACTGTATGATGCAAACGTCACACCGTATCTAGCATACACAAGGTTGTTAATTCGTAATAGATATCGAGCAGCCCAAGTGTTATCAATAAAATTTAACAGGTCTACAATATTTATAAAGAATAGACTACTAATATGCTTGAAACCTATTCCTAAAGAAGTAGTGGTAGAATAATGAGATTTGTACTGCTAAATCTACTTAAAACTTTTATTTAAACTTCACATAGATCTCCTTTTTTCAAAATTTATTTTAAGTTAGTTACATTTGCATTATTTTAGTCAATTATGTTACCTAAAAATGCTAATACGTTTTCCAAAACAGTTTGTATTTAGCAAGAAGTTTAGTTCTGATTAGAAGAATTACGTACGTCACTATACAGGATGTCTTACGAGTTGATGACAAAGATTCTATGAGCAATTCTAAGCAAAAATATTCAATAGATTTTTTTTAATTCTCGTGTTTCAGAGAATGGAGGTTAAATCCGCATGGGTAAATTTGGCTCTAATTTTCTGGTCTTACTGCTATTTATGTCAGTTTTCGTTGTCTGACTTTTCTCGTTATCATGCTAATATTTGTCAAAGATAACAAAATAATTTTACTATTCCGAACACCAACATGCCTTTCTTGTTTTCCAACGAAGAATACGCTAATACCGTGTTTATGTTGTGCAACGGAAGCACAACAATGGCAGCCAAAGAGTACAGAAGAAGATATTTTAATAGGAGACACCAAACCATTAAATCTTCACAATTGCATTCCGATACATTCGTGAAACTGGATCATTTCCAAAGCACACTTGTGAGCGGAAATTACCTTGTTCGGTGAACTAAGAGATAACACGGAAAATATTAACTAGCAAAGAGAGTTGGCAAAGCGTGTCGAACTATGTGTTACTGAAGATGGTGGGCATGTTAAACATTTGTAGCTGTTCCCTTTGATAATTGTTTATCATTAATAAATGATGTTCTAGTCTATATAACTTTAATCAGTACTCGATTGAATTTCGAAGCTTAAATATCGCAGATACACGCGCTAAGAGTTCAAGTTCAGGTGTATTGTTCGATAAAGCGGCCGCGGCCGTCTTATCTCGTATCGAGAACCCGAGTTTGCTTAAGTTATTTTAATCAAGAAAGAAACATAGTTAATTACAGGTAATTTTTATTTAACAAATACGACAATGTTATCATTAGGACACGAAACTGGCTTTAACTACAATTTAAGCCAGGCCCTACCTCATAATATACAGGGCCATTCTTCGCCAAACGTACACTTCACACAATTTCCAAATACCTACGAAAATCAACCTATGATAAACAATTAACTATCATTACCCTACATTGCACCAACTAGTCAATCTTCACAAGGACCAAGTAATTCCTTTCGCCCTAACCAGGAACAATACTTAGCAATGCAATCTTCAGGAAAACTATACAGGTTAACCTCAACGTCTGACGACGAAATGGTAGACGATCCCCCCTCAAAAGAGGACATCGCATCAAAAGAAAACCCCTGGCAAGTATTTAAGACTACTAAACGACGGAAAGTCAGAAATTCACATGACACGGTATCCTCAAACACTTTACCCCTTTCTAACAGTTTTTCTGCACTAGCTAATTCCAAAAATCTAACCTCCATCGACAATTCAACAAATAAAAACAATACTCCCAAAGATAAAACAATAGAATCTGATAAAATCCCCAAACCCCCGCCTATATTTATTTATGGAGTCCTAGATCTACCAAAATGAAAGCTACACTAGCAGAAGAAGAGCAATACGTCACTAAAAGCCTAGAAAATAACACAATTAAAATCTCACCAAATACTCCTGATATATTCCGTAAACTAGTTAAGTACGTGCGCGAAAATAAAATTATACATCACACCTACCAATTAAAAGACGAACGAGCGTTTAGAGTAGTCATCAAAAATCTTCATCACTTGATTTCACTCGAAGACATAAAAACAGAAATCACTAGACAAGGACACCAAATTAGAAACATCATGAATGCTAAACATAGAACCACAAAGGAGCCAATGAATCTATTTTTCATGGACTTAGAACCATCTAACAATAATAAAGAGATATATTCCATTCAATCGCATAACAATTGAACCGCCAAGAACAAACTGAAATGCTGTCCAGTGCATGCGATGCCAAATGTATGGTCATACAAAAGCATATTGCTCCCGTCCCTTTGTGTGCGTCAAATGCAGCGGTAATCATAGCACAGCCAGCTGCAAGAAGAGCAAGGACACGCCAGCAACGTGTGCACTGTGCGGAGGAAATCACCCGGCTAACTACCGAGGAAATACTCATTACCACAACTTCTACCAATTCCAAACCGCCAACAACCCAATCCCCAATCATAAATAGACAAAGTTATATATTCAACCTCCCGCATTCACCTACATACGCTAGTATTACCAGTCACGAAGAACCCCAACAACAAATCCCTTCTGACCAGTCTCTTAACCTTACCTTAAACAAATTCCTAGAAGAATTCAAATCCATGTTCTCCTAACTCATTCAGCAGAACAGCATGGTCCGTAACATGCTGACAATGTTAATAAGCAAAATAAATAATGGATAAATTCCTCCGCATTGCACAATGGAACACCAACGGCCTCTTAAATCACAGAGACGAAGTAATACTATTCCTAAAACATAACTACATCGACATAATGCTAATTAGTGAAACGCATTTCACGGAAAAATAACATTTATATTACACTAATCATCCAGACAAAACAGGACACGGTGGAACCGCTATATTAATCAAATAAAATTTAAAACATTACGCTCTCCTCAACTACGAGAAGGAATTTATCCAGGCTACTTCCATCAAGGTGCTCACCTTCTCCTATGAAATAACCATTGCGGCTGTCTACTGCCCCCCAAAACACAATATCAAAAAATGTGACTTCGACCAGTTCTTTCATACCCTGGGTCCCAAATTCGTATCAGGCGGCGACTACAACAGTAAACATACTGCGTGGAGCTCCCGCCTAGTTACTACAAAAGGCAAAGAGCTATATAAAACTATACAAGACAATAAATACGACTACCTTTCAACAGGGACCCCGACATACTGGCCATCCGATCAGAACAAAATCCCCGATCTCCTCGATTTCTTCGTCATTAATGGAATATCACCAAACTACATGGGCATCTCCTCAAGCTACGACCTTTCTTCGGACCACTCCCCGATCATAGGAACTATAAGCGCAAGTGTCCTAATCAAAAATCCCCCCGCACGGATCCATAACGCTTCAACTGACTGGGATTTATATCGCCAAATTCTTCATGAAGCCATTGACTTGAAAGTCAGTTTAAAAACCCCTCTCGAAATCGATACAGCGGTTACCAAATTCAATTCTCTGTTAACAACTACAGCACAGCAAGCTACCCCGCCTAAGGTGCAGAAAAGTCAACTCATCACACATGTTCCTCTAGAAGTTAAACTTCTAGTTGCCCAAAAGAGGAAAGCCAGAGCCAAATGGCAAAAGAGCCATCATCCAGCAGACAAAACAACCCTCAATAACCTTGGAAATCAGCTTAAGGCGAAACTCAAATCCTTGAGGGAAGACTCGTTGAATACCTACCCCTCAACCATAAACCGATATGACAACTTAATATGGAGACCAGTCAAATCATCTTTAAAACCCCAAACCACATCCCCACCAATACGAAAACTACCTCCAGCTCTAGGATGGGCCAAGAGTGACAAAGAAAAGGCGGATATGTTCGCTATTCGCCTATCTGAAGTATTCCAACCACATGATGAACCACCCAACGTTAACCTCCCAAACCAACCATCACCTGAACCGAATATACCTCCCACACCACTAATGACACCGAAGATTGTAAAATCTGAAATTCGGAGGTTAAATCTCAAGAAAGCACCGGGACCGGACAAAATTACACCGAAAATTCTCCGTGAGCTTCCACGAAAAGAAACAGTTCTGCTGACGTACATATTTAATGCTATATTCCGACTTTAATATTGGCCGAAAGAATTTAAGATCGCAGAGATAATACTCATCCCTAAACCAGGTAAAGATCCCAGATATGCGTCATCAAAGCGCCCCATAAGCCTGCTACCAGTTTGGTCCAAACTCCTTGAAAAGTATGTCTTACAAACCTTAGACCCAGAATTCACGGCAACTAACTGGATCCCTGATTATTAATTTGGCTATCGCCGACACAATTCTACCATACAACAGTGCCATCGCATTAAGCAAGAAATTAACACAGCATTCGAACAGTCAGCCTACTGTATAGCTGTTCTTTTGGAAATTCATCAGGCGTTTGATATAGTCTGGCACAAAAGACTCAAACTCAAAATACATCAAATCTTACCTCCTTAATTTCATAAACTTTGGACTCCTATCTAACAGACAGAAAATTTCGGACACGCGTTAACGACGAAGTCTCTCCAGTGTACCCAATCCAATCTGGCGTTCCACAGGGTAGCGTTCTGGGTCCCTTTCTTTATACGTTATATACCTCAGACCTTCCAACCTCCCCAACAACTACTATAAGAGCATATGCCGATGACACAATTATACTTGCGAAACACAAGGACATAAACCTCGCTGTGGAATATGTCCAAATTCACCTCAGCTTACTTGAAGACTGGCTCCAGCGCTGGAACATTAAGGTAAATGAGTCCAAATTTACTCATGCGACCTTCACTCTTCGCAAAGGGATATGCTCGCCACTACATCTTAATAACATTGAGATACCACAATCCCCATCAATGAAATACTTGGGTCTACACCTGGACAACAAGCTCACCTGGAAGGAGTACATTACTAAGAAAAAAAAACATATAGAGCTCAGATTTAAAACCCTTTACTGGCTACTAGGCCGACACTCCCCATTATCCCTCTCTAACAAAATCCTTATCTACAAAACCATCATTATACCAATCTGGTCCTATGGAATAGAACTTTTGGGTTGTGCTAGCAAGACTAACCTCGCAATCATGCAACGAAGTCAATCTAAAATCTTAAGATTTCTCGTTGATGCTCCCTGGTACATCACCAATCAGATGATACACGACGACCTCGGCATCCCGATGCTCAATACGGTAATACAGGTCAGAACCAGGAAACATCTTGAAAAACTTACCACCCATGACAACCTTCTTCTCCAAGAACTTCCACACCATCAAGTCATCAGACGCCTCAATCACCGCTGGTCTACACACCTCCACTGAAGAGGACCCCACATGGGCCCAACACCTTAGCACTATTTTCTAGGACGAGGACCAGTCATTGGACGGGCTCTCATCATGTCAATTTATAAACCAAAATATTAGCTTATAGAAATACAATGTATTTTGATTGCTAATGTAAAAAAATAAAATAAAAAATATATATAACTTTAATTTTAATGTAATTAAAATTGGCGTATTTGTGTAGATAAGTATTACTTACGGAATAAAACATGAATTTTCCTCAATATATCTAATATTTTTCCGTGAAAGTCGAGCAAATTAACCATGCGAGTTAGTCACTTTAACCTCCATATCTCTGAATTAGAAAAAAGTTTGTTGAATATTTTTTGCTTTGAATTGCTCATAGAACCTGTTTGCGAAGTTTCTTCATCAACTCGCGGGATACTTGACATATGTAACTACTGGTAATAAAGTACTAAATCAAAATCAGTAGTGTGTGCCATTTGACAATTCACATCTATAAATTTTCAAGTAAGGAGGCCCTTGCCTTGAGTAAATAATAAACTATTATACCTGAAAAAATAAAATTGTGAAGTTCTTAAGTTAAAGTCAACTATACCGATTGTACTGTGTAGATTAGAAAATATACTGTAATTATCAGGAGGCATTTAAAAAAATTTGTGGGTCAGAAATGTTTTACTACACTGTTTAAGTAACAAACAAAAAAGACATACGCATTTCAAAGAGAAATTATTTTCCACTTTAAAACACTGGAGTACTTTAGCAAAATTAAACTACGTAGAATGCACGTGAAAAGTTTTTCTACTATATAGAACCATATATGTATTCACCCAATCCAAACTCAAAAAAAATGTTAGATCATTATTAAAAACATTTCCGTTCAGAGCATATCCTATGGAAAAAATCAAAATAATAAGGAGTCACCCATAGAGCACTAAAGTAAATAAAATGTGTGAACGACGCAATAAAAGTGAAAGGAGGTTGTATAAACTACTAAAGTAGTTTTGTTAGTTTGGATACCAAATAAAGTTTAAAATGTGTTCTCATTCACGTATGTTTATCTAAACTAATTTATGTGTGCACTACTGCATACTATATTTACGTCATATAGGACATACGACGTCAGGACATACTTTAAGTGAATTGATATCTACAAAGTTTTTATATTTTTAGTAAAATTTTTATTTATCTAAGCAGAAGAAGGTTAGTCAAACCTTGTCGAATGTTTTTACATATAATTTGCTTGAAATTGATACTGCGAAATGTGCAAATTACTAAATGGGCAATATTTGAAAATGTTATAAAAGACTAAAGAGAGTGTGTTATTAAAAATTTACTGAATATTGACTGTAACTTATAGATAAAAATATATTTTCATCAAAAGTTTTATTAAAAGTAAAATATGAAAGAGTTAAAAAAGTACTGAAAAGTAAAGTTAAAAGAAAAAAACAATAAATTGTACTATAAATACAAACAGCAATAACTATTTTAACATTTAATCTATTCTTATAAACTACATTTTCTAGCTAAATCCAGATTGTTTGTAAATATTTGTACTAAGTGTACAGAATTAAGTGCCTAATCCACCTGAGTTGGCTCTTTTTTGTTAATTGTTTCGCTGACTTTATTAAAATATCATACCTTGTTTTAGGGTTTTTGTTCTCTCTACATTTGCAATATTCCTTATCTTTCATATTTTTGCTTCTCTTTCAAGATAGATGACTGTTTGGTATAAACGTGGATACTACCAAGATCTCTTTTTTGTTAATAAATTTGACATAGTCTAGTTTGCAAATACTGTTATTTAATTTTTTCTCAGACGACCCGTCACTACTGATAATTGTCTCCTCATACTTAAAGCTGTATACCTGCACATTACCTTCTGGTTTTATTGCAACTTTTATCTGTCTTCTTTCACCATTATGTTCACTTTTTCAAGGCTTATCTTTATGCTTCTTTTTAAATAAATTTCTATACGACTTTAGAAAGTTCTATAGTGCTTACTTGTTCTTTGTTATTATAAACACCTTGTCTACTTATGGCATTTCTGTTACATATTAAGGTTTATATTGCAATATCATGCACGGAACGTTTTTTCTTTTAATTTCACTTTATAAAAAACTATTAACCTTTTGTTGTCTATAATAACAGCAAAGGGTTGATAGTTACGTCTAAGCTTGTCTGGAACAATTTGCTTTCATATAAAAGGTGGTTCAAATATGACCGGAACTGATCTCTTTGCAAAAAAAACAAATTGCTAAACACTTCCTTGTACATGTCAGTCTTGAACGTACTCCCCTTCGGAGGCAACACATTTTTTTTAATGTTTTGGAAGCATTCTTTTTAAAAAAGGCTTTTGGTCGGCGGCGTATCCATTTCCGAATAGTCTGGACGACGGAGTCGTTGTCTGCAAACTGCATACCTTGGAAGTTTGATTTGATCCTTCCAAACAGGTAGAAGTCATTTTAGGTCAAATCGGGACTGCACGGAGAATGTTAAGAAGGTTTCATTTAGATTTCCGGAGGGTTTCTACTATTGTCTTGGCCGTATTGGAGCGTGCATTGTCTTGAAGAAAAACTATCCGCTTTTCACGTGCATTGATTGTTCTGGTATCCGTCAGAAAGTTTACATGGATAACCCTATGCCAATCCTAGAATAACGTTGCCATCACTTTTCTTGTCGAACAGCTCCTCCGCTCACTCGCGTGATGACTATTGGTACTTGATCCACGTTTTATCAGTGAGACAAAAGAAACTTCAAAAATGCACCACTTTCGCTTCAAACTGCTGTAAGAGACGACTGGCAGCTTGAATGCGCACCATTTTGTTCACGTTTGCCAAAGTTCTCGTGCGATAGTGTAGGTAATTTTTCACAATGTCTTCTACATTACCAACACTGATGGATAGCATTGCTCTAAGTTCTTTGATAGTGCTGTGCCTATTCTCACGAATAAGTGCGTCTGTACAATTAATGTTTAGCTCGGTGGCGAATGTTTGCAGCCGACGATCATGCGGTTGATTTGCTACACCCTTTCTGTCCCTCTGAAGGACTTATACCGCTCAAACGCACGAGTACGTGAAAAACACTCTTTCCCATGCTGTTGTTGGAGTCTGCAGAATTTCACAGAACGGAATGTTTTTTCCAAAAAAGGAATGTGATTACAATGCGTTGTTCCTTCTGTTTGCTTATTACTCTAGCGACTCTCAAACAGGACTGGAAATGTTCTAACCCGAGAAGGAGGGAGCGTGGAGGCTCCACTCTCTCAAGGTCGCACAGCTGCTGCGCAGCGCGGCTTGTTTACATACAAATCAGTCGGTTATATTGAAGCACCTTGTAGTTGCTAAATAACTTCTCTATAATCTCTTATAAAATCTTACTTAACTTTTCTACTTTTAAGTACCTTTCATATTATTTCTGTTAATTTGGTGAATTGTTTTGAACAATTTATTAAAACTGCAATATATTTTCTAGTTATAGTTTATATTAAAAAAAATACTACTTTTTATCCTTTAGTAGTTTGAGTGATTTTTTTGTGTTTTAAAACATATAGAATTTCGAAACTGCAACTTTTTCAATTTGTTTGCAACTCTATATGTGTTTTCATTGGTTCTGTTATATTTTTTAACTATACTATTTCTCTAGGTCTTTTCATCTGTTAGTGCTCAAAGAGTCTTAATTTTTTGGTTTATTATGTCGGTTTTACTGTTTTTTTTTACTACATGTTGCTTCAGCTTTTGTTATAAGCATTATCTTATAACAATAAAATTATAAGAATTATTTAAAAATGTAAAAAGTTAATTTATGGGTAAAATTACTATCAAACTGAATTAAATATCAAACTAAATGTTTTTTTTTTTATGAGATGTGGGATGACCTGAGATGGGCAAGTTATAGATAAACTCAAAAAAACACACGCGCGCGGACGCACATAGACTCTTTAGATGATTATGCTTTACACTATCTATAGCAACCATATCCATACCAACCGCTAACAAAAAGTTAAAACGCACTATTCCCCCATTCAAATCCAGTCACTTGTAAAATCCCTCTTCTATCGTCATTCGTCAGACCTTTTGCCTCTAAAAATTAACAAATAAAACTTAAAGCCATTACTAAAATCCTACTATAAGACGTATTGTTACCAGGTCGGGTCCGGGGCGGTGATAAATTGGGCGTCGGGGCGCTACGACCTGCAACGCGTGGGTCACGGAAGGCTCCAACTTACGATTAGAATTATATTTACAATCTTACAAATTTAACCTATTTTACACTAACTTAACCCACTTAACTAATTTACAAGAACTTAACCTACGACTTAATGTACGCGCTGAAATGGGCCGCGAGCTAGGTGTAGCAGCGCAAGCAGCGGGGCCGGTGGCGGAACCAGGCAGCGTGCAGCAGGGCCGAGTAGCGGGGCCGATGGCGGAGCCGGACAGCGAGTAGCAGGGGCGGTAGCAGGTCCGGGCAGCGGGGCCGGAAAGCGAGCAGCCGGTCCGGACAGCGAGCAGCAGGTCCGGGCAGCGAGCAGCAAAAGAAGCCAAAAGGGGCTCACCTGATGACACTTGATGGTTTTTTCTTAAGGGGCTGACGGCTGAACCGAATGCTTTGGTGGCTCAGGTTTTAAGGGCTCAGGTCGTGCCCCACTCTGCTGGTGGTGTGCAGGGTTCAGGGTGGAAACACTGATTTATTATTTTCAATGAATTTAAAAAGTTCGTTACTAAATTCTATGTCTGTCTGTCGGTCGGTCTGTCTGTCGGTCTGTCAGTCCGTCACAAAATTTGAGATTTTTTAAAATTTGAAAATGGATTCTTATAGGAAATTTTACGCTGATTTCGAATTTGGAATTAAAAAATTTCTATCTAGAATAATTTTCGAGATATTCGAGTTTGAATTTCGGGAAAATTTTTAAGTTCGTTCTGGGATTGCTTACAGAGCAATCTCTTCGCCGGCCCCATGTTTCTTTTTCCAGTTGTGTGGCAGTTTTCTGTATATAATTTATAATTTTATCTACTCAACTATCTACAAATAATTTCGCTTTCATTAATTTACAGTATAGCAAAATACTACTATTCAAGCTTTTTATATAATCTTAATTCTTTAACATACACTTTTTTAAATTTAACTTACCTTTCAGTTCCGACTTTTTCTAAGCATTCAGCCAAAATATCAATAACAGCTATGTCTGGTTTTGTTTACATAATTTTGTCTACGTTAATGAAATCCTAAACATTAATAATAATAGAAAAAACTTTTTATAAAGTCTATTAAGTTTTCTTTTTTATTTTCTAATTATGTAGCAGTAGCAATTTAATTCCCAAAAATTCGACTCTTTTGAAACATTTTGTTACGGTTTCTGCAATAACATCTATAAGGTCACCGGCTATCTAAAATTAAATTAATATTTTAACCTACCTCGCGAGTAAAGATTGTTTACTTCAGGCAAAAAAACAAGTGTGTTCAAGTTCTAAGGTCTCCAATTTTTTTTCTGAAAAAGTACTTACTTAAGAAAGTTAAAACTTCTATTGCTTCTCAGTGTAATCTCTATTTACACGTACATATTTTTTACAATATCGTCGCCATTATTTCATGGCTGCTGAGAAAAGTTCCTTAGAGTTGTGCTTTGCCCACTGTAAAACCGCTGATGCAATAACGGCTCCATTGCAAAATGGGCGGCTAGGGAAAGTGCCTTTCGTGGTCGAAGATTCATGGCGGCATCACGTATTAACATATCCTGAGACATTACCACCCATGTTGTCTTGCGTTCGTCACTCAGCATTCGTGGGACCCAACTTAAAAAAACTTTGCGCATTTTCAAGCCATTATGCAAAATAAACTTCACAGAGTTTACGAAAATGTCAAGCTAGAGGCGATATTGCACACATCTAATCGACCATAACAACTTGCTCTACTCGTGCAATCATGATTTCGGTCCGGCTGATTCGTAGCCGAGATTGTTTCGGCTTATTGTCACACAATTTTCGACCTTCTTTACACATTTGCACCTATAAAAGCTCACTAAATGTTACCACGGCTGATTACACGTTGTTCTTGAATACTAGAGTTACCATTTTAAGTGTTCAAAACAACGCGCACTGCAATGGTGGTAATTTGACCTACATATATTATATGGTGCGGCCATCTATATTACAAAAAAAAAATATTTCCTGCGTCTTTTAAAATTAACCGCATCTTTCTGCTTACTGTCTGTCACTGGTGAAAAAAAAATTTGAAGACCTTAGAACTTGAACACACTTTGTACATACGGTGTTTAGAGAAAACCAAATAAGTCGAGCGTAGGAAAATTCTGTAGGGTAGCACGTTGTTAAATATTATTCACTTTGTTAGATCTTAAGAGGGAAAATTTTTATACGTCCAAGTGGTAAGTTTTCTGTCAATTACAGTCAATCTTTTTAACATGTTTTTCATTTTAAATATAGTAGTAGAATAATCTGCTCTTTTTATATAGGTTCGTATACCTTAATTATAAAGCGTTGTTTAGTAACCTACTTATCAACGATTTTATCGTTAACATCACTAAAATCGCTATAAAATTTGTTGAAAACAATCTGGTGTCTTTTGGAAAAGCTTTTTAGCGGCAGGTTAAATATTTTAATTTTAGTTTTGCCTATTTGTTGAGCTACTTTTTATGGCATTCTTAAATCATGAGACCAGCAACGCAGTTGCTCTGATACCAACAACCTACATTTTTTATTTTATTAATACCTACATTTTAACATATTTTCTAGCACTAAAGTTATTATACAAGATTTAAAAATACTTACATTTGAGAAAAATTGTTATTTAAGAATAACTCAACGGATAGGGTTTTGTATTTTCGTAGCATAACACGTACTTCCTTGAAAACTGATATGTACTTATAATCTGTTGTTTACGCTTCATTATAGATGTATGTTAAAAATAATATACAATTGCGGGATAATAAAAATAATTTTCAAAATGTAGAAGCAGACAAGAGACAGTACAAAAGAAACAAAAATTTAAGTCGGACATTTATTTCGAAGAAGAAGCTAATCACTTTATTTAAGAACAATTTATATGAGACGGCATTTTGCGTACTTATTACAAACAATTAGAAATGCATATAAATATGTAAAGTATTAAATTATTAAGAAATGCTAAGTTGAAGGTTTATGTAATGACAGAGGGTTATAAAATAGTAAATAAAGTAAAAAATAAAAGAAAGGATTTTAATTCTCTAAAAGTTCTGAAAAATGAATATCGACTTAATAATATACATGATTTGTCCTGCATATAAGAAAAAATTATGCTAACGTTATTATATAGGTAGATTAAGGCCAACTTAAGAATTACATGAGGAATTATAAGCAAAATAACTAATGAACAATATTGTAACAAACTTTTGAATTGCGCCCCATAGGAACAGCGTCGCGTAAACATATGTGGCCGAGTTTGTTTGTTTTTTTGTTGTACCCCATCATGATTGGCGGTCGACACTGCGGTCTAGCTGCTGCATACATGTGCTGCGAACATTCTGGACGTTTTCGTGCCGGAGTTGCGGTATGTTTTTGAATGCTTTCTGAAATTGCCTCGGGTGAGCATAAATGCTGTGCAGTGGGGCGATAAGAGATTCTTTGAATTGACGGCAGCAAGATAAATTAAAGTGCGGAAGATACGTGCTTAAATAGTGTGGCATGTAAATACTGTGTAATTTTCATTGCAGGTGTTGCGTACATATATATAGAGTTATGGTAAATAACTTGCATAATCTGTAAGTAAATAAATAAGTAGTTTAAGGTAATTTGTACATCTTATTCACCACTGTAAAAAACAAAAACGTTATAGTATATATGGATCTAATTTCTAAGAATTACAAAATAAAAATGAATAACAAAGTGTAAGCCTTAATAAAACGTAATATAAAAGAATATACAAGCCTGTCAAGTAATATAAAAATAAGAAATATATTGAATAAGCAGAACTTTTAGGTTCGCTAATATTTATAAATGAAGTAATATAAAATACATATTAATATAAAAATAATAAATATGTAATAGTGCTTTATACTTTATCATATATATGAAATCAAATGTAATATTCCGTGTTCTTCATTTTTCATTTTATTTTGCAAAATTTATTTATATTTAAATATCGCCATATGTTCATCATAAATAATGTCGTTAATGTATGCATTATTATTTTTTAGCTTTAATAGATCCTAAACCGTCATGAAAATAATACTTACCAAAAATCTAAACGGCCAAAAATGACAGTTCTAAAAACAAAGTTATTGAGGATCTTGGAAAAATTAGATTTTGAATTCAATTATTCGGACGTATTAGATTTTTCTGAACAAACGCATTTGAACAACAAGCTGATGGTGGTAATCATAGAAACGTATAATTTTAGTTCAAATATTAGTTATTTGAGAAAATAGAGGATGATACAATATTCTTGATAATCGTTTGTAAGAAACTATGTTTGCTGGTTAGGAAAAACATAATTATAAATCTATGTATCTTATAGATCAAAATTATAATCCGTCTACTTGAAAAGTTTTAAATGCTCAATATCTATTAAAAGATATTGACGGTTTCAGTGCAGTGTTATCAAAAGTGTTGAGATAAGAAAAGCTAGAGCTACAATGAAACATTTTAAAGGTTTTTACTTCTAAGCATGGCAATAAAAATGTTTTCTTGAAAAAGATGACTTTTCTTTTTTCCCTGCTCTCTACCTTAGAAATGCATTTGTTTGGTGTGCAGACATTTTTTCAAGATTAAAAGCTGTTTTGATCATATTCGTGTGAACATTATGGCTAGACACCAAAGGTGTTGAATATCAATGTGATAGTAAAAGCAATCGAAAGATTCTGTAACCTATGCAATTTATGGTGGTATCAAGTTAAAAGTAAAAAAATAGATATAAAGGCGTGATTGTGGGAGCACCAGTTTTTTGTATTGTAATCTACATGGGACATAGACAACCAAGTTCACAGAAGAATTAAACTAATGAGAGATTTTGAAGTTTTTTAGGAAGAGACCTAAATAAAAAAAAAACTAAAACAACACTCAACTTAACGAGAGAGCCGTAACAGTCTTTTCAATAATCAAAAAGTTTCTATAGTTCATGTACGGTACGATTTTAAAATTTCGTGCTCCAGTTGCTATAGAGCAAGGTACTTATAAAATACAATTGGTAAAATATTTTATATTTTTTGAAAATTAAAAAGTATTAAATGTTTTATTAAAAAATTAAATTAACCTTGTTTTTAATTATTTTAATAAATATTCTACTGCAATTATTTGGTGGGTTTAATGAACATACGCTCTGACCCACTTGGCTATTTTACAATTATGTCTTTAATGTACTGATAAAATAATGTTTAATGTTGATATAAGAATTACAAAACCTATTTATTATCTGGTACGTGGTCCCCTTTAAATTGGTTCCCGCCTAATGCAATGAATTTGCTCTTAAGTTTATTTCATTACAGAAAGCAGTTTTCCAAAGTAATTCTCCCTGGAAAGAATTATCACGCGTTGTAATCCGTTCCATCAATGAAGATCCTTCGTATTATTTTTATCTTCGGAAATGGAAAAAATCAGTGGAAACAAGATCAGAAGAATAGGGCATCGTCACAGTTTTTGCGTTTGCAAATACCCCTTTTTTGTCTTTTGTACTGTTTCTCTGTTCATTCCTAATTATTTATTCCGCGTTTTACTTTCATGCAGTAAGTGTTCCGAGCTCGTAGTGATAAGTGAGTGCAACGCGCGTAAATCGTTGACCCTCGGGTCACCTATATCTGTATACCTCAACTGATATAAACTATTTTTACGTTATATATTTTTGAAACACCAGCGAACTAATCGCAAGTCATCAACATGAATTACAATAGCAGCAATTATTATTATCAACAGTCAACAACCGCTCAACAGGGTTTCCAGCCTCCCATTAATTTCAATCAGACGACAAGCCAGGTAATACCACTATCTCCTGTTATAAATGCTTCTTATATACCTATTAACCAGCAATATATACCGCACACGCAAATTCCAAACACATTTTCCGAAACACCGTTACAGATACATAACCCTATCACATCAACGCAATCAAATAACATGCTTAATAACGATGCAATAAGTAACATGAATACCTCAGATTCTGAAAACGATATTAAATTATCTAATACACCAAGTAAAGATTGGCAATGTGTCAGAAATAATAAATGTAAACGAATATCTAAACAACCAGCATCAGCGAACACTACGATACCTACTATAGATAATAACAGATACTCGGTCCTCACAAATCTTACTGATGCGGCTGAAATAGAAAATACATCAAACACACAGTAAAATAAAATACTCAATCCACCACCAATATTTGTACAAGAGGTTACGGACTTTAATAAAATGGTCGTAGCACTATGCTGCAGAATCAGAACAATACAAAACTAAAGCACTGGTTGATAACGTAATTAAGATATCTGCCAACACGGCTGATATATATCACAAGCTAATCACACTCATGAAAGAATCTAACATCATATATCACACCTATCAGATGAAAGAAAATAAAGCATACCGTGTCGTCATCCGTAACTTACACCACTCTGTTCCCACAAAAGAAATAGCCGATTTACTGGAGGAGAACGGTCACAAAGTGAGATCCGTAACCAACATTAAACACCGAATAACAAAAATGCTCTTGCCAATATTCTTTGCAGACTTGGAACCTGCGCCAAATAACAAAGACATTTATAACCTCAGGTTTTTACAAAACCAAATTATAAAGGTCGAGCCACCACACAGAAATACAACAATCGTACAGTGTATGAGGTGCCAACAGTATAACCATACTCAGGTCTACTGTAACCGCCAAATTGTATGTGTAAAATGCGGCGGCTCACATGATACCCGATCTTGTAAGAAGACAAAAGACTTACCCGCCAAATGTGCTCTCTGTGGCGGAGAGCACCCGGCTAATTATCGAGGCTGTACCGTACATAAGGAACTTCAAAATAAGTTAAGATCCAACACATCCTTACAAACTCGATCCACAACATCAAACATGTTCCAACAACGACTTCATCAAATTCACCCAATCTTCCCTAATCATCACAACCCATGAACATATAGTCAGGCCGTGCAAGGAAATACAAACACTACACAAGCACAACACCAAGATGTACCCCTACAAAAATTTCTAGAAGAATTTAAAGCTATGTTTTCACAACTGATGCAACAAAACAATATGGTAATAAACATGTTGTCCACAGTCATAAGTAAACTTGCAAGATAATGGCTAATTCACTCCATATATCATTATGGAATGCTAATGGCATCCTGTCAAAAATCTATGAAATTGAACCATTTTTAAAGCTAAATAATATAAATATCCTACTTATATCTGAGACACACTTTAGAGACAGGTCTTTTCTAAGAATACCACACTACACATGCTATAACACAGAACATCCTGACGGTACAGCGCAGGAAGGCACAGCCATATTAATACGGAGCTCAATCGTTCACAATGAACTGGAAAAGTACGAAGAACCGTTTCTCCAAGCAACTACTATTTAAGTCTACAAATTATCACATCCACTAGTAATCTCTGTTGCGTATTGCCCACCCAGGCATAGACTTTCCAAAGACGTCCTCAAGCCATTCTTTCAATCTCTTGGCAACAACTTTATATGTGGAGGTGACTATAACTGCAAACATACCTACTGGGGCTCTCGTCTAATAACTACCAGAGGCAGAGCTTTATATGAACTCATCCGCGAAGAAAACTATGGCTACCTATCCACCGGAGAGCCCACGTACTAGCCCACGGATCTAAATAAGGTACCTGATTTACTGGACTTTTTTATCACCCAAGGTATATCCTCTACCTATACAGATATAGTCAGCAGCACTGACCTATCATCCGATCATACACCAGTAATTGCTACAATTAGCACTACAATTATTAAAAGACAAGCTAGACCATCCATATACAACTAAAAATCCGACTGGGACGAATTCAGAAGGCTTTTGCAAGAAAATCTCCAAACCAACATCAGCCTGCGCACCCCTAATGCTATAGAGGAAGCCACAAAACACTTCATCACTACTGTTCAATCTGTAGCCTGGAGAGCTACGCTCAAACTTCTAAATACGGTATGACAGGATGGAAATATCCCAAATGAAATGCTTGAACTCATCAAGCAAAAGAGGAAAGGCAAGATATAAATGGCATAGGACTCGAAACGCAGCTGAAAAAACGATATTTAATAGTAAAAAACTGCACAAGCAAGAAATTTTTCAACACTATCTAACTTCCTTGTCCCGAGCCGACCACAGTATCTGGAAAGTTTTTAAAGCTATTAAAAGACCACAGACTGTTAATCCATCTTTAAGAAAACCAAATAATGACTGGGCTAAGACAGATCAAGAAAAAGCAGATCTCTTCGCCCAGTACTTTGCCCAAGTTCTCACACCCTACTCTACTGCACCCGATGTTGAGATTCAAGACTTCCTTCAGACGCCACTTCAAATGTCGCTGCCCATCAAAAGCTTCACCTATATTGAGGTGCTTGATGAAACTCGCCATCTAAACAATAACAAAGCCCCTGGTATGACCTAATTACGGCTAAGGTACTTACTGAACTGTCCAAAAACAGTATAACGTTTTTACGAAACCTGTTCAACTCCATTACATGAGATGCCAATATTGGCCATCATCGTTAAAATTTTCGCAAATTATTTTAATACCAAAACCTGGTAAACCTACTGAATATGTTGCCTCTTACCGTCCAGTAAGTCTGCTGCCACTACTCTCCGAGCTGTTAGAAAACTTATAATCAAAAGACTGTATGATAGTGACATACTGGAAAACTGCATACCAGACCATCAGTTTGGATTTAGGCGGTACCATTCCACGATTCAGCAATGCCATAGACTTGTAAATATCATCAATGCGGCCCTCGACGCTAAATCCTACTGCCCTGCAGTTTTTATAGACATTAAACAGGCATTTGACAAGGTGTGGCATGATGGCCTATTATATAAAATTAAAAAACTACTGCCAAATGAATACTACCTTTTGCTAAAATCGTACTTGAATGATCGCTACTTCCAAATCAAATATGGCCAACATTATTCTGACCTCCGACCAAGCACCTCAGGTGTGCCTCAAGGCAGTGTCCTTGGACCGCTGCTACATTTACTATATACCTCAGATGTTCCCACAATAAATAATACACACTTAGGCACATACGCAGATGACACTGTCCTCCTTTCCAGTCATACCAATCCTCATATAGCATCTTCTAATCTACAAACCCATCTAACTCATCTTCAAACCTGGCTTGCTAAATGGAGAATCAATGTCAATGAAACGAAAAGCACTCACGTTACCTTCACTCTAAATCACTCCGACTGCCCCCCAGTTTTTCTGAACAACGTACCCATTCCTCAAGCAACAGAAGCCCGCTACTTAGGTCTTCATTTAGACCGATGACTCACCTGGAAGTCTCATATATTGAAAAAGCGTAAAGAGATTGATCTGCGAATCAAGAAAATGTACTGGGCGCTTGGTAAAAAGTCGTGTCTTTCCCTCGAAAACAAGATCCTGCTCTACAAAACAGTAATCAGGCCCATATGGACTTACGGCATTGAGCTATGGGGCTGCTCTTGTAAGTCCAATGTTAACATTATTCAACGCCTACAATCCAAAACCATCAGACTGCTAGCAAATGCTCCGTGGTATGTCAGCAACTTGACCCTGCATACGGATCTACAAGTCACAACGGTAGAAGAACGTACCAAAAGAAGTATCACCCACTTTGCGTGGTTGCACGCCCATCCCAACACCCTTGCATCCAACCTTCATCAGGATCCCCCACCGAGAAGATTAAAAATAAAGAAATGGCCCAGTGATCGTAAAGGAGTGCAACTCTAATGAAACGGGATAACATCGCTGGATGGACTCCCCCTCACGTCAAATGTCATCACATTAGCTCATATAACATTGATTTATTGTATTACGTTCTGATTGGTAATTTGCTTATAACCAATATATAAAAAAAAAATTCCTAAGTATTTCGCTATGAATCTAGTTGATACAAGACAATCTTTTACTAAAAATCCGTACACCTTTTTCACATTTTCTGTGCCTCTTGTCGAAATTGGTTTTACCACTTCCTATTCTTAAATAAGCAAACCGTATAAAAAGCTTTCAATTTAGACTAATACTTCAAAAGGACGGAGAAGAAACTTTTAATAAATTTTAATAAATCACACAAGATAACATAAAAATTATCTAAATAAAGAGAGAAAATTATATAGTAGGATCAATGCCAGGTTGTAAAAGATTTCTCTAAAAAAAAATTTTATGTATATTTTGCTGTTTTTTTATTGGAAGTTGACAAAACTAAACTTTTTGGAAAGGATACTGTTAATAAGATTGTTTCGTCAAGAAGATCATGATTTCAATTTGGTGGAGTAAGTGCTGACAGTATTGTGCACTTTAAATTAGTTCCAAATGGAAAAGCCGGAAATGTCGAACTGTACCGTAGGGTAGAGTGAGAAAGTTTACCAAAAAAAATTAAGTTCATTTATTAGCCTATATGCGAAAAAGTTGCTTTGTATAAGTGTAATCATCTATGTGAAATTTGAACTTCCTAGAACGTAATCTTTGGCTGCCGATTTGCCGCAGAAATCTCTATAACATTTTAAGATTTATTATAGATTTCTCATGGTGCTATTCGCTTGTTTTCTGTATAAAAACAACCCAGAACGCACTACGTGGAGGTGGCTGAATATCGAGTTCCACTACCCTCCTATCATTTGCCTTTAAACATTTAGCTTAATTACATTATAGATTTTTGAGATATTGACTTTTAGTTTCAAATTTGGGTAATGCAATTCTAGATGCTGTTCCTGATCTTATTTTTTAAATTAAATTTTATTAGGAATCAAAATATACAGTAAAGATTACAGTTTAGATTCATTAAACAACATGGTGGAGAGCACGACAGCCGCGAGGTAAAGGCCTCAACCTGCCAAATTGGCGCACGACGGCTCCGGGTTCGAACCCCGGCAACGGCAAAAACATTTAATGCTCTCCGACCGTCATACAAACACCTTTGGCGGTCGTAAAAAGTACATTCACTATCCACTCGCCAACCCGCCCGGCAAGCGTGGCGTTTAATTGCCAAATCCCCCCCAAAAAGGGAGACCTATGCTCAATACTGGGCGCTACAAGACTGAAGAAGAAGAAGAAACAACATGGTAAGATCTCATCCAGTAATGAGATTTCTAATACTACTTTATGTCAGCTAACCACTGTCTTTTTAATCTTCTTATTGTAGTATCTTCTAATAAGGCCTTCATAAATTGATTTGTGTGTGTTTCCAATTTTTGGTTGTGTATGACGACTTTCTCATGGATGACATCCTTGACAGTTGGTATCTTCAAGTCTTTATCGATCACTTCGTTTGTTACGTACCATAGAGCGTTAACTATTATTCTTAGAATTTTAGGCTGACAAATTTAAATTATTTCCACATTGGACTTGCTAGCACAGCCCCACAGCTCTATTTCATAAGTCCAAATGGGTTTGATTACCGATTTGCACAACAGTAGTTTCTATGGCTGTCGAAGTCTTTCTACCAATCAATCAATATAATTCTCTCTGTTTTAAATTCATTTACTTTCTTCTTTTGCCGATGTAATCTCTTCAGTTTAATTTGGAATCTAGGTAGAGTTTCAGGTATCTTACTGTCTCGGTTTGTGGTATTTCTATGTTGTTTAGATGTATGGGTGGACAGG
Organism: Sinelater perroti; assembly: GCA_036346155.1. Lineage (NCBI taxonomy): Eukaryota > Metazoa > Arthropoda > Insecta > Coleoptera > Elateridae > Sinelater > Sinelater perroti. The sequence goes on along the minus strand of JARFIY010000359.1, from coordinate 20,253,347 downwards.
GGTCTTTTCTTAGGGTGAATGTTATATGAGTAGACTGACTCATTTACTTTAACATTCCACTTTTTAAGCCAGAATTCTAAGGCATATATATATAATCTTGTACTTGAATGCGTGCTCGTAGGACTTCATTGTGGCTAGCTAGTATGACGGTATCATCAGTAAATGTGCCTATTATGATATTTGGTGAGACTGGAAGATCAAAGGTAAATAATAGTTAGAGTAGAGGGCCCAGGATACTGCCCTGGGGTACCCCAGTGTTGATTGAACGTATAGTTGCGACTTCTTGCCTTACTTTTGTTTTAAATTTCCTGTCATTTAAATATTTTTTAAATAGATTGTAAAATTTTGGTATGTGCTGTTTAATTTTATACAATAATCCTGGGTGCCAGACTTTATCAAAAGCCTTATAGGATGATATGATTTCGTATTATGTGGGTCCTTACCAGGTTTATAGATTAAAATTATCTTGGCAGTTTTTAGTTTTGGGGCCAGTAGTAAATTCGCGAAATTGCATTAAAGTATACGCCAATAATGCTATGCTCTTTTTTGGCAGTTCTTTCAGCATTTTGCTGTTATAAGGTCTATGCCCAGGGATTTTCTTGGGTTTAGGCGTCTTATTTCTTCTTTTATTTCTTTAGGTGTGACTTGTTTAATTTGTTCTACTGCTAGCACGGGAGTCTATGATATTTCCATTATTTCCTCATCCAAATCATTTTCATGAAGCTGAAATATATCTGCAAGATGTTTTGCAAATTCTTCTGCTTCTCCTTGTCACATTTTACCCACTGTTGTAGTGTTGGCTGTTCTATTCTTAAAGGAGGGAAAGCTGTTGTTGTTTATTTTTAAATTTAATTAGTTTCCATATAGAATTGTCATAACGGTTTAAATTACATAAGTAGTCTTTAAGTGACTTCTCTCAGCGTTTTTAGCTGGGATTTTAGCTTATTGCTTAGCCTGTTGAAGATTTTCTTGTCTGCTGGGACGTGTGTTCGTTACTATTTAGCTCTTGCTTTTCTTTTTCCAGCTACCAATTTTTTAATTTTAAGAATGATATTCGTAATGTTCTTTTGTGTGCTATTTTTGGTGTAGCTGCTGGGTTGCTTCTTGTAAGGTGTTAATAAAACTATTTGTGGTTTCCTCAATTTCATTTAGAGTTCTGAGCGTTACATTTAAATTTATTTCAATTGACAGCTTGCGTCTATGTTCGTTCCAATATGTTCTTAAATTATGCAGTCGAGGTGTAAATGGAAATTTTAAAATATCAATTTTGGCAGGAACGTCTAAAATAATCGTCTTAAACTCATTATCAGAACTAGATACTGTAAGTAGTGGTTCAGTAATTGTAACTAAATGTCAGTCAATTAGATCTGTATAGTTGCCTGCTTTGAAATTTAACATAGGAATCTTAAAATTCATGAACACTTTGATCTACTTTAATAATTTATCTACATTTTAAAATTCTTTGAGGTCCCAATTCTCGCACGTGTTTTCGTCTGTCGACTAATATTGCCAACAGAATATTTTCAGGACGACAAAAATAAGGATTTCTTTGTAATGTTCGATTATTTGGCTCTTTATCGTTTCAAACAAAAATCGAGATTTTTTATTATACTGTAAAAGTGTTGACTCCCATACTGTCAAGATGACCGAGTTTTAATATCAAACCATGCATATCCGTATACTATAATTACATAATCTGTTAAAACTTTCCAAGTTTTCCTATGGGTCTTTTGTTAAAACATATAATACCAAAATTCTATTACCTGTCGTTAACTACCTGGCTTATTCTTTCTGGATCCTTTCGTGACAATATTTTCGTTTGAAATTTTAGTACACAGTTCATCAAAGGTAACAGGAAGCAATGTTATTTCTATCTTTTCAAAGCTTATTACACGCGTCTTTTCGCAAGATTCTAACTTTTTCAAATTTTTCCACAGCACTTTTTTGTCCAGTAATAATTCGTCCAAATGTTACAGTAGATGACATAATGTTAATTCATTTGTATGTAACAAACAAACAAACTGTAAAAAACTCAAGTTGTTTTATGATATCACTTTTAAAACCTGTATTAACCATTGTACTATCACAACGAACAGCTTTCAACTTAGAAAGATCAAGATTTTTCTATAAAATTAATAAGCTTGTTTCACTATTATAAGAACTGCCAGATATAGACGTGATGTGATCAAGATATATAGAACCTAATCTTTTGTTATGGTCTTTCTAGCTACCCTTTCCCTTCCCCAATCAGAATTAAAATCGTCTCTTTTTGGTCGTCAAAGTATATCCCATATTTCGATGAAAAGTGCTTTCCCTCATTTTCCTTTTTCAGTCACTGCCGGTTTTTATTCTTTTCCTTCTGATTTTGCTACGATCAATTACTTTAGAAGAATCGCCTTTGGTAATTAATCCCATATAATTTAAAGCTTCATTTATAACAATTATTGCTGAACTATCAGAAACACCAGTTCTGTCACAAGCATGTGCTACATTTGGAAGTTTAGTTCTTATTTGCATAGTTGAAGAAGAAATTAACTTATAATTGAATTTTTCGTTTTACATTATTTATCTTTCCATTTATCAGAAGGATTTAGAATAATTTAAAATGTGTCTTATAACAGAAGGTAAAAGTCTATTAACTGTTTTTACTTCAGTGTCTTGAAATTGCATGTTTTGACTTCTTTCTACTACCTTTTCTTTGCGTTACAATCTGTGTTCAACCATTTGGTTTGCTTTAATGTCAGTATTTCCAATTACCATTTTTCAAAATGTCTTTTGATCCGTTAAAAAAACTCTTTCAGCTACAGGTACTTTAATTTTGTAAGTACAAATTAAATGATTAATAATTAATTAAATTAATGAAATATCGTACAAATTTTTCAGTTGATTCTTTAAATGATACAACTTTTTCGAAGAATTTAGTTTACATCCTCTTTTCAAAGACTTCTTACTATTAGGATATTTTTATGGTATTTTTTATATTACGTAATACTTGTTGGTGCGTTACAAAATTAGTTTTTTGCCGTAAGTGTTTGTATTATACATAAATAATATTCATCAAATTCTTCTATTAGAATGTATCCTTCTGTAGTTGTTTGTTCATCTACTGCTTCGTTCTCCATTTTGTGCATGTTGTTGTTTTCTTTGCTATATAGTTGTTCTACATATTCTTTCCATCCACCGGAACTTCTCCTTCATCTAACAATATATTACCCTGATCTTCTCTTATTCCCTTTGTTTTAAGTTTGTTTCCTGAACAAATTTTTTACTCGTTTATATGCTTCATCCGTTCTATTTGTTTTGAGAATTCCTCATATTTTTCTTTAATATATTCTTCTTTAGCTAGTCTAGCTTTTCTGTTGATGCTTTGTAGGTATTTTATTTTACTTTCCTCTGTTTTAGCGCCCTTATACTTCATTATTTCTTCTATTAGGTCGATACCTTGTTTTGTGATTTAGGATTTACGTGCTGATAGATTCTTTTGCTGTACTATGTCATCAGAAGTTATAATAATTTCTTTTTTAATGTAGTCCCATTTTATCTTTATATCCTCTATCTTATTATCTCCTTTGTTTATTTCTATATCAACGTTTTCTGAATCTTCTAATTGCTTTTCTTCACTTTTAAGTTTATTTATATCCTAGCTATGAGTTTTGTTTTCTTCAGCTTTTTGTAAGTCAGTTTAAGTTTTATTATTATTAAGTTGTGATATATATCTGCATCAGCAATGGGATAGGTTCTGCATTTTTAACCTAATTTCAAAAACGTTGTTTCATTAGGATAAAATCTCTATGGTATCTTTCTGTGTCTCCAGGCTTTGTTCAGGTATATAATTTTCGAGGATTATGTTAAAACTGTGCATTTATTAGTACCAAGTTATGTCTTTTGCAAAACTCGACCAGCCTCGATCTTCTTACGTTGCGTTTTCTTATGCCAAATTTTCCTACTACTTTTTCTTCTACTACAACAGTGAAGTTTCACATGACGTTTTTGTTTCTTTTGCTTTTTTAATCATGTTACTTATAGATTCATACATATCTTCACCTTTTTGATCGTTATGTTTGCTTGTTGGCATGCACACTTGTTCAATGATGTTATTCTCTGGTTTAATACATATCTTTATCATTGTTATTTTGTTGTATTACCAATATCCGGTTATTCTTTTTCATAGACTTTGTTAAAGATAACACTAACACCTACATTTCCTTGGTTAGATCCTATATGCAGTTTTCTGTAGCCACCACTTTAAAAATCTCCTGCTTGTGGCTATCTCATTTCACAAAAACCTAAAATTGCAATAATAAGGTTAACATAACATTTTGCTAAAATGTATTTATTTTTACGTTACAATTGTGATGCGGGTGTTACCATCTATATGAGTCTCAAATCAAGAACAATGATTGATCGACACAATAAAAACTAAAATTTATAAAAAATGTTTATTATACTGGGTGTTCTAAAAGAAAGTGTAGATTTGATTGGCTCACTGCGTGAAACTAGTCGGCTTTCGGGATGTAGTTGCTATGGAGCTTTTCTCGGGAGCAGACCGTACGTTTTGTGTGCGAGAATTTTACAAACACCATGATTTGGAGATTATTGGTAAGAGAAAGTTTAATTATCTTAATTTGCGTAACATAAATCAAGCGTCAAGTGCTTTTCTCATCAGAAAATAGATGCGTAGGTTCAAAGAACTCAGGATGACCAAGATCATCAAAAATTGACAAAAACGCAAGACAGTTCGTTCGCGAGAGTCCTGATCTATATGTTCATAAACGGGCAAGTGTTTTGAATGTGCGTAGATCATTATTAGAGCCCAAATATTTGTATCCGCACACTTATAGAATTCAATTGGTGCAAGAATTAAAGTCCAACAATGCCAGTCGAAGGCTTCAAATCATTAACTGTGTAACTGAGCATTTCAATTCATTTAACAATTTGGTTTCAGATAACCCACAATGCAAGCATGAGAAACGAATTCATTCACCGTAAAGGACCGTAGATGAAAAGGGTCGCGACTTCAGAGAGTTATGTAAAGATGCTAAACAATTTCTTGGTACCTAAACTGTAAAATTTTGTTGGCTATAATTAAAGAGCACGGTTCTTACAGGATGGAGCAACATTGCATACCTTTTATGTTGTGAAATTTTCCGCTGAAAATTAATTTCCAGAAAAAGTGATACTATACTGGATGTCCCATTTTAAAAGTCGCACGCAAATATCTCGTCAAGGGAGCCATCAATCGACAAGTGACCTTATTATGCAGTTCGGCACCGGGTTTGGCACTCTAGTAAAGCCCTGTTATATCCAACTTAGTTTTTTAAATAGGATTTTTATTGCAGAATCTGATTTTACTGGAAAAATACGTCCAAACAAGTATTTAAATTATGTTTTTTAGAAATCCGGGTTTTACCCGAGCCCCATTTGAATATTTTCCCCTAATATCTCTTTAGGGGGCAATTATTCAACAAGTGATCTTTACAAAAGATGTCAGGTTGAAAAGTGCCATCCAATTATGTGGTCGGGCACCGCTTTTGGTACCCTGATAAGGCCCTAAGACATCCAACTACATGCTATTGATCAAAAACCTTAATTCTCAATACATTGTCTGTTTCTACAAAGAAAAATTCGCCGTAATGTGATTTTAAATTTTTTTCCATTTGAAGAGATTTTACAATGATCATGGCATTTGTCAAGTTTTAGTTTATTTTTAAAAATATACAATTATTTTGATTAAAATCGTCTTTATTTTGTTATAAAAAATTGTAGTATATTTTTAAAAATAAAGGTAAAAGTTATAAGAAAATGTTCTTGTATCCCACTTTACACGTCTCTGCTATGAATGGAATACCAACAAAGCCCTTTTATCATCTATAAATTTGATTTACAATTTTTCATATGATAAAGATCGAAAAAACACCAAAAAGTGCATTTTTGAATAATTTTTTTATATGCAAGGAAATCGATAAAAAATTCTGTGACTAGTCATTTCTTCATAATTTTTCTTGTAGAATCGAATGGCGTAATAAGATTTCGGAAAAAACAATAAACAAAAAAATTGTTTAAACAAATTAGCAAACAAAGCATGAGAACGCGCCTGAGCCTGTTTTCATTAAAAAACTTTGAGTTTTTGAACTGTACGGTTGTGTGAAAATATTGTATAAAGCATTAGTTTCGTTTGTAAACGTTCATTTTTCAAAACTAAATATGCCGGATTATACACGAAATGAGAGTGTTGATATTCTCATGATTCTTGATGAGTGTCGTGGTAATTACCGAGCAGCAGCACGATTGTATCGTGAGCATTTTCTGACCAGAGATCAGTACCCAAGTGACAAAATCATTGCACGTATCGAAAGGCGCGAGAGACAGCAACCTCATGTGCCAAGGCAACGTCGTCGTGTTATGGTGATTGACCGAGACAATCCACAAGTTTTAACCGTGTTGGCTATGGTTAATATTAATCTGCATATTTTGCTTTGAGCAATTGAGACTGACTTGGGCATACCAAGATCAACGGCTCAAATAATTCTAAGACTCCACCCTTACCATATTACTTTAACACAAGCACTGACTGCTCGTGACTTTCAGATTAGAATTTTATAACTGGGCTCAAGCAATGTTACGCCGTGATCCAGATTTCTTCAAGTACGTTATGTTTTCTGATAACACAAGACAGCTGAATCAACACAATTGTCATTATTGGTCTGCAAAAAATCCACACTGATCAAAATGAAGATCACTTGTCGATTAGTTGCCTCCTAACGACATATTAGGAAAAAACATTCAAATGGGGCCCGGATAACCCCTGATTTCTAAAAAAATTTTAAAAACATGTTAGGACGTATTTTTTCTCGTAGAATCAGATTCTGCAATAAAAAATAAGAGGTACTATTTAAAAAAACAAAGTTGGATATCACAGTGTGCCGGACCCGGTGTCGAATTTTCATAATTAGATGGCCCCCTTCGAACCCAACAACTTCTATCAAGGTCACTTGTCGATCGGTGGCTCTCCTGACGAGATATTTACATGCGACTTTTAAAATGAGAAATTCAATATAAAATGGTCTCTACGCAGTCCTGATTTGACTCCTATCGATTTTTTCTTATAGGAATACCTTAAATCAAGAGTATACGTACTAATCCGGGCTCTCTGGTTCAATGAAAGAAAATATCAGTCAAGAAATGCCAGTCATTATGTGCCACACAGTGCTCAGAAATTTTACTTCTTGTATAACAGAGTGTTGCAGGTATGCAGGATCATGTTTAGGTAACATTATTTTTAAAAATATAATTTTTTAAAGTTTGCTTTTAATAACTAATAAAGGTTTTCTTTAATAGACGTCTCCTTTGTTTGTTTATAATTTAAAAACAAGCTTTCTTTTGCGACACATTGTATAACGGGCAAATATTTAAAAAGTTGTTATCTATAATTATCTGGACACAATTGCAATCAATAAAACACAATTTGAACTTCTCGATGGTTGCAGTATAGAGAAGAATATCAGCATTGGGCATTTTAAGGCCAGTGTATTTTTGACCAAACTGTCGTTGGTGATGTTTACCTAAACGTTCTGTAGGAATTTATTTATACACCTGTTCTAGGATTTAGTTGTGAAGAGATTTACTTACTACTACGTCGTGATGTAAGGACTATCTAACAAATGAATTGAACGTAAAAATAGTGATGAATTACTTGCGCGTTTTACGGACCCCACTTAAACAGACTTTTTTATAGAGAAAATTGAAAGACAATGTCTTGCATTTCTAAACAAAATGCTTTGTAACGCAATCGCATCAACTAATCTGCGTTATTAGCTGTGTTTGGAAATAGGTGGTCGTCAGTTTAAATATATGTAAACAGACAATAATTTGATTTTATTTAATATTTCTTTAATTTAACTCATTAAACTACAGCTTCAAAGTTAGTAAACACTGTATTTATTGTTGTTTAAAGAGCGAGTATGTCTTTAAAATATTTTGAAATACAATATGAAAGAATAACAAAAAATGAGATATGTATTTCTTAAATTGCTCAGCATTATACACTATTATACAGTGTATTAATAACAACTAACTTACAACATATTAAGTAGCGTAAACGGCAATGACAACCTTTTTCAATGACTTGTAATTATTACTTAACTTATATTACTAACATAAGTAGGGGCTAGTTCGTGGTATGCGGCATTGCCACAATTTGCAAGGTTTGCATAACAATTTTTGGTTAGCCTTGCAATGTGTTGTTCAATTGTGACAGTCTCAATTCATAGTGCAGTTGTTCGTTGGTGATGAACCAGAAGCGTTGACTGCAATTATGAGGATTTTATTTTAAAGAATTTTTATTCGGTGTAGGTTGGCTATTGATGTGTTCCTCCATAAAGGACTAAATGACATTTTAGTGTCTTGTACAGAAGAATTGTACATTTAACTTTCTTGGTGGACTTTCGATTTATAATCGAGTATAGTTGGATTAATCACTTATGCCCCTCGTTCAGTTTTTTAGTACATGATAAGCATTTCCATGTAAGCCTGATATTTGAAGGCCCTTTGGGGTTGTAACAGGATAGGTCTGCTACAATCTACAGCCTACGGTACACAAGTTATGTATTGCTTGCTTTAAAATCTTTTTACAGTTTCAATCATGCATTTTAATTGGTGACAGGTGGAGTAGCCTTCTCTGAAACCAAAACTAAGCCAGAAGTAGAACTATTCGGTAACTTTACCGAATAGTTTTAAAATCGTCGATTGTAGGCTGATTGATAGCAACACTTTTTTATTATTTACTAAAATTAGAAACATTATAATAATTGCATATTTCCATAAATTAGAAAAGTATCTAATTTTTAGGTAACACTAAAGATGGTTGCTAAGTATTCTGATGCTTTTTTATGAATTTCTTCAGTATTAATTTAATCGTAACACGTCGATTTATTTACTGTGTGAATTTTTATTATAGAAATGAGTTTATTAGGTGATGTTGACTCAACGTTTGTCTCTGGTTGGCTAATGTGTTTTGACAAAAATTATGGTTATGTTTATAAAGATTGGATCTTTGTGATTATGAAAAGGTGATCTACAAGAACTTTACTTTTTTTCAGAATTACCTGTGCTCATAGGAGGTTGAAGCTGTCTCTTGTGGTTGACGTAATATCTCCTGGATCCGAGTTGCTAATGTATTTTTGATGTGAGCCTGTTCGATAAACATCGGTTTTCTTTTTGATAGGACGATATAAATTTTTGGTATATTTTTTGTTATAGGATTGCTAGTTTTCTACCATTCTTTTCTCGGATAGTATTTTTTTTTGTTTAATTAAATTAAGCATATATTTGGATGATGAATTGTTGAAAGCATGTTTTTTATTATTCTCTATTATGATGGCTCTTTCAACACTGTCGGAGATATTTTTTGTTATGTGCCAAATTGTTCCATCACTTTGAGTAGGAGTTTAAAGAGCGCTTGAATATTTGAAGTGTTGGTCAAGCTGCAAAGGTCTCAGTGACTAACCCATCAATTAATCTGGGTGCAAAGATATGTATCGGTGATATCATTAAGAATACACGAGATGATTACAAGTAATGGGTCCGTGTAAAGCAAAGTTCTTATCAGTAAGGATGTCTAGCACATCAAGGTCATGTTCTTCCTATAAGGATAGTAAGTAGACTTGTCGGGGGTTTTTGTTTGAAAAGCACGGGTAGATGTTAAATGGTAAATTTTGTTTAAGTCCCCATATTGTGTTTTTGAGTTTAGGTCCCCAATGAGAAGGACAAGTTCGCTTGTGTTAAATATTAAGATGTTTTATTCTACGAGGCGTTTGTTGGGTTGCGTATGTTATTGGAATTACAATTAATTTTTTTCAATTAAGCTACAGTTTTAATTATATGGTTTATTAAAAAAAAGATGTGATAATAATATTTGCATTGATTAGTTCATTGAAAGGTCGGGTTAGATTTAAGAGAGACGACGGTAAGAGTGAGGTTTCGGATGTTGAGAAATATGGTTTCAAGTGGCAGAATGGATAGGTTTGAGGGATAGTAAGAGACAAATAAGATTTTTTTGTATTTTTGTATAGTTAACAGTATTTACTGTTTCATTAGTTTTGTTATAAGGTCACCTCTATTGATAATGTGCTGTTTTTAAATAATATTTGCATTTCCTAATTAGCAAGGTGATTTTTACCGATTTGGTGCATACTGTTTTTGTTACACAATGCGTTCAGGGTAGCTTACTATCAGATGAGATGTTCTTTATAACAACCGAGAGAAGTCTTATTTTGGTGTTTTGATATAAGTAAAATTTTATTTTGTTTGCCAAGTAAGGTTTGACTAAGTTTCTATTGTTGTTTTTGTTTGTAGAATAATTGACATTGTCCAAGATTAAGGAGGTAGATAATCCTCCGTGAACAAAAGTTTGAATATTGTTAATTACTACTTTGCAGTTGATTGGGCCTTGCAGGAAAATGGGTGGTATCTTAATTTTGGCTAGCCTTGTTGGATTAACTTAAGGCAAATGCTTTAGGATGTTCGAGTAGGTCGTATTTATTTTTCTCTGGCAGAAATAAGTTTATTTTTAAAACAAACATGATAATTTCTGCTTTCCATTTCAACAAAAGGTAATAAAACGTGCTTGATGTTGTTATTACTAATTAAATAATAAAAAATCGTTTGGGATAATGACGATAACCTCTTGAATTCGAGCCTTTAAATCCTCCAGTGTGTAAGAATTTGTCCTGTTCCTTTGCGTAGCTCTACAAATAAAAATTACATGAAATGAGATTTAGACTTCTTAGATGCCATTCATAAAGTCTGTGTCATCTTAGTCAACCTTCTGGAAAATGATAGTCTAAGAACAAACGCGCAGTAAGAGTCCTGCATGTAAATAAGGTAGTCAATGTTATCTCAGTCAGATACCGTAGGCCACACGTAAACTTGAAGCAGCTGAATGTAGCGTACAAGATACGGGCTAATAAATCTTGTTGCCATCATTTCGGATTATATGGCCAAATTTGCACTCTCTTAATTGTCATTTCATAATCTCGTTATTATGAAACACTCAGTAATTGTAGTTGTGAAGGTTATTGATATATGCCTTTGTCACTCCAGAAAATGTTTTCAAACCATTCAGACTAATCTTCATGTTTCGCGACAAACTATCAACGCGGAAAACATAAAATCCTATTATTGCTGTCTATTTAAAGATTCTTTTTATCATGATTTCAGTGATATTATAAATTCTATAACAAATTTTTAATGTCTAGTTACTTTTCATCCAGCCTTTATATATGGGATGTAAGGATATAAGGAAAACTGTGGACACGATAACTGAGCTTATTGTATTATTGGATTTGAATACATTTTTTTATGTATTTGTTCGTTAATAGGCAAAATGGGTCAAAGGAATAGTTAAAAAGGACCTGTAAATGTTTTTAAATTTTAGATAACTGTCATAGTTTTTATCAGATTTAGATCAAAATACGTCCATTACTACAGTAAAAAAATAAAGGCTGTAATTTAAGAATGTGGAGATATTACCATATATGTCTTTGATTCCTACGCTTAACTCAAATTAAATTCTGACCGGATTTATATCAAATCATTACATTATAAAACCTACTTGCCTCGTTAGAGCTTTGCCACAAAAAATTATAAAAACTATTAATTTTGAATTATTAAGAAAAACAAACAAGTGGTAATTATTAAATTGCGCTAATCAAAACTGTAAATGTTCTTGTGGGTAACTGCAAAATTACTTAAACTTTTCTTGTTATATATTCCCACACAGAGATTTCAACGTGCATCCGGCGACGAATTATCGAAATTCCTTACTTGCCTCCTTCAACCTTGACTGTATTTGTCGACCTGGACCGTTGGGTCAGTAGGTTGGTCAGTAGTGGGTCGCTTCGACTCACGATGTTCAAACATCACTGGCTTCGCAGTTTGACGTTGGCTGTTTGATTTGCGTTCTCATGGGGCCGATGTGTATTCAGGATCTTTGATGCTTTAGGAAACGCGAACAAATATGTACGAGATAATTTAGTTCAAAAAGTACCCGAGACTAAATTAGGCCGAAAAACGAATACGTGTCACTGCAGGCACGTATATTTGTGTTTCGGGAAGTAACAATTCTATTTTTATTTTTTGAAAGTCGCTATAAAAGAATTCGCAAAAGCTGCAGCTGTTTTATGTTACAAGTTATGTGGTTAAAAATAAAAAAGTCTAATTCAAACATAAAAGAGTCTCCGCCGTCTATCCAATATGATTTAAATCTACATCCTGTGCGTTGTACGTTCATTAGATTGTGGAAAATAAAATTGTACGATATTTAGCAGTGCACGTGATTTTAAAAACTTAAATGGAGATAATTTAGTTCAACTAGAAAGTGCTTACAGTGAAATGCAAAAACAAACCCGCAGGTAAAAGTTGCCAGAAACCTGATCTACTGAATTATTAAAATCGTAATTAAGCCTAATGATTAAAAAACCATCAACAAAAATGCAAATTACACTTGAAGTAGGTTTGAGTTATAAGTAATTTATATTTCTTACGTCAGGTTGAATTAAATTTCTCTAACAAACTTTACCTCAACATCAATTTTAATTAGAACTAGGTTTCTGTTCAAAGCATTCAAATATTTCTATTGTGAACTCAAGTTTGCTTATAAAATGCAAATGTATATAGCAAATTTAACACGTGAGCTCCTTGAGCTTCACATATTGCATTAACGTTTTGAATGAAGTTATCTAAAGTAAATAAAATACAATCCGAATCGTGTGACGTAAATTGACCACGAAAAAAATTAAAACCTGTGCCAACGACATTCATTATATAACTAGATTTCTTTTGGTTACAACTTAGCATAGATTGCTTGGCCCCATTTTTTAGAGGAACTTACAAGAAAATCGTTGTAGGAACCGGAATCACCGTTATATTTTAGTAGTAAAACGTTTCGTAATTTCTAAACTAAATACCACGAAAATTCCATTTTTATGTAGTATTATATTTTATATTACTTTGAAAACATATTGCCTGAATTGTTAAAATATTTTATATTGCACTCGCACCTAATAAGATATTAAAACAAGAAAATTTGTTTAACATTATTGTTAGGTTTATTTATATTGTGGTTTCTAGGAGCAAATGCAGTTGATAGAATTTAAAATTGCGTCAAACCATATTCAGATTTTCATAACGTCCTTAAAGAAATGTTAATAAACAGATGCGTAATGAGTAAGATTTTCTTCGACTTTCGACTTTACCTTTGGCTTTTGGCATAAATTAATCTTATTAAAAATTTTGATTTTATGAATGTTAATTTTGCAACGACGAAATTATAACAAAAATAAATTTAAGATAAAGTATAGGGTAGAGGAAATTCATTTTTATGGTGTATTGCAGGGAAGCCATAAAGCTGTCTCTTGCGCATGGCACTCTCTTATGAGATAACACATAATCAACAACCTACAATAGTCGAAAAAATAAACTGAGAATACAAACGTAACTGTTACATTTGAATAACTTCGCGCCCGTTTGGTTATGGTTTATGAGGTAGCCAAGAAGTACAGGACACTTGATCACCAGAAAGAGATAACCACTAACAAGGAAACTTACAGCAAGTGATCTAATTGCAAGATAAGTGATTAATTCGTTTGAAAATTGAAATAAAAAATCGATTAGTATCCTAGGCAAAGCATGGCAAAACGACGGTCTGTCTAGTAGCCTTTCGTCCTGAAAAACCGTTAACTGTTGACTTGAAATAACAGAATAGAAACTTAAAAGCCCAAGCACTGCTGAATGCACACCGAGCATGACAGTGCTGAATTCCTAAGATTATTCTCAGACAAAAAGAATTATTCAGGGCAGGAAAGAAAATCGCCAACATGACCGTTGGTTTTTCTTTCATACTTCTACAATGACTATCGTTATAGATACAAAGATTTCCGTTTTATGATAGTTCTGGAGCTTCTGAGCAGCAAGTAAGATGTTATGGCACCCCACTTCTTTGCGGAAAATAGTTGTCAAACTCTGAACAAAGGAGGTGGAAGTACACGTTTTGACAAGACTTCACAAAGCGAGGAAACTGTACAAAAATTTGTATTACTATTGTTCCCTAGATTTATGACCCCTCTTAAGCCCTGATTGCAATTATCTTGATTACTATGTGTAGGGCGTGATCAAGCCAAAGGGCAATGAGATGCATCACAATACCAAGGACAGCTTAAAATCTTCATCGTGGAAACAATGACACATATGGACAAGGACAAAGTTGTGTTGGTCTGCAGAAGATGATATAGGTTACATCGAATAATATGATTCTCAATACTGTCTACTTTGGTTATGGCAAATTTTTTATAAATTATAAATTTAATTTTGTATTTCAATGTTATTTGCATTGTTTATTCATTTTACGGATTTACCCCGACAACGCTGTACATGTAATAAATAAGTGGATGTGATGGAGGGGAGTTTAATTTTAAATCTGATACTTGTTATCAAAGTTAATAGATTAAACCAAAATTCATAATATTCCACCATTATTTATTTGTTGTTAACTATCTGTTATATGTTTGAAGAATTTAAAAGTAAATTTCAGTAATAAAGAAAATATAATAGAAACCAATGTTTCTTAAAAAATATTCTCATTAAAAAAATGACTTCATCTGTAATTTGAACTTCTAACGTACATATAATTACTTTCTCTTAGATTTTGTTTTTAAAATGTACAGATGTAGATTCAAAATGTAGATAAAGCTCCAAAATTTATATGACTATTTTCACAAACTGGCCGTTGTGCGTTAAAAACATTTATAAAAAAATATCCAGTCTTTATGTGTCAATAATTTTAGCGGAAAGTAAGTAGTTAAGCTTTGTTTGAGTGGTATAAAGAACAACACTAGATTGTGGTCGAATAAAAACGTCTGGTTTAGAGTGATTAATTATACTTTATTATGCGGTAGTCTGATGGGAAAGTTATAGTGTAGCGGATGAATGGAGAACAATAATCTTAACAGTAATATTTTAACATGTGATGTTATAGTGTGGAAGTGTTTCTGAACATAATATATACTCAGATATTTTTTAGTTTTGTCTCGTCTATGGTAAAAAATAATTCAGTGATAAAGGTTTCTTATATCAACAGGAAAATGCTTCCTGTTATAAACTAGGACCTATTAAGGAATGATTAGTAGATTCTGATATTACAGAAAAAGAATAGCAAGAGCTGAACTTTGATTTGAAGCCTATGAAGCATTATTGAAATTAATTAGGATATTGACCTTGGACCAAACCTAACGACCTACATTGCAAAATGTTGTGCTTACAGTCTTAAGGGAAAGTAAATTAAATTGTATGCAGTAAAGTGTAGTAATAAAGTTTAAACGTAAATGAGTGGTGCAAAAGGAGATTAAAAATATGGCGGGGAGGTGCTAATTAAATGAATGTTTACAGAAATAAACATATAAGGTATAAACTATAAATTTAGTTCGAACGCCGTGACATTAAAAACAAGTTACGGTCATGGACAAGGTAAAATAACATAGCCACACAAAACAAAAAAATTTTTTTGGCCTGGGGGTCTTATTATGTCTACTGTATGTTTTGGGGGTCGCTGAATCCAAATCAGAGGTCGGTTTGACCCCAGCACGCTAGGGGTTGGCCATAACCTTAAAAACCACTCCAAAATCCACTAAAACCGTTAAACCCGATAATCCCAAATGATTTTAAACATAAAACCCGGTAATCCATCAACTCTTCAACTAAATGTATAACCCCATAACCCTATAAATCTCTAACCCTATAACCCCGTAATCAAAATACTGAAACAGTATTGCTCAATCTCTCACCGCGAAACTATTCGTGGTGTAGATTACACAAAATTAAAACAGAATATCTTCATAATTTCCAAGTATTGAACCCTGTATAATATTTGTAGGACTATCAGCATCAGCATTACCCAATGTACACCGTGGGGAGGTTACGTGAACGGATTTTGTACATCATATAGCCCTTATAAGGGTGGTTTTAAAACGTGTAAATACATAAATAAATATATAAATAAAAATAAATAAATAAATGAAGCTTTCAGAAGCTTAAATGAATTTGAAACTTCATTTTCTCAATTACCACCTCGATAAATTTCCTGAGAACCTTGGGGACTTCAGTGAACAACAGGGAAAACGATAATTATATAATTAATTAATAATATTATGAGAAAAAATACAGGTAGAAACTGAAATTAGTAAGATAACCGTTATAAATAAAAGTTACCTAAAAGACCAATACAAAAAAATTAGAAAAGTAGTAAAGGAACAAATTAATAAAGGACAAAAAGTTAAAACAGGTTATAAAAAAATAAGAATCAAAGTGCAACTGTATAACTGGGATAATAAAGCCAAAAAACAAACTAATAATTCAAAATAAAGTAAAAAAAGTCTGTAATAATTAGAGGTAATACAATTGGATATAAAATTTGGAAAATTAGAACCTAAAATATAAGAGTTACAAATATAACCGAATAAGAGTTAGAAGAATATTTAAAAATAAGAATAGAAATAATAGCAACTAAAATGAAAGGAAATAGAACTAAACTGTAAAGTAGAAAGACATATTTTTATGCGGTGGTTAATAAAACTAGAACAGCACTAGTTGAAGTAACATGGAGTTTATATAAGGCTTATTATAGAAATAGCGAGAAATTAAAAAAATATCGAAAAAACATTAAAAGTAACAACAAAAACACACAAAACATTTTGTTTTATTTATTATTATAATAGTTTATAGTCCTAGTGAAAACGAGAGTGTACAAGAGAAAAACAAGTTTTACAAAAAGTTATCAAATACAATAAAAACTTATAAAGGTAAGCTAATTTTAATACAAAAATACAGACACAATATAATAATGAAAAAGAATAGTTGGATAATTTGGGAAACATTAGACTTTTGGACCGATAATAACCTCTTGATTGCAAGTCCATTTTTCCCACATAAAGGGATACATAAAATTATATAAGAACTACCAAAAAGAGATGGAAAATTTGTAATATATTAAGTAATAACTTTAAAGACGTATTTAAAAATAAAAAATAATGCAAGAAGTATAAGGGACTATAAAATGGGAAATGATCAATACTTAGTAGAAGCCATGACTAAAATAAAGAAAAATACTACTTATAATTGTGACCAATGATCCACCTACAAAAAATATATATAAACTAATAATTATAGCTGTAAATATAGATATACAGTTAAAGTATTAATATCAATAAGTAAATTAATAACAACATTAATATTAGATGTGAAAATATTAATGAATTTTGATAAGAATTGTAAAGAGATGTGTATAATCAACAAAATAAAGAATAACAGAAAGCACACTTCCTGAATAAGGAATTTTAAAAAAAGTTGTTAAGAAAAGGAAAAATTATAAAAATTAAATCCATAGAAGACTTTGCATATGAAAAATGCAACAAGTAAACGGTAAAATTGAAGGAAACAGTAACGCTAAAATAATCACGATAATAATTTTGTAAAGTAATAAAGATGATGAATAGGAAAAACAAGAAATTGTTTTATTTTTAAATTTTTTTAGAAATAAAAAAGAGTTAAGGTTAAAGCTAACGAAACACTCACAAGAAAATATTTCGACAGAAGATAGAGACCTTTCAAATAAATATTTTCAATAAACTAGCTAACAAATAAAAATGAAGTACTGAAAGATAACATCACGAAGATAAAAGAAAAAGTAGTACAGTGTAACTGAGTATAAGGAATACATTACCACAGACAAAGTAACAGCAAGAATTAAATCGAGTTTTTCCAGAATGTTCCAGAATACCTTAGAGTAATACGAAGAATGATCAAATCTTTGGTAGATAAAGAAATTCATCTCTACTTTAGCATGAAAAAGTAAAGAGATAGCTACTGAATTATATACCCACCTTAACTTGTGGAGGTGAAAATTGGTAATTAACAAAGGCTCAAAAACGGAGATTGCGGTCAGTAAAAATAAGTTTACCAGAAATAGTAGGTGTTAAAAGAGAAGGCAGGATCAAAAATAAGGGCATACAAGCAAAACTACAAGTGATAACATTAAAAGAAACATTAAGAAAATAAAATCTAAGATGGTTTGAATATCAGGTAATATACATTTACAGAAAGTTGAGAAAATGTGAAACCTATATGAGAATCACAGGTAAAAAATAAAGTGGAAAGATCAAGCAAAACATGGAATGTAAGCATTAAAAAAATAATACAGAACAGAAGAATGGAACGGACTGGCAATAGACAGGAAAGCATAAAAAATTTCGTTAGCCAAATATACTAAAGAATGAGAAGTAATATTAACATCTTTATGTAAAAAAGGTTCGGATTATGTATATATTTCTCTGAAGATAAACATCTGATCGATAGTATTTTCCTTTAAATTAAAGTTATCATTGGAATAACAGTTAGACCTACTGTCTATTAATATATACTTACTTACTTTACTTAATCCTTATGCCCTTTTTACCGTTAGGTGTAAGGCAGGGGAGAAGAGTTTGTTATGTTGCTGTATATTTTTCTTTACATAGTTTTCTGTCCTGGGCTACTTGTTTTATACCTTCCCAGTTTATTCCCTTGTTTGCTGATGCCTCTCTTATTCCTTCTTCCCAGGTTTTCCTTGGCCTTCCTCTTTGATTTTTACCCGGTACTCGCGATTCATACACTCTTTTCACTAATCTGTTTTTTGGCATACGACACACATGACCAAACCACCTTAATTGTCCTTCTTCTATTTTTTCCATTATAGGTTTTATCTTTAAGTCTTGTCTGTACGTTTCATTTCGGATTTTATCTCTTTTCGTTTTATTTTGTATCCTTCTTGGGAACCGCATCTCCATTGCATTTAGTCTTATTTTATGTTTTTCTGTCAAAGACCACGATTCACTACTATACATTATTGACGGTCTCA
Source organism: Sinelater perroti (assembly GCA_036346155.1). Lineage (NCBI taxonomy): Eukaryota > Metazoa > Arthropoda > Insecta > Coleoptera > Elateridae > Sinelater > Sinelater perroti. Next base: position 20,234,404 of record JARFIY010000359.1, on the reverse strand, counting down.
CCACTTTTTTCACTACTTCTGTTTTAATTTTTCTTGGTACTTCTTTCTTTCCTAAAAAGTTTGTTTTCAGAGTATTGTAGATTCTCCCTGTTTTCTCCATTCTATCACTAATTTCTTTAACTATTTTGCCGTTGTTCTCGATTATTGATCCTAGATATCTAAAACTTTCTACCTGTTCAATTTATTTTTCTTGTATTTTTATTTTGTGTGTTATATTCGCTCAGGCCACTACCATACTTTTAGTTTTCGCTATGTTTATTTTCATGTTTATTTTCCGTAGCTCTGTTTCTAACACCTCTAGGTTGTATTGTAGATTCTCTTCTGTGTCGGCTATTATCGTCATGTCGTCGTCAGCGAACATCAGTTAGTTTATTTCTGTTTGTTCCATTTGCCAGTATCCCAATTTTATCTTCTTCATCTTTTCCTTTGCATTTTTCATCGCCGCGTCTAGCACTATTGAGAACAGCAAGGGGCTTAGCACGCATCCTTGCTTTACTCCTATTTCTGTTACGAACTCTTGTGACTCTTCATTGTTAGTCCTTACTACGTTTTTATTATTTCTGTACATTGCTTTTACTATTTCTATCGTTCTTTTCTCTATTCCTCTTTTTTCTAGTGCTTTCCATATTTGTTATCTTTGTATTCTGTCAAAAGCTTTTTCTAAATCTATAAAGCACATATGTATTTGCCTTCCTTTTTTAATAAATTTTTCGCTGATTTGTCTAATGATGAATATTAAATCTTGTGTGCTTGTCCCCTTCCTAAATCCGCATTGAGTCTCTTCTATTGTATTTTCTATTCTGTCTCTTATTCTTTTCTCAATTATTCTGGCCAGTATTTTCGGGGGGACACTTATTAACGTAATTCCTCTATAATTACCACATTCCCTTTTGTCACCTTTCTTATGTATGGGGAGTATGATTCCTATATTCCTATCCTTTGGTATTCTCATTGTCTTCATTATTTCATTTAGCAATTCTGTATATTTAGTTATTCCTTCATTTCCCATAAAATTTATCATTTCTGGTGTTATTTTGTCTCTTCCTGCTGCTTTTCCTAACTTAATTTTCTTTATGGCCTCCCTAACTTCTTTCTCTTGTATTTATTCGATTTCCTCTCTTTCGTCTAGTTCTTTCTTTTCATCTGTTGTACTGTTTTCTGCTTTTGTTAGTTCTTCGAAATGTTCTTTCCATCTTTTCATTATTTGATCTTCTTCTGTTATTATTTTTCCGTCCTTTCCCTTTATGTTCATTATATTATATTCCTTTTTCTTCCTAAGTTGTTTTAAGGTTTCGTAAAATAGTTTTTGGTTCTCCCGAAAGTTTTCTGTCATCTTTTCTCCAAATTTTATCCATGATTCTTCTTTTGCTTTTGTCACCGCCGCTTTCGTTTCTGTTCTTGTTTCTTTATATTTTTCGTAGTCGTCTGTTTTTTTTTGTACTTAAATATCTCTTCTTTCTTTTTTTCTTTGATCTTTGCTTTTATATCTTGGTTCCACCATGCTGTTTTCTTCATATTTTTATTAGCTATTTTCTTTGTCCCGCAACTCTCTTTCGCAGCGTTTAGTATGGTATCTTTAAATCTTTCCCACTTTTCTTCTACCCCTTTTGTATTATCTTTTGCTCTAAATTTTTTGGTTATAATTTCCCTATATCTTTTTTTGTTCTCTGTTTCTTTTAGTTTATATGTTTTTATAGTTTCCACTGATTTCTTTCTCCTCTTATCTTCTTTTTTATTTTTTATGTCCATTTTTACCAAGTAGCTTCCTATCTCTGCTTGTCTTGTTACTTTGACGTCTTGTACCTTTTCCATTTTGGTTTACTTATTAAGAAATAGTCAATAATTGACTTCTCGTTCCTGCTTTCTACTACTCTTGTGAATTTGTGTATATCCTTATGTTTGAATTTTGTGTTTGCGATCACTAAATTCTTTTCTGTGCTGATTTCTATGATTCTGTCCCCGTTATTATTTCTCGTCGTTTCTCCTTCTTTCCCTAAGTACTTTTCTATACCTGTATTCTGTTTTCCTACTCGTCCATTTAAGTCTCCCATAACAATTACATTTTTCCCCCATTATCTATTTCTCTTTGTACTTCCTCAAAGAACTTATCTTTATCTTCTTTTCTAGCATCTTCGTTTTCTCCGTATGCTATTATCACACTCCATATTTCTTCTCCTATTAGCTTCATTTCTAATCTTAAAATCCTTTCATTTATATATTCTTTCTTTATAATGTCTTTTAACATGTCTGGATTTATTATTAATCCTATCCCACATCTTGCTCCTTCCGTTTCCTTCACTCCTGACCAAAATAGCCAGTATCCTTTATGGATTCGTTTCATACCTTTTCCTTTCTTCTTGGTTTCTGTTACTCCTAGGATTTTCACTTGATGTTCTATCATTTCTTCTACTAAATCTTCTTCTTTGTCTTTAAAGTCCCTCACATTCCATGTTCCTTTCTCAACTTTTCCTGTTGCATTTTGCTTATTTTCCTCTTATCCTTTTCTTTCTCTTTATTTTTGTCTATTCCTATGCTCTTGATTTTGTTGTTCGTCTTATATTGTTTATCGTCGTCCATGTCCATCGCATATTTCTTTATAAGTTCGGCCTGGTTCTTTTTTGTTATCAGTTTTTTGATTTCTCTATAACCCCTTTTTCCTCATCATCCCAGACGTATCCCACTCCTTCTATGATGATTTTCTTATAACCGATTTTCGTTCTTCTACCTTTACTTCTCTCTTCTTTTGCAATTTTTCTCATTTCGGTCTGTATTCCTCTCTCTTTTGGCGTCATATCATTGTCTATGTATACGGTGGATCCTCTCAGTTTATATTTATTTTTCATGAACTTCTGTTTATTATCCCAGTCTTTCATTTGAACCAGACTTGTAGTTGTACCTTTATTTCCTTGCAGTGTTACTATATTCTTTACTTCTACTTCTACTCCCAATTTTTCTGCGAGGAATTGTTTTGTTTCTTCTTCTTTTCTATTTTCTAATAATTTTACACCTTCATTATCAACCTACACTTTCGTTTTTCTTTTTCTATTTTTTTGAACTTATCATCCAGTTGTTCGATTCTTTTTTGGAGTTGTTTTTCTCCGATTCCCATTTTATCTCCCGTTTTGCCATTTCCTCTCGTAGTTTCTGATTTTCTTCTGTACTTTTCTTAATTTCATCTCTCAGAATTTTAATCATGTCTTTAATTTCTTTTAGATCTCCCATTTTTCTTTCACTTACTTTTATTTTTTCTGTTTTTATTGTTGGTGATCTAATTACTATTTTACTTTTCTTAAAGATCTCTTCTTTTTCTTCGCTACTGTTTAAATCTCTATCTCTTTTGGATCCTGAACTCATTTATAATCCCCCTTTTGTCAATATTTTATCTGAATTTAGATTTTTGTACGTTTGGTAAATAAACTTTCCGTATCGTCCGGGTCGCGTTATCTCCTGTCTGCCGGCCGCGCAAGACAGGGAACGTTTGGCCTTCGGGTTAAAAACTCTCTTCGTTTGTATTCTTGATTGTTCCTATTTACACTGCCCTATAATCGCCCCTTATTTATAATTATCTGCTTACTCTTATTAAATTGCTAATAATTTTCATTTTCAGATTCAGTTAGCTACACTTCACGAAAAAGTCGATGTGACAAAGCCCGTATTCGAGTATTTTATCGCCACCAGCCAATTTCGCGTCTATCCGCTTTCGCTCCACAAACTCAACTCTCATTAATATATAGTGTAATTCTATTTTTGTTTAAATTAGGCATTATTGTAAGATGTAGCTGTAGTGTCATTCGCGGCAATAGCTCCAGAAACATTTACCAAACGTACGTAAAACGAGAAACATGGATAAATTAAGACGGGTTTCATATATCACATGTTACGTAATACATACGGTTTTTTCCTAATTGCCTATAAAAATAGAATACTTGATATTATTCATAGTAACAAACTAGCAAAACCTTTATCAATCTTCTTAATATGTCAAACAATAATCATTTACACACATGCATGAAACGTCGGGCGATTTTCCAATAATTGCAATTTTCTGCGATAAACGTATAATAATTCTAAAAACTAAAATTCCTCTTTTTCTTTCTCTACTATCCAGTTACGCCTTACGGCTTTGGGGAACATAACGACACGCGGTATTCCCAAACGGTCACCCCATCTAAGTACTAACCGCGCCCGACGCTGTTTCACTTCGGTGATCGGACGAGAACCGGTGTTTTTAATGTGGTATGGCCATTGCATCTAATCTTCTTTTAATCATCTTACCTCGTGTGGGTGATTGACCTAACGACGAGGGCCCCGTTACCTCGGGACAACTGATATCGGGTTACACTCCCAGATGCTGGGTCGCTAGACCCTCATTTGTTATCTAGCCGAGGGTACCACGTGTAAGTGAGGTTGACATTAGGATGACTAGATGTTGACCTTACCCTCCCTAACAGCTAAAACAACATAAATATTTTTTTTAAGGTTTACTGTACTTGTGCGTGTAATTTTATCATAACTATGAACGATATCTAAAAATGTAGGTAAGAATAATTTATAACGAGACAAAAACGGAAATATGAATCATGGTTTATCTTAAACTTTTTATCGAATAAATTTGTAGTTTTTTTATCAACAATAATATAAATTCTATGAGCTTATAGTATGTTATGTCAGGTGCGAGTGGGGAGCTCCCAATGGAGTTAATCCGCTATTGATCTGTGAGATCTTTTGGCTACTTCTTCTTAAGGCGTCTAAGAAGGGGGTCTTCTATGAAAGGTGTCACAAGTTCGTTGGGGTGAAGTTGCAATGTCGTTTGGTGCTTTGCAGCATATTGGTTGATTATTTCAGTTACGCAAGGGATATCAAGGTCTGTACGGAGAATTTGATTGGATACATACCAAAGAGCGGCTGCTATAGTGCGGGTAGTTTTTGATTGAAAGCGCTGGATGATATCAGTGTTTAATCGACTTGCACAGCCCCATAGCTGGCAACCGTAGGCCTATATGGGCCAAATTATGCACTTGTATAACAGTACTTTGTTGACTAGTAGTAATGGCGATGATGCTTTATAGCTTCTTCAACTTTAAGTCCATTCCTTTACGCTTTTTGCTAATATGGGTTTTCCACGCCAGTCTATTGTCCAGGTGGAGTATTTGACATCATTGGACTGGGGGAAGGATGTATTACGGAGAGTAACGGTATGCAGGTTTGGTATTTGGTCGTAAATGTATGTGTGTTGATTTGTTTTCATTCATTTGATTCTCCACTTAGTTAGCAACTGTTCTATTTCATTAAAGTTTTATTTAAGTAGATCTGTAAAGAAGAATTTATAGTGAGACAATATTGTTTGGTATATAGTATCAATTCTAAAGCATCGATCATTATAATCGTTTTTTTTTTATTATTAGAGATTCATTAATATACAATTTCATTTAGATCACATTTAAGCTCCAATTATCTTCATAAATGTAAGTGCCTATATGCGAGCATAACTTTCATTTCCATGTGTGCAGCTATTTATTAAAAATTTAATACTGTTTAAATACTATAATTTTTATATGTAAAGGAACATTTATACATAAGTACATATTAACAATATAAAAATTTAACAAGACAATAGCACCTACGCAAATGTAATGTTGTACTTTTACCACCGTTACGCAGAATGCTGGTTGAATCTAACATCTTCTAGGAAATTTGTTATAGTGAGGTGCTTTACAAATATTCGTATATTACTGTTCACTTCTAAAAATAGCACAAATTGTATTTTTAAATATGTTAGGCTACAACTGCGGCTTCGCAATTACAACCTGTAAACCTAACAATTTTATGTCGTCCTATTATAGAAGAATCTGGTAAATCACAATGGTAAATGTTGTCTATTTTTATAAAAATACAAATTTTTAAACCATATAAAATAACGAAGAAACAATTTTAACTCCCAAACTTTTGTAACTGTTATCGTTGATAAACTAGCATCTGGATGAATGAAGCATATACTATTAGTAGATTGGTAATTAATACAATGAGCATCCAATGTTAGTCTCCACCGTTCCGTCGATGTTCACATTTACCAAATTTTTGAGGTATTACTAAACAATTATCGTTGTTATGAAATTTGAAATTAACAAATTTTTACAAAAATTACCGCTGAATTATGGACGAACTATATATGTATTTTCACCGCTTCATAGAAGTCGGATCGTCTCAAAATTGTAGATCATTAATTTTGGGACTAACTGACTATCAGATTTATTTTTTTTTTGCATATAAAAATTTCTCAACTACTAGATTTATCATACAAATTATCCAGCAGGGACTGCTCATGGTGAAAGTGTTATAATAATTAAAAATTCTATTAACCATTATCAAACAGATAGCTAAACGGAAATTTTCTTACAAGTTACCAGTGTGTCATTTTAGGATTCCACCAGACCACTATCTATTACGGCAGCGTACCTCACTCCAAGACACACAGTTAAGCAAGAACAATTTAAGCCTTTTTGAACAACGCTACAATGCCAAATATACAGACTGGAGATCCAAACTCATAACCCCAAAGGGGCGCGAACTACTCAAAACATTGGAAAGCAACAACTAAGACATCTATTTACGGGCAAGCCGGCGTATTGGCCTTCAGACTGAGATAAAATGCCCGATTTAGTAGATTTCTGCATTGCTAAAAGTATCACTCTAGAACCAGCTGTAGCAAAATCATGATTTGATCTATCATTCGAACACTCCCCGGTATTAATCACAATATCCGATAGCCCAATATACAAGGATACCCTACCTTGCTTAAGCAACAAACACACTAACTGGGATATGTTTAGGTGTCTGGTAGAAGAGAAATTGACTTTATCGATGCCCCTTAAAACTAAAGATGATATCGAAGATGCTGTTAAGTTCTTTAATGATATTATACAATTGGCGGGTTGGAACCCAACGCCCAATTAAAGTAAAAAGAAGACTTCGTAAACAATAGCACATTGGGACCAACTTATAGTAAACAATTATACGCAGCAACGCAGGAGCTAAAGGAGCTACTTAACAATAATAAAAACAAATGCATTTAAACATTTCTTTAAGTACTTTCATCTACAGAAGCTAATGTCTATTCCTTATGAAAGGCGAGGAAAAAAGTAAAAGTAGTTAAAAAAACCTCGCTACCAATTAGAACTCTGCAAGGCGCTTGGGTTAGAAGCAATGAAGAAAAGGCACACACATTTGAGAAACACCTAGGGAAAGTATTCTAACCATATCCACCAGAAAACAAACTCGAACAAGAAGCTGAGCTTATTTCCGTTACCAACTAAAACCATCAATTCCAGATTTTAAAACCACTGACATTCAAGAAGTAATTTTCTTTTTAAATTCTACAAAAGTCCCCAGATACGATTTAATTACGGGAAAAATCTTTAAAGAGTTATCCATTATTGGATTAAAATATCTTACGCAATTATTCAACGCAATCCTACGCACAACATACTTTCTGTCTCAGTGGAAGGCTGCGCAGATTATTCTGATTCTAAAACCCGGGAAATCGTCAAATGAACTAAAATCCTACCGACCAATAAGTTTTTTGCCTATTATTTCAAAAGTACTTGAGCAGCTGTTCCTGAAAAGAATCATTACGGTTATTAAAGATAACGAACTAGTGCTCAATCACCAGTTTGGCTTCTGACGGGGGCATTCTACAATACAGCAGGCCCACCGACTGGTTCAGACAATTAGTGAAGCCTTTGAAAATCAAAAATATTGTTCAGCAGCCTTTCTTGACATCTCACAGGCATTTAAAAAGGTATGGCACACTGGTCTCCTTTGTAAACTACGTCTTCTCTTTCCACCGAATTATTACCTTAACCTTGAATCTTACCTAGACAATAGACACTTCCTGGTAAATTTTGAAACTGAGTACGAAAAACCGTTTCCAATAAAACTGGAGGAAGTGTCCTTAAGATCTTTCTGTATCTGCTGTACATTGCAGATCTGCCAACTACCCCAGAAGCTCTAACAGCAACATTTGCCAACGATACTGCAATTCTAGCCTGCGATAGTGATTTTGTTATTGCTTACAAGCAATCTAACAGCAATCTAGCAATGGTTAAACAAATGGAGAATTAAAGTGAATAAGTCTAAGTCTGTCTATATAACGTTCACCACCCGTCGATATACATTTCCCCAGATTCGTTTAAACACTAATCAATTGCCTCAAGAAATATCTTAGACTGCATCTCGACAAAAGACTTACTTGGCATAAGCATATATTCACAAAGAGGAAACAATTAGGAATTACTTTTACCAGAATGTATTGGATGTTGGTCGCAAATCCAAACTCACCTTATAATAACAAACTTCTACTATATAAATCCATAATCAATCTGGAATGGTATCAGAAAATTTGGGGCACCGCTTCTAAATCTAACTAGCAATATTAGAATTATTCTAATCGAAAGTACTACGGAAAATCATAAAGGCTCCCTGGTTTGTTCCGAACGCAGTCGTCCTAAAAGACCTAAAAATAACAACAGTCAAACAAGAAATCCAACGCTACAGTGCCAAGTACAGTGACCGAGTAGTTATTTTCCTAGAAGTCAAACTGGCCCTAAGACCACTTGTTACAGAAGTAAGCTACTGAGCCCTCTTCTACATATACACCATTTGCTGAATGTATTTACACAGTTTGCAAATAGAGTACATAAAAAACCAAGAAATTAAGAAGAACGGATTTATCTTGTATATCTTTTGTGGGTCATCGAAATACCCTATAGAAACATTGCAAATTTTACATTTGTTGAAACGAGAGCGATTGGAAAAAACCTTCGTTTGCTCATGTTCGAGAAAAAGGCGAGGTAACGACGCCCATCCTGTGGTGCTTTACGCAGCAGTTCGGTAGGTAGTAGAAAGTGGAAGAAGACTATCTTGCAGTTTAATCATCCGCTAAATCAATTCAAAATAAACGCTGCCATAGAAATTTTCTCAAATGTAAAGTGCGTGCAGTAATACGATTCCTGTCTGCAAAAAGTGTTATGTTTAAAAACCAAACGTTTGTTTCATTTTCCACTGTTTTACCAAAATTTTTGACCTGTTTCACATTTGTTGTTGCACTTTAATGTATTCGTTTTCTCGTTGGTGATCTGAGAGCGAGCTTAACTTTTTAGATGGGTGTTCTTATTCTATTGTAATTGTTTGAGAATTTTTTCATTTTGTATTTTGTTGTATTTACGCTTTTATGATCGGCTTGATTTTATATTGCACGTTATGTTGTTTGTCATTTCCTTTTAAAACTAGCCTTTAACGGCTACGCAGCGGCACAAGTGGTCACATCGTGTTAAAGCTGATTTACCTTCCTTATATTTGTTTATTATCAAATATATTTACTACTATAAAATTATAATTTAATTAAATTTTTGTTTTTTATATTTGGTTTTTATCTTTTCACACTAACATTCCACAAATTTTCAATTGAATTATATCGCTAGTTAACTCAAAATATCCTTTATCAGCCGGAACTGACATTAACAGTTACATATTCTGACTACTGACTATATCTTATTGTTTATAGATAACTGTATACATTTTAAGAGCTGACACGTAGCTACTATTAGTAGGACAATACTCACATATTTTATTAGCTCAATGCGGTTCTTAGATTTAATTAAGCAATCGATAATTTTCTTCCTTCAAAAACGACATCACGTTGATTTCGCTTTGTTAGTTATTTGATTTGAATAGAAGAACTCAAGTTAAACAAGATACAACAATTATGTTTTTATTCTGAATATTTTAAAATACGTTTTTAAAAGTTTGGCTTTTTTATGATAACTTACATTAAAATTTAAAAAAGCTATCTTATATAACTTATATACAACAATATTTCATATATCATCATTAAAATTTATATACAAAAAACCACAATTTAAGTAAGTAAATTAGTATTTATTAAACAGCTTTTTTAAAGTGAATAATTTCTATTTTCAATTTGCAGATACAACAAACGTTGAAATTAAAAGATACAGTAAATACGGCAGACAATAAACTATAAAATTTTATAACGGTACACAGGGCATCTCAGTTCAAGTTTTCAATTTATTATGATGAATACGTTACCCCACAATAAGGCTGCTGACGTTTTGTAGCTGCCTTCCTCTATCATTATTCATGCTTTATTGCCAAAATGTCAAGCGGCAAGCCTCTTTATAATGTCACATATTTTATGTAACGGTAACGCTGCTCATGTTGAATTACTTTTGTTACTGAGGTTCGGCGCGCTGTTGCCGGCATAACTTTATATAATGATTAATAAATTTTGGACTGCAAAGTTATAAATTTAAAATTTGTGTTTTAATTGACTTTTATGAGACTGAAATATTAGCATATACATCTTACCACTATAAATTCAATTAGGAAAAAACCCGTATGCATTACATATGAAACTTTAAATACCAATTAAAAACGTTTCAGGCCAATGACCTTCGATTGTGACATATACATATGAATACAAACAGCCCTCTTCAATAAATGTAATGATAATGATAATGTAACCAAATGCAAGAACTAATGATTGTAAAGTAACACACATTTTAAAATTACATCACAATTATGTGTAATTTACCCACTTATAATTTCTATAATCATTGTATACTACTACTCCGGGTCCTTGTTACACATTACTGACCAATTTATAAATACCAAATTTGTTTTTTTAGATGAACTAAATGACAATATTGACTGCTTTTAATATATTTTCCTATTATTTTAAGGTTTTTTTTTTGAAAAATAGATACATAAATAAAAAAGTTCAAATCACTATTTCCGACCATTGCACAGATTTTTTGTGCTTTTCACATTTTTTAAATTTTGAAGAACCGCTGAATAACTGTAACTGATTTTTTCTTATTTAAAAGTAATCTACTTTGATGTCATTTTTCTTTTTTATAACACCAGTAGTCATCAAGTGGCAGCTAATAGTTTTTTTAAAGGCTTATAAGGTAATTAAATGTTAGGCAAACTATTTTTGTTCAGAAGGTTAAGGGTAATGTTAAAAGAATAATCAAATTGTTACAACACACAGATATCACCATTTTCATTTTTACTTTTCGAAACATCAAATTTTTTTGTATATTTATTGAGTAAAACAATCAGAACTTTTAATTAAAATTCTATGAGTTAATTTTATGTTAGAAAAAAAACTTGAAGAGATAAACTTTTAGTGATGCTAGCTCACTTTCAGTCAACAATGGTCAAGAGATGGTAACGGAATATTCCTAGAGTTAGATTTTTAGGTCCCATCATTGAAATGTCCCAACAGTTGAACATTGCAGCTCGATTTCTAATTACGTCTCTCATATATTCAATGTAAGAGTTTATAAGTATGAAGCGTATGATTGAATGCTACGAAGCATTAAACACGGTCCTTAGCATCTTCGGTTACCCGAAAATTTACAATTATAAGGCCAACTAAGTTGTATAATGGTTTTATAAAATAAAATATTGTTTTCTAATAACAGCTACGATACATTTTTCTAAAAGTTAATATTTATTTCTTTGCATTTTTTGAAGATGTAGATTTTTCACATGTAGCGTTCGTCCATATAAAGTCCAAATATTTAGCTCCATCCGCTTGTAGTAATGGGATGTTATTGAGTGTTCCAAGGAGATACACTCAACGTCGTAGCGACTTCGTTTCAATGACCTACAGCTTTCATTTCTTTAACTAGTCTTCTATACAATTTAGTTCTTACAATAAGGTCTGGTGCAGAGCGAAAATTTGTATGACATGCGAAAATGGCAGTGTTATCTACAAAAGGTGCCAGTGTCGTGCTCGACGTAGTCTGCATTAAAAATCAATTATAGTAGAGGATTTAGAATGCCGTCATGGAAAAGATTAGTAGAAATTATGTATAGTTCAGAAACTTCATTTACAAGTTTGGCTCGAAAATATCTTCTGGATAAATACGATTGTAATAGTAGGTAGTACTGGCAGAGACGAATATGTTTACTTTTAAATAAAATTTAACAGGACAACTAAACAAAATTGTTTAAATTACAATTGTTATTCTACGACACTGCTGTATGGCCAAATGACCTCCTCTGAATCTAAACTGGTGGTTTGGAATCAATTCCTTTAATAAATTAGATTTATGAAGGCCTTTTAGGAGAAGCTTTTCAAAAAGCTCTGTTAGTACAGAGAGTAGGCAGATGGGACGGTAAACTGTACTTCAGTTGGCGACTTTCTGGCTTTTGAATTTAAATAATTTGTCTAAATTAGCGCATTGAAAATCTCTATCTGGTATGCGCTTGAATCTCGTGATAAAATTCCCGGTGTTTTTGTATCACGATTTTAATTTATTTCATCGAGGGATTTGAGTAGTTAGTAGTAGAGTTAAGTATAAAATTCTCTGCTAAATGCAATGCAAAAAGTTTTCGTCGAAAACCCATTATTCTTTCTTAGTAAAGGAAAGTAAAGCAAAATGTGTCTTTAAGTATTTTGAGATAAAACTAGTGTCTTTATGTAAATTTTGTGAAATTTTATTTATACAGGAAACAAAAAGTTATTTTTAAAAAATTCTTGTGTTCTATGCTACATGATACTATAATGTTCTTCATGATTTCAACCCCTGTAAGGGCTATTACCACTTTCAGATCTGCTGCTAAGTAGACGTGTATTGTAAAATGTTATTTATATCAGGAATAAGCAGAGATTATTTACATGTATGGATAAGTAAATAAAAATGGCCAGGAAGTCGCTTAGATTTACCAGAAAACTTATTCTTACAGACAGTGCCCAAAACACAAAACTCTAGAAGCAGTATTTTGTTAATAATGTTAAACATTGTTTGATGGTAGATATATGTTTACAAAACATTGAGGATAATTCAAACTACAGAAAAGGGGCCTGCCATCGTGCTGCATGTCAAGCGATTGTATTGAAATTGGGGTTATTAGATTAATGGTTCTTTCACAAGGTTTCAATAGTCAAATGTAGCTGCTGTTTCTGGGGGACACTACTTTTACTTGATAATGTGCCATGATCGGTACGATAGCTCATATGAACTGATATACGATCAAGCTCCAGCTCACTTCAATGTTCCGACAGATGGATCGGTTGAAGTGGTCGTATTGCAAAACTTGCCCAGTTATCACATTAAAACTTTCTTGATTTTTATCTGTAGATCTATTTGAAAAGTTTCGTATATGCTGAGCTAGTTCCTGATGTACAGACTTGAACAACTTATCGATTCAGTCTGTGATGTTATTTGGATACAGCCCACAAGATTTGAACAGGCGCGTCAATTAAGGATACGACGTGTTTGTATTTACTTCGAGACTCTTGTGGGACACTTCGAACACTTAATTTAAAATGATCAGAAATAAATGACATAGTGCTATATGTACGACACGGCATTGTGATGTACCGATCCTGTATTGTGCATATAAACATGTTTATAAGAACTTTTCCTATCAAAAACTACCTTCTGATGTTTGTCCCATTTATACTGTATATACACTTGAAATGCGTGTGCACGGGTCTGTTGGGTGTATATATATATATATATATATATATATATATATATATGTAAATATAAAAAATACATGTAATTTATTTTTTAGTCCTTTCAACGAAATTTTTGAATTTTTAGAATGGCTAGAGCCAATTTAAATTAGTATACTCTACATATATTTTCTTGATTTTGTATTTTTTTTAGAAAAAACATATATTATAATTTTATTTAATTTGTATATATATATATATATATAAAGGTTTTATACTAGTGCGCAACTAGTTTCCAGGTTTCACAAATGGATGGCGCTAACGACACATGTAGTGTGTGTTTTTTTTATAGCTTGGACATCTGTTAACAATAACCAGTCGTAATACCAACATATATGGCAACGAAAAAATATTTTTTCTAACAATGAAGTTATTGAGTTGTATGCGAAATAAAGAGCATTTGTGGGAAGATTTGCTTTTCTGTTTTAACTTAAAAAAAGTAGTTGAAGCATGTCGTATGCTTGAAGAGGTATACGGCGAACATGCACCATCGACAACTACCTGTGAAAATTGGTTTAAACGCTTCAGAAGTGCCGATTTTGACACTGCGGACAAGGAGCGTTTCGGAAGACCAAAAACAATTAAAGACGCTGATCTGCAAGCGTTATTAGATAAAGATGATATGTAAACACGAGATCAACTTGCGGAGGCATTAAAAATGACTCGCTAAGATATTTCCAAAAGTTTACATGCCATGGAAAAAATGCAAAGGAAGGAAAGTGGTGCCGCATGAGTTGACTGAGAAACATATGGAAAATCTAATTGTTACTGGCGATGAGAAGTGGATGTATATCGAGAATCCCAAACGCAAAAAATCGTGGATTTCACTTGGTGAAGCATCAACATCGACGGCACAGCCAAATCGTGTACTATAAGGTGCTTAAACCGGGCGTAACTGTCAATGGGCTTCGCTACCGACAACATCTGATAAATTTCAACAATGCATTGTTCGAAAAATTGCTAGAATAAGACATGAACGAGTGATATAGCAGCACGACGACGCTCAGTATCATCGCATTTACAGCGTAGAGCACACCATCAAAACGCTGAAATGTGATCTGCTACCGTAACCGCCGTAATCACCAGATCACTTGTTTTGGTCAATGGCGCATGGCTTGGCTGGGCTACACTTGGCCAATTTCGAAGAAGTGCAAAATTGGTTGGATGAATGGTTTCGGTCTAAAGACGCGTCGTTTTACCGTCGCGGTATCCATGTATTGCCACTGAGATGGCAAAAATGTGTAGCTAGCGAAGAACGATACTTGGAATAAACCATTTTTTATATTTTTCTTGAAATTTTCCATTTTTCATTGGTAGAAAAAACCCGGAAACTTAGTTGCGCATTTAGTTATTAATTTTATTTATACTTTCTATAATAATTCAATCCTCAACTCAGGTATTTATATTATTTTTGAAATAATCAAGCTTATATTCTCTCCCCCCCCCTGTGGAGGTAGAACAATGTCAACTACTAAGCGGAATGCTGATCATTTATCACCTTCTATAAGTGAATTGGAAAAAAGTATTTATGGAATCCAACATCTTTATTCGAACAAAATAAATACTATCTACCAGCACGTCTTGACCCATTTGCAGACAACTCAACAACAAATAATAACGCAACAACGTCTAAAATTAAGTGACGTGAACAAAGTTAAAATACCGCCAATATTTCTGCATGGGCCAGTTAATCACAAGCACGTATTTACTTATATCAAAGAGCTTGTTAAAAAAATCATTTACTACTAACCTCCGTGGAACATCGCTAAAAATTAATCTGTCTTGTCAGAATGGGTATCGAATAAGATAGCATTTCACACTTCGATCGAAAACCCATTTCTCACAAACAAGCCAGTTTAAAATCCAAAATTATTGTATATACTCCACTGAACACCCGGACTCTGACAGACAAGCGAGGGAGGTACGGCAATATTGATTAAACAAGGCATTAAACACTACGAACTTCCGAAATTCAAAAAAAAACTTTCTACAAGCTACAAGTATAGTTATCGAGGACTGGCTCGGTCTGCTCGCACTTTCGGCAGTATACTGCCTCCCCAACTACCCTACTACCAAAGAAGGATTCATTGAGCTCTTCCGATTTTTAGGTAGCAGATTCATGGCAGGTGGGGACTACAATGCGAAAAACGTGCTCTGGGGCTCACGTATCACTGCTCCAGGACGTGGTAAAATACTTAGTCAAGTTATGCAGGACTTACATCTTAATCATCTTTCTACTTATGAACCAACCTGTTGGCCAAGCGATGTAAATAAAATTCTAGATCTCTTGGACTTTTTCGTAACTAAAGGCATCGCTCCAGGATATTTAGACATTTCTTCATGTTCCGATCTATCATCAGATCATACCCCAGTTTTGTCCACAGTCAGCGCCACTGTAATTGAAAAAGAAAAAGCACTGCAGTTATTTAATAAGAGAACAGACTGGTGCTACTTTAGATCCCTGATTCATGATAAACTAAACATGAAAATTCCGCTTAAAAATAGCGAAGACTTTGAGTCAGCAGTAGCCTATCTTACCCAAGTAATTCAAGAGGCGGCCTGGGAAGCCACACCTGACGTGCCATCCAAAAAAACACAATAATGTTGTCCTGCTGCTGTAAAAAGAGAGATTGTAGAAAAAAGAAAATTAAGGAAAACATAGCAAAGGATCAGATATCCATCCGATAGGATGCACTATAACAAGGTCACAGACCAACTTAAAACGCTAATAAAGGACCTCAAAAACAAAAGCTTCCAAGAATACTTAGAAAATCTAAGTACAAAGTAAGATTCAAATTATTCCTTATGGAAAGCGACTAAACGGACAAAACGCCAGAATGATCCAATTTCCCTCTTGCGTAAAGCAGATAACAGATGGGCACGCACTGACTCTGAGAAAGCTGAACTACTGGCACAACATTTAGAAAAAGTCTGCCAGCCACTACCATCAGCAGTAACGCCTGAAGAAGATTCTGAAATCCGGGAATATCTAGAGGCCCCTTTCAAATGTCGCCAATGCCAAAACTGTTCACGGTAAAAGAAGTTTGCGAAATTATCAACAGAAATCTTCACCCAAATAAAGCTCCAGGCTTTGATTTAGTAACGGGGCAAATAATCAAAGAACTCTCCCGCAAATGTTTCGTAATGTTAACCACTATTTACTACGTAATATTGAGAATAGGTTAACTCCCGGCACAATGGAAAGTCTCCCAAGTAATTATGATTCTTAAGCCAGGGAAAACACCAAACCTAACTGATTCTTACAGACCAATCAGTCTCTTGCCGATTATAAGTAAACTCTTTGAAAAACTGCTTGCCAATAGACTAACACCTATCATAGAAGAGCTAAATCTTATACCTAATCATCAGTTTGGCTTTAGATATGAGCATTCCACTATTCAGCAGGTTCATCGAGTTGTTGACTACACCAACCAATAATTGAAACAGAAGCAATACTGCACGGCGTGTTCCTGGATGACAGCAAAGCTTTTGATAAAGTGTGGCATGATGGCCTCCTTTATAAATTGAAACATACACTGCCTCATCCATATTTTATTATATTGAAATCCTATCTAGAGGATATTCTCTTCCAGGTTAAATACGGACAACAACTAAGTGAACTGTATCCGGCACGTTCTGGAGTCCCACAAGGCAGTGTCTTAGGGCCTATGTTATACCTGCTCTATACAGCTGATGTACCCACCAACACACAATCTCTAACAGCAACATTTGCGGATGATAAAGCCATCCTGATGAAACACAAAGATCCTGAAATAGCCGTTAAAATGCTACAAGCACATCTAAACGAAGTAGTGACATGGACCAAGCGATGGAAGATTAGACTGAACGAAACCAAATCGCTACATATCACATTTACAAAATGCAGAGGAAATACACCGCAAATGTATATCAACAATATACCATTACCGCAGGTTGCGGAGGTAAAATATTTCGGCATGCACCTCGACAAGGGGTTAACATGGAGGGCACACATCTGGCATAAAAGAAAACAATTGGGGATCAAGTTCAGCAAACATTACTGGATGCTCGGTAGAAGATCCAAGTTGCCACTTCAAAATAAACTCTTAGTTTATAAGGTTGCATTCAAACCAATATGGGCCTATGGCATAGAGATATGGGGGTCAGCAGCAAATACCAATATTCAAATCATCGAAAGATTTCAGACAAAAATGCTACGTGCAATGTGTGACGCACCCTGCTTCTTAAGAAACATTGATATTTTGCGCGACTTAAAAGTGGACACAGTGAAAGAAACCATTACCAAACTCAGTGAGCGATACCTAAGTAAATTGGAGTCGCACAGCAATCCTCTTGCGCTGAATTTACTCGATAACAGTTTGGATACTCAAAGACTAAGCCGAGTTAAACCACTACAACTACCTTATAGATTTACTTAACAATCAAAATCGTAGTTCTTAGTTGCCCACTGCAATAATCTAACCACATCTCCTCGTATTCTAAGTTACTTATAGGTTTAAGTCGCTGGACGTTAATCCTAACGCCTTTTTCATGTTATTTAATCACTTATGTATCAAATTTGCTTATTGTGTATACAGATCTCAAATAGTGAATAAACAAAAAAAATTTTTACACTTCTGACGCTCTTTAGTCAAAGTTGAACCTCGAAAAACAACAGAAGACACGCCTCACTGCTACAAGTGTCAACGCTACGGACATACTAAGAAATACTGCCGCCTGCAGCCTATATGCATAAGGTGCCTATGCAATTATCAGTATAATGACTGCGATAAGGATAAAAATGCTAGTTCCACAGTAAACTGTGGAGCTGACCATTCAGCCAACTTCAGAGGCTGCAAACACTTTCAAGAATTAAAGCTCTCTAAAAATAACCTGCGAACCTGCAGTAACTCCTCCAACCAAAACAAACCAAGCATCACCAATATTTAACCTTAACAATTTCTTCCACTTTACCCAAAACACCAATACCCCACATCACATCAATTAATATTGGTAGCTAACAGCAGACACTGCAAATACTGAACCAATAGTCTGAACAATCCTAACTTCAATTCTTAACCTAATTAAACCCTACCTAGCTCAAATAAAAATTTTTTTATTGAATAATCTGTTATCTCTCCTCTTTAATAAACCCCTTATTCATTTACATATCCTAAACTGGAACGTCAATGGCATCAAATACCAACAAATCTTATTTATTACCTTTCGTACAAGGTACAACATAGATGGAAACACACTTAACCTTAACCGACAACTTCAAGACATCAGGGTATCGTTGCTACCAAGCTGACAGAGTAGCAAGATTTCCCTCCGGATGAGTAGCTATTTTCGTAAAGCAAAAAATTATACAGCACGAAGTACCAAAAATTACTGTAACTAATCTCGAGACGGTAGCAGTTAAAATTAAAACACACGATGGCATCTACGTCAAAATTATTGCCGCCTATCGACAACCAAATAAACAAACCGACCTATATGAAATTTTTAATTGCACAAAACCTACGCTGTTAATTGGCGACCTAAACTGTAAAAATACCTTATGGGGCTGCAGAACTAATAATCTAGCTGGAGTCAAGCGTGATGCCATTGCAACAACGCACGCTCTGCCGAACCAGAGTAAATTTATTTCCCCTACCGGACAGACCACCAACCAGGCATTCTGGATATCAATTGATAACCAATTGTACATTAACGCTAATTAATTAAAATAAATAATCGGATTTCGAGACCAAGTTTGTTACAACTGGTACTATAAGTAAAATTTATTGTAAATATAGGACATAAAAATGATTTAAAATATATTATGGCATTACTGAGGCGACACAGACTACATTGCTGAACTAATAGAGGCGTAATATAAAAAATGTTTTGTAAATAGAAGGAAAACTATGACAAGCCTTTAACGATAAAAGTAAAGAGTATCCAGAATTTTTTGTTTAAAATTTTCTGCCACATTATGAATTCAGAATTTAAAAAAAAAGTTTACAGTAAACTCTGAAATAGATTTTAGAACTAGAAGTTTAAAAAAGATGAAGAAATAAGCAAGTTGCAAGAAATAAAAGTAAGCAGGCGAAAACATTTTTGAAGTTTGAAAAAAGAATAGAGGCAAACGAGATAGAATATTTTAAAAGTTTTCCAACAAACAGAGATAAATTGGAAAGACCATTCCAAAAATGCCAGCAGAGAATTACAGATGCACATCCCTTCTTGATAAAGTCGTGCTCAAAAATCTCCAGCAATGGTTGGTAATTAAATGGAAAAGAACCGCAGTGGCTAATGACAACGGGTATTAGTTAATTCATTAGTTAATTAGATATTTTTCAATTATAGCAATAATACCTATATTAATTAGTCATGAATTAAAATAAATAAATTAACTTGCAAGTCCGAATTTGTTACAGTACATTTATTTGGAAAGAAACCTCCGTTTAATTATCAATGACAGACAAACAGACAAAGATATAAAACCTTTATTATGCACATTAGAAACCTAGAACTGTACATTACTTTTCGACATAATTGCCATGCAAAGTGAGGTACATGTCATAACGCCTCACAAAGTTTGAAACTCTTTCTATAAAAAACTCCCCACCTGGGAATAAAGCCCCTCTCTAATAACATTGAGAAGCGCAGTGTGCTCGTCAAGGCGGCACGACGCAAGCCACTGTTCTCCACCTGGGAATAAATTTGCCAATTTCCTGTATAAGTTCATCGGTGAGAGTGAGCGCTAGTGTTTATCCGTCACGTTAGGCGGTCTATTTTTGAACGCATAACACCACTGTTTCATGTGCATTACAACTTTTTGGTCACATTTCACTGTTCAAGTATCAATCACAATGGTGATTTTATGTAGCGCTAATTATTATTACCACTTCACGTTGTACGGAGAATTAGTGGCAGTCATTTATTTTAAATTGGTCATAGCGGACATTAACATGACAGACACCTTCATCTTTTGGCTACTGAGAGCACTGCAGGACGAGTGTCACTATCTCGCAATTTCTTGGGAATGTCGAACATTTTTTCGCACGAACTAAAATTCGTTATATTTATTGTCCACTGTCAGTCATTTCTGTCGAGAATTTTTTCTGTCGCAGCAATTTATTTTAAATTTAAAATGGATTCTTATGGACGAAGTTTTACCTGACATGTGACGACATTCTATGTCGAATACTTGAGCTACTGATTTGAGCACTGCAGGACGATTCAATCGAAATCGAAATTTTAAGTTCGTTTGGGAATTGCTAAAGAGAATTTATTTTTAATTTTCCTCCTATTAATGAATGTAAAATTTGCAATTCAGGAAACAATAAATGAAAGAATCTTCTTTAGATTATGGGATTAGAAATATTTATGTCTAGCGTTTTATTTTTTGTAAAAATGTTATAATAAACAAATATTTGAGTTATATTCTGTAGTGTAATAAGTGTGAAAGTATTAATATTTATATAGGGTATGTCAATGACCCTGAAAAGATAAAAAATAAATTTACCATTGTTAATCTCTTGTTTTGAGAAAAAGACAATGAAAAATGCAAAAATGAGTTATAGCCTTTTCTTTTGGAGTTATTCATAAAAAATCGGCTTTTTGTTTTATAGCGATATCTCTATTATTAAAGTGCGATGGAAAACACACGTTGTAAATCGAAGAACCAACAGATTTTAATAGCTGAGGTCTTTTTAGATTCGTCTTGAAGAGACGGGGCGCGAGTTATAGTTTTAAATGCGATCTGAGTTAACCATGGTCGGATAATAGCAGAAAAGAGTGATCTTTTGGCCGAAAATGGTATTGTGGGAAAAGCGCGCGCAAAATGGCGCCAAGCGTTTGACATCTGTTTGATGGTCATTTTATTTGCAACATTTTAATCAATAACAACATGCACTGTCGTGTCATTTTCCGTCTAATCTAATTATTCTCCGCTGCTGTATTCTAATTAAGTGCCGTGTATCATTTATGTTCATAAGCATTTTGACAGTGTTTCGTGCGTGATAAAGCGGAACCATTCGTTTTCATAAAGCCAGCGATAACTTTTTGATCATGTAAGATTTGTAAATGTCTTCAATGAAATTAATTAAATAATTTAATTTTAAGCACTCAATTAATGCATTAGAATTAAAATTAAATATGTGAAAAAGATCAAGTGGGCTCATTAGATTCACTCTTTGTGTATGAATAATAACAGGGCCGTGCTGTTATTTGAATGCTGTGTCGTTTCATTTATTGTATGATCATAAATTCGTCCAATAAATTTTATTGCTGACATGCGATTGAAAGATTCCTTCTAACTTTCGTACCTATATGTGTTCAAATATGGCATCGACCGACGAAGCCAAACATGTGGCTTGCCCCACGGTTCGCAAGAAGCAACCTCGCCATATTTTAAATCGTATTGGTATTTGAAGTATGAGAGTTGTTGTATTTGTATGCGGTGCATGGATAATAGGTAAGATGAAGAATGTACAAATATAAGCGAAAAAGTAAGAAAGTTAAAAAATATGTAACTCCTCTATGTATAATACTTCAGAATGCTAAAACTTCCAGTGAGATCAAGAACTTCACGATAGGTGAGAGAATATCTCAATCAAGTTTCCAACGAAATCAAGATCGTCATGAGAATCAGCTTTTATTGCAACTATCAAATCTTGACTCTACGGCTGACCGGCTATCTCGCAATATTGAATCTGTAAGAGTCAGAAACAATTCACCAGTTAATTTTAGCGCATCAACATCAGCAATCGGACAGTAAAAAAATTCGCATAGCTTCGAAGCGCAGCAAGAAGTAATAATTAATGAAGTAACTCACAGCAATGACAATGTAAAACGAAAAAGTAATGGATGAAAGGGACAATCATTAACAAACAGAAAGTGTATCTACAAAAAGTCCTGACGTTCCAGCACTTTGTCAGTCACACGAATCTTAGCACGAGCACAATTGATCAACATTGAGATCACAAGCACATCAAAAAGCTTACCAGCTATGTTCCTCCAGTGTTTAACTTTGGTTCTCTCAATGTAAAATGTACTAAATGCAACGTTTTACACTTAGAATGTGATAAGATAACGGTGACAACAACACCTTCACGCTTTGCTGTCGTAAAGGTGAAGCAGTTCATCTACCACTGCCAAGATCGACAACTTTGATGACAAAACTATTTCAAACTGACAACACTCGCACATGATCAGCACTATCGAATGGTTTTCTTAAACATTGCTGCCAATATAACGCTGTGTTCTCAATGATGAGTTTCGAAGCCAATGTTGTGCCACTATCAAACAATTCTGGCTGTACGTCACTGACAGAACATGGTCGTGTCATTGCTATAGTTCAGCCGGACTATCTGCTGGCCAGCCACCCAAATATTCACAATTGTGTACATATGATCCAGCAATGGCGGCCAACAAGAAAATTGGAATGACCTGCATACTGACATTGTCTTAATGATAAGTCAACATATTGCTGAGATTTAGAGCCACGCTCGCTCCTACAAGACAATGGGAGAGGTGATGCTTGAAGAACGTGCCCGCTCCCAACGTGAAGGCAGACTCCCTCTCAAAGTCAAAATGTATATCGTCAAAAAAACTAATAAAGACCAAAGACGCTTCAACGATGCAACATCGACAGATGTAGCCACCATCTTCAAATTCAGTGATGGTGTATCTAACATTCACAACACTATCGTTGTTCACAAACGCGATCAACTACTCTACTATATTTCATCTGTCGATCCAAATTTGGACTTCACCACCAGAATAATTCACAACGAAATATTGTCAGAATAAAGATGATGAACATTATTACTCTGATTGTACCAAAATTACTCTCCTGCAATATGTTCGGGATATGCTCGTCATAAGACAAACGCCATCAAATATTCATTATGGTCGTAGTCTTGTTCAACAATTCTGTGTTAATAAATTTGCATGTATGGACAGCCAATATTTCGAATTTATCCGTGACAACCAAGCTCAACTAAGAAGTGAATGGTACGGCGATATGAAAGAAGCAAGTTAAATGCAGTAAAATAGTTTCACAACTATATTCTGTAAATCCTAAGGAACCCGAACTATCACATCTACGCTTATTGTTACATAACACTGAAAGTCCAACATTGTTTGAAGACTTGCGCATATTTGAAGATATAGTGTATCCTACATATAAAGTTGCAGCTCAAGCCCGTGGCCTGGCTGCTGATGAGAATGAATGGCAATTGACATTAGACACTTTCAATCTGTTTGCAACGATATATTCATTAAATGAACTAACTGATGCTCTTCAACTTTGGTTACAATACAAGAGCGATAGGTGTGACGATTTTACACGTCGTGTTCTGCTCTTATACACATTGAAAATATATTATTAGGGAATAAGTTGAAATGTTCTGCTCTAAATCTTCAATTACCAAAACGTTGAAGAATCAGAACAAACATTTAGAAGCAAATACAGCAAGTCCAACAAAGATCAAAAATATATTATCGACCAAATATTAAATCATCACTTAGAAATAACAGGTCAATCACATTTAATCTGGATCTACGCTCTAGCAGGTTATGGCAAAACATTTGTAGAAGAAGCTTTAATTGCCATTTTACAAGTTAAAGGAATTTCATATTTAGCAACCGCTTATACCGAAATCGTAACTTCACTTATTGAAGGTGGTCGAACACTGCATAGTGCATTTAGTGTCATCAATAAGCCCGGATTCGTCACATGGTTAACTTATTGTGAATACGCCGATGATGATGCATATTGATCAATGCGTTGAAGGTTGTCGACAATATTTGTCGCGACACTGCATCCAATTATTTAAAACATTTACCATTCGGTGGCAAAATGGTGGTTATGTCTGGAGATTTTCGACAAACCTGCCAGTCATAGTACATCAAGGTCGAGTTGGTCAAGTTACCAATTTTGGTGACATTGCTCAGCGTTGATGAAAGAATAAGTACAGAACTTCCACTGGAGTTTCTAAACACGTTGGAAGTACCAAGTCTACCTCCTCACAGTTTAGATTTGAAAGTTGAATCGATAGCTATTATACTTAAAAATCTAAACGCATCACGTGGCATAATCAACGGAACTCGAGTTCAGATCAAGAACATTCCACCACGAGTTATTGAATGCTTAGCTTTGACTGGCTGTTCTAAAGGCCAACAGATTCTTATTCTATGGATCAAGTCACGGCCAGCAGACCCCATGTTATCGTTCGACTTTAAATGTGTTTAGCTTTTGCCACGACGATTAACAAGTCTCAAGGCCAATCACTTAAACGAGTTGGTGTTTATTTATCGGCGCCTGTATTCACTCATGGATTATTGTACACATCACTATAACGTGCCAAGAACGCTAAAACTGTAAAGTCTGAGTTGAACAGACATTCAAGGAAAGATCCATGGCTTCGATGCACATTTAGTATATTGTGTTTCCAGAAGTTTTGTAAATTCAATAAATAAACGACTGTAACACTTAAACTAATATTATCCTATTATCTTCGTTTGTTAATTTATTTAACAATTAACTATAATTATCATATCTTTAATTATTTAACTAACTCTTTTGTTTAATCTCAGAAATGACAGAGCAGCCAATAAAAAATGACGTTGAACAAAAGGTCAATGAGTATGGCGACGACTGCAAAAGCGTTTTTCCGCTGAGACAGATGCGCACTTTAGTGGTTATCTTTATAAGTTGGTGGAGTGCAAGAAACGTAATGTAGGATGACCGAAAAATGTAAGTTGCGATCTCTACCAACATCGTCCGAAATAAAAACGTTTGATCGAATCGAGTGCGAAGTTTTAGAAAAGCTTATTGACGCAAAGAACTGGATCGTCAGATATTATTACAATTTAGAAGGAACCGACACTGCTAAGCTATCTGACGACATGCCTAAAGCTGATAACATTGACGCAATCAATTTGATTGAAGACGCAACAACTGCATTGCATAAACGCAAAAAGGTTCTGGCCAAGCAAGAACAATTAACACAGAATTACTGCACTTACCATGAGAAGTATCCCCTTAAAGCAATTGAGTGTCGTTACGCACCACGAGTGAAGCGTGGAATTCATTAAGTTAATAAATTGTTTGACTTTCAATAGGACGTAGAGTCATAGCGGGTTCCTTGTTTTACTTATTTAATAACTCTGGTTAGGGTGCAAGGTTCTGTTATTTTAAATAGAAGTTGTAGCATTATGAGAAAAAATATTTTGCTTTCATTTTGGTGATACGTGTTATAAGGAGTCGATTTTTTAATTCTCATTATGTTGTAGCAAAAGAATTAAAATTTTCAAATTGATATTTTATTTATCACTGTTTTGTACTAGTAGGATCGAGTCATATAGAATATAACTGATATTTAAGGTTGTTTATCATTTCGCCTGCTTAACTCTTAAAAAATGTTAACGAAAAATAGTAGAAAATATTTGGAAGAAAAAGCTAATTACAATTATCAATCGAACGTGGTAATGGTTATAAGAATTCGTTGATTACCTGTCAATTTCAAATTTTATAACAGTAAGACCTCAAAAATTTGGTAAATCTAATAAGCAAATAAGAAAGGCACACAGGGAACGGTGGAGATTAACATCGGATGCTCATTGTATCGCTCATCAATCTATGCTCAATATATGCTTAATTGGTCTAGATGCTAGTTTTTAATAAAAATAATTAAATGTATCAACGATAACAATTACAAAGCCTTAGGAGTTGAAATTGTTTTTTCATTGTTATATGTGGTTTAAAAATTTGTATTTTTATAAAAATAGGCAATGTTTACCGGATTCTTCTACAATAAGACGACTTTAAAATGTTAGGTTTTTAAGTAGCATTCCAATAGCACTAGTAGCAACTTTCTCAACATGTAGCATAGCGCTTCAATAGAAGCTTTCTTTCGGACTTTATATTCGGCTACTTTTGTGTCTCTTGCTATGTTGTTTGGCAGTCTTCAAATCATTTACAACTGATCGCTTACAAGTCGAGCGCGGTTTACCACATTTTTGGTTTCCTTAATAGATTTCATTGTAAGGTGTTCGTAATGTAATAACCCTATTTACGATGTAGTATCTCTTTTCCTATTTAACGTTGGTTTGTTTTTTGCAACAACTTACCATTGCTTACTTGCTCTTACTAATGCATACCTAATATTTGTCGCAGGCATTTATTAGCAAATAGTTGAAGTTTTAGTGTTACATTCCTCGTAACTTTCCACATTTCAGACCCGTGTAACAGCACACATTTTACATTAGATTTACATATTCTCAGTTTCGTAGTTGTTAATAGCTTGTCTTGAGGTCCATATAGGTTTCAGCTGTTCAAAAGCTTGTTGAATTTTTTTGAATTTGTGATTATGAAGCTGTCTAGGTAGGTAAATTCTTCAATATCCTTAATAACACGGGTCTGCAAAAAAACTTTTTTTCTCTCCTTTTTATTATGCATGATTATTATAGATTTGATGCTCCAGAATCGAAATATAATTATAAAAAATATGCATCACGTATAGTTTTATGTAATGAATTTTTTTTACATAAAACGCCTTTTTTGCTTAAAAATTATAGTCGTACACTTAATGATTGCGACAATTTTTACAAAAAGTTATAAATCGCTCCAAAATATTAAAATAATTAAAACAAATTAACTAATTGTATGATAAAATAGCATTTCACTTTGTAGTTTTCTTTCTTTTCATGTTTTTCATTAGAGTTTCGTAACGAATCGACCAACAAAAATCTGTAAGCATTGCTTCTGACCGTTTCCCGTTCTATCGTCTTTTTATGGGAAAAACATCTTGATGAAATCTTTCACCATGTTCATCTGATACTGCACCAAGATTTTCCGGAAAGAAATCTAAGTTCGAGTCCTAAAAATGAATTTTAAGGGACATGTTGCATTTCAGAGCTTTATAAGGAGAAAGTAGTTCTTGAATGATTTCCTGGTAGTTTTCAGATTTTTGTTTCCAAGAAAACTATCATACGCCTCTACAAAAGCAGTCCATGCTCTTTTTTCTGCTTCATTCAACTTTATTTTAAAATTGGCGTCCTTCATACTCTCGGGTCTACAAAGATTCCTTCTTTCACTTTTGCATCGCTGATTCGGGGGAATCTTGTTTAAGGTATTGAAAGCCTTCACCATCTACGTTCATTTCTTTTACAAAGTTTTTATAAGACCTAGCGTTATATGAAGGGATGATAGCAAAATTTCTTCACTTTGCATTAAAGGTTCTTCATTTACATTGTTGACTCCACTGGTTAAACTTACTCTTCTTGGAGAGTTTTTTACTACTTAGTGTTTATCTGTTGCGCGACTTTCCCATTCGTATAAAAAACAACAAAATTTGGTACAACCTTCTTGCAGTTCGGTTAACATTGCTAAAACCTTTAGATCAGCACAAATGTTCCACAAGTACTGTGAATATTTAATTTTTTCCAGCAACAACTATATTTTCATAGTTTTCTTTCATGTTTGTTGCATGTGCGAGGGGAACAGAAGGGTATTTATTGGCGTTGTGGAGCGAAACAGCTTTTAAACTGGTTTTGAACGAATCAATAAAAAGTCGCCATTAGTTCAAATCTTTCGGACAAACCTAGTTCTTGTAGAAGTCCTTCAGCATTATTACAAAACACCAAATCGCCATCTTTAGTAAAGTAACTCATAAAGTCTTCTTCTCTGTTACAAAAATATGAGACTCTCGTAGTTTTATCTAACAAGTTTTATTGTTTTAGTCTTAATCTGAGAAGTTGAGAAGTTGATTTTGGAAGTCCTAAACCTCGAACAAGATCATTCAAATCAAATTGCTTAAGAAGAGGTGGTTCTGTTGATGGACTTGTACAAAAAGATGAAGTAGAGTAGTTACTCGATTGAGTCTGTTGAGAATGAGAGTATTCACCATTCACTATTTCATCGCTGATTTTAGGATGCACTGGAGGTAAAGCACCACTGCTTCGAGGAACTGGTCTTCGTGTAGACGCAATGTTTGGATATTTTATTTTATTCTTATTTCTTTCTTGAATCCCTGTGTCATAGTCATACAAAAGTAACAATCGTTTACATGGTTTTGTAGTTCACTCCAAATCATAGGCGTTTGCAAATGACATAGACTTATGATTTGTTTCTAGCCAACCTCTTAAAGTTCTTGAGCGACTGTTGCAACATATTTTCAAAAGCCAATTTTTGTTTCTTTCATCGACAAAAAACCCAAAGTAAAGTTAATAAGCTCTTTTCACCGGAATAGTTATTGTATTCTGTTGAGATTTTGTAATAAATTTACCACAAATGTAGCAAAACAGATCTGCAGAACTTTTGCAATTCCTTGACATTTTGTACCTAAAACAAAATAAAATTTGTTATAAAATTATATCAATGTTCTTAACGTGTGAGTTTTTTTTTGCTGTGTAGTTGAGAATAAATATACATTTTATCTACATGTATAAGTTTTGTGCAAAACTTAACAAAATATTCGGGGGTTTTTGGGCGCACTTACAGGCACTGTAGCCTCAAGGGTTTATTGTGCCCACTAAACATGCACTTAAATGCTAGGACATTCACACACACCCATGGGTTGAGCGAGACTCGAACTCGCGCGCACCGACTAGAGGACAGAGCCAACTGGTTGAACCATCTGAGCCACCGCGTCCCCAATATCCGGTTTAGAACAGAAACAACCACTATACAATTTTTTAACGTACTGAGCTCCACGAAGTCAATAAAATCTGCGCAGGCGCATGCGTTGGTGTAAAAACAATGTTATTCGAAATATTTCTTTCACAATCAAACCGATTTTGTCTGTACAGATACGATTTGAATGGATTAAAGTAACAAAAACGCAACACGACAAATATCGAATTTTAGCAATTAAAAAAACATTTAAAAAATATCTACTGGACAGCAAAAAATGGAAAGCAAATACAGATTCAGCACGTTAAAATCTTCATGTTCATAATATTTTTATTTGAAGGATTTCGTTGCATACCGTTGTAATACGTTGATCAATTATGAATTGGTTGATATGTATGACATTTATTCTCATGCACTTTGTTTTGTTCGCATTTATTTTTTATTTTGTTTACTTGTGTGCTACCAGGAATATATCGTCTGTGTAGTCAAGATCTGTCAGAACGGCCTGTAGTCTCCATCGGATTTTTATGTCCTGCTGCATGCTTTTTAGAAAATTGTATCTAGTCTTGCCGTACTTCCGTTCTGATGTTTATGTATCAGTAATTATATTTTAAAAGTTATCTAGTAGGTGGAGTGTTTGTAGAATTTTTGAATTAATTTGACGATTTTATTTGGCACCCCTTTATTTTCAAATTTTTCCATATTTCTGCGGAACACTTCGTGTCGGCGCCCGTTGTCGTCAACCAGCTGCATAACTGGCATTTTGTTTTTAATCGCCTCATAAATTTTTTTCGCACTTCAATGTATAGGCAATAAAGCCCTATAAACATATTTTTCATTTTTGTCATTGTTTTCCCGGAAAAATTGTTAAAATTAAGTTATTTTTCGATGCTCTAGAGTGGTTTAACCCCTTAAATATTCTTCGTAACGTTTTATTTATTGCTCTGGTAATAAAATGAGTTCTTTTGATCTTGATTTTAATTACGTGGATTTGCTTTGATGTTTGTTGCTCAGTTATTCAATTATATTACATAATCTTCTCATATTACGTGCCAGTTTGTGGTGCGCGTATATCTTGCGGGTTTTTGATATTTTTATTCAGAGTTGTGATGCTGCATCTTTTTCTTTTATTCTATTTATTATTAACCGTTTTTATTTCCAATTTAATATTTTTTTTATCGCGTTCTATGTGCCATCCAATATCCATTTCTTTCTTTCTCTCTCTTTTTTCCCATATATTCTACCACATCTTTCTACTCTCCTGGGTAATATATGTTATATATACTAAGTTTATCGAGGTTCATTTATACTCTCTTCCTCCTAGTCTCATTTCTCCAGTTTGTACTTGTTCTTCGGCGAAATTGAAGTAATAAATAAAAAAAATTTAATTAAACGACCTGAAATGTAATAACAAATTAAAAGTACTTGTAAAATTAGTTTTATTTTAAATGACATAAACTACCAAAAACAATAAAAGATAATGGTTTTTGATATAACAAAGTGAAAATAAAAAGTTAACCTTACATGGCGCATTTCATTAAAATAAAGAAAAATACAACTTTTTGTCATAACTTAAATTCTGTTACCTCATTTCTATTAGAAAAAATGTTCAAAGAATGCAAAACTTATTTTTTTCTATTTTCATAAATAAGCCAAATATTAAAAATAGCACCAACGTTTATTGAATAACTTGAAAACAAATGACGAGAGTCAAATTTAAATTTCACCATTGTTTTTTTTAAGAAGAAGTATACGATGGTAGCTTTATTTTTCTATATTTCTTTTAGTTATCGAGATATTCTATGAAAACACCACATTAATTTCTTTGGCATACATACATACGTCATAAATAGATAAATCCGCGAGTAATTTCCGTTCAGCACCATTATGCATATATAAATATGTAAATAGATAACTGTAGTTGACATGTTTTTAATAAATCTACTTGTACGTTTTATGATTAACATGAAAATTTAATTGAGTTTATTTTTACTTTTATGGTTTTTTTTTGTCTGCTGTAAACAAAACCTTGCAAGCTACATGCGCCTTATGACACTCTAGTTATAAATGTTTTTAAGTAACGCAAAATTTTTGCGTTTAAAAGACAAATTATGTCAATATATTAATTTTTTGGTAGTACACTTGTTTGAACTGATGAAATGTTCAAATAATTGACGAGTTTTAAATTAGCCGCTGTCGATTTTCTTAAACGAGGCTGCGCTCGAAGCTTATTAGATGTAATGAATGACACCATAACACTTTTTTGCTGTTGCCGATTTAAATTTATTGAATAGCCAGGAGGCACACATAACCAAGTTAGTCGACTACAATTGTGGTACCTTTTATAGCTAAGAAATTGTATACAATCAGGTGTACAATCAGTGTGTGCGACACAAAGCGTACAGACTTTCCGTTTACCAAAATTTTCGGCCACGCTTTAATGTGTAGTAATTTTAAGAATGCAAGTTCCTCAATGAGTCCTGTAGAAGCATGGTAGTACGATAAAAATATTTAAACATTTTGTACTCGTTTGTGGTTACGGTGTACATTTTTCCTTAGTTTCTGCATTTTAAATTATATTTTAAAATTGCAATTTTTCTCATATTATACAGTGTATCTAAAAAGTTTGAAGATTAGGATTAGAAAAGATAACTAAGCTTGGGTAGTAAAAACATGTTTGAGCATTTAAAGTGTTTGGGGACCAAACTTCTTTTCTCAAATCCTAAATAAACCGTATGGTCATGTTAAAATTCAATTTAATGCTATATACCGGGCGAGGACTACATTTCTAAACATACTCACAAGTCTAACTAATCTAAGAGAGAGAACTTTGCAAATGCCTGACTGAAAATAACTATAGTTCCCTCTCCTTTGGAAAACCCACCTAAATAAAATATCTAATCTTTTGAATTTTTGCGTTACGAATGGCATCTCACCCAACTACGTCAATGTAGAGTCTAGTTATATGATCTTTCTTCAAACCACTTTGTTATCATTGTAACAGTTAGCGCCTTCTTGATTAGAAAACACTGTAGCGGTGTGTTATATAATAAACACAAATTGGAATATTCTTTACAATAATATCTATCAAAACAGTAATCTAAAAATCAAGATAAAAAACTTAAAAAAAGTTATAAACCATTTAATAGAAATCATACAAGAAGTAATAAAATACTCTACCAGTTAATACAACACTAAAATGCAGTCAACAGAGGAAAGTAAAATCTATGGGCAACGAACTTGTAACATATTAAATAAAAATAAATATAATCATTAAAATTAAAATTAAAATTAAAAAAATTTAGAATTAAAAATTTGTCATATATATTGTATCTACTATATTCAAAAATGATTATACAATCCGGTCAGATACTAAGACTTTAAAATCTCATTGGCTGTCCATTAATTTAAACTAAAACAAGAAAATAGGCTTTTCATACTACAAGCGCAAGTAAGAAAGTAGAAGATTATTTGAATTCACTATTGCAAATTACTTTTATAATTTTACTTATCCCGTCGAAAGAAATTAAAAAATAAATAAATATGCTACCTAGAAATAAAATACTTGGAAATGGTACTGTATAAACTTCATAGGAAAGGATAATATTAATTGCTATATTATTTAATGTCGTATTTCGTTTATCCGATTGCTCTACTGGCTTAAGCCTTCTATGAAAGAATGCTCACGATTGCTTTTTGATATGAACGTTTGATAAGATGTGGTGCAGAGGACTTCTATTTAAAATTAAATCATTACTTTTCCACTCAAATTAGATGTGTCACAAGTGAGTATATCAGGCCCTGTTCTCTACCCCCTTTACGCTGTTGACATGTCAATAATATAAAAAATAATTATCGAAACCTTTGCAGACAACACGACCTTACTGGTAACCAATAGAGATTCTGAGTAGCTAGTCAACTTCTTCAAAGACATGTTTATTTAACTGATAATTAGATAGATAATATAAAATCAAAGACAGCAAAAAAAATCAGTATACGTAACCTCTATGCCAATATGACAACTTCCTTCAATAAAAATTATAACACAACAAAACCACAAACTAAAGAAGTCGGTACACATTTTTTTTGACAAGCGCTTTATGGAGGATGTGAAAAAGTCGAAAGAGTTTTTCGGACCCCTTGTTTTTGTTATACATTAAAAGTATTATAAACCAAAATATAGAGTAAATGACAAAATAAATAATATTTCTTGTTACTTGGTGGTCATGTAATTGTCGATAAAAAGATCCACACTACCCATTGTCACTATCGTGACAATTTTTGATTTACACAACAAAGAATCGAATACTAGATCGTCTAAAGAAGCATCTCAGATAATGCCAAGGATTTGGAGAGGTCATCATTCAGCAGCTGTAATGATTTTATGAAGAGTGTGTTATGA
This sequence comes from Sinelater perroti, assembly GCA_036346155.1. NCBI lineage: Eukaryota > Metazoa > Arthropoda > Insecta > Coleoptera > Elateridae > Sinelater > Sinelater perroti. Next base: position 20,200,843 of record JARFIY010000359.1, on the reverse strand, counting down.
TAAAGTAATTGATATTCACTTTTATGAAAAGGGAGTCAAAACTTCGCCCGCTTCAGAAAGACTCGTCACCCACCCACAAGACAGCCAATTCAAACATGGCTGAGCAAAAATGTGTCTTGGTTTTAATAGTAGAGGATTGACCTTCTGGTAGCCAAGATCTCAATCCATTAGATTACAAATTATAGGCATTTTGAAGGCATGTTTGCTCAAAAATACACCACAATGTTGATTCCTTGAAGCGAAAGCTGACTGCTGCAATCAATACTTTTCCAGTGGATCTAATGCGTGCTGTTATAGACAAGCGGCCCGGAAGTCAAAGCTGTATAGATTTTAAGAGTAGCTGTTTTGATTAAATTTGTTGGAATTATACTTTCCAATAACCATGCAAAACAATTAATAGTTTTCTTTTGTCGCTCTAATCAGCGTGTAACAGTTTTTATAGACATACTATGTAAATGTCTTTAGCGTCAGTATTTTAAGACATTAAAGAAAGTTTGTTAGATGATTATTTTTAAACCGAAAAAGGAATTACTACGCTACATTCCACAGCACTTTTTAAACGCAGTTTGAAAGCAGCATATCATAAAAAGATCGCTGTAATGATAACATAAACGCATTCAAATGCAAATGTTTAAAAATTGAAATTTTATAATTACTCTGCATGTACCTTACCCTCCTTATTTGACTTCTTCAGGCCTACTTATTGCCGAGAATCCAATATATGTTTTTAAATAGAAAAAGCATTTGGTCAATTAAAAAATAGAGAAGTTGGAGCAACATTGGATCAAATGTATTCAAGGTCGATAAAATTACGTTAAAAAATAAAATTTGACTTAAACCACATAGTGCTCGTTTAAATTCCGTAGCATAAATATCGACGATAAACGCGCTGTGAGTTTAAGTATTCTGTTTGATAACGCGGCAACGACCGTCTTATCTTTAACATGGTTGAACCATATATTAATAGTTGTAGAATTACAAAAACAGGTAATTAATTACCACATAATTAGCCACAAAACATACAAAACCAACTTCTAACAAATGCTTAAGTATTGTAAACCCCAAACGCCTTTCAAAACCATTTTATAAATAGTCAAATACCAGTACCTTGCAACATGCAAATCTGTCAATTAACATGAGTGTCTAGCACTTATTTCCTTTTAAATCAAGAACAATTTATAGCATCACAGCCTGTATAATTCTACCCTACTACACCCCAACAACTTTTTAGAATAATTTTAACTAGTGATAATGAAATCGAAAACATTACATCATCTAAAGAAAACACTTGTTAAAATCGCAAAACGTAAAAATAAGAATAAACTTACAAAAAAATAGTAACTGCAATATAATAATACTTTCCAACGGTATATTAATAAATTCACAAAAAAACAACTCGAATAACAATACAATTGAACTCAACAAAACACCCAAACCTCCTCTAATATTTTTTTAGGGAGTTATAAATTTACCAGAAATGAAGAACAAAATGAAATAGTAGAAGAAGAGTAATACATCAACTAAAATTTTGATAAACAAGTAATATTCCAGATACATATAGAAAATTAGCACGATTTTTACGAGAGAACCAAATCATTTATCATACAAATTAACCAAAAGAGAAACAAGGGTTTATAGTAGTCATTAAATATTTTTACCATTAAATACCAATAGACGAAATAAAAGCGGAAATTAACAAACACAGACACCAAATGAGGAACATTATGAATGCAAAACACAGTAGGAGCCAATAAACTTATTCTTCGTAGATATGAAACCATCCGAAAACAATAAAAACATCTACAATCATATATCTCTTATAAAAGGCGATGTGTTGGTTCGTCACACTTGCGCGGTCGTGTGAAAAGCCAACGTGTGGTTGCCAACGTAACGCGTTCAGGTCCACGCGACATACACCAACGATCGTCGTATCTTTAAAGCACACTGCAATTCTAAAAACTCAAGTTAAAATTACATTATGTATCCTACTGTTTTAGTTTTTCTATTCTTTTTTTACAAATAAGAATTTTTTGAGCACCACAGAAATTATATGAGAAAACGAAGAAGTGACCAGACTGCGGATGAAAGGGCAGCAATAAATGAAACGAGGCGACGTATATGTGCCGAAAGAAGTCCGGAGGAAGTTGAAGTAGAAAACCAAGCAAGACGATAACGACGTTCTCAAAGAACACAGAAAGAAATAGCTGCAAAGAACGAAGCAAAGCGCCAGCGAACAACCCCATAAAAAATAGAAGCAAGAAACCAAGCAACGCGACTGCCACGTTTTTAAAGAACATAGCTGCAGAATAGTAACGATCGCTACAGAAAGTTCGTAACACTTGCATTTTCTATAGCAGCCAAGAGTAGCTGGGTGGATTTTCTAGTATAACCATATCCTAATAGCGCCACCAAGAATAAATATAAATATAGTACAGTATATGCAGTGCCAGGTATATGTATGGTTACACCAAATCATACTGTGGTGACGATCACAGCACAAAAAACTGTAAGAGATCAAAGATAACCCAATAACGTATGTCTTATATGGAGAAAGTCGTCCAGCCAACTACTTAGGATGCGAGTACTGCCATAACTTATTCAAATTTAAAACCACCAATTACAGATCTCAAATCCCCCATCCCCAACCCTAAACTCATAAAATCAGTCTTTGAAATTCTGCCGTCTAGTGAACTATGCTAATATTAGTAGAAATCCAGAACTCCAAACTAGAAATATATCCTACATAAAGTCAGAAAAAATAAAAAGAAATAGATTATGCCAACAACCAACTATGCGCTGTTAAAAACTGCAACTCTATAAAATTGCGAGAAAATTAATGATAACTTCCTTCTAGAAGTTAAACTAGTGGCTTAAAAACGGCGAACTAGAGTTCAATTACAAAGAACTTAGCATCCCAAACAAGACTTAACATAATTATCTACATAATTAACAACAAAACTCAAGAATCTAAGAAACGTTATGTATCAAACTTAAACAGATATGATAACATAATAACACTAGGATGGGCTAAAAATAACAAACAAAAGCATACCTATTTTCTCTCCGGCGTATTCCAACCATACGAAGACAATCGATGGCCCAGTCCTAGAAATTCACAATTCTAAACACCTCCCACTTTCATAACACCCCCCCGTTACTCCAAAGAATATCACATTTTAAAAACAGCTAGCTAAACCTCAAAAAATCACTTAGATTGGATTAAATCATACTCAGAATGTTGCATGAGCTTCCAAAAAGGAATCGTGCTGGTAACCCACATTTTTAAGGGTATACTGAAACTTCAGTACTGATCTACAAAATTCAAAAAAATTAAAATAATACTTATTCTTAGGGCGAGTAACCACTTCGGTTACGTGGCATTATATCACTCTATAAGCTTGTTATCGCTGGTTTCCAAGATGTTTGGGGGAGTACCCTTGACTTTGAATCCTCAGCAACATATATATCAGTAAACACTGTATACCTTTCGGTGTAGGGTGATTAACCTATCTACTAAAGCTAATAATTGTCTTGTTTAATTTTTATCTACTTAAACTAATTTGTTCTTAATATTTTCTTCAAACAATACGCGTTCTTAAACCTAGCTTAGCAGAAATTCCTTTAGCACTAATTTTCCACACCTCACTATTTGTCGTATGTCTCACTGTGCACAAATTTTGCCACTCTTTTTTATTTTGCGTCAGTGCTTTCGCTTCTTGCCAGCTTCTGTTTCTCTTTCTTAGGATTTCAGCTATTACCTCATCCCATTTTTTCCTTGGTTTTCCTCTTGTTCTCTTAACGATTGTTCTAGCTTGCCATATAGTTTTGATTTGTCTGTTGTTTTCCATCCTATTCAGGTGACCGAACCATCGTAGTTGTTGTCGTTTTATGGTGTTCTTGATTGGCTCTACCCCTAGTATTTCCCGTATTTCTTCAATTCTTAACATATCCATTTTCGTTACTTCCAGGATTCCCCTTAAAAATTTCATTTCGCTAGCTTGAATTTTATTTTCTTGCTGCTTAGTAATCGTCCAGCTTTCGCACCCAAACGTTAGTATTGGTTTATAGACTGAGTTATATACTGTTAGCTTGGTCTTTCTAGTGACTTCTTTTTTCCTAATGAAGGAATTACTTAGGGCGTGGTATAATTTGTTGGCACTCACTATTCTGTTGTTAACTTCGGCTTCATTTCTCCCATCCTTCTGTATCGTGATCCCCAGGTATTTAAAGCTGTTTATTTGTTCTATTCGTTTATCATTTAGTTGTATATTTGTTTGTATATTGTTTTTTTCCTATTACCATTATTTTCGTCTTATCTGTATTTACTTTTAGTTTGCGTGGTTGTAGAGCACTATTCCATATTTCTAAGTTTTCCTGTAAATCCTTCTCGTTTTTGGCATATATCATGAAGTCATCAAACGCGCGCGCACACGCACACATACACACACACACACACACACACACACACACACACACACACACACACACACACACACACACACACACATACTATATATATATATATATATATATATATCTATTGGTTCTAAATATCTATACCAATACCTTCTTGTTGCTTTTAACTTCCTTATTCAGGTGACACCATCGTCCAGTTGTTTCGTTTATGAGTGTTCTTGATGGACCTACCCTGTATCCGTATTTCTTCAATTCTTAACATATCCATTTTCGTTACTCCCAGGATTCCTCTTAAATTTCATTCTGAATTTTATTTTCTGTGCTTAGTAATCGTCCAGCTTGACAATAGTATATCCTGGTGTATATATATATATATACTGATATATGTATATATATCCATCAATTTTCCCCTATTCCTCTTTTCTTTAGGCTATCTCATAGTAATTGTCTTGGTACACTGTTAAAGCCTTCTGTAGGTCAATAAATGCCACATATATCCGTATTGTGCTTATCTATCATTTGTTTAACTGTGAATATGTGATCTTGTATTCCTTCCTTTCCTGAATCCACTTTGTGATTCCTCCATTTGTGTCTCTATTTTGCTTGCAATCTTTATTTAGTAACCTCTCATAAACTGTATATTTGTTTGCAGTTATCCTTCTATAATTGCTTCAGTCTTCTGTTGCTTCTTAAATGTTGTAATATCGTCGTTCTCTTTGTATGTCACATCCTTCAGTTGCTTCAACAATATTTGTTAGCGTCTTCTATTCCATTTCAGTCTTTCAATTTTGATACTACTAGATCAGTGGTTGATGCACAATCTCCGCTTCCTCTTCTTACTCGTGTATCTTGTATCTCTTCTTCTGTATTTTTACATTATTATTACGTAATCTATACTCCGATTTCTCATTTCTACTCAGTACTTCTCTGGTATACTTGTAGTACATCTTTATAAGTTCTGTAGAACGAGTTCTGTTCCATGACGTTTAAGTTGTTAGCTTATACAGTTAATCGATTTAGCTTCCTTCCGTTGTGATGTACTGACATTTGTTTCTCTCCTCAACATGTTTCACTCTATGTAGAACAGTTTCTCCTATCTTCTTCAATCTTTCCTCCCGAATTCTATCCAGTTCAGTTGTTGCATTTCCCAGCTCTATGTATTATTCTGTCCTGTTATACTCATAGTGTTCATTAGTTCTATCTTCTGTTAATTGTTCCCATTATACTTGATCTTTATTGTCTGTGTTCTATCATCCTTCGTTCCTGGACCGTAGTACTTATTCTTAGGTTGTTTTGGTTGACTATTGATTTGCTATTCTTGACTATTGCTTTCTGTAAATTGCGTCCCATTTTTTAATTTGGATTGTTCGATTTAGTTTTCTTTTTACTAAGCATCCCATCTCTCTATATTTGCCTCTGCAGTTTCTTCTGTCTCCAGCTCCTAAGTATATTAGCATGTTATCCACTTCTGTATGTCCATTTGTGCTTCCATTTACCTTTCTTTTTGGTCTCCATTTCAGTTCCCAATTTTGATACTACTAGATAGTGGTCGGTGTTACAATTCCGTTCTCATCTTACTCGTGTATCTTGTATCTCTTTTCTGCTATTTTTAATGTATTATTACGTAATCTATGTCCCGATCTTCTCATTTCTACTCAGTACTTCTCTGGTTTATTGTGCGTATCTGTTATGTTTGTAGAACGAGTTCGTTATGACTAAGTTGTTAATTATACAGAAATCGATTAGTCTTCTTCTTGTTGTTTTTCTTACGTCCATGTTCACTTAGTAGTTTCTCCTGTTTCGTGTCATCTTTCCTCCCTATTTTTCCGTTCAGGTCACCCATTATTATTATTCTTCCTGTTATATTTTCTATTATCTCTGTTAATTGTTCCCAAAACTGATCTTTTTGTTGTGTTCTGTCATCTTCTCCTGGACCGTAGACTATTACTAAGGTTGTTTTGGTTGACTTATGCATTTCTATCTTGAGTATTCTTTCTGTAATAGCTACCCATTTTTTAAGGTGTTCATAGTTTTCTTTTTTTACTAATCATCCCACTCCCTCTCTTGTCCTCTGATCCTGTTCCACTCCTGCGTATATTAGCACGTTTCCACTTAGTAGCATTTCTTCTCCTTTACCTTTATTTTTGGTCTCCGTTATTCCCAATATATCTAATTTTGCCATGTTAAATTCTTCATCTAGTTCCTGTTCCTTTCCTGCTATACTTCGTATATTTCATGTCCCTATCTTCCATGTTATACTTTTTTGTTTAATTTGCGTTTGTTGTTTTAGTAATTCGTATCCATTATATTTGCCATTTTCGTCTTTACTTGTGTTATTTGTTACGTCTGCCCTTAGTAGTTTTTTGTTGTACGTGTTATCTTACTTAGTTTCCCCTCCAGCCCGCCGTTTGGTGACCTTCCACTTACCGTTCTTTTGCTACTGCTGCTGGTCCCCAGTTGCAAGCTTCCTTTCTCTCTTTCTATTTTATCTTCTCCTTCTTCTTTTACCTCATATATTTCATTGTTAATTACCAATTTGTTATATTTCAGATGTTCTCTGTGTCCCTGTTTTTTGGCCTCTTTCATCGCGCTCCAGCCATTCTATCTTTCGGTCTTGAACCTGTACATATTTCTTTAGCACAGCGTTTTCTTGTCTCACTTCTTCGTTTTCTTTTATTAGATGCGCCAGTTTGTTATTCATCTTTAATAGGTTTCTGCTTATAGCTTCAAACACATCTTCTATTTTCTTCATTTGTTTGTTGTCTATCTCCTCTGGTTCCATTTTTTTTGCCTTTGTCTTAGTAGCTTTACCCGCTATTGTGCTCTTCTCACCTTCACTACTTCTGTGCTATGTTTACTTAAGCTGCTTATTCATTTCTTGGTGTCTCGACGATTGTGGATTGCGGCGTATGATGGGTTGCCTATTCTAACGACTTTGGCAAGCCGCCCGTTGAACGTAGCTATTTCCTCTTATTTATTCTTTAGTACGCAATTTTGTTCCTTATTGTTTTCCTTAACCTATAAATTTGTTCTTATTTATATCTGTTTTACTCACTATTCTACTTCCTGTCTTATTTCTGCATCTCTCCTATTTTGAAGTGCAGGCTTCCTCCTCTACTCCTCTAACTTCTGTATTCTGAAGGCTCGATTAGGCCCGATTTGGACTTTAATTTATCGGAGCGCTCAAAACACATGTAGTTCAGTTCAATATCGTTTTCGAACAAAATGGATTCTAAACTACAAATTTGACTTTTGTAGATTGCACTCAACAATCCAACAATGTAATCAGATCATACATGTAATAAACATTCTATAGCATCCTACTGGGTGTTAAAACAAAAAAATTTATATACAAAATTTAATAAATTTTATTACCTCAATTTCACAAGCTACTAGATTTCTAAGTAAGCCACCGACAATTTAGAATACGAGTTAAAGATGAAGTCTCAGTCCAATCAGAAATACCTTAGAAAAGTGTTTGAAAATCTTCTCTAAATCTAAAATTCACTTCTCGACATCCCAACCACATCTACCACAACTATAAGTATTTTCGCTGACAACACAAACATACTCGCAGGTCACAACGATGTAAACATCGCATCACGCAAAATTAATCAACTTCTATATTGACTCAGGGAATGGAAAATAAAAGTTAATGAATAAAAATTAGCCATGTGATATTTACATTGCAAAAAGAGCAGTCCCCACCAACCTAAGCAACATCGAGATCTACCACTATAAAAAACGTGGGGATGCATTTCGGCAACAAGCTCACCTGGCGGTACACATCAACAAAAAAAAAACACATAAATCTAAGATTAGCTAATTGGATGAACATCACCCCTTATCATTGGATAATAAACTATTGATATGCAAAACTACCGTCAAGCCAATATGGACCTACGGAGCAAAACTGTGGGATTGTGCTAGTAAAACAAACATCGCCGTCATGTAAAGATGGCAAACATGAAGACCTTAGTATTCCGTTTATAACAAGGCATACACTATAGAACATCAAAACATCTCCACAAAATTAGAGCTCACTACAATCTCCTGCTGAACGAGCTCCCACACCATCAGGTTGTCAGAAGACGATCATCACTGCAGAGCCCTCACCGTGCACTATTGAAGACATCAAATTAGCTTAACCATAACTAATGTATTTTGATTGCTGGTCTTTTCATTAATAAAAAAATCCTAAACCACATTTATTGTGTTATTGTTCTAATTCCCTATCCTCATATATACAATTACATCAAATCGTACCAACTAAATGGAAAGTATTGAAATTGTTTACATTGGTTTTTTAAAATACACTAATAGATATAAATTTAATATTAATCTACTAACGTTTCATATAACCTATAACAACTCTAAACCAATACAAGTAAATATGTTTTAATTATTTAACTAACATTAAGGAAAATTATAAAAAGTGAGTCGTATAGAAACTAAAATTTCACTAGCAATATTTTGATAAAGCAATAGCGTTATATTAAACTTTTTAATATGGACATTAGTAATCATGTTTGTAATTTTTTTACTGTTTTATATTGCTGTCAGTACAATTTTACTATTATAGTAGAAGGTAAAACTTTAACATTTCTAAAATTAACATTTATAAATAAGAAAGTAATAGTTAATTGACAATTAAAGAATTAGAACACAATAACTTTCGAATGTACGATGGTTGTCATTTAAAAATACAGTTGTAACGTATTATAAATAGAAAATAGTGCAATAGTAATAAAAATAAAAAAAAAATGCAAGAAACACATAACAAACCCAATAAATATGTATAACGCTTAGCATTTCTAGAAAATGGAAAAGTAAAGCCGATAAAGTATTAAAAAATATTCTGGTTACAGGACCGTATCACTGTTTAGCGGTCTGCAAAGATATAATTGGCCGCACCATAAAAATAAACTACAAGAAATAGTAGAGATTTGATAAACCAAGCTAAAAAATATGCAACACACGATAAGAATAGAAGTTGTAATCAACAAAGTTAAGAAAATACGATAAAATACATAATTTTTGAAGAAACTAGTAAGGTAAGAAAATTAATTTTTTTTAATAATTAAAAAATAAAACTTGGGATGCGTATAGAAGTATAGGAGTACATATTGTCTTATATAAATCTATTTTTACTTTTACACTAATTTCTTTTTTCCCTATCAATGTGTTATAAGTGTATAAATAAGTTCTCAGCTTTAGATTTCACAGGACGCAAATCACCGTTTATAAGTAAAGTATTAGTCCGCCCTCTTGTGATTTTAAAGCAATGACATTTGGTCTTTCGAAGCATCATGCGATTTGGCGTTTGATGCACATAACCTCAATAATCAGCTGCGTTCACGATGACAATCACAAAAGAGCATATTCGATTTTCTATCCACTTCGCGTTTCATCTTAAGAAAAACGCTGCTGAAGCTGCTGCATATGGTGAGAATTCTGTAAGTCATGCAACGTACAAAAAGTGGTACCAAATATTTCGCGGAGGAGAGTTTAGTCTTGAAGATCAACCACGCGCTGGACGCGCTCAAACATTTGACACGGGTGAGCTGCAGACGCGTTAGGCCGGGAACTTCTCCCACATGCGGCGTATAGCCCAGACATGGCCACTTCCGATTATCATTTATTCCGGTCGTTACAGCATCACTTGGCTGATACGCACTTCAAAACAGAAGAAGAAGTCCGAAAATGCATCGATAACTTTATCGTCTCGAAGCCGGTGAGCTTCTATCACCAGGGAATTGGCAAGCTACCCGAGAGATGGCAAAACGTCATCGATGCCAACGGAGAATACTTTGATACTTAAGCTTTTTTGTTTGTTTTTAAATAAAACTTCAATTTTGCAGAAAAAAAGCTGAGTACTTATTTATGCACCTATTATTTATTTGATAGTATATTCTGTTTCCTTTGCTTGTTCTATGTTTTATTTGTTGATCTATTCTTCCGTCCTTATTGATTAGCACTCTAAGATATATTCCTATGTTTGTACTGTTTCAATTTTTTCTGTCTATTTGTGTATTTATTTCTTCTTCATTTTTCTGTTTTATGACATGCATTACTTTTGTTTCTTCTGTAGTAATAGTCATCTAACTTTTTTCTAGTTGTTTTTTCCATATGTTTAGGTTTCTCTGTAACTGATTTTTGATTCTTGCCATAAGTAGTATATCATCGTCTAGTGTCATTACTGGATTTAAGTTGTGGTATCCTATGCGGGTATTTCTTATTTCTGTTTTTCATTTTTTGTTTATGTAACCCATGTATATCACACATAGGAGCAGGTTTAGGCTGTCTTCTTGTTTGATACCCCTTTTCATTTGAAATTCTTCCGATATTTGCTTATTTAATATTGTCTTTACGATTACGTTGTTATTCATGTTCCTAATGATCCTCCGAAGTTTTGACCGTACTTCTAAATATTCTAATACTGTATGATGTATTTGTGTGGTACCCGGTCGAAAGCTCCTTTAGGTCTAGAAAAAGTAGGTAAATATCTTTTTTTAGCGGCTTTACAATTATGGTCCTTACTGTCTGTTACATATATATATATATATATATATATATATATATATATATATATATATATATATATAGAGAGAGAGAGAGAGAGAGAGAGAGAGATAGAGAGTGTAGTGTTTGTGTTCGTAGTTCAAACGCCGTTTTGACAATATATCCCCTACACTTCTATATGCATCCGAGTCATGGGCGATAAGTGATAAAGAAAAATCCAAAATAACAACTACAGAGATGAGATACTTAAGACGAGTAGTGGGCATAACAAGAAAAGACAGAGTACGCAACAGAAATATACGAGATGAACTAGAGCCTATACCGCTAGTGAAAGACATAAAAATAAAACAACAACAATGGTACGGACACCTGGTCCGAATGAGTAATGAACGCTAACTGAAAAACATTTTCAAAATGAGGTGTGATGGAAGAAGTGATAGAAAAACACAACATCTCCGAATCAATTAGAGAAAAAGGACAGACCCTAACACAAATCCGAACCCTTCCAAGGAATAGACATTCTTTCAAACAATGACTCAAATACCCAACACCGTGAGGTACGATGACAAAAAGGGAGTAAGTAAGTAAGTAAAAATAAAACCGAATTAAAACGCTATGACTCTGTACATTAACAAGAGAGCCAGAAAAAAATAAGTAAAAGAACCGTGAATTGAAAAGGCCCCAATTCAACTTTCCAAAAGAAAACTTTATATAAAAAATTAATAATGAAACTTTATATATGCGGTAAAGCTGTTTATTTTTTGAGCTAAAGTTAATTGTGTTATTCTATCAAGCTAATCTACACTATAGAATAGCAACGTCTCATATAATACCCTTATTTATAAACTACTTAAGTGAGAGTTAAATGGTAGATTAAGGGGAGGAGAGATAATAATAGCAGCAAGGTCAGCGAACCATTTAGGTCATCACCAGCCTAAATGAAGTTGAAACTTTTCACAGTTTTGATATAGAGTGAGCTCAAAAAACTAAGTACGTTTTCAACCAATGTTTTTTAAAGATACAAAAAAGCAAAATTTTGCATTTAATGATAGGCTGCCTAAATAACAAGTGAATGGTCATCAAGTAATAATTAATATTTCTTTATTGCGCTAGTTGAAGTTGATGAGAAAGCTGTGACTCGTGAACTGGAAGATTGAGACTCCCCTTATGTTTTCTCACACTGCCCGGTCGTCACAATACCATTTCTGATATAAACTATGTGGTAAGCCTTTTTTTTATTCATTGAGGAACTTTACAATCTGTCAAAATGTGAAATTTAGTAAATAATGTGGTACTGTACATGCATATCGTGAAGGAATGAGTTCAATAACAAATTCCTTAAGTGGTAGTAAGTCAGTTTGGCTTGCAGCTAAATGGCACTATGAACTCTCGCACACACGCTATCACTCACTCGAAGCGGTTTGGAAGATCCAGAGTTTTAATCCGTTTAAGTAGTGGCTCATCTTCGGCAACATCGAGAAGGCCCTCGACAAGGGCGTTTGGGTGGACATGAAGCCTGTCACAGTAGCGTACCGTGTGACGCTGGATTTCTTCATTTACTGAAGGTATGCCTAGGTCACGACGTATAATCTCGTTGGATACATACATGGTGCGTCCACGAGGTTACGCAACGTCTTGGCTTGAAAACGTCTCAGAATTTCGATGTTAGAATGACTAGCTGTTCCCCAGAGCTGAATACCGTATGTCCAGATCGGTTTAAGTATAGTTGTGTAAAGGAGGATTTTTGTTGTTGTTGCGTCCTAGTAGCCAGTACATTTTTCGAAACTGAAGGCTTAATTGTTTTCGTTTCGTCCAGATGTGAGTTTTCCATGTCAGCCGCCTATCAAGGTGAAGTCCTAAGTATTTGACACTTTCAGATTGTGGGAGCTGTTGATTGTTTAGCGTGACGGGTGGGCAGGTGCCTCGTCTTGTTGTAAAGGTTATTTGGACAGACCTTGTCTCATTGACTTTAATGCGCCACTTCGTAAACCACTGTTGCAGATTATTTAGATGAGATTGCAGATTTTGGGTTGCCAATAGAGAGTCGAAATCAGATGCAAGCACCGCAGCATCGTCAGCATATGTAGCTGTCAGGATTTTTCTGGAGGTTGGTAGGTCGGCAGTAAATAACAGGTAGAGGACCAGCCCCAGCACGCTACCCTGAGGGACACCAGAGATGATGCGAAATAAAGTTGTTGTATAGTCACCATGTTTGACTAGAAAGTGTCTGTCAGCGAGGTAGGATTTAATAAGTAGAAAACAATCCGGGGGCAGTAAAAGTTTGATCTTAAATAGCAGGCCATCATGCCAAACCTTATCGAACGCTTGATTTACATCTAAAAATACAGCTGAGCACAGTACCTTTTTGCCTCAAAGTCTTTGGTGATCTTTTCTACGACTCGATGTACTTGTTCGACAGTGGCGGGTTGTTGCCGAAATCAAATTGATGATCAGGGAGTAGGTTATTATCCTGTATTATAGGTGTGAGCCGAGTTAGGAAGAGTTTTTCAAAACCTTGGATAGGACTGGTAGCAGACTTATTGGTCTGTAAGACGTTAGTTTTTCTTTAGGTTTTCCAGGTTTGGGAATGACAATGATTGTAGCGACTTTCCATTGCGGAGGGATAAGCACAGTCTTAACATCGCGTTAAATAAGTAGGTGATATACCGAAAACCGTTCTCAGGGAGCTCCTTTAGAATTTTCCCCGTTATTAGGTCATACCGGAGCCTTTCGGGAGTTAAGGTTGGTCAGAATTTGGGATTTTATTTCGGCTATTGTAAATTTTGTTAGTGGAAGACACATCTGGAGTGGTGCCTCAGGGATTGTTGAATTATATTTTCCTCAGCTTGTGTGATTTCTGACGGGAAGGTTGAAATACCTCCGCTAGGTGTGTTGCAAAGGCGAGAGCTTTTCATTGTCAGTTCTAGCCCAAGTTCCGTTCTCAAGACGTATGGATGGTTTATGTTGGATTGGTCGTTTGAGCTTTCAGGTTGCTCTCCAGAGAGTAATCAGTTGCTTCCGTCGGTGTTAAGGATTTCAAATAGTTTTGAATACCCTGATTCTTTATGTCAGACAGAGTTCTTTTGAGGTCAGCTGCGGCTTGGTTAAATCTCCGCTTGTCTGCAGGATGTCTGGTTGTTTGCCACTTTTTCCGGAGTTTGCGCTTTTCGGCGATTTTCTGTTTGACCAATAGGGGGCAGTCAGTGGTAGAGATGCGTTGGGGTTTTTGTGGAGTGGCTTGCCAAGAAGCTTGCTGAATAATTGCAGTAAAGTGCTCTATTACTATGATCAAGTCGTTTTCTGTTTTTAATGGAATATCCGTTGGAAGAGTGTGTTCAATTTGCTCTCTGAACAGGTCCCAATCCGTATGTTTACTGCACAAGGTGCGATTACTTTGATTGATTAACACATGCGTTCCAAATGGTAATATGATGGATGAGCAGATAAGTCTAGGCAGGACTGAATGGTTATATGGTTAAGGGGGGATTCCTTTAACTATAGCAAAGTGTAGTAGATCAAGGAGTTTCGTCAGGTCTGTTGGCCAGTAAGTAAGCTCACCAGTGGAGAGATAATGTGCTCTAACGCTAGTAATTGCTTTTAGCAGTTCTCTGCCTTTGGTTAAAGTTATTCGAGAACCCCATTGTTCATGCTTGGCATTAAAATCTCCGCATGTGATAAATCTGTTGCCCAGGGTCAGTAGATAATGTTCATATTGAAGTTGTTTGTTGTTGTGGCGTGGAGGACAGTATACCGCAGATATTGTTATTGGTCCTGTCTAATGTTCTATGACTACTGTTGTTGCTTGGAGATGCTCTAGCTTATATTCGGAGAGTTCATGATGTTTAATAGTGATTTTAATTATCACCGCTGTGCCGGCATGAGCCCCACCGTCAGGGTGTTTGGTTGAGTAGACTGCAAATCCAGGGATTTTAAGGAAGCTTCTGTCAGTGAAGTGAGCTTCTGAAATCAGCATGACATCTATTTGTTGATTTATAAGGAAAGAAGTTAGTTCCTCTTTATGTTGTAACAGACACCATTGGCATTCCATTGTGCAATTCTAATGTGATGAGCCATTGTTGGGTTTAACTACGAGAGCGGTTAATAGGTTAAGCATTGTTCCCATTTGTTCCGTCAGACGTATAATCTGTTCCAGAAGGCTGTTTATCATTTTTTTCATTTCACTTATGTCATCTGATGAAGTAGTTGGTGAAGGTTGTTGAGGTTGGAGTTGGTTTGAAGAGATCAGTGGTAGGTTACTTCTCACCGCTTGGGCATGTGTTCGATTAGATTGAGTGCGTCTGGAGAGGATATGGGAGGCATTATCAAGTTGCTTCCTTCGTAATGGAGGGTACATTTTTTGTTGCAATTCCTTATAGACTGTGCAACTCCTATAGCTGGCGGGTGATTCCGTTGCAGTTGATACAGCGTACCTCATTATTTTTGTCTTTACGTAGGCATTGAGATGTCGCGTGACTTCCGGACTTAACACACCTGGGGCTCCGATTACAGAAGTTCTTGGTATGACTAAAACTCTGACACCTGGCGCACTGTGGGATTCGTCGGGTAGGACGAGGTGGTTCAATCTTTCCTACACTGAGTGAGCAAGTCTAGTAATGTTGTATACTTCTTTATTACTATCTTCCGGTTTCAGATCAACAAAGAATAGCGGTAGTTCTTTCTTAGTGTATCTTTGTTTAATGTTCCATAAATTAGTAACTTGATAGCCGTGCCCATTTAATTCTACCTTTAATTCTTCCAGGTTAGTGGAAGGGTGTAAATTTCTGATAACTATTCGAAAATTGAGCTCTTGCTTTGTCTGATAGGTGTGGAATTCCGTGTTTCCCTCCGTTAATGCTTTAACTATAAGCCTGTGTTTATCTGAGGTTTTGGGTGTGATTTTAACCTCATCATTATATAGTATTTTAATTTCATATTCTGCCTTTGCTACGGTTTCCAGCATTTTGATTAACGGTTCAATGACTTTGACACCTGATATAAAGATCGGCGGCGGTTTGAGGTCCGTTGATATTGGTTCCTGCTGGCCTTCGTTAGTTCCAGCTAATGGTGCAAATCGATTTGTGGGATTTAACCAGTAGTCTGTAATTTTAGATTGCTTGTTTTGTCGTTGCGGTTTATCGCTGCTGCGATTACGTTTTCTGTTTTCAACTAGATGCCATTCAGAATCGTAAGGTGTTTGTGGTCTTTGCATTTGTTGATAAGCGATATCACTTTGGAACGGAGTATTTATTTGCATTGCATTACTCGAAGCGTGCAATTTATCGTTTATTAAAAATTGTGTTTGCGAATTTGCATTTGGTAGATGTTGATAAAAATAATTTGGTTGTTCATACCGAGTTTGGTTGTTGTAGTCTACTTGCATTGGGCAGTACTGTTGACTGGTTTGAAATGTTGTGGCAGGAGCATATTGGTAGGCCATAATAGCCTCAGCTATCTCTGGCGGTGAACCCTACGATTTGCGAAGTTTCCCGGGGGCTCAAGATTCGCTGCGGCGATCCGCCGGTTTCCGCGCGACGCTGGCGAAGTCAGCTGGCGGGCCAGTGGCCGTTTTCACGTTATCCCAAGTATAGCTGGCTCACACACGTCTGTTCTGCTTCGATGCACGAGCCGAACTGAGGTAAGCCTCAGACAACCATATTATTATTTCTTGTTCGAAATAAATGCAGATATTTAATTACTTTTAACTAGAAAAAGGCCCGCCCCAAGGAAGGGCAACCTAAGTTAAATATTTGGTTCAGAGTTTTGTCGACAATTGAAGAAAAAATGAGCTAATAATCGTTTTATTAGCCATATCTAAGCATGATGATATTAGTTCGGCTATATTTGGTTTTACATAAATCAAAGTAGTTTTTTTGCGCATTTACTGGCACTGCAGCCTCAAGGACTTATTGTGCCTACTAACATGCACTTTAAATTAGGACATCACACACACCCATGGGTTGAGTGAGACTCGAACTCGCCCGCGCCGGCTCGATGACAGAGGAACAATGATTTTGATGACCGAGCCACCGCGGGTCCAACCAAAGGGGTATCGCATGCGTCTACTAATTTTTTTGGAAAATGGAGGTCCACAATTTTAGCTACCGTTTCGGTGGTCTGGCAGATAATCTGCGCGTTAGAAGCTTTCTATCAAGTTTGTCTTCTCCAATTTGTGCTCGTTCCAGCCTTTTCTCCTTCCCCAAACCCATCTCACTATATATATATATATATATATATATATATATATATATATATATATATATATATATATATATATATATATATATATATATATCGCATGTTTGTCGTATTACCGTATTCGAGATTATGTCTCTTAGGACATTTCAGTTATTTTTCTTAGAACCTTTATTTCGGTGGTTCTTAGCATGGATTTCATTTTTGCGATCTCAGCTCTAGTTTCGCCAACGAAAGTTATTATTGGTTGTACGCAGATTTTATATATACGTATTATAGTATTCTTTTACATATGTTTATTGTTCTATAGAATATCTTTTAATGCTGCAAATATACTTGTAGCCTTGTTTCTTTGGTGTCTTACTTTGCTAATCCTATCTTGATGCGCTGTTAGTTTTACTCCCAGGTACTGTAATGACATAACTGGCTCAATTATACTGTCATCTATGGCCACTTTACTTTTGATATTAGCTTAGTCTTTGTTTTGTGTACCGATATTTCCAGGTTATATTTTGTAGAGGTCAGATAGGAATTCTGTAATCTTTGTAGTTCATCTTCGCTTTCAGATACTATTATTGTATCGTCCGCGTAGTAAAATATTTTATTTTTCCTTTAGTAATTTTATATCTTTTTCAGCCGTTTCGACATTATTAATAATTTTATCTATTAGAAGTCTGAACAGCAGTGAACTTAGAACGTTACCCTCACGTATTTCTGTAGCCACTTCTGTCAATTTGTTATTAACACCTTTGTTATTGTATTTTTTTATTTTAATTTTTCTATTACAGTTCATTCATCTGTTTCAGACGTTTTGCCTAATAATATTTCTATTCGAAGTGTTACGCCTTCTACCCATCTGTCCTCATTTATAGCTGATGTCTAGGAGTATTCATTTATTTCCTTTTTTTTCTCAGTACTCCCCATATTTTTCTTTGGGCACCTTATAAATCGTGTACCATATCCGCGGTCAAACTGGCCCAGTAATCGTTTTTCAGTTCTCTAATTTTGTTGTTCACTTCGTTTCTGATTGTTTTGTACCTGTTATACTTTTCCAGTGTTTTATTATTCATTTATTTTAAATATGCATTATGTTTTTGTTTGGCTAGCTGTTTCGCTTCTGCCGTAAACTATGACGTAGTTTTATTTTATATTGTCCGGTTTACCGTTCTCTTCCCTAGAGCTTCCTCTGCGGCATTATGAATATTACTTCTGATCTTCTGTCAGCTCACTTCAACGTCATCTTCAAGCTGTACACTTTTTTTGCAAGTCTTTTAGGGTAGAGACCTCTTATTGTTTTATCCTCCATTAATTCGATATTGAATTTCTCTGTGTAATTTTTTGTGGTTTTTTTCTTGCATCGATAATTTTAGTTTACCCAACACTAATCTGTGCCGAGAAATCAAAGATTTTCCAAGAATGTACTTCTCTGTTTGATATATAGTCTATTATCGAGAATTGATCTGTGGAGTTAAACCATGTTATTGTGTATTGAGGTTTGTAATTAAAAAATGTGTTACTTATTTGCAGTTTATTTTTTCTGATGAATTCAAACTTATACCGTATTTATTCATAGTTGGCTTATTAAATAGTTGTTTTATGCCTGTCACAGGTGTTTTTCCCTTATCTATGCGTTTAGGTTATCCATTATAAAAGTTTTTATACCCGCCGGTATTTTATCTATTTCTTCTTGAAGTTACATGTAAAATGCTTCTGTCACTTCTTTATGATTTTCAGCATCTGATGCATACATGCTAATCAAGTTAACATTTTCCTTTCCTATATTTCTGGTAATCCTCAAGATTCTTTCACTAACGTAATAAATGATTTCTATATGTTGATTGTATTTGTTATATATAATAAAACCTATGCCAGGTGTTTTTTGTTTTGCTCTGTCACTATATTTGAGCGTATAGCCTGGACACCTTATTCTGCCTTTGCGCTGCATTTGGAAACTGCGCATATGCCTATTTTATGCGTCTCCATCTCTAGCACAACTAATCTAATGATGTTTTCCTTCTATTTATTTTTCTTTGTTTTTCGTGTGTCGCAACTCACTGTCATTGTCCATATAAGGATCGTTTATTTATCATAAATTCTGTTCAAAGAGTGTTTTTTTTACTTTTATTCATGAAACTTTAGATTTTATTATTATTCTTTAGGTGTATTTATTAATCATCTTGTTTCTTTGCTTAGTTCCATGTCATTCTAGGGTTGTCACTTTTTACTCCGTGAACGTTATTTAGTTTTATCTCAAACAGGTCGCTAGCTTCTTTATGGAACCCTGCTCCTTTTTCCGGGCTTGAGACCGCCCATGACGGAGTTTTGCTGGAGTTTTATGATATATTTATATCATAATTGTGGTGCATTTTATCAATTTAAGAAATCGAACCCAAATGTTAACAATACACACATTAAAAATCATTAATCTTAAATGAATTAATATTAAAAGTTTAAACTTTTATATTAAAAATAAATCTATTTTTTACTTTCATTTAAACAAGTTAATACTTTTCAGTTTTAGTTATAAATATTTTAAACGCTGTATAACTAATGAAGATATATGACATATCAGTTATGATGTACTTTTAAACAAACTTTAACAAACAAAAAGAATTTAAATTTTAATAGTAACTTTCTTCGTTTAGGAAGAGAAGTTTATGTGACGTGGAAAACTCAAGTTCAGCACTTACACAATGTTGTAACATATGTATGGGGCCATGAATAGGTGTGTGAAAGGTATGCTAGTATGGTTATATATATTGGTATATATTGCAGTAATTAGTAATTAGTAAATATAGTACAAGTATATTATTTAGGTAAAGGGTGATCCAAATTGAACTTTAGGATGATTTCCCGATTAAAACTCAATATTATTAAAATCAGTGTAAAATTCAAACTTAACAGTTACATCCATGATGTCGACCAAATTCCCTTCACGACTCCAATAACATACGACCATTTTTAGCGAAGTTTTTCATAATGCTTTCCCATAAATGCTGCTTTATTTCAGCAAGCGCAAGTTATAATCGTAGCAGGATGTTGTTAACAGAAACCTATTTGTTCAAATAATCGCAGAGAAACAAGTCTAATGAGGTTATATCGCAAGACCGCATTGACCATTTGATGCCACCATTTAGCGAAATAACACGACCTGAAAATTTGGTTTGAACTAAAGTGACTATTTCACGTGTTGTGTGATATGTGGCCCCAACTTGTTGAGACCACATGTTATTCAAGTTCAAATTGTTACTTTTAATGAAAAACAGTTGATTAGTGTCTTCTTATAGCATATACCATTGACAATAACAGAATTGTCAGGTTTGTCTATAAAAAAGTACGGGATAACAATTCCTCCAGGCCACAGTGCATTTTCGTAGATGCATTGGTTTTTCGTACATAACACGGGCGTTTTCTCTATCTCAGATGCAACGATTTTGACAATTTACAAAGTAATTTAAAAGGGGCTATAGTCTGTTTTTGTAATAAACATGAATGATATTGATATTTGCTGCAGAGTATAAGGTACAATAACAATTTTGCTACGTATTTAGATACCATCTGCATAAATGCAAATTTCTAAGTTCAGATAACCTAAACGACGTGCAATTCAAATCCTAAAGTTTAATTCAAATCATCCTATATAATATAGTATTTGTTTTTACGCTACTGCGTTAATTGTTGACAAACTTTAAGTATTTAATTTTAACGAGCTTACACTATTGTACATGGTTATTTTCTTCTCTAACCCTTTATGGTACTTTGTTTTCAGTAAAGGTTGGACACGTTTATTTGGATGTGCTCCCAGTTTACTTTGGTATTTGCCGGCGTATTGGTCAGTGACTTCTTTCATAAAAGATATGTTTAAGTTTTGATGTATAGTTCAGTCTAATAAGAACCAAGGTGCGTCAACTATGGTACGTAACGTTTTTTTACTGGAAACGTTGAATGATGGTTACACTTGATTGACTTGAACATTTTTAAATTTTAATACTATGCGTCCATACTAGCTTTATGATTACTTTGTAAATCAGTACCTCACTTTAAATTGAGAGTGGGGCTTTTCTGCTTGACTTTAACCTCTTAACGCTTAAGTCCAAGTCACACCCAGGCGCGGGTAACTAACCAATTTGTTCACTCAGGCCATTGAAAAATATATACTGCCAATATACACGTGAACTTGTTGCAAATACAAACGTAATTTACATTTTATTAATAAGGAACGTAATTTACAAAGACATCCAAATCCGAAATTAAACAAAATTTAACCAATATTTGCCAACATAAATAAAAAAGTTCCAGTTTATATATTCAAGAAAAACAATATTTCACTGATGAAACCTTTATGTTTTACAAAGAAAGACTAAGAGAGAAACACTATATATCTTTAAAATTAGAAATAAAATTTTATCTTTTATGAGTCAAAATTGGGTTACTTTATTTCATTTATAATTTATACCGGAAAAGGCACAGCCCTGAATGATAAATACAATAACTTCTTAAGTGGTCTCATGGTCTCATTTTTTCAACGAACTTAAAAAGTTCGTAACTGAATTCTATGTCTGTCGGTTTGTCGGTCTGTCTGTCGCTGTCACAAAATTATGGATTTTTTAAAATTTTAAAATGGATTCTTATAGGAAATTTTACGCTGATTTCAAAATCGAAATCAAAAAGTTTCTATCTCGAATAGTTTTCGAGATATTCGACTTCGAATTTCGGGAAAATTTTCGACATTACGATTTTAAATGTGATTCTTATAGGAAATTTTACGCTGAATTCGAAAATGAAGAAAAAATTCTATGTCGAATAATTTTCCAGATATTGAAAATATATAATATATTAAATTGAAAGGTTTTTTTTAAGTTCGTTCTGGGATTGTTTACAGAGCAATCTCTTCGCCGGCCCCATGTTTTTTTATTGAAATATTTCTTCACTGCAAAATTTTTTAAACCGTTAACAAAATTTTGTTGATCATCATGCGCGTAACTAACAATTTCCGTAGCTTGTTCTTTGCTAGCGTTCTTTAAAGCATCTGTCAACATATGTCTCTTATGTCTATTGTAAGGAGATACTCTTATCTCTTGCTTAATAATACGAGACATAGAATTTTAAAGTTTTATCTTTTGAGACGATTTTGACTGCTTGAACTTGAACAGATCTTGAACAATCTTCGACACCTTCAGTCTCATTAAACCATTTTATAGCCCGATACACAAACATACGACTAATTTCTAAAGGATGCGGGGTTTTAAACACTTATGTATTGCTATTCAGCAATATGGTTTTCTTTGCCATCCCACTAAATTAATAAATAATCAGGCTTGACAAGAAACACAATGTAAGTTACAACTATAAGACTTGACAATTACAACTATATGCTAACATCACAAATATCTTGATTTTATGTATACGAGGTCTGGCAGCGGCCCCCCGGAGAGCTTGTCCAACTCCGACATGCTTGAGCCCCTTCGCATAGTAGTTTTTAAAAATAATAAAAACACGATTAAAAAGCTCTGTTTGACATAATCGGCGTACGCCGTTGCCATGACAACGCATTTACGTATACCCAGTTAGAGTTGAACTTTGACCTTTGACCTGTGTGACAGCACTCATAATTTTTTTTATGTATAAGTGCTTTATTACCCGCTCTCAAACGAAAATTTTCCATCGCTTGCGGTTCCGGAAATATATTACCTCGGTCGCGCCTGCCGCCGGGCCGAAATTTGTCCTTCGGAGGCGCTCGGGTCGGCACGGAAAGGCTCGAACGATTTGACCTTTGACCTGTGTGACAGCAGCAGCAGCACTCATAATTTTTTTTATATATACGAGGTCTGGCAGCGGCCCCCCCGGAGAGCTTGTCCAACTCCGACATGCTTGAGCCCCTTCGCATAGTAGTCTTTAAAAATAAATAAAAACACGATTAAAAAGCTCTGTTTGACATAATTGATGTACGCCGTTGCCATGACAACGCATTTACGTATACCCAGTTAGAGTTGAACTTTGACCTTTGACCTGTGTGACAGCATAATTTTTTTTTATATATAAGTGCTTTATTACCCGCTCTCAAACGAAAATTTTCTATCGCTTGCGGTTACGGAAATATATTACCTCGGTCGCGTCTGCCGCCGGGCCGAAATTTGTCCTTCGGAGGCGCTCGAGTCGGCACGGAAAGGCACGAACGATTTGACCTTTGACCTGTGTGACAGCAGCAGCAGCACTCATAATTTTTTTTATATATATAATTTATAATTAAGGGTAGATTTGATTTTCTAACAGTACTTATAGTAATACTATGTAGAGTTAATTGAATAGACTATGGTTTTTCAAAAATGAGTTACTGTACCAAATCTACTTCTTTAATTGAACGATAAATTTAGGTCTTATCTATAACTGTATTTGCTGCTTTTCCAAATCATATCGTGGGCTTCATTCTCTAGTGCAAGTGTTTTAAAGTCTTCTTCTGCTTGTGCCGTATCCTCATTGGACGTTGGCGACCAGTCTGGCCCATCTAATCTTGTTTATCGCTGTTCGGAACAGGGCGACCGATGTCATTCCTATCCACTGCCCAATGTTGCGAAGCCATGAGATTCTTCGTCTACCAGGACCTCGTTTGCTTTCGATTTTTCCTTGCATAATCAACTGCAAAAGACGATATTTATCATTTCGCATGACGTGACCAAAGTATGCTAGTTTCCTTTTCTTAACAGCATTAAGGATCTCTCTGTCCTTGTTCATGCGCTGAAGGACTGTCTCATTTGTTACATGGTGTATCCATGAAATTCTGAGCATACGGCGATAGCACCATAGCTCAAAAGCTCCCAATTGTTTGTTTGCAGCTTCTGTGAGAGTTCATGCTTCTGTCCCATATAAAAGAATTGAGAAAACATAACATCTAAGTATTCGAGTACGAAGTTGCAAATTTAAACTCAAATTACAAAGTACTTTCTTTAGGCGGTTAAATGCACTCCGCGCCTTTTCGATTCGAACTTTTATTTCCTGAGTATGGTCCCATCTCTCGTTTAACGTACATCCCAAGTAATTAAACGCCTGTACTCTTTGTAAAGGGGATTGATTTATGTGGAAATTCACGTTTATGTTGGGATTTTTACTCATGATCATCACTTTTGTTTTACTTATGTTAAGCCGCATACCGTAATTTTTACTAGTTTCTGTTATGCGGTCTATTAATCTTTGCAATCCTTCTGAAGTGTTGGCCAGCAGAACCGTGTCGTCCGCATATCTAATGTTGTTGACTATCTCTCCGTTTATTTTGATTCCATCTTCTGCACCCTCTAGGGCTTCTTTGAAGAGGTTTTCAGAGTAGGCGTTAAATAACATCGGGGACATTACGCATCCTTGTCGAACACCTTTGCGGATGTGAAATTCTTCTGATGTTCTGTCCCCTATACGGATTGTGGCTCTTTGTTGCCAGTACAAGTTGGCAATGATTCTGGTATCACTGGTATCTATTCCTGCTGATTTTAATGTTTGTATTAATTGCTCGTGTTTTACGCGGTCAAACGCTCTTTCAAAATCAATAAAACATGCAAATATATCGTAGTTGACATCACGCGCTCTTTGTATTAGCACTTGTATCGAGAATAAGGCTTCCTTGTTTCAAGGCCATCTCTGAAACCAAATTGCGATTCGCCGATATTTTGTTCTAACTTGCTGTATACACTTGGTGGATGATGTAGAAAACCTTTAGTATATGGCTCATTAGACTAATTGTGCGATGATCTTCACATTTCTTGGCCCCTGGCTTTTTGATAATGGGATGAACGTAGAGAGTAACCAGTCATTGGGCATGTTTCCTGTTTCGTATATTCTATTGAACAAATCTAATACGGCCTGCGTGTGTTCTTCTTCCAATAACTTTAGAAGTTCTCCATGGGTTTCATCTGGTCCTGCTGACTTGTTGTTTTTTATTCTCTTGATGGCTTTCAACAACTCTTGTCTAGTTATAGTTGGTCCTAATGTGCCAACTATTACATCAGCGTCATCTCTATGTTCATCCGAAAATGATTCCTCCATGTACTCTTTCCTTCTTTCTAGTATTTTCTCTTTGTCGAATATTGCTTTATTATCTTTGTCTGTGACTATTCCATTGGATTTTGTTCTGACTATTCCTGCAATTTCCTTGATCTTTTTATGTAGGTTTAGTGTATCATGTTTTCCCTCTAAGGTTTCAATTTCTGCACATTTGCTTCCTAACCAGGCTTCCTTCGCTTCCTTGATTTTTTGTCTAATAATATTGTGTATTCGCTTATAATTTAGTTCACTTTTATTTCTATATCTGCGCCTTTCTTCCATAAGATCTAGTATTTCGTGCGTCATCCAATCATTGTTTTTCTTTCTTGGGTTCTTTGCTAGCTTATTCTTTGCAATGACGTTCAGCGTTTCTTTAATTGTTTAAAGTCTTAAAAGTATAAATTTTAAAACCCAAAAATTTGTGGTAAAAAATGAAGGTAGTGAATCCTTGAGAAGAGCATCTAGCCCAAATTTGATTCCATTGCAAATCTTCCCTCCAAATAAATAATTTGATAATCCTCTGGGTATTGTTTTTATTTATAGTTTAAAACGCACAAATTTACTTGATTTTCAAGACATAACCTGGTCCATGAAGAAAATTACTAGGTTAATTACAGCATATTGCTTTCAAATTTTGATAAAGTCTTGGATGTCGTAACATTTGTTGATTAAAAAAACAATACACATTTTAATGTGAACTAAGCTGAGTGTTTATACACTTTCCTCAATCACAAATGTATAAGACAAAATACAACAAATATTTAAATTAGGTGCAGTTGCATCACATCTTTCCAATAGAAATGCAGAAATTTCTTAAAACTATATCCACTTTTTCAACAAAACAAATGCAAAGAATTGCGTTATACTGGCACATTTTCTGTAAAAGAATGTCTTCATAAATAATTTAGCAATAATGTCATTACTGGCGTAGTCCAAACTGCCCACGTCCTAATTACTAATAAGCGGCTTAGTCAAATACGTTTTTTATAAATTAGCACCGTGCCTCTAATTAGCAGTAATGCACTTTTACGATTTATTAACGAGCCAGCAAAATATAACAGCAAATTAGTACACTGCCGTTCTAAATTTCACATTTGTCCCGCTTGCAGTTGTTAACTGAATCTATTGATTTTTAATTCACGAAACCTACTTATATTATTATATGGTTTAGAAATAGATAACACATAATGATTTATTTTAAACATGTAAGCGTAATTGTAATTTCTTAAATCGTCTACGCTCAACAACACTTGAAAATTTTTAATATAAAAACTTATGTATTTTATATTTGCGCAAAAAATTAAAAGCTTCTTTAGAATTACCAGAGCTAATTAGCATGCTGTTTTGTAAAAATAGTGCTTTAATTTAATTCATTTAAAACATTAGATCACTATTCCAAGAAACGTTAACCTTTATTTTTAATCTTTATAAAACAGGCTAACGTTTTAATAAATAGCATGAAGCAAATAACTAAAATAACTGAGTAATTAAATAAAATTAATTTTGTACAATATTTTAATTGTTATAATATATTATAATTAAAAAATTGTTGTATAAAATGAAACCAAAGAAGTAGAACGAACATAGTATATAAGAAGATATTCGAGCTGTGGAACTAATAGACAAAGCCACAGAATATTTGTAAGACAAACAAAAACTAAAGCTTTATGATTAATATCATCCTTAGAGAGTTGATGAAAATTTAAATAATTTGCGCCTCTTTACTTTGCTTCAGCTGAAATGTGAATATAATTATCTACAGTCTGCTCAAGAATAAAAGTGACTTTTGTAATTTTGAAAAAATGTAGATATTTTTTATTTAAGTATACATTATGAACTATTGCGCAATAATCTAATACACAGTCTAATGACCCCTATTAGTGATTGCAGCCTCATAATTTTTTCCCATGCTTTCGAGGAGATTTTCTGTAGAATCATTTGGCGTCAGCCAAGTGTGCTTATGTGAGGGCACACATCCTGCTAATTCTCAAGGGTGTTTAACATACAAAAACTGATATCATCACCACCATCTAATCTTGTTCTGGTCACTCCGCCGCAACCCAACCTTATGCCAAATATAAACAACAAGCCAACTTATAGTCAAAAATCGAAGGAAATTCAACGAGCAAGCCAACCTAGGAGAACAGCTAACCACCTTTCTAGCCGAATTTAAAAATATATTTGCTCAACTAATGAATCAAAACAACACTATACTCAACTTGTTAATAACTGTCATAACCAAATTAACTCTATAATGGCCAATATACTACGAATCGGGACATGGAATGTCAATGGGATAATAAACCATAAGCAATAATTAATAGCTTTCTTACATATGAATAAAATCGACATTATGCTAGTGAGTAAAACCTATTTTCCTACAAGAACAATGCTTTGAATACCAAATTATTCTATCGACAACACAACTCATCCAGATGGCACTGCCTATGCGGTATCCGCGACTTATCGTGAAAAATTCCATATCACATTATGAAGTGAAAAACTACCAAACTGAATTCATACAGGCTGCAAATGTTAAAATCAATTCCTTCTGTTGGTCTTTTGTTGGCTCAGCTATTTACAGTCCCCCAGACATAACATCTCTACTAACCAATATAATAGTTCTTCTCTACCCTGGACAGTAAATTTCTTGCGGGTGGTGACTGGAACGCCAAGCATACCCATAGGGTTTCAGAATTGCACTAACAAAAGTTCGTACTTTATTACACTCAACCATACAAAACAACTTCACCTGCCGCTCTGGGGAGTCCACTTATTAGCCGTCAGACCCAAATAAACTTCCCAATTTACTGGATATTTATATCTCCCATGGTATAGCTTCCAATTGCATAATGGTAGAAGCAACCAATGACCTGTCGTCAGACAACTCGTAAGTCATAATAAATGTAAGTACCTCTACTATCAAAAAAGAACTCAATTTAGACTAGTGTCGACACAAATAAACTGGAAACTTTTCAACAATACCTGGAAAATAACACAAATCTTAAACTAGGAATAAAAAACTCTGATGATTTATAAGCAGCAACTTATCAGATGATAATTTATACAATAACTAAAAATCTCATTACTATATGAATCAAATATTAATTGTAAATAGAACAACATTTTTTTTAACTTTTTCTTAAATCTGAGATCATTGCTGTGCAGTTTGTTTGTAAAAACTTCTCATAAGAAAAACCGATAGACATTAAGTCCAGGTTTTGCATAGTTTATGTCACCTCTTTTTGATATTAGTTCATCCAAGAAATTTTGTTTTGACATATAGCAAAGATGAGTTTGCGGAGATTTCTCCACGTAGAAGGTGAAAGATTAGATGAGAGTGAAACCCTAGGAGATGTAGAGACAGAACAACTAGACGAAGCAATGAAAGGTATTAAAATAGGAAAGGGAACCGGAGATGATGAAATTTCTAGGAGAGAAAAGTATAGAATGGTTATTGAATACACTCAGGAAAATATAGCAGGAAAAGAATCCCAAAAAGTGTCAAAACAATATAATTCTAATCTACAAAAAAAGGGGATTACGCAGACTATGAAAACTATAGAGCTATATGCGCATCCTCCACCACCTTTAAATTATACACCAAAATAATAGAAAAAAGATTAAGAAAATATATTGACAATAAATTAGAAGAAAGACAAGCAGGTCTTAAGATAGGAAGGCAAATACACAGTAATATACATATTTTAAGAAACATAATAAAAAAGAAAAAAAGGAGAAGAAATTTTTAGTACATTCATTGATCTAAAAAGTGCTTTTGACTCAATACTGAGGAATATAATATGGAACTGTCTAAAGGTACTCATAAAACTATTAAAGATGATACAAAGTATATATAAAACAGTAAATAAAATGGTCAAGTTAAATGTAAAAAATAAAAAAATTCAAATAATAGGATAAGAACCAAACAAAGCCAGACAGTAGTAGGATGTAATAATTTAATACCAATAAAAATCGACTGTCTACTGTATTCAGCCGATATAGTTATATGGAGCGAAGAAATAGAAAAGCTAGGAATTAAAATAAATATAAGTAAATGTAAAGCAGTGATTATCAATAACAAGATAAAATAGAAAAACAGAAAAACGTACATTAAAAAAGAAAAACTAGAAATGGAAATAACATACAAATATTTAGAAAGTGTAATAACAAAAGATAGAAAGATAAATGACGATATAAATAACAAAATAAGTAGATAAAAGCATTAAAATTTGCTACATGTTAAATAAGGCAATTTTCGGAAAGGGGCAAATAGACGAGAAAACTAAAATAAGAGTGTACCGCACATTGGTACTACCACTACTCACATACGCGAATGAAACGTGGATATTACAAGATAATTAAGAAGGAAAAATTAATGCAGCGGAAATAAAGTTTCTTAAGAAAATGTCGAAAAAAACTAAAATGAGTAGAAAACGAAATAAAGAAATAAGACAAATGACACAATAACAAGCAATTATAACGAAAATAGAAAAAAACAGCTGGATTGGTATGGCCATATCATACGGATTAACCAGAATAGATTGGTGAAGAAGATAATGGAAATGGGTAGAATAGGAAAAAGAAGCATAGGAAGACCTAGAAAGAGTTGGATGCAAAGAATAAAAGAAATAGGAAACAAGAGAGGAAAGACAAAAGCAGAAATGAGAATACTTGCAGTGGAGCGGATGGGATGGAAAAAATAGGACAACAAACTAGAAGAAAAATAATCCGACGCCCTCAACGGTAAAATAATGATAGAAGAAGAAAAATAGTTTACAGTGTCTGATGTCGCTCTATCTTGTTGAAACCACTAATTATAACTACTAGTATCTTGCAAAATCTTAAAGATATTGCGCGACCTCCATTATGTTCAAAACAGCATTGTCGCTGCACCGACATAGTGACCTAATGTATGCTTGTGTTTTCGATTTATCTCCCTTCAGTAATAAAAGTTCTGTTTGTCAACATGGCCGTTGAGATGGACATGGGCGCTACCATAGAATAAAATGTTATCAAAAGTTAAAAAGGTGTTAATCAATGCAAAGCCTGAAAGTATTAGTAGTGGTTTTTAATTTTTGTTCGAACTGTCTTTTGTAAGAGTGACAATCTATAATAAGTTTTTACAAATAACACTGTGTAGCAATTCTTTAGACATAGCTAGAATACTTGACTGTTTACAAGTACTCGAATTCGTTCTACATTTTATAGATTCATGACGATCGTGGTCAGCACGTACTTGATTACAGATTCTTTAAACTTCCTCATCCATTTTTAGCGACTTCAATCCTAGGACCTTTATTTACATATATGTAATAAAATGCTTTACGGCGTCTAAATTTTTAAAGATTTGATTTGTACTTTATATTTTCAGCAACTTTATCCCAACCGTTAGGTTCATACAGCAATCCAAACAAATTTAAGCTTATTACTAAGTAACATTTATTAAAATTGCTATTCACGCAGCAGGCCAGTTCTTCTCTACAAAAAAAAATAACTACTCTCATGCCAGCAATGGTAATGATAATATCAAACCATTGTTGCAACTTGGGCAAATCTTTGGTTTATATTGATTAGCTTTGAAAGTTAGGCCATCTTGAATGTATTTTGTAATTTTTAACATAACATATCGTGCTGAGACAGAAAAGCCTTTGATAATCCACTAACTCTAGAATCAATCTTCTCTCACGTGCACTGTTTTCTGTAAAACACAAGTTATATTGATTTTATGTTAATTTTTGGGCGATTTTTATATTTTTAGTCTTCCATAAGAGGCAGATAGTCAGCGGAGTGTAGAATTAATTTGATGACCGCCATAATACATATTTTATGACGAGCGGTTTATACATTAAATGTCTCTGATAATGAAATAAATTTACTGAAAAGTTATAGTGTTATCATAGTAAAAATATGTTATTTGGGGCGCTCAAAAGTTGACCAGTTGTATTACATATTGAAGACGCGTCCGGTGTCACGTAAACCCAGGAAATGACGTTATTAGAACACACAATAAGAAAGGCAGTGGGTTATTCATGCAGTCCTCTGAGTGCAGCTGAGGACAAAATGGAAAACTATGGAAGTAGACAAACATGAAAAGTAACTAGTCACGTGGTTTATTTGACGACAAAGAGTGACTGCTTCGAACACCTATACAAAGTTAGTAACCGTGTATGAAAACGCAGCACGGGGTTGCGGAATTGTGAATTTTGATAGATATAGAAGTTCAAAGGTGATGAAAACTGCACTGAAAAGGGAAAAAGTAACGGGCGTACGGCAAACTTATTTAAACTACATTCTATGCATTGTGTAACTTAATAATAGCAACATTTGTAAAAATATGCATAAAATCATGCACAAAGGCGTGGAAATAACAAAGATCTATACACAATGGGTTTCCTCCATTCTCATTGCTTAGTAGAAGCAGAAACGTATGGAGGTATGCAAACAGTTGTTATAGCTGTACATACATCATAGATTATATGACGTTATTTAAGTATCTGGTCACAACAAACAAATCATGGTTCCGGCTAATTTGTTGCCAGAATCTTTCCTTGATCCATGAGTGGGCCAAGGAAAGATTCTGCTGATGATTTATGTGCCTCTTCTTAAGCAGCAGTATAAATCACTAAAACGATTTTATCAGCATACTCAGCAACAGGAAACAAAAACGCGGTACGTTTATGTAGCATATCATTGCATATTAATATGTTAATTATTACACATTTGTCACATCGCAGGCTCTCTAGTACACCGTGTTGCCTCACGAGCCGTATTTACCGGATTTTACATTGAGCCACTATGCTCTGATTGACGTAATGAAAGAGGCAGTGTGTGGTTAGAAGTTCTTCTCTGGTGACAAGTTTTAGTTGGTTGTTCAGAAATAGTGCCGTCCTAAATTCAAGGAATGGTTTGCATCAACTTTATAGAAATTGAAAGAACGATGGAAAAAGTGCATGCTTATTGAAGGAGAATAGCTCTACTGAAATGTGCACTCACTTCTCTAACAAAAGGTTTCTGATGAAAAACAATTGTGCTAATCATTTTTACACGCTAAATATTTTTTTTTAAATTTATAATCCCATTATATTTGCAATCTGTACAAGAACATTAAGCAAATTTTGTGATAAATTAAAAATATGACATGTAGAAGAAAGTTTAGTAGCTTTCTCCTATAGAATATAGCTAGAGTTACGTTTGTCTTAGGGACAAAACTTACAAACTAAAATCTATAACTAAATCTTAATACTACACTTACAAAAACATTCAAATTCTCATTAATAAATTATTTGGCACACGTATATTTAACCGTCTAAATTTGAAGGGTTGATTTATCAGGTTTACCGCTAGTTCATTGGGGTGGGCACTAAGTAAGTATTATATCGATGAATTTCTTCTTTAGCCGTAGGCATTTAAGATCCCGTCTAATGACAGAGTTAGGTACGAACCATGGCGCGTTAGTCACCATTCGTAACACCTTTGATTGTTAACGTTCCATTATTTCAATGTTCGAGTTGGAAGCATAAGTGGAGCCAATCCATCCAGATTGATTTAAGTATTGTTTATTTTAAATAACAAAGTCTTACTTATAGTAAGACTTTGTTATTTAAAATAAGTTTAGATTTCCATCCCATCAACCAATACATCTTTGACAGCGCCATTCCAAATTGTTTCCTCTTAGCGAAAATGTGCAAGTGAATCTTCTATCAATGAGGATATCGAGGTACTTTACTTCTTCTTGCTGAGGTAACGAACTATTGTTTAGATGGACCTGGGGGCAATTTTCTCTGTGAGTGGTAAAGGTTGTATGAACGGACTTCATTAGCTTTTCTCCTCCATTTCTTTAACCAGTCTTCAATGGATGTTAGATTGGTCTACAGTTTCTGTGACGCAATGACAGGATGATTATCCGAAGCAAGAACTGCGGTGTCGTCCGCGAAAGTAGCTGTTAGGATATCTGGCGAGGTAGGCAGATGGGCCGTATATATCTGATACAATAGCGGGCCAAGTACACTGCTTTGGGGTACCCCGCTTTTAATGGACAGAGCTCAGAGTATTCAGATTCGACTTTAACCTGGAAGTGTCTATCTTGGAGATAGAATTTTAGGATTAGAAAATAGTTTAGTAGGAGAAGGTTTTAACTTGAACAGTAGACCAGTGAACCAGACTTTGTCGAAGGCCTGGATAATGTCCAGAACTGCTGTTGAGCAGTTACGTTGATTTTTTCCACTACTCTATGGATTTGTTCAACTGCCGAATGCATTTGGCGAAATCCAAACTGGTGACTGGGAATTGCGTCGTTATTCTCGAGGATTAAAAGTATTCTCAGAAGGATAAGCTGTTCAAGCACTTATAAGTCTATAGGATTCTAATTCTGGGGGAGATTATGATTATGATAATCTGTCACTTTCCATTGTAGTGAAAAAATATCTCGTGCGTACTATTAAATTAAACAGTTGAGTGAGGTATCTCAATCCTGAGTTGGGCAATTGTTTTAAGATTGTGGGGGTGATCAAGTCATGACCTGGGGATTTTTTGGGAATTAGAGAGGCTATGATTTCTTGAATTTCCTTAGTCTTGAAGCGTTCGATTGATGGTTCAAGTTGATAAGGTGCCTCAGTGACTGCAGTATTTCATTTTCTTCCTCTGGTTTATTACCTGAGGGATTCACTAGATGTTCTGCAAATGCGCGGGCTTTGTCGATATTGCTTTTTGCCCAAGTGTCTTGCATAGTCCTAATAGATAAGGAGGTTTTTATTATGTTTGATCCTTTTAGTAATTTTTTAGAGGGAGTAATTTGTAGCTTTAGTGGATATGAGCCCTTTCAGAAATGTTTCGATGCACGTGTTTTTGTTGAGTAAACGTTTGTTTTCTGGTGTTCTAAATCTTGCCATTGCCTTCGTATTTTACGTTTTTCCTCTATTTTTCGTATGATTATTATCGGACAATTCTAGCTTATTGGTTGAGTGTTTGGTTCAAGTGTGGAAGCCCAGGCAGCCTGTTGAATAGTGTCATTTAAATATATGTTTGCTTTTTCGATGTCTTGGTGTGTTTTAAGCGGAACTTGAAGAGATAAGCTATCCTTTAAGTAACCTTTAAAAGCTAACCAATTAGTGAGTTTACTGCTTCAAATTTTGTTCTTTCATTTTTATTTTATTATAATTGCATTTAGAGTGACTAAGACTGGGGAGTGGTCAGTTGACAATTCAAAACATGATCTTGCTGTTACGGAATCTTGATGAATTCCTTTTGTGATGCAGTAGTGGACAAGATCAGGCTGCTTGTTTCCGTCGGTCGGCCAGTACGTGGGTTCACCTGTTAATATGAATTTCAGATTGTTTGTTTCCAGGGTATTGTATAATTGACGTCCTTTGGGAGTGACTAGTCCGAATCTCCATATTGTATATTTGGCGTTGTAGTCACTACCCTCTAGGAACCGGCATCCCAGGAAGTTAAAGAAGTTTTTATAGTCTTCCTGTTTCACGTTGTGGATATTGTACGGCAGATATAGTTAATGGACCTGGCACGTCTTCTATCGACACGCTAGCTGCCTGAAGGAAATCTTTACTGTATTCGGCCATATGATAGTGTTTGATTGAGTATTTGATTATGATAGCTGCACCATCTCGTGCAGTTCCAGCTGGGTGATTCGTAGTATAAACAGAGTAGAATTCTTATATAGCTTATTTCATTGCAGTGCGTTTCGGAAATCAGAAATATATCTATGTTGTGATTGTTAATAAACATTTTTAGTTCCTTAATATGTTGTGATAGGCCGTTGGCATTCCATAAAGCTAGGTGAAGGAGCTTATCCATTATTTGATTTTGGATAGGACTATTGTTAAAATATTTAACATTGTGCCAATTTGTTTAAAGAGCCCTTTTATCATATTTTTTAATACATGCATATCGTTCGTTGATTGTTGTAGTTGTAGCGAATTTAATGTTTAGACAGGATTACAAGAGTGCTGGTTTTGTCCGCTAGTTGCTTGGGAGTAAGAATTTCCAGGTTGAGTTTATTGGAAACGACTAAACGGTTTAAGAGAGATATAAAGTTTAGGCCTGAGAGAAGGAAAGTTTTTCTTTTATACCTCTTTATAATTGGTACACCCTTTATAATTTGCAGAGTGGTTTTCCCCACATAATACACATCTGATATCGCAAGATTTTTCTTTTCTAGGACACTCGGCCGTAGAGTGAACTCCTGTGCATCTAACACATCTCGGTCTTATGTAACAAAAGTTTATAGTGTGCCCGTATCTTTGGCAACTGCTGAATGAACTCTACATTAAAAATGTCTTTAACTCAACAAGAAACAAGGAGGGGGCGGTAAATTGGTTTTATACTGTTTAATATTCTATATATTGGTAACTTTTGACCTAGATTTTCGATTTTTGCTTTGATTTTCTCACTATTTATGGAATGATCCATGTTTTTTAGAATTACTGTATAGTATCTCTCTTCATTTAGCTTGTACGTGTGAAACTTAATTTGTTTGTCAGCAAAGACTTTTAAATTATTTTGTAATGTTCTGCCGTTTTTGGCTGTATTTTAACCTGGTTGACAAAGAGGGCTTTAATGTCCTATTGATTTTTGCTTATTTGGTCTAGAAGCAGTATGAGTTGTGTAATTTTTTGACTCCATTTACATATTTTGGAGGGGGTTTCGGCGGTTTTTCAGTATTTGTGTTTTGATCTTGTTCACTGACTGTCCGTTTCAAGAGATGAATAGCGGTTGGAGGTTAAGGGCGCGTCGAGTCAGTATTTATTTACTGTTGGTTGTTTAGTTTGCAGTCCAGAATTATCTTGTGGATTCCTTCTTCTTTTGCATGTAACTTGTGTTCAATCATTGTTAGGTTGAAGTAAAGGTGGAAGAACTGGGCTCAGATGTAAGAGTTGCAATTGTCGATTTGGTTAGATATAAAAATGTGATAGTTGTGAAAATTACCTGAATACATCTGTGGTTGCTCTGATGTCGACATTAGCACTGTCGGTATCATTTGGGGCGACTGCTGTAGGTATTAGGGTATCCCAAGTGGTTGAGGAAAGGTCATTAAGTATTATTTGGTTCCAAGATGCTGCAATCTGCGGTTCCTGCCAGATAGTCTCACACGTCAATTCTGCTTCGATGCACGAGCCGAACTGACTCTAAATAAAATTATTCTGAACTGGAATTACCAAAAACTTTAAGGTACTGTAAACCGAAAAGAAAAATTTAATTTTTAAACAGTGCGATGCTGCAATAGTCCAAACTTAAACGGATTTTTTTCTTAAAGATATCCAAAAACATAAAAAATTCATTTAGATTGTAATATTTTTCCTTGAATTCGCTTGTTTTTATGTATATATATTAGGAGTTGCCCACAAAAAGTATCTTTGGCGATCTAGTTAACAATTTTTCAACCGTCTTCTTTCAAATTTTTGCAAAGTGGGAACGTAGAACAATTTATTTACAAATAATAACAGTGGGATAAGTGGGGTGACTTATAAAAGTAAGATATGCAAAAGGATTCTGAAGATAGGAGACCAAACGTATGCTCAGAGCTCAGCCACGCCACATTTCACATCAGCTATCTTTGTTTACTTTATGTTCAAATATATAGATAGATATATTTCACACTTTTAGCACTACTGATCCATAATGTGGCCAAAGATTTTTTGCATTGTACAACCCTTTTTTTAAATAGCGCAATGAAATGTAAAATATTATCTTAGTTATTAAAAATTAAATTATTACAACTATTTTTTTAAATAAATAATAGCAACTTACAAGCAAACAACATTATCTACTTTTATTGTCTGCTTGTTAAACAAAAAATAATTGAATTTAACAAAGTTTTATTTTCTCACTATATGCGTTAATAGATAAAAAAACAAATGAGAAAGATAAATAAATGACATTAATGCAAGTAGAAAATTCTTAAAGTGTCGGCTCTTTTTACTATAGTCTACAAGCAGCGAATCTCAAAACAACAACTCACACACATATGGTCTGTTTGTAGTGCATAATGACAAATATAAATCATCAAAAGTATTTTGCAAGCAACTAAATGCAAATTTTAAGCTGTGCTAATTTTTAATAGTGCAGAACGCGTTTTGGTGCTTCAAATTCAACAAGAAGTGAAATTTCGCTTTTTGGCTACTTTTACTTTTTAAGACAAGCTAAGTCTTTTATTGCTCTACTAGGAGTTGCCCGCCAAAAGATATTTTTGGCGTCCTAGACTGACAATTTTTCACCCGCCTTCCCTCCAATTTATGCAAGGTGCGAAAGTATAAATTTTTAATTAGACCGGCTTTTTCTCTGGATCAGAAACATGGAACAATTTAACGCCCATTCATGGTGGACGTAAGCATAAGCCGCCCATAGGAAATACGTAATACGTAAAGTTGAATTAATTTTTCGCTAGGTTAATGTTGGCAACAGTAACAAAATGTTTGTTTTTATTCGAAAATAGCTATACCCGGGCACGCGTTGTTTTGGCTTTGCTTTACGTCCAACAGATGGCGCTGTTTTAAAAAAAAATGTTTTTATCTGTCACAGGTGTGACATCTATACAATACAATAATCAAAATATTTAAATAATTCAAAAACAGTTAAAGTTAGAAGGCTGACTTTTTGCGCCGAATTAGCAAATATAGTTGTAAATGCGGTGTGCAAGTTTCAAGTAAATCGGTTGAAGCGTCTAGGAGGAGATAGAATTATAAGTTTAGAAAGAAAGAAAGAAAGTTAGGGAGATAAGACAATTATGTTATAAGATGAGCAAAGAAGGTGTAAGTGAATTATAAAAGAAATACAGTTAACGAGATAAACAGGTGCAATTTATTATTGTGAGTATATTTACACAACATAAAAAATATATTTATTACAAAAAGTTAATTTCTTTCTATTTTATTGGCAAAAGGATGTCACTCTATAAGTAACCGGCAAATGTTGAAGTTTTAGATACCATTTTGTGATGCATTTTGAAAGAATGCAGAAAAATGTAAAACTGTCTTTAAAAATAAATTATTAACTAACTTAGTATATAATGGTAAAGCTTGGTGCATAACTACCTACTGAGAGGTTAAGGCTCTACGTCTCTCCAGTTCGCGCACCATCTCGATGCACGATGAAATTAAGACGACCGCCATTATTACCTTTCGAATGAACGCAGTTCATTATAGTAGTGACTTAAGATCAAATAGAATCTGCATCAGATCTCAACCACAGGACCATTAACTAACAATTTGCAAAATTGGTGCATAACTACCTATTAGAGAAGGCTTCTTTCCACTATTATTAGATTGCAAATCCAAATTATGCACTATTTCTTACAATTTCCATTTTCCATTATAAATATGATTAATAATAAATTGCATCAGAATCTAAAAAATAACAACACAATCTCCCATATAAGACAAATTTGAGGTTTGCTCGCTACATTACATTACAGCACAAATGAATTTTTAAAAATCGGTGGCAAATTTTACTCAAAAATTGGAAAAAAATGTGTTCTAATATAAAAGCGGTCTTTGTAAAAAGAAGGCATATTATATCAAAAAATAAAAAAAATTGCTATAAATTGTAATATAAGGGCAGTAGTGTAAAATTGCCAATAAAATTTACACCTCATATGCTCTAATTGCGCAAATTCAAATAAAATAAATTATAAAGAATGTTTTGAGGTAGACAACTGTACTACAAAAATGTCACAATACTCGCGATTGAAGGTAAACATCTGTCCGAAATAGCTAGCACCTTCTAAGAAACAGTTGATCACTTTTAAATTTAGGAAGACTGGTTTACCCTACACAATTAAAGAAGTCATCCCTTACTGCTTAAAACAAGTAGTTAACGGACTCGTTGCATAGTGATGGTTTGATCAGGCAGCCCGCTAAAACGGAAAGCAAAAATAACATAGGGAGCTCAAAATGTGGCAGAAACAACGTAAAGAGCACTGACCACAGGGTGCTTATGGTGATTTTTTGAGCACACAGGAGCGATGCGGTTGCATACAACGCGTGTAAACTTACCAATTTAGCTTTAGATATATTTAAGCATATTCACTTCCCGATAGCAGAAAATTATGAAATAATTTAAGATAACTTATAAACCATTAGTCAAAAACTGATTTAGGTGTAATTTTGGTTACATTTTGCGACTATTGCATTAAAATAAATTATCTTGGCTAATTGTATTTCTTTGAATAGGAGCTTCAAATTCTTAATTTCATAACACGGAGTCACATAAGGCAAAAGATATCTCGGCTTATGGGGATTTAGCCAATTTCACTAAAAAGCAATTTAAAACCCCATTTATGTTATTTAAAAGTCCTTTTTCTAGAAACCGACTTTGCGTCCGTGAAATAAATGGTAAAGGTGAATATTTGAATAATCTTTGTTTCGCCGACCATATTGTACTACTTGCAGAAAATATGGAAGACCTAAAAAAATGGTAATAGATCTGAACAACTCGACAAAACGTGGTAGCCTTAATATCAATGAGTCCAAAACAATTATTATGTCAAATATAAACGACGCTCTGCCAATTATGCTTAATAACAAAAGAGAAGACACAGAGGTCAACGAGTATATCTTCTTAGGCCAAAAAATATCCTTCGGAAAAAATAATCAGCAACTAGAAAAATAAAAAAAATTGGGATGAGTGGCATATGAAAAACTTAGTAGTATTTTGAAATCCAACTTTCCACATTTCCAAACTCGAGTTTCTAATTAGTGCGTCTTACTAAATATAACTTATAAAGCAGAAACGTGGAGCTTAAATAAAGGATTGAGGGAGAAATTAAGGTTTGCACAAAGTAAAATGGGAAGATTAATGCTGAATGTAAGATTGCAAGACAGGAACAGGAACGAACGGATTAGAAAAAGTTCAGGTTGATAGAATATGTGAAAAGACAGAAATGAAGATAGGCTGGGACATTTGATGAGAACAGGAGACGAAGTGGCAATCGTGGACAACCAAAAGAAACTTAGAAAGACCAAAAACACAATGGAAAAGTGATGTCCAGAAAGTAGCGGAAGTGCAATGAATGGCAAATCGAATAATAGACAGGAATGGCGAAATATTGAAGAAGTATATATCCAGATATGGAGTGAACACGCTAAAATTGATGATTAATGATTATGATGAAACAAGTGCTGTTCTTGTAGTGTACTCGTCATGTTAAGTTTGTAAATATTGCAAAAACCTTGGGAGACGTTTAAAGTTACCAAACAACGCAGATCTCTCTCACATGTTGAAAGATTTATCTAAAAGTAAATAATGCAGTAAATGCGCTCCTTCTCATAACTCACTTTTACATTTTATTTTTAAAACAAACCAGGTAACGCAGAGGATATACCAAAGCCAGATGATTGTTCCAATTTTTGTGTGTTCAAAATTATCAATCTACAGTTTTGTTGTCTGCAATAATCGTTCAAGCTATCGATTTATTCATGAAAACAGTCGTTTATTGTTAGACTCGGGTAGTCAAAAACATTTCATAGCTTCCAAGATTTGTTCTAAGTCCGTTCCTGCCTGTTAGTACATTAACTTCCCCTCTCTTCGAGTTGTGAAGATAATCAAAATGATGTTGTGGGAAAAGCAGGCGTAACGTTTTCTTCTAAATTTGACCCAAATTATAAATTTATTATTGAGCCTTTAGTGATTGACAACATAGTTGATAAAGTGCCCTTAACAAAAGTTAAAAGACTTTTATTCAAGGTATTTTATTCCCCAGCTTGTGTCCGTAAGTTTCAGAGCTTAAGTATTCTCATTCGAGTTGCTTTTTATATCAGTACCAAAAATAAATGCAGCATCTAAGTCATAGATTTTTTCGTTGCTTATAAATTTCTGGTTTTGAGTGACAACATAACTATAAGGTTTTTAAAAAAATATTAGACAATATTTTTCCTAATTTTTCAGTGCAAATATTTCAAAACGATGCTGTTGTTTTTGAGTGATCAGCCAGCTACCTGCCCACTTTCTACCTCCGTGGTATGTATACGGTCGACTTGACAATTTACTGTGAGAAGCCGCCAAACTTCATACTGAGTCAAAGCTATCTTAGCTTTGGTATAGTTTAAGTTAGTAAAACTGTCCTTAAAATCGGCTGAAAAAAATTTCTTATTTTTCTGATTTACAAGGAAGTGCAAAAGGTGCATCCAGTATCAAATGTCTCTTAATTCAAAATTAATTCTCAAAAGCGAAATAGCACAAAAGGAAATCTTTTGTACACAGTGGCCCATGCTTGCGACTTTAGTAATCTTGTCCGCAAAATGCTCAATCAAAACCCTTTAATAGCAATGACTAGGTTAGGATCAACGTCCCTCGTATAAAATCGCTTCTTGGAAGGAGAGATTTCAGATAAAACTTTGCTACTTAACTAAACTACAAATCTTTAGGCATGTCGGTGTCATTAAAAAATTAAGATTGTTGTT
This sequence comes from Sinelater perroti, assembly GCA_036346155.1. Lineage (NCBI taxonomy): Eukaryota > Metazoa > Arthropoda > Insecta > Coleoptera > Elateridae > Sinelater > Sinelater perroti. Next base: position 20,159,270 of record JARFIY010000359.1, on the reverse strand, counting down.
TGCTGCCTCAAAAAAAAGAGTAACAAACGAGACAGTAACTTATGGTCTATTTATAAGTCGCTTCATAAAAAAAACACAAACCATTTCTCACCTAAAGTTATGTGCCGTCCTTCTGCTGGCCTTTTTGATCGAAATTACAAATGTAATCCTCCAACACATATTTACCGTCGATCGAATTTTAAGGTTTTTGGACTCGAAAATGGCAAATGTTTGTTGTAAATCAGCTGGGCGTAATCCAGGAGATAATGGCTGCATGTTTCTGAGAAGTTTAATTTTGAGTAAGCTTGTAATAGTGTTTTTAAGGCAGTTGACATTTGAAAAAGGCAATTGGCTAGTGAACCGTTGCCTAGCGTATTGTCACAGTCTGAACAGGATCAACTTCTCTAAAGTCTCATTTTCACCAACTATCAATGAGATCATTTAGGATCTCCAGTATCTTCTGGAGATCTCATCTAGTTTGCCATCGTCATAAAAAGTTTGAAACACTCTGATTGAGAAGATGGAGAAGATTGTAAACGCTTTCAAAGTTGGTGGTCCAGCAAAATATAAAAACTGCTCAAGGTCAAGACACTTCCTTACATCTACAAGCAGCTAAAGATCATGCAAAATAAAATTGAGGAAACAGGATTTAACCTTGACAAGTTTAAGTTAATTCGGAAATATGTTTAAGAAAAGTTTCACGAGACTCGGAAGATCCAGAAGAAAGTTGTCCTGACTTACTACCTTTAGTCATGAACAGTGATAAGGACCCGCGAGCTAAAAATTATAGACTTTAAGGCTTCCGATCGATGGTTTACAAGTATCAAGAGTGATCTGGGAATCAGCTTCCGACGGATACAGAAATAGTTGGGTGTTAAAGAGTTCCAAACCTTCAGCAACGATGAGGACGTGGAGATGGAGACAGCATTTGTGATCCAAGTTGTTGATCGGATTTAGCAGCACAACATTCCTCTCTCAAGAGGAATTCAAACCCTATGAAATCTCGATCAAAGTGGGTTCAACTATGCTGCAACCACCAACATGAGTTTGACAACTAGAGGAGAGAAGACAACAGTAGTCACAGTGGAGTCGGTAAACTCACAACTCACAGTTACAGCATGTAATGAGCCATCGCTGCATTCGGAACAGTTGTTGGACCGTTCCATCGTTGTCTTAAAGAATCTGGTGTCCAATTTTAATCTCTTGTCAGATTCGAAGTCACCGTTGAGACCGTGATCTTTGCTCTCATTCCACTGCTGAAGTCCATTGTCCGCCAGTCTTCATCTATTGTGCTCATTGTGAGGTCAAGTTCTGCTTTGGTCACTTTTTTAATCAGCACTTCTATGTCATCAAGAACTAATATATAACTATTGTTGTTATCAAAAAATATTATCTAATCGTTGTTGTCACTAAGAAATAATATATATCAAAATAAGAAGTATAAAAATGTTAAAGAAATTGATCCGATGTGAAAATACATAACTTATGTTAATCAGACATACAATAAAAACTGTATTACCTTAAAAAAACACGTGTGGTTATTTCAGTGACCTTGTTCTAATAAGTTCATTCACTCTGAAAGCAGTTAGTATAGATGGTATCACAAGGAAACAAAAAAGTATTTTCCAATGATTTTTAGTATGCATGGTCTACTCGATATGGGGAACATTTTGATATATAGGCCGACCATCTAGGCTCCCAAAAATTTTTGGTTACTGACTTTGGGGGCTCCCATCGCTATCTCAGGACCCGAGTCGTTCCGGAGCAAATCCCTTGGGTGTTATAAAACGATAGGTTGACATAGTTCGGCAAGCTATTGCAAGCTACAAAGTTTTAATGTCTTTCCAAATTCTTGTTAGTGCCGTGTTCGTATGCAAAAGACGCCCAAACGTTAGGAAATGAGTTTATAACTCCAAAAATTACCATTTTATAGATGTATCAAATAATTTTAAAATTTGCAAGAAATAACGCCTTCCTCATAGATATTCAATAAACCCTAATTTAAAAATAAATTTAAGTGTAGTTCTTTCAAATTCCCGTGTTTCGTGCCATTTATATTGTGTTTGGCTTTTTGTTGATAATAAATGATTTTTTAAATTCATGTTAACTGTAATATTAGCAGTTTAGAATACTACGTAAAATATATGGTAGCTTACTAATAATAAAAAATTCTTCTTTATGGTTAGGGACGGGGTAGATTGTATGATAAATTTAAAAAATAATTTAGTCAACAAAACATACCTATACCAACTGCTTAAAATAATCTAAAAGAAATGGATGTATAGACCGTAGAAGATCACTTCAAAAACGTATCTTACCGTAAAACGTTTATCAAAAGAAAATCTCCGATGTCCTGTAGTAGATATTTGCCGTAAGCTTTATGTGTGTTAGGGTTAAAAATTTATCAAATATCGTCGAATAAAGAAATTATCTTGTATAAAAAAAACTGGAAGACTAAAGTAGAATTTGGAGTATATTTTCTGCACTGATGAGTGTTAAGAAAATGTAGTTTGTGATAAAAGAAAATTTTTGTTATTTGACAGCAATGTTTGCAATCAAAAAGCTAATCCTTCAAATATCACTTACATGTGAGAAAGCGCGGAGGAGGAAGTATAATTGTTTGGGGCTACATTTCGACTAAATAAGTTCACTACACAAGATAAACTAAATTTCGGATTAGCATGTATATCTTCTAATACTATAATGATCTTGAGCACACGTTAACAGTTAGTGATCTTAAGGTGATTACTCAAATTGTTTATATAGCTACAAGAAAATTGGGCAAAAACAACACAGTCTGTCGTTGATGAAGTTCTTGAGATTATACCCACCTTTGTCAAGCAACAATTGTTGTTAAGGGTTTTTTCAAAAAATATTAGGCTTTGTTTATGTAATACTAATTTGCTGTAATTAGAAATATGTTTTTAGAATCTTTAAAAAACTTTTATTTATTTTTTTCATGATGATTCTGTAATGTTAAAATTAAACATATCCATATAACTTTATCCAGATGCACATACCACATGTACTTAACTAAAATAATTGTTATAAAAAATTAGTGTTAGTGATCAATTAGTAAGTAATATTTCCAAGTTTTCTTTAATAATACGCTGTGAAATCTTTTCGATCGCTACTTATGTATATGAATTACAGCTGACTACATAATTCTTTAATGATGAATGATTAAAAAACAAAATGAATGCTGAAGTTAAAAAATTAGAATAAATAATTTGAAAGCATTTAGATTGTTATTTTTTACCTCTCACTAATAAATTAGATCAGTAAGTCGCTCAGCTTATAAAATTTAAAAAAATAACTGATGAGATTTTTATGCCTATTCGAAATTACTCGATTTAAATTTATAATAATAAGGAATTAGTATACTTATCTTTATTAATACCAACAGTTGTTAAATTTAAAATTTCGAAAGGTTTTATGTGTCTTAAGCATTTACCTATGTGTGTTAATCCGTAACACTTTTGAGCTCCTTCATTATATAATCTGTCCTATTTACAAGACACAATATGTATTTAGTGTGGTACATGCAACAATAAGTGCACGCACCAGTTAAGACTGCCAATTGTTTATGGGCATGTGGAGGAGGGCTACAATAAGCCACTCTATTGTAACTTTCATTAATTTATAATACAAGTGAGTGTTTTAACATACAAAAATTTAAGAGAAACAAGAAAACAAATTAATACTAATTAATATTAGCCTAAATTAAAATTATTTATTAAAACGCGTTGGAAGTTCATTGGGTTTAAATCGTTTTAAGCGTTTTCGTTTATCGGAATCGTTCATCAAGGTATTGATTAGGACATACTAATAGTCTGTCTTTATATCTTTTGGGAGTTCTTTATAATAATTTTTTTATAGTATGTATACAAAAATCATTTAAGATCACTTTATTTGGTACATACAGTACACATCTGTCCCATTCCCCGTCGCAATCTACTGATTGCGGCGTGGTAAGTACTAAATTAGCCTAGCATATTTCTATCGTGAATTAGCAGTAACGGTGCCGCGCTTACGACAAAATGAGCGAACCGAATAACTTTCACCTTAAATCTCCAACCATAATCTACAAGAGATCCAAGTGCACTGGAACACATTCAGAAATGAATAATCAACCACACTCACCCAGTAATACGTCATCAAACAATAAAAGACCTTTATCGTCACCGGACGACGACGTAAATAAACGATATCTTTTTAACTCGCAGACGCTGGTTACCCAAAACAAATATTATACCCTACAATCTGAACAGGACGACACCACAATACTTAACACAAATGACCCCAATAATTCACTAACTACTAAGAATTCAAACGCTGACCCACCACCAAAACCTAAAATACCCCCAATATATTTACCAAACGCTACTCACTACCAGAATGTAATCGCAGACATAAAAAAAATAGTTAAAGAAGATTTTTCTACTGTGCACCGAATCAATCAATTACGAATCAATGTAAACAGCATTGAAGACTTCAGAAAACTCACAAAATATTATGAAGAAAACCAAGTACATTTTTATACCTACCGAAATCCTGAAGAAGCGAACATTTCTGTAATAATACGCAATGTCCTATTATCAATTACAGAAAAAGAAATAGAAACTGAACTAAACAATCTAAATTATCCCATTCTTAAAGTAACCCGTCTACTCAACAACAAAAAAATGCCAATGCCCCTTACAGTGGCTGAACTGAGCAGCACAGATAAAGCCAAAGAAATGTTTAACCTCAACAAACTCCTATATTCAGTCATATCGGTCGAACAAAGACATAAGAAAAATGAGACCCCACAATGTACCAACTGCCAACTGATAGGTCACACCAAGAATTATTGCCACATCCCACCGAGATGCGTGAAATGCGCTCAGCAACACCATTTTTCCAAATGCAATAAAACTAATGAAGTTAAGCCTAACTGTGTAAACTGTGGAGGTGAGCACACCGCCAACTACAAAGGATGTCCATACATAAGAAACTTTAACATACAAAAAACACCCCCACCCACAATCCAGCCCATCAACCCCAACTCTACCATAACTGGAAACATCACTGCCAACCCAAACTATGTCCAAGCAGTAAAAACTAACCTTCACCCCTCCCATCCCATCACGAACATCAACAACAACGCAAATACTACTGATTCGCCTTTATCAAAAATCCTCCATATGACCAAATCAAAAACTTCCTCTTATCCCTTATCCCAATGCTGCTCACAAATGGCGACAAATAAATCAACCACTCTACAAAAGTTAACCCTAATGAATTGGAACGCTAACGGTATAAAGACTCAGAGATCTACCTTCATATCATTCCTCGCAAGACATGGCATAGACATTGCGTGTATTACCGAAACCCACCTCATACAAAACGAGAAATTCACAATTCCGTGCTATCGCATTATTCGGAAGGACAGAGAGGCAGCAATAGGATGGGGCGGTTCTGCAATAATCATAAAACAAAACATCGTAGCCACCCCTATTGAACTAACAGGCATTCATCAACTTGAAGCTACCGCCACAAAATTAACATTTAAGAATAACTCTTCAATTAACATCATTTCGGCTTACAAACCACCCACAGACTCATCTTAGAAGAACTGGTAAAAATATTTGACAACCAGCAGCCCACAATACTGACCGGAGATTTAAATTGCAAAAACACAATCTGGGGATGCAGGACCAACAACCCCAACCGAATAAAACTAAACACACTAGCGTCCCAACTGGCTTTACAAATTTCAGCCCCTAGAGATTACACTTATTTCCCCTACCGCACAAACCACTTGCCGGACATCCTAGATATAATAATACATAAAAACCTGCAACTGCCACTAAAGCAAACCGTAATAACTGAACTTGACTCTGATCATCTGCCGGTAATATTCACTCTTAACTGTACTCATTAATACCCGGAAATTCCAAGGCTAATCAACGGACCAGTTAACTGGGAACGTTTTCGTAATATCATGGACGAACAAATCAAGTGCCCTCTTACCATATCTACCACCGCTGAAATTGATGGAACCATTGAATTCTTCAAAGAAACCACAAATGAGGCTATCAAACAATCTACTCTAGTAGACCTGTCAATAACCAAACACCCCCACTCCGAATTTTAAAATTAATAAAAGAAAAAAACTCCACCCGAAGGAAGTGGCAACGTCTTAGGAACCCTGCAGATAAACACCATCTAAATGTGCTGATCCGGCAGGTTAAAAACGAACTCGATCAGTTCAGAATAAACTCTTATAAACAGTATCTAGAATCGTTCGAACCTGGAGACGCCAAGATGTGGAAAGCGACCAAACGGATCCTAAAGCAACCCACGGTTACCCACACACTAAAATACAATGGCCAAATAATATCGGAAGATAAGGACAAACCTGAAATATTCACACAATATCTCGAAGCAACATTTACCACCGCATATTTTAACAATGATCCCAATCATATGACAGGTTGAAATGGAATCTCAAAATATTACATCCCAAGAACAAATGCTAGATAACCCTATCTCCCCAACAGAAATTAACAATGTATAAAAAAACTTAAAATCAAAAAAGCACCAGGAATCGACATGATCCCCAACATAATTCTGAAAAATCTACTGCAAAAAAGTATATATTTACTAACAACCATATTTAATTCCTGCTTAAGATTGGGTTACTTCCCTACCGAATGGAAGCGAGCACTAATTCAAATGATTCCCAAACCAAATAAACCGCATGACAACCCTAACAACTACCGACCCATCAGCCTGCTGTCAACAATTTCTAAAGTTTTTGAACGAACCATTCAAAGCCGATTAAACCAGTTTTTAGAAGATAATGCAGTCCTGCCCAAATTCCAATTTGGTTTTAGAAGCGCTCACTCTACTGGTCATCAAATCTTACGACTCACTGAGATAATTGAAAAGGGTTACGAAAACAAAATGCACACGATAATGGCATTTGTAGATATGGCACAAGCCTTTGATTGTGTATGGATAAACGGCTTATTATACAAAATGAAAGATTTGGCAATCCCTGTTTACCTACTAAACATAGTTAAATCATTTTTAACTGACAGAACGTTCCAGACAAGAATAAAAGGATATACCTCATCAGTACGTAAAATCAATGCGGGAGTACTGCAGGGATCCGTACTGAGTCCCTTGTTATTCAATGTATGCCGACGATACAGCAATCATAACTCAAGACTACGACATTAACCTAGCCGCAAACAATCTGCAACAAAGTCTGAATCATCTTAACTCATGGTTTAACAAATGGTTTATACGAATTAATCTCAGCAAATGTGTGTGCCATAATCTTTACCTTGCGTCACCCACAAGACCCACCTAACATCGTTATCAATAATGTACCTATCCCTTGGAATCCGAAAGATAGCGCGGTGAAATACCTAGGGGTCTTTCTCGACCGTAGATTAACATGGAGTTTCCACACCAATAAAAAACTGACTGAATCATACGCAAGACTGGCCATGCTCTATCCCATCATCAACAAGAAGTCAACATTGAAAATAAAATGTGGGGTTCTCATCTACACGACCATCATTCGACCAATTTTTACATACGGGTGCAGTGTCTGGTGCGCGACATCAAAAACTAATCTTAGCAAACTCCAAGTGTTACAAAATAAAATTATCCGTATAATAACAAATGCACAGTGGTACGCAAGAAACTCGCAGCTCCACCGAGAAACAGGAATCCTAACAGTGGAAGAATTCATAAAGAAAACAGCCCAAAAATTTTATGATAACATAAATCAATGCAGTGGTGCGATTCACTACAACTTGGGCACTGAAAACTTACACACCAGACTTAAAAAGAAGTTACCTATTGATGTCCTAAATAGTGAAAATAACTAATTTAATTGTCAAAACCATAATGAACTATCTATTTTAGTGATATAAATCTTAAAAATCTTTTAACCTTGCCATGTAATAGTAAATGTAATGCTGATCTGGCATAACTCCTATTAATAAAAAAAAAAAACTTTATTTGGCACGTATCACTAAATTGACTAAAGCACGTAGCACTGTAATTTGGAATCTCGAAGATAATGAAGGTGGAGATGCTAGTGGTTCCCAAGAGGGAGAAACCATACGTCCAAATGGGTTTTAACGTTACTTTATAGAGCAGTAGTTTGTTTTCTAATGTTAGTGCAGACTTTCTTTCAATCATCCAGTAAATTTTTCTGTATTGTAGCTCAAGTTATTTGCGTTTGACAAATATATGGGCTTTCCAAGGCAGACGTTGTTCCAGATAAAGCCCCATATATTTTACGAAGTCGCCATGTTTTAGTTATTCGTTGAGTCTAACCGCCGGACAGTTATCGCGATTCATGGTAAAAGATACATGATGAGATTTGTTTTTATTTACTTTGATTCTCCATACTTTGAGCCACTGCTAAACTTTATTAAAGAAGTCTTGTAAGTTGTGCGATGCAGTGGCAGGATTAATATGCTATGTCAGTACAGCCGTGTTATCAGCAAATGTGGCGGTTGTGCTTAAACTCGTAGTTGGTAAGTCGTCTGGGAATAGAAGTATAGGATGCGCACTGCCTTGGGTATAGAGCTCGTTGGAGATTCGTGGATTCGCCTTGGTAGTTTGCAAGAAAATGCCAGTCTGATAGGTAATATTTTAGTATTTTGTAGATTTGGTACTGTAAAAACATTTTTAATTTATAGAATAGACCCAAGTGCCAAACCTTCTTAAAAGCCTGGGAAATATCTAAAAACGCAGCGAAGCAATATCCGTTTGTCAAGGTCATTATACAGGGTGGGATCCAAAAGTAGTATGTCTGATTTTTTTAATAAAATTTATTGAACATTTTGGTACATCGACTTAATACTCTTCCAAATAGGCCCCTTGGGCATCCACACACTTCTGGTAGCGAGCCTTCCAGGTCGCGAAGGCCTTCTGGAAGTCGTCCTCCGGGATGCTGTTCAGCGCCCTCGTCGTTGCCGCTTGGACTGCTTCCACCGAGTCGAAACGATGCCCCTTGAGCTGCCTCTTGATCCGGTGGAACAGGGCTGTAGGGGGGGGGGGGTGAGGCAACGTGGAAACGCCGAATTTGGCCATGGTGGAGCTTCCACTTCCCCACAATGCCACGACGGTCAAAAAATGCAATCAACATCGATTTCACTTTCGATTTCGACATTCTGGCCTTTTTTTACGGGGTGATTGTGCGGTGTGCCACTCTTCGCTCTGACGTTTTGTTTCCGGGTCGTATTTGTAGCAAAATTTGATGGCGTACCGCCGCTCCAAATTTCGCTCCATCGACGAGGCGACACAACAAGAGGTCACTAAAACAGTGGTCCACACTCAACTAACGCACGCAGGCGACTGCCGTAGGTCGAAACCTGTTCCCAAAGCCCCCCTCCATCACTCCGCGCGCGCAGAGAAAAAACAGTCCTACTACTTCTGGATACAACCCTGTAGATTTGATCTACTAAACGATGAATTTGTTCTACTGTTGTGTGTTAATGTTGAAATCCGAACTGGTAATAGGGGTAATCCTTGTTCATCTAGGATTAGCTGAAATCGTTTTAATAATAATTTTTAAGAATTTTGGAGAGGGTTGGCAAAAGGGTAATGGGTTTATAAGATGTTGGATCAGTAGGTGTCTTTTTAGCTTTCTATATCATTGTTACCTGTGCCACTTTCAGGTACTTGGGAAATACTCAATAGCATTGTACATTTGAATGATCGCTCAAATTGCAATTCCAGGTAGCTGTTGGAGGATTTTCCCAGTGATAAGGTCGAAGCCTGGTGCCTTTTTAAGGTTAGTTTATTTACTGATTACTTCTTGTATTTGTAAAAGCTTAACTGGATTGATGAGTAAGCTCATTTGAAAAGAAGATTTTAGATAGTCAATTATTTTAGCATCTTCCTCAAGACATTGGCTAAAGAAGCATTTGAACACATTCCATTTGATTTGATAATAGGTGGTTTGTGCATTATAGATCTTTTAATTTGTTTAACTGATTTCTAGAGCGAATAGTCAGAGGTTTTAGTAGCTATGATGATTTTTATATTGCAGTAGAAGTTTTCTTAGTTGCTTTGAGGTATAATTTAGTGCTTGTTTATCTGCTTCTGATTAGTATTTTCTTAGACGTCTTTTTTGATGTATTTTTAATTATTTTAACTGGCAGGTGTTGGTGTTAGGATTTTTCTTAAAGGATGTAGCTTCCCATTCCGCTTGCTGGATTATTTTAGTTAATTCTATTGTAGCTTTTTCTATATCGTATTTGGTTTTTATTGGTATTTTTAAGTTTATTTTATCAGCTAATCTACTTCCAAAATATTTCCAGTTTGTCTTTGTATTGCAAAGTATTGGTGGTGTTTGAATGTATGTTATTCCTGAGTATAATGTGATTATAAGAGATAAATGGTCAGTAGCTAGTTATAAACATGATTAGATTGTAAACTGCCTTATATTTAAGTGGTGCAGAAATCGATTAGGTCAAGAATTTTCCGGCGTTCCGTGAACTAATAGGTTTTCTTTTTTTAACCTCTTTATCATGGTTTCAGTTCCTCTATATCGTTTGACTGTTGATTTTGAGATGTAAATTGTGGTTATGGAATTGTATTGCTGTTTGAGTTGTGTATAGGTTGTTTGTTTTGTCTTACTTGTTCTGCTTAAGAAATCTCAGAAATTCGATATATTTGGGTTTATGTACGCATGTGCGTACTAACCTCGCATTTTAGTTGTAAAAAGAGTTTTTTTTAGGTAGCTGGTGTACTATGCATCCTCGATAATTAGCGGGATGGTAATCGCCACAGTTTACACGTTACATCTTTAGTTTTTCTTGGGTATTCTTTAATAAAGTGAAATCCTATACATTTAACACAGCGATCCATTTGCTGGCAGTAGTTTTTGGTATAGCCACATCTTTGACATTTGATACATTGCGGGATTGTTATTTTTGCATGAGAAGGTCCGACAGTTATGCTTGTGTTCATAAATAGATTGATTTTGTAAATCTTTTTGTTATTATCTTTTTGTTTTATTTTCACTATAAACATGAGGAGCGAAATTTTAGTTGACCGTTGTTTTATATTTGATTTATTCTATGTCTGTTGAATGATAATTGTTTTTCATTACAACTGCAAATGTTCTCTCTTGCTTTAGGTTGTATGCGTGAAATTTTGTGTTTTTATTTATGAGATTTTTAATAATAGTTGTATAAATTTTGCTTGTATTATTTTAGATTTTAATTTGATGGTTTCAAGACTTTCGGTGTAGTTACTTCTTGTGAGGTGCTTGCCTGCTCATCAATTTCTATATTTAGTGGATCGTACTGGTTTATACTGGGTCGTCTCGCTAATATTAGCTTCTTTTTCCTTGAGTTTGATTAGTTAAAGTATTTTCAGGGTTTCTGTATCTGTTTTTGTTTTGGTTGACTAAGTGCTATTTATTTTCTGAGTCGTTACAGGCTAAAAAGACCGTAGGATGTTGATTTATTAGGTACATATTTGTTGTCTGTGATGATAAGGATTTAGTGGGTACTGGGTAAGTTAGAGTTGTAAACAAAAAAGTTGTTGTGATGCATTATAGGTCTGGTGTTAAAATTACTATTGCAGGCCAGCTTAATTTGGATAAGATTAAAGTTAGGTTACAATTACTTTTTTGATAATTTATGTTTAATTTAATTTAAGATTTAATAGTTCGGTTCGTGCATCGAAGCAGAACAGACGTGTGTGAGCCAGCTATACTTGGGATATCGCAACGTAAAAACGGCCGCTGGTCCGCCAGCTGACTTCGCCAGCGTCGCGCGGAAACCGGCGGATCGCCGCAGCGAATCTTGAGCCCCCGGGAAACTTCGCAAATCGTAGGGTTCACCGCCAGAGATAGCAGAGGCCATTATGGACTACCAAAATGCTCCTACCAGAACATTTCAAATCAGTCAACAGTACTGCCAAATGCAAGTAGACCACAACAACCAAACTCGGTATGTACAACCAAATTATTCTTGTCAACAACTACCAAATGCAAATTCGCAAACACAATTTTTAATAAACGATAATTTGCACGCTTCGAGTAATGCAATGCAAATAAATACTCCGTTCCAAAGCGATATCGCTTATCAACAAATGCAAAGACCACAAACACCACACGATTCTGAATGGCATCTAGTTGAAAACAGAAAACGTAATCGCAGCAGCGATAAACTTCAACAACAAAACAAGCAACCTAAAATTACAGACTACTGGTTAAATCCCACAAATCGATTTGCACCATTAGCTGGAACTAAATAAGGCCAGCAGGAACCAATATCAACGGACCCCAAACCGCCGCCGATCTTTATATCAGGTGTCATGGTCATTGTGCAGTTAATCAAAATGCTGGAAACCGTAGCAAAGGCAGAATATAAAATTAAAATATTATATAATGATGAGGTTAAAGTCACACCTAAAACCTCAGATAAATACAGGCTTATAGTTAAAGCATTAACGGAGAAAAACACGGAATTCCACACCTATCAGACAAAGCAAGAGCGCAATTTTCGAATAGTTATCAGAAATTTACACCCTTCCACTAATCTGGAAGAATTAAAGGTAGAATTAAATGGGCACGGCCATCAAGTTACTAATGTATGGAACATTAAACAAAGATACACTTAGAAAGAACTACCGCTATTCTTTGTTGATCTGAAACCGGACGATAATAATAAAGAAGTATACAACATTACTAGACTTGCTCACTCAGTGTAGTAAAGATTGAACCACCTCGTCCTACCCGACAAATCCCACAGTGCGCCAGGTGCCAGCGTTTTGGTCATACTAAGAACTTCTGTAATCGGAGCCCAAGGTGTGTTAAATGCACCGGAAGTCACTGTACATCTCAATGCCTACGTAAAGACAAAATATAAATAATGAGGTACGCTGTATCAACTACAACTAATTACCCCGCAAAACTATAGGGGTTGCACAGTCTATAATGAATTGCAACAAAAAATGTACCCTCCATTACGAAGGAAGCAACTTGATCATGCCTCCCATATCCTCTCCAGACGCACTCAATCTAATCTAACATATGCCCAAGCGGTGAGAAGTAACCTACCACTGATCTCTTCAAACCAACTCCAACCTCAACAACCTTCACCAATTACTTCATCAGATGGCATAAATGAAATGAAAAAAATGATGAACAGCCTTCTGGAATAGATTACACGTCTGACGGAACAAATGGGAACAATGCTTAACCTATTAACCGCTCTCGTCGTTAAACCCAACAATAACTCATCACATTAGAATTGCAAAATGGAATATCAATGGGCTGTTACAACATAAAGACGAACTAACTTCTTTCCTTATAAATCAACAAATAGATGTAACGCTGATTTCAGAAGCTCACTTCACTGACAGAAGCTTCCTCAAAATCCCTGGATTTACAGTCTACTCAACCAAACACCCTGACGGTGGGGCTCATGCCGACAAAGCGGTGATAATTAAAATCACTATTAAACATCATGAACTCTCCGAATATAAGCTAGAGCATTTCCAAGCAACAACAGTAGTCATAGAAGAATGGACAGGACCAATAACAATATCTGCGGTATACTGTCCTTCACGCCACAACAACAAACAACTTCAATATGAACATTATCTATTGACCCTGTGCAACAGATTTATCACATGCGGAAATTTTAATGCCAAGGATGAACAATGGGGTTCTCGAATAACTTTAACCAAAGGCAGAGAACTGCTAAAAGCAATTACTAGCGTTAGAGCACATTATCTCTCCACTGGTGAGCTTACTTACTAGCCAACAGAACTGACGAAACTCCCTGATCTACTAGATTTTGCTATAGTTAAAGGAATCCCCCTTAACCATATAAACATTCAGTCCTGCCTAGACTTATCTGCTGATCACTCACCCATCATATTACCATTTAGAACACATGTGTTAATCAATCAAAGTAATCCCACCTTGTGCAGTAAACATACGGATTGGGACCTGTTCAGAGAGCAAATTGAACACACTCTTCCAACGGATATTCCATTAAAAACAGAAAACGACTTGATCATAGCAATAGAGTACTTTACTGCAATTATTCAGCAAGCTTCTTGGCAAGCCACTTCACAAAAACCCCAACGCATCTCTACCACTGACTGCCCCCTATTGGTCAAACAGAAAATCGCCGAAAAGCGCAAACTCCGGAAAAAGTGGCAAACAACCAGACATCCTGCAGACAAGCGGAGATTTAACCAAGCCGCAGCTGACTTCAAAAGAACTCTGTCTGACATAAAAAATCAGGGTATTCAAAACTATTTCAAGTCCTTAACACCGACGGAAGCAACTGATTACTCTCTCTGGAGAGCAACCCGAAAGCTCAAACTACCAATCCAACATAAACCACCCATACGTCTTGAGAACGGAACTTGGGCTAGAACTGACAATGAAAAGGCTCTCGCCTTTGCAACACACCTAGCGAGGTATTTCAACCCTTCCGTCAGAAATCACACAAGCTGAGGAAAATATAATTCAACAATCCCTGGATGCACCACTCCAGATGTGTCTTCCACTAACAAAATTTACAGTAGCCGAAATAAAATCCCAAATTCTGACCAACCTTAACTCCCGAAAGGCTCCCGGGTATGACCTAATAACGGGGAAAATTCTATCACCTACTTATTTAACGCGATGTTAAGACTGTGCTTTATCCTCCGCAATGGAAAGTCGCTACAATCATTGTCATTCCCAAACCTGGAAAACCTAAAGAACAACTAACGTCTTACAGACCAATAAGCCTGCTACCAGTCCTATCCAAGGTTTTGAAAAACTCTTCCTAACTCGCTCACACCTATAATACAGGATAATAACCTACCTGATCATCAATTTGGTTTCGGCAACAACACGCCACTGTCGAACAAGTACATCGAGTCGTAGAAGATCACCAAAGACTTTGAGGCAAAAGGTACTGCTCAGCTGTATTTTAGATGTAAAGCAAGCGTTCGATAAGGTTTGGCATGATGGTCTGCTATTTAAGATAAAACCTTTACTGCCTCCGGATTGCTTTCTACTTATTAAATCCTACCTCGCTGACAGACACTTTCTGGTCAAACATGGTGAATATACAACAACTTTATTTCGCATCATCTCTGATTTCGACTCTCTATTGGAAACCTAAAATCTGCAATCTCACCTAAATAATCTGCAACAGTGGTTCACGAAGTGGCGCATTAAGGTCAATGGGACAAAGCCTGTCCACATAACCTTTACAACAAGACGAGGCACCTGCCCACCCGTCACGCTAAACAATCAACAGCTCCCACAATCTGAAAGTGTCAAATACTTAGGACTTCACCTTGATAGGCGGCTGACATGGAAAACTCACATCTGGACGAAACGAAAACAACTAAGCCTTCAGTTTCGAAAAATGTACTGGCTACTAGGACGCAACTCGCAACTGTCTCTGAATTGCAAAATCCTCCTTTACACAACTATACTTAGACCGATCTGGACATACGGCATTAAGCTCTGGGGAACAGCTAGTCATTCTAGCATCGAAATTCTGAGACGTTTTCAAGCCAAGACGTTGCGTAACCTCGTGGACGCACCATGTATGTATCCAACGAGATTATACGTCGTGACCTAGGCATACCTTCAGTAAATGAAGAAATCCAGCGTCACACGGTACGCTACTGTGACAGGCTTCATGTCCACCCAAACGCTCTTGTCGAGGGCCTTCTTGATGTTGCCGAAGATGAGCCACGACAAACGGATTAAAACTCTGGATCTTCCAAACCGCTTCGAGTGAGTGATAGCGTGTGTGCGCGAGTTCATAGTGCCATTTAGCTGCAAGCCAAACTGACTTACTACCACTAATTTGTTATTGAACTCTCTCCTTCACGATATGCATGTACAGTACCACATAATTTACTAAATGTCAAATAATATATATAATATATATAATGTCAATAAAATAAAAAATTAAAAAAAAATTAAGATTTAATACGGAGTGAAAATAATAAGTAACAGAACTTGCGGTCTTTTACGTGTAGATATGCTATTAGAAACGGACTGCGCCTCGGGGAAGCTATCATTTACAAAATGGAAACTAATATTAAAGATGTGTATAAAAAGAGCGCATAAAGGTATTACTGAACAGCTTTGTTTTGTAAAAAATTAAAACAATGTGATATCCAAAATTAACATAACTATTTAAAGTGTGATTAAGTTAGTATAAATATAGGCAAATATCACAGCACTTTATTATTTTAATTTTATAAAAAATTTAAAAAGTGGTAACAAACTGTGAAACATAAAAATAAATAATACCTAAAAGAATCTCGGAATTGCTTCTAATGTCCGAGATAATTATCTTTCGGACAATAATAACTACATTTATCAAGCAATAACATCATGTAGAAAGTGGGTAGTATCAAGAATTATAAATCTGCATATATTTAATGACATGCAAATAAACCACTTAAATTTATAAACTTTGCGGGGGTATTTTTCATACAGAGTCTAATTAAGACATTCTGCATTAAATCTAACTTAAGCATTTGAATATCGTAGATTATAAAGTAGCACATTTAAGCAAAACTAGGGGTTTCAGTCTAAGACAATTTATATTCGAGCTAAACTGGATTGCGGTTGTAACCGTGAATACAAACATATAATACACAAAAAATACAAATGAGTAAGAATAACAAATACAGAAAAAGAGAAACTTAGTGAGGAAAAGAAAATAATAAGATTGCAAAGATCGCAAAAGAAAGGACAGTGATAAAGCAGAAGAGAAGAAAAATAAACAATTTTTTTTATACAAAGAGTAATAGGAACTTTAGAGGAGGTTCTCATCAGAGCCGACCAAAAAATCAATTTTTTGTTGCATTTTTTGATAGCCCATTATCCGTAGAATATATTCCCAAAATGGTTTGTATGAAATTTTTTTTAAGTTATGAGCGCGTGTTTCCGTAATATTTTTGAATTTTCCACCTTTACGACCATACCATGGGTGATCATGGTAAGTATAGCTACCTCGAGTGCCTCCAGATGTCGGAATGTATGCTATTACTTTATAGATGTGCTTCCATATATACTAATGTAAACGGTTATAGCGTGTAGCGTTAGTCGACCACGTGCTCCGAATACAAGCAGTTCGTGTACCGAAACTTTAAACGCGTTTTTCTCGAAACCACGTTTTTCAAACTGGGCGGCATGATATCTCAAAAACTACTGAATATATCGCTATTTTGTTTTTTGTATAAAGCAGATTAAATTTATTGGAGGACAAACCTAAAAAATGATAATATGTATTATTTTTTTTGTACAGCTCTTTGAAGAACGGAAAAAAGCGCGAAAACACGAAACTTAAATTTGCATGTCCGCCATTTTTCCAATTTTTACTTTCCAGTGTGTGTGTGTGTGTGTGTGTGTGTGTCTGTCGGTCTGTCAGTAAACAGGATATCTCGAGAACCGTAAGAGCTAGAGACTTGAAATTTGGTATGCAAGTTACTTGTAGGTAGGGGACACAGTGCGAAGCTTTTGGTAAAAATCGACAGAGCCCTTTGGTCGCACGGTCGCAAAATCTGTTGCAAAACGGTCGCAGATCTAAATGGTTGAAGACACAAAAAATTCATGAGAATAAAAATGACTTGTTATCGTGAGATAAACATGAATTTAAAGTAAAAGTTGGTAAAATAGGAACTCGAAAAAAAATTGAAGTCCAGGATTTTTAATATACCGGGTGTTCATAAAATGTTTCGGGAATTTTATATTACCGGATAGATCAGACCGAGACGAACAAAAAATTACAATGAAATTTTTTGATCCGAGGTCAAATAAATAAGTTATAGTCGATTAAAAATTAATTAAACGGACCAATCACAGCGCGCTCGGAGAGTTTCATGGCCGCCTGCGGGAGGACGGGGGGAAGCGCTTGGCCGCTAGCAGGGAGCACGCAGGCGATAATGGGGAAGGCGTGCGGCCGAGCTCGCACGGTTACCTTCAGTGACGTAGCAAAATTTTAAGTACGAGTCAATTATTGTCTTGTACTGTTTATTTTAATCAGCTTTGAGTGTTGGACTCATGACTCGTCCTTTTTAAAAACAAGTTCCGGGACAAGAGCAACGCAGGGCCGAGAGACGATGGACCTGGTATAATACATAATAATAGGATAAGGAAAGTCGTGTGATGTTCACACCAGATTTTTTATACATACTTCAAGACCTACTAATTAAGTATCAACGAAATTAAGTTTTTTATTTACTTGCTTCCATGAAAAGAAAATTCGAGAAAATCGTGTTATTTTTCAGTCGCTAGATGAGAACCTCCTCTTTAGTAAAAAAAGAAGTATAATTTAAGAAATCTATAAAAATCCTAAAGAAGAAACGATGAGTTAATTAAAGTATGCCATAAAAGATGCTACTAAACAAAATACGCACAATAGTGAATGAAAAAAAAGCAATTTTAGACAAAGATATGCAAGCTAGAAAATAAATTGGAAAAACAAAAAAAAACAGAAATGTACTAATAATATAGTTATTAAGGGAATATGGATACCATCTCAAAAAACAAAAAGAAAGAAGTAAAGCAATTATTAAAAAATAAACTTAAAATTACGTAACGTTAACGGTTATAAAATTATTAGTAAAGGGAGCAGGGAATATATCAGTGCAAAGTTACAAACGTGGAAAATGAAAAACATTAATGAAAGCGAAAATATATTAGAAAGTGCTTAAATTTATATTGACTACACACTAGAAGAAAGAAAAGTAGAATACTGAATAAGACCAAGACAAAAATGACATTACATTAAAACAGAATACCAAAAGTATTTATTTATGTATTATTATGTAGAAAACAGAAACCATATAAAAACAAATAAAAAAATAAAACTGAAGAATTAAAGACGACTTTGGCAATAAGGAGGTTAAAGAGTGAAAATTAAAGTGAATGAAAAAATGGAAAAAGACAGCTAAATAGTAACACAAAATACAGAAAGCGAAAGAAGATATTTATGGCAACATGTAATGAAGAAGAAAATTTAAAACAGTTGATAAAGGGGTTCAAACATTTTAAAACAGATTTATCAGCAACAAACGAAACAATGAGAAAATCAGATTTGTGAAGTAAATGCATAAACTTTCTTAAAAGTAATAGAAAAGCCAGAACATTAGATACAAGCTTTTTGGTAACAAATCTTACACCATCTACTAAAAAAATGTGCTGAATAACTTTAAAATAAAATTATCAGAAGATAAATATAGTGACTTTGATGCTCATTTAAAAAAGAATAAGTAGAAAGAAAAGAGGAATTTTATGAAATCTTAGAAACAACTGTAGAAAAATTGTCAAAATATGATCTGAAATTAGGGTTGAGAGATACTAATGCAAAAATCAATCAGTAAGAAATACTTACTACATTAAAAAACCAATAAAAATAGAAGGTTATTAATAGATTTTGGCAATAAAAAATGTATTAAACATAAAGTATATATTACCAACATAAAAATATAAACGGAATCCGAACGTCACTTAATAACATCACTGCGAAATATATAGACCACGTTTTAAATGAAACAATAGTGAGAGGTATATAAAATATATGAGAAACTACATGGGCTTTGATTTGAATTCGGATAATTTTTTGTAGTAATGAAACGCAGACAAGTCATTGCACATATTAACGATACAAACCTAACATCTAAAAAACTAAGGTTATAAACTTGCAAAAACAAACAAGCAAAAAAATAGAAAAAATATTAAAAACTAAAAAATAAAGAAAAAATATACAAACTAAGAATAGTTAACGATAGGTAGACTAGTTTAAAGATATGCTCAATAAGCAAATGAAATGTGGTGCATAATGATAATGACTTGCACAAAGTAATAGTTATATAAGAAGTAACAGTAAGTGAAGAATAGTGGAAGCTTAGGTACTGACGATATACAAGTTGAGATAATAAAATATGGAAGGAAAAAATTGCAAGAGTTAAAACAAAACAATAATTTGTTTACTATTTAAAAAGGGAAAGAGAAAAAACAATGAAAATTACAGAATCATTGCCAAACATGTGTTGAAGGGAATAAAAGTTACGAGTTAAACAATTAAAAACTAATTTATTATTCACAGACTTTTAACTAACATACGACAACATCAATGAGAAACTGCGTCACGAAATAATAGAATTACAAATATTAACCAAATTAATTAGTTTAGTACAAATTACTTTAGGGTTTGAAGAACCTGGTAATAAGGGATTTTACAAAGGAGTTTTTTTTTTATTGAAATCCTAATTTATTTACAATCTACACAGGTTGCATTTAATAAATTCTGTGATAGATTATTTGGACATGTAGAAGCATCCCCAGTAGGATGCTTCTGTAACAATAGACATCTAGATGAGTTTTGAGTTTTTGGGTATAAAAGTAAACTTATAAACTAGATCTTAAAACTAAAATAAAACTAACGCAAAACTTAATATTGATTAACCAGGGAATCTAGTGGGCAAGTTATTTGGTATATATTTTTGGAGTCTTCGATTGCGATTTTGGGGAACTATAAGATCCATTACTAATGTGTTGGGGTGTGCACTAAGACGGTCACTGTATTTAGCACTGAAACGGCTGACTTCTTCTTTCACTGAAGGCATATGAAGATCGTTACGGATAGCCGTGTTTGACACGAACCAGGGCGCGTTCACAATCATGCGCAGCACTTTAGATTGGAAGCGTTCTAGGATTTCTAAGTTAGAGTTGGCAGATGTTCCCCAAAGTTGAATCCCGTAGCTCCATACGGGTTTGAGAATTACCTTGTATAAAAGGAGTTTATTGCTTAATGATAACTTCGACTTACGTCCCAGTAGCCAGTACATCTTGGTTAAAATTAATCCAGCTGCTTGCACTTACTGAAGATATGCTTGCGCCATATTAGCCTTCTGTCAAGATGTAACCCAAGGTACTTTACTTCTTCTTTGCGGTAAAGGATTGCTCTTTATCTGAACCGGGGGACACGTATCTCTGCGCAGGGTAAAGGTTGAGTTGACTTAGACTCGTTTATTTTGATTCTCCAGCTTGTTAACCATTTGTCAATTGCAGTTAAATTGGCTTGAAGTTTTTGTGAGGCTGCGACTGGGTCTCTGTCAGTAGCCAGAACAGCGGTGTCATCCGCAAATGTAGCTGTTGTGATTTCTGGTATTGTCGGGAGGTCTGCTGTGTATAAGAGATAGAGCAGTGGTCCGAGAACACTGCCTTGGGTACACCAGCGTTGATCGAAAGAAGATTTGTGGTTGCAGTTTCGTATTTAACCAGAAAATACCGATTAAGGAGATAGGATTGCAGGATTAGGAAGTAGTTTAGGGGGGGAGTGTTCTTAGTTTGCATAGGAGTCCCGTATGCCACACTTTATCAAATGCCTGTGATATATCTAGGAACGCAGCAGGGCAGTAGTGCTTGTCTTCAAAGGCTTGATTGATTATTTGAACTACCGATGGATTTGTTCAGTTGTTGAGTGCAACTTTCGGAAACCAAACTGGTGGGATGGTAGTAGCTCTTTGTCATCAATAATTGGGATTAGTCTTTGTACTAAGAGCTTTTCGAAAACTTTAGCTACTATAGACAGAAGGCTTATCGGTCGATAGGACTTTGGGTCGTTGGGGTTTATTAGGCTTTGCGATGAGTATAATCTGTGCCACTTTCCATTGGAATGGAAAATAACCATTCTGAAGGACTGCATTATATAACTGAGTTAAGTACTGTGTACCGATGGCAGGTAGCTCTTTGAGTTTTTACCATTTATTAAATCATACCCCGGAGCCTTTTTAGGTTGAGTGTGCTAATGACTTCATGAACTTCAGCAGCTTTGAATTTTTAATAGGCGGTTCAAGTTGGTACGGTTGAAACAGTGTTTGAGTGAGTTTCTTCTTGGGGAGATTTTCTGAAGGATGTGGTGGAACACAGATGTTAAGTGTACAGCAAATACGTTTGCCTTCCCTTATTCTTTTGCCCAGCTGCCCTGGAGGTTACGGATGGGCGGAGAATCTTTTAGTTGTTTCAGTTTTTTTGTCTTCACAGGGAATAATCCGTCGCTTCCGTGGGTGATAAGTCTTTAAGGAATGTTTCGATGCAATCGCTTTTGTTTTTATTAAGGAGATCTTGTAGCTCTCGAGTTGCTCTGTTGAGTAGTTTTGCTTTCAGGTGTACGCAGTTTGCCAGTTTCTTCGAAGTCTTCTTTTATCTAGAATTTTTGTTTAATAATTGAGGGACAATCAGGTTGTGACTGTATCGGGTATAATTGGCGTTTCCAACATGCCCGCTGAATGACATCATTGAATAATTTGACTGCAGCCTCAATTTTTTGGGAGATTTCAGTGGAATATTTAAGGTTAGTTCAACATTTAGACATACCGAAAGGTGTTCCAATTTGTACGGTTATTCTTAATTTAGGGTTGTTTCTTTTTGAGGGTTTAGTGGTAAGGGTGATCAGGATTGGGGAATGGTCAGAGGAAAGTTCGAAGCAGGATTTTATATTGGCATGACTTGATGAATTCTTTTGTTATGCAGAAGTCCACCAAATCAGGAAATTTGTTTGGGTCCGTGGCCAATATGTGGGTTCTCCGTGGATAGTTTTGTGTTCAAGAGTTTTGTTTAGTTCGCGTCCCTTTGTCGTTGTAATTCTGGAACCCCAGTCAGTGTGTTTGGATTGTAATCGGCCCCGCAATGAATCGTTGTCCAAGGGTTTTGAAATAGTTTGTAAATTGTTCTTCTTTAACAGCATGTTTAGGGGAAAATACGCCGGAGAGGTTGAGGGTCCTATTTGATCCTCAATTGACACACTTGTTGCTTGGGAAAATCGCTACTGTGGCTTTCTAGTTGATGGTGCTTGATTGTGTTTCTGATTATTATGGCAAACCCGCCACGAGCTGTTCCCGGGATGGTTCGTGGTATAAACCGCATAATTTGAGATTTTGATAAAACCCGATCAGAAATGTGTTTCCGAAATAAGTCACATCAATGTTGTGTAAATAAATAGTTTTAATTCTTCAAGGTTTGTGACCGCCGTTGGCGTTCCATTCAAGCTGTAAGTGTCTGTCCATTATTTAATTTTGCAATGACTGCTGTTAATAGGTTTAATACTGTTCCTATTTGTTCTGATAGCTTTAACATTATGTTTTTTAATTCTTGTATGTCGTTTTCTTGTTGGTTTGGATGGCTAGTATTTGTTGTTTGGGGAATTTACGCAGGTTCAGAGTTTTGTTGTTGTACTGAAGCTATTTGTGAATACGATAGTCCCGTTGTATTTGTCAAGGGGTGGTATGTACTTTTTTGTCGGGGGAAAATGTTTACTTTGTAACTGTTTTATATAACATCCTTTGTAATTCGCAGGATGGTTTCCTTTACACAGGACGCAGCGGACATCGGGTTTTTCTTTCTTTGACATTGTTCCGTGAGGTGATCGCCTGCACATTTTACACATCTAGCGGGTAGCTGGCAGAAGTTCCTTTGTGCCCGTAACGCTGACAGCGTACACACTGTGAATAATTCTTTTGCCCTTGGGGTTCAAACTTGATTTTGCATTGCTGCAAGTATTCTACCTCAAAATGATTTTATTGTTGGGCTGGTTTAAGCTCGGCATAAAACATTGGGAGGCAATTTAGTTTTAAATTGTTTTATATTACAAATGTTTGTGACCTCGTGCCTAATTTTTCAATTTCACCTTTGATATCTTTACAGTCGATGGAGTGGTGTAGATTTTTAGCCCCTTTTAATTTCTTCTTCTTTTAGTTTATAAGTGTGAAATTCCGTTCCTTTTCAGTCAGAGCTTTTGTTATTATTCTGAATTTCGGTGTTTTGGGCTGAATTTTTACTGGTTATTGACTAGAGCTTTAACATCATATTGTTGTTTGGCTTTTCTTCTAGCAGTTGTATTAGCGGTGCAATAGTTAGTACGATTTACAAAAATGGGGGGTTTTGAGATTTTCTCGTTAGTGTTATCAGCGTTTGATTCATGTTGTGCATCGTCACCTTCCATGTTTAGATTGGAGAGGATTTGATGTTGAGGGTGGGGCCAATATTCGCTCTCTTTAGGGTGTTTATTTTTGATTTCCACTTCATCTAGAATTTCTTTATAGGAAACTGTGGTCCAGTTATTAGTATTTTCTGGTGGCTGCGGGGTGCGTTGGAAATGTTTTGTTGGGTTTGATAAAAGGTTTGGGGATAAAATGTTTGAGTTTGTTGCGTTTGAAGTGAAAATTACCTGGTGTTTGATGGAATTGGCTGTAGAAGATCTGGGTTTGGTCCTTCAATACTGATGGTTGCATTAGTGGTGGTATTTGGGGGGCACCTCCCGGAGGCTGGTAGTAGGCCATAAAGGCCTCTTTGCTGCGCTTCGTTCAGTTATATAGGATTAATTTAACACGCAGCGTTAAATTTAAAATTTAAAATTTAGCAAAAATAAAGCCCGATTTTGCGGGTTATCGCTCGGCCAACACTTGCACTTTTAACCGCAAGATACGTCTTTCCTATTCGAAAGTAAAATAGGAACTCTACAAAGGAGTGGATTTGAGTAGGTTGATCATAATATTTAACGTTTAAATAACGATTGATCCGGAAAAATTCCTTACAGACGGTATGATAGAAAGTGTCATTGAGAGATTTTTTTATTATAAAAGTGTTCTAGAATATGTGGAAATTTTCTTTGCACACTTGATATTGATGTAAGGTTTGTTTAGATAAGAAATGATTTGGGAAAAATTTCTTGCCCGTCAAATCAAATAACAAAAATATCGTCAACGTATTTTATTCAACATGTAGTTTTCAAGAAAAAAGAAGGGGGGGTATTTAAAATTCGTGATAAAACAATATCAGTCAGTACAATAAAGCGGTGTCTTTAGGAGGGTAAACTTCATGGTCGTATTGCGACCAAAGACCTTTGCTACGGCGTAGTAATAAGGCTAAACAATTTCAGTGTGTGAATTTTTTAGTCAAGGACGGAGAATCTTTGTGCGTCGCTCTAAGACTCAAAAGATGATCCAAGACTGTAATGTTCCGACTATCAAGCACGAATGTGGGTTTGTTTAAATTTGAAGGTATTGTTCTTTGGCTGATGTGGGTGAACTAAAAGTTGTCATTATGAGGAAAGAAATTTTAATGGAAAACACCATGCCATTTGGGTTGCGATTAATCGGGAAAGAATTCGTGATGATGTAAGACACGATGCTAAACATACTTCAAGGTTTTGTAAAGAGTATCTAGCAAACCAAAAAGAACAAGAAATTCTCAAAATGATGACAAGGCTTGACAAAAATTGCTAAGGGATTAGCTAGACAGAACTGTAAGAAATAAGCGCCCCACTTCCAAAAAATATTTTAAAGTTTCCTTTAAGGTGATTAGAAAGATTTAATTAATCGAGTGAATGCCTAAAATCGTAAAACAATATTAAATGCTAAGGGCGTTTTTTTATGAAACCAATGTTTAATATTTTAATTAACTTTTTCCGTGTTTATGATGATCTTTGTTTATTTTTTACGTGTTGTATAATAATATATTATACAGTAAATTGGTTTCTTACATTAAAGTGTATAAATTTATGTTTTACTATCCATACTTGCTGTAGTATGTGGGTGTAGATCTCAATTTTGCTTTTTCTAAAATAAAGTAGAACATTATTAATTTAATTATTAACGTATTCCAGTAACGTGAAAATTAAGTCAAGGATTAGAATATGCCAAATCCTGAGTTCAATTTCAAACGTGTTTATGGCACACAATATGATACACTTGAAAGGATCTACGTACATTTTAGAATAGAAGTAGTTTACTAGAATAAACAATAAAACATTTCTAATTTTTTTGTATAAGTACAATTTGAACTTTATTTTTCAGTTTATTTACACAAATGTAGCTCATTTTCTACATAATCTTTTCCCTTTTTTATGTATTTGGTAGAGCTGTCCACAAGCTTTTGTATTCTCTCCAAAAAGAAAGTCTTCTGTTGCTCGCTCAACAATTTATGCACCGCTTCCTGCATTGATTTGTTGGTGATTTTGGGTGTTTCTACACCATACTTAGATTTTTATGTATGATGACTTATAGTGATGAAAGAATAAGCCCAGCATAGCCTTGAGGAAGATGCAGATGGAAAATAAGCATCTCCACAAATTTGGAAGAACATCTCTGTGACTTTTTTACCAGCTCTGCTTTTTTTTTTAATTTATTATAGCTGGCTCTGCAATTTAATATGCAATACACTGCTAAGTTAAAATACAATAGAATAACAATATAATAAGCTAACAGTAAGTATTTGATTTATATAAAAACAGGGAAGAGTTGAGGAATTAGTGAAAAACACATACCTTTATCATGAGTTTGCAGTTAAATTAAGTCCTGTGGTAATTTACGCTTAAGGCGTGTGTGGAAGGCTTTTTCCCCGAGGTTGAACTTGGTAGCACTAGAACATAGAGCTAGGTTTTGGAAGAACTTCACTTTAGTTTTTTGGATAAACTCAGTTATAGTAGGAACACTTAACTCCCAGTGAATTTGGGTATTGCGCACATACCATGGGCATTTGATAGCAATTCGTAGCACTTTGTTTTGCATTATTTGAAGCTTTTTTAACGATGTTTGTAAAGCATTGCACCATATAGGGCAGGCGTAGGTAAGTAGAAGTCTAAGGATTCCTTTATAGAGAAGGACTACGCATTCCGCACGAAGATTTGACTTCCGGTTGATAAGCGGGTATAGTGCTCCCAATCTGTTATGGCACTCGTTAAGTTTTTTGTTTGTGTAATCCCCAGTTCAGCTTAGAGTGAAGATGTACTCCTAAGTACTTGACTGCTTGATCCTTAGGATTCCAGTCTATTTCCTTATTTCTTAGTTGGATTTTTGGGAGAGTGTTATAACGTTTGAGTGTAAACATTTTAGTTTGGCACTTGCCAGGGTTGATTTTAATTTTCCATTTTGTGAACCATTCAGATATTATATTTGTGGAGCTTTGAATGAGTTCAATTGCAGTCTCAGGATAGGAACTTTGTGCAATTATAGCCGTATCATCAGCGAACATGGTTAGTGTAGAGGGAATTTCTGTTGGGATATCGTGAACATACAGATTAAAAAGCGTGGGTCCCAAAATACTACCCTACGGGACTCCCGCCTCTATAGATTTTAAGCTAGATAAGGTTGAGTTCACTCTGACTTGGAATGATCTGTTGTTGAGAAAGGATTGAATAGTTTTAATTAGGTAGAGTGGAATTTCTATAATTAGCAATTCGTAGAGAAGTCCATCATGCCAAACTTTATCGAAGGCTCTCTCCAGGTCGATGAATATAACGACTGTATATTGTTTGTTCTCAAATCCTCTTTCTATTGTTTCAGTTATCCTAAGCAGTTGATGTGAAGTTGAGTGAGCAGCTCTAAAACCAAATTGATGGGGGGGAACAATTTCTCTTTGCTGGAGGTTACCTTGTAATTGGTGAAGTATTACCTTTTCCAAGAGCTTGGCCAAGGTTGGCAGGAGACTAATGGGTCTATAACTATCCGGATTTTCCTTGGGTTTACCAGCTTTATAGATGGGTAGAATTATCGCGGTTTTCTATGAAGTCGGGAAGTGTCCAGTGTGTAGACTAGCATTAAAGATTGATGTTAAATATACTAGTGCCTTAGTTGAAAAGTGCTGTAGCATGTCATTAGTGATAAAGTCAAAGTCAGGGGATTTGCGCTTAGGTAGTAGTTCGATGAGAGATTTAATTTCTTCAGGGAAGGTTGGGACTATTTCATCATTAGCTTGTGAATTTAGATTATCAATTGCGCTTTTCACTTGGGTTTCGATGAGTTCATCATGTGCCTCATTATTTGAGGTGAACTCTTGTTCGAGATGTGTTGATAGTATGTCCGCTTTTTCTTCTTCAGTGGAGTATTTGTTGTTACGTGAAACCATTGGATAAATTACGTTCGGTTGTCTAAGGATCCTTTTGGTGGCGAGCCACATGGAGGGGTCACCCGGTTGTATTGCTTCGAGATAGAAATTTTATTTCTGGATTCTGAGTTCGTGCTTAACTATATGACAGTGTTGGTTATACAAGGTTTTGAGGTAAGGGAGTCGGGTTCTCTGCCATTCCCTTCTATATCTATTCTTCTTTTTTATTAGGTCCAGTATATAAATGGGTGTTCTCATATTATCTGGTGCTTTTCCATGTCTCCAAGGTGTGGTTGATTCTTGTATACTTTCTTTTAAGACCGTAGTAAATTTTAAAACAGCATCGTCAATCTCCGAGGGTAGATTTAGAAGTCCCGTCAGTTTCATCTTTTGGCTGAAAGTAATCTCGAACGTGTCCCAGTCTGTTTTGCCACAAGCTAGTCTAGGCGCAGGAGGTATGCTTTGAAAGTTAATGACGATTGGAAGATAGTCGGAATCGAGTTTGGTATGTACTGTTTGGTACACAGGGGTCAGAATATTTTTGTACAATATAACATCTAAGATGTCGGGTTGGTGATCCGGCCGATAAGGGTAGTAAGTATATTCATCCGGGGCAGATAAATTGATGCCGTGGTCAGCCATGATGTTATATAGTTTGATTCCATCCGGGTTGGTTGCTCTACATCCCCAGATGGCGTTTTTTGCGTTTAAGTCACCAAGAACTAGAGTGGGCTCTTCATGGTCGAATAATTTACTAATTTCACCTTCAAGTAGTCGTTTGATTGGCGGTTTGTAGGCAGAAATAATAATTAATGGGATATTATTTTGAATAGAGAGTTTGATAGCAACAGCTTCAATGTTGTGTAGGTCTTCTAAAAGAAGGAGGTGATGTCTAAGTTTTTTTTTAATTATTATTGCTCCATCCCCTGATGCGATCACTGCTTCTCTATCTTTACGATATACATAGTATCCCGGAATCCTAATCCTTTCTGTGCTATCGAAGTGAGTCTCAGTAATACACGCAATATCAACGTTGTGCCTTATTAAGAATTCGATAAAGATTGATCGTTGGGATTTGAGACCATTGGCGTTCCAATTGGTCAAGGTTATATTATTTATTAGTGGGGAACTATTTAGATCCATTTGTTAATAATGTAGGAAGTAGTGTTGTTATAAGTGGCGTTAATTTGTCTAAGTGTGGGATTAAGAACTCCACGATTTTCTGGACTATAATTGTTATGAGATCAGTTGATGCTTACTGGTCCCTTGTGAGATTGGCGTTTAACTTGAGGATGGGACGACTAGAAGGTTACGGCTCATTTGTCTAGGTTTCTTGTCTAGTTTGTACTGTTTGAGAGTATGTTCTATTATTTGTTCTAAGGCTTGAATTTCTTGTTTGATTTTGTAATACTTGTACAAAATAACTGCAACCTTTCTAGTTAGCCAGATGCTTTTCTAAGCAGTTCATATATTGAGGGTCGACTTTAGGTCGTTTGGGGCAATCACTAAAGAGATGATCGCCAGTACACTTAACACAGCGTGCTTTGGAATGGCAATAATTACGAGTATGGCCATATAATTGGCAACGTTTACATTGAGGGATTTCTTTACATTTTTTTCGTAGCTCCACTTCTACAATACAGTGGAATAGTTTTGTTAAGTTGAAAATTTCCTTCCCCTCTTGGGTGTCGCTAAGATCGACTGCGCAAAGTGGGATCGGATATCTATCCTTATTGTAGAATCTGGCTACTTTTTGTACAGGGTACTTTAGCGTAGTTAATTCCTGTTGTATTTCATTTTCTGTGAGAGAAACAGGGAGATTTCGAATAATTACATATAAATTATTTACTTCAGGGTTTTTGAACGTGTGATAGCTTAAATTGTTATCGGTATAATGCTTAGTCATTACCCGATAATCGTCCATGCTAGGTAGATTTACTCTTAACTGCTTGTTTCGAATTACTGTGGAGAATTCCTTCGTGGCCTTTTCCTTGAGATCAAAAATGATTTTTTGGAAGTTCAATTTATCCGCATTGTGAAGGTAAATTGGCGGGATTTTGATTTGTTTTCTTTATCTTTGTTATCTTCAGGTTGTTGCGAAGTAGATTTAGATGTTTCCATAGAGTTTATTGCTGCGGCGAGTTTTCCTTGATAAATTATTTTATTAGCATTCTCGATTATTTTTCAGTTACAAGAAATTTATTTTTGGCTATTAATGTTTCGGATTCAAATAAATACTTTTTATTTGGTTCAGTTACAGGTGGAGATAGTTCTGAACTGTTTCGTTTATTCATCTTGATAGGGAATCCCTCCGTAGGGGTTCTTGAAGCTGATGGGTATGATTAGCGATCAGAATGTACTTAATTTATGATATACGTTAAAATAGGAATACAAAGTTTACCAGAGGTTGAGGCGGATAACCTCGTGGTTATCACTCTCGATAACGTTGCACTTGCACAGTCTAGCATTTGTTTACGCTTCGAAAGCCAAATAACGAATTCACCACCTCTGATAGCAAACCCTAATTGGTACGTCGTGCTCTAATACTGTAGTCGAAATAGACTGTAGTTAACAGAAAGGGGTCAAAGATGAGCTGACGCCTAAAAACGGATACTTCTCGCCTAGGGGAGTAAACCCTGGGAGAAAATCGTGGTCCTCCAAGTCTAAGGGTTTAAGGGTAGGTCAGCACTTTGGAATTTGTAAAAGAATTTTGAATTGTTTTTAAAACCGTAACTAAGTTTTAGAAAGGGTGAAAGAAACTAAAATGATTGTTAGACAGAAAAAAAACTACGACTTTTGGAACATGGAGTGTTTAGAGCATATTCAACACAATAACCAAAATAATCACCAAGAAGAAAGAAAGTAGTACAGAAGTCTTGGACAATTATATACAAATATGGCGCGGTGTTGAAAAAGCCAACAGAGCTACAGCAGGAGAGTCCATACTTATCGGAAAAAACTAAAAATCTACATTAAAGATTACACGTTTATCTCAAAATAAATAGTAAGAGTGACAATAAAAATTTTTGGGTGTAAAATAAAAATTGTGGGGGACCAACAGATGAGAGTAATTAGGATACTAAAGTTAAGTCTTGGGGAGATCTAGAGAATAC
Source organism: Sinelater perroti (assembly GCA_036346155.1). NCBI lineage: Eukaryota > Metazoa > Arthropoda > Insecta > Coleoptera > Elateridae > Sinelater > Sinelater perroti. Next base: position 20,128,283 of record JARFIY010000359.1, on the reverse strand, counting down.
GTTAGACAATACAAAGCGAAATTAAAAAACAGTGGTAACGGGAAATCTAAGAAGACAATTAATAATTCAGGCAAAAGGTTAGTAGAGCTGTGCCACCAACATGATTTAAAGATACTTAATACGTTTTCTGAACATAAACCAGTATATTATTACACGTGGAAGCTGTTGCCATTACAACAGAAGTCTGTAATAGACTATGCAATAATAAAACAAAATTGAAAATTAATACCGCAAGATAGTTGAATTAAAAGAGGGGCTAATTGCGGAACAGATCATTATCTATTGTCAACCAAACTATTATGTCCGTATAATATCTACAGCAAAAGAATGGATAACCTACAAAACACAAATCTATACTAAAAGATACAATCTACATTTATTAAACGAACCTTCTATAAAGCAACTATACCAAAACTGATTAAGACGAGAACTAAGGAATGCAGATCCAACAAAATATAAAAAAATATCTCAGGTAGCTATGGAACCACTGGGAGAAGCAACAAAGTACACTAAACCATTTTGGATTACAGAGGAGGCACAAAACTAATTAAAAAAAATAATGTCCTTCGCCACAAATGTCTAAACAACAGGACAAACAAACACCGAGAACAATATTTAAAAAATAAAATAGTAAGAAACAAAATAAAAGAAACAAAAAACTATTTTAAAAGCAAATGTATATACAATTAGATAGTTTAATTGGAGGTGCCCAATTTACGTGAGTGTGAAAAATAGTTAGACAAATGAAAACAAATACAAATAGCAAAATGCATCAGTTAATTGGCTTAAAGGACTAGAAGAACTGTCAGACTGACCTGCTAGTAGAAAAGACGGATAAAATACAACAAAAACCCTAACAAAATAATTGAAATAACAGAAAATGAAGTGAAGCAAGCCTTGTGACAGATGAAAAATAGCCGAACTCTGGTATTTAGAAAAATTCCAATAGAATTAATTAAAAATGGAAGTAATAGTCTAGTGGAAAGAATCTGTAAATTAATGAACAACTGCTGTAAAAGAAGTCAAATTCTCTAGGAATGAAAGATTTCCCACATAACACCTTAATTTAAAAAGAAAAATAGAAAAATCACACCAAAGTGGATTTATTTCCGGTCGCTCGTGTGTAGACAATATTTTCGTACTCAAATAACTATTAGAAAAAATGAGTGCCAAAGAACAAGAAATACATCTCGCCTTTATAGATTTGGAAAAAACATGTGACTCGGTCCTAACAAGATAATTTTGGAAAGCCTTAGAAGAGATAGGAGATAGCACAGAATTGGCCGTCCTAAAGAAACTTTATAAAGATAACGTTACTTACGTCAAATCAGGAGAAAAACTATTAAATCTCATTGAAACGACTAGAGGCCTCAGACAAAGGTGTAGTTTATCCCTCCTATTATTTAATATATGTATATTGAAATAGTCTGTGAAAATGGAAAAATAAAGTCGAAGTTATGGGGTTCCCGTTTATAACCAAAATCTATTTTCATTGCATTTTGCCGTCGACCAAGTCGTTGTAAAGTAAGATGTCTTCGACCTAAAATATATGATTAAAAAACTATATCAATATTATGAAGAATGTGGTTTAGGCGTAAGATTAAAGAAAACTGAATATTTGGTGGTTAACTCCGAAGCACCACACTAAGTCTTAATAAGTGATGATATAGCAGTAAGACAACTAGTAAAATTTAAATACCTTGATGCCATAATTAATCTAGAGGGTTTGGGAAAAGAAGAAATCAAAATCAGAATACTACAACGTAGAAAAATGATAGGATGCTTGAATTTTCTCTGATAGGACAATATCTCGAAGAAAAACAAACAAAAAATTGGTAAAGTAATGGTATAGTCAGTACTGTGTTATGCTACCAAAGTCTGAACTTTAACGGCTGAAATAAAACGACGATTAAACGCAGTTCAAATAGATTATCTTCGAAGGAGTGCCAGTGTATCGAGACGTGACAGGGTAACAAATTAAGAGATAAGACGAAAAATGCAGGCACCATAATCAGTTGTAGATAAGATCGAACGACGAGGATTAAAATGGTTCTGACACATAATGAGGATAGAAGAGAATAGATGGCTTGTGAAGGTCTTTAAATGACCACCACCAGGTAAGAAATATAGAGAAAGACCACGCTGATCATGGAACGGGGGCATTCGTAGGACCGTGGAAAAGTATGAACTAAGAAAAAAGTTAAGGTGTGGATAGAGAGGTTTGGAGACGGAAAACATGCAGACGGCATCTTGCTGTATTGTAATGCACTGATATTTATAACTGATATTGTAGATTATAAACCCGTAAATATATATATATAGACTCATAATAATGAACTTATGTTTCATCTGATGTGAATATTATGCTCAAAAATTTTTCGCCTTTATTGTTAACGTTAGCAAATTTGCGCTTATGCTTTGTAGTCAACTTCTTGGCACCCGTCTTGCTTAGACTTTATGGAAGCCGAACTTGCTGTAGATGATTTTATAGGCAGATTACCAATGTACCAAATTCTACGTGGTAGAGCACTGTCTCCGTATTGTGTTATAAGCTTTCGATGAATTTTAGCCTTTGGCACATCTTCTGATCAGAGAAATTGGATCGCTGCTCTTGTCCTTAGTGCATATTGCTAGCGGAGCGACTATTTTTACACTAAAACGGAAGCTAGAAAATGGCGCAATGCCAAACTTCTATAACGTAACCCTAGTAAGTAGCACCGAGTTTAAGCATGCATGTGCAGAAGACAGTGTGACAAACAATGGTATGTTGCAGCAAAAGTGCGAATTATTTTTTATTTTTCCACTTATAAATAAGAAAGTTTTAAATTAGTACGGAAACGCAAAAATAGTCTAATTATTTTTAATCCTATGTTTCGATAACTATAGGTGTATAAATAAGTTCTCAGCTTTTTTCTGCAAAATTAAAGTTTTATTTAAAAACAAACAAAAAGCTTAAGTATCAAAGTATTCTCCGTTGGCATCGATGACCTTTTGCCATCTTTCGGGTAGCTTGCGAATTCCCTGGTGATAGAAGCTCACCGGCTTCGAGACGATAAAATTATCGATGCATTTTCTGACTTCTTCTGTTTTGAAGTGCGTATCAGCCAAGTGATGCTGTAACGACGGGAGTAAATGATAATCGGAAGGGGCCATGTCTGGGCTATACGCCGCATGTGGGGGAAGTTCCCAGCCTAACGCGAAGATGTGTTCTTGCGTCGCCTTCGCAACATGTGGTCGGGCATTATCATGGAGGAGGATGGCTTTGCGACTTCCTTGTCCAGTAAATGGCCTCTTTTCTTCGATTGCGTCGCTTAAAATGATGAGTTGCTGTTGGTAGCGATCCGTCGTAACTGTTTCAACTGGTTTCAAGAGTTCATAGTACAGCACACCTTTTCAGTCCCACCAGATACAGAGCAAATTCTTTTTGGCGTGGATATTGGGCTTTGGAGTCGATGTCGAAGGTTTGACAGGATCTACCCATGATATTTTTTCGCTTGGGATTGTCGTACAAGATCCATTTTTCATCGCCCGTAATAATTTTATGCAGAAAATCCTTTTTTCGGATCCTTGAAGGCAAATGGAGTGCGGTGTCACGCTGTCGATTTTTGTTGTCTTTGGACAGTTTATGCGGAACCCATCTGCCTTCCTTTTGTATCTTACCCATTGCATGCAAACGTATGGAAATGGCTGCGTGAATGACGTCAAGCTGTTCTTTTTCAGTTTGCGGATTGTTTTGATCCAGCAATGTCTGCAGCTCATTCGTGTCAAATGTTTGAGGGCGTCCAGCGCGTGGTTGATCTTCAAGACTAAACTCTCCTTCGCGAAAATGTGAAATCTAAAGCTGAGAACTTATTTATACACCTAATACAATACGTAATAATACAGTGATCACTGTTATTAATTCAGTAGTAAATTTGTTAATTTTGTTGAATTAATGATTAATCTTAAATGTATTCCAACGAAAAATATATACAAACAGCAACTTAAAAAAACAAAAATGTATTTAACATATTTTCCCTATATCTATTTATACTCTGGCATTGTTATAATAAAGCTAATATTAATTTTGTGCATTTTAAAACACATAGTTCGTGAAAAATTATACAGTACGGTTGCTTGTAACCGTAATTAGGTTGTTTTAATCACCTAAAATTAAATATAAATATTATAAAATCAGTTTTGCAGCTCGTATGCAGTCTAATTTCACTTATTAATTAGTGCTAGAAATAATGTCGATTTCATAAACAACCTAGCCGTCTATCTGGACTGATTACATTTAACTTTCCATAGTTTTCTCTTAGACTATGTCATTTATATTTACGTATTTTACTTTAATTTGTTAAACCGTTTAATAAATATTTTCAAACTTTTGAAGTTTTATCCAAACCTCACAATTTAAAATGTAGTGTGGATGTGAAAGTAAACACACGTGTGCATAAAGTTGAGGTGATACAATTTTATAATAAAGTAAGTAAAAACATATAAAATTAAAAAGTAAGAATCAATGTAAAATTTCAGCAATTATTTTAAATTGATGAATGGATAATTTAATTTTAATTATGCGATAGGTAGTATAAAAGGTATAGTGCTTTAACTAACAAAAATAAAACAATACAAATAACTAAATGGTGACATTTGTATTGGAGTGTAAATAAAGTACTTTAAAGGAAGCCAAAATATTAGGAACAAAAAAACATAAAAAACATTTATTATCAAAGGCATATATCCTGTAAAAGTTAAAAATGCATGAACTAAAACTTACTTATTTATTCCTTAGCACCATTTAAAACCATACCTTCTTTTGAAATTTTTTTGACATTTGTAAAAGTTAGCGGTACAGGTTAGTCGCTACTGCACCTAATGTAGGATTTATGTTAACCGTACACTGACCTCCCTCTATTATTTTTATATCCATTGCCACTTTTTTCCAGTCCATCACTCCCGTCTTCTTTTATTTATTTTTTCTTCAAAAGTTTTTCTTTATTTTCCAGTTTTTTACTAGTTGCACTTGTACTTTCTTAAGTGCGTGTATTTGTTTCTCCATTCCTCTTATTAATTCATTGATTCAAAAATACTTCTCTGTAATTTTCTGTTCTAAATATTTAACTTTTATTTTTTTGGTTCATACGTTACTACAGGTGTCACCATAGATTTATAAATATTTTATTTGGGGTTTAACAAAATATTTTTTAATTTGATCACCTCCTGCAGTGCTAAGTTTTCAGCTGTAATTGAATATTGTAGCGTATCCAGCTAACATTAGTTTGGCGGATATCTGTCGAACCCAAGGTCTTAAATGCTTCCACGTTTTCAAACATTTTTGCTCACTCTATACCCATGTCCTGTTCCCTCTTTTAATTATAATATTTAATAGTTCTTGTTGTTATGGAGTGCCCCGTCTTTTCTCGCTATAGTTGTCATTTGCAAACTCTAAAATGTGTATTGCTCTGTATAAAGTAACCCCAAATATATGTATCAATTTTCTTTGTATTACGTATTTCAGCACCATCTTAAAGAAAACTGCTGAGAGTGAGTCCCTTTATTGCACCTATTGCTGTCACAAAATTCTTCTAACATTTCAACTGTGTTATAAGAATGATTGAAGTCTATAAATAGAAGGTACAGATGAATATTAGACTTGGAATAACTAGTTTCTATTACAGTAACTGTAAGATTTTGCAAAATTTTGGCAGTTCGACCTTATGTCAGAGTACTTTTTCTAAATAAATTGATGTGGTAGTGTCAATTTTTTTCTTAGGGCGGGTTCTTAAGATCAAAATAAATAAAAATAAACAAACTTCTCAAAATATCCTCCACAAATTGCAGCAATTTAAAAAAGAATGTACTATGGAGTTATCAATAATTTTAGAGATCGTTTCGATGAATGCTGGAAACACTTAGATGACATTATTTTAAGACATAATTTTTTGAGAACTGCTGCTGAATTTAGAATAAATATTTATCTTATACAATAAGGAGAGATTTAACTATTTAAATTTTAAAATATAATTTATTTATGAAATAACTTCTAGAAGACCACATACATTAAGGTATATTAAACTAAAAAACTAATAGATCGTGTTTGCATAAGAATCTAAAAAAATAACAGATAATTTTAATACCCATAGCAGGCTTGGAGTTTAGAAAATCATTATATGGTACATAATAAACAGACTTCAACAAAAAAATAACGAGTCAATGAACAACAAACAGAAATATCTAAAATATTAGTATACTATAAGTTTTTGGTATTTAAGAGAAGAAATTTAAAGATAAAATATGCATCTCACTATCAGACTAGTCTGACAGTAAAAACTAGCCGGTAGAAATATTATAAGTATTAGAAACAATTTTTCATTTATATTCAAGAAACTCGGGTAGCGGGCAGGTGGAGGCTAGATCTGCTTCAAGGAAGCGACCCTGTCTACGCGAAACCTGGCTCTCCCTCATTCTCCAAGGGAAACCAAGCCCTAACCCAAATCCCACCCTTATTTTTTCCATATCCCAAATCTAACTCGCCAACCCGCAGTAGGCAAGCGTGGCTTTTTAATGCTAACATACCCCCTAATCAATGCTACATGATAAAAAAAGCAAATTTTACAACTCAACTACCCCTGGTGGGTAGGGACTGAATCCCTCAATTCCACACCGACGATTTGGTTTGCCTCATGGATTTTGGGGGAAGGGAGCAATAAAAAAAGTCAGAAGAACTAACATAATTAACATAAACATTTGTATATCAAATGTAAAGACTGTTGTCCGAAGACATACTACACACTTGGAACACCAAGTAAGAACTGTTAAATGTAATGTTTTAGACATGAGTGAGGTAAGGAGAAGTAGAGAAGAGGTCTGTTCAAGTTATAATACCTCCGAATTTTGTTTGCGGTTTGTTTCAAAATACCCACGTACTCTTTGTGAGTGCGTGAAATAGATGGAAGTACTGTGCGCTACACAGGACTCTAGCGACAGCGGAGTAAAGACTGTTTTTGATACTTAAAATGGCGACGTTTTCATTACAAGAACAGCGGGTAATTATTCGTTTTCTCCATTTGTATGGTGACACCGATGGAAATTTATTGCCAGTTGAGCGAGACATGCGGTGATTGTTCTATGGATGTGTCTAATGTGCGTTTGTGAGTGCGACAGTTCAAATAAGGCAGAAAGTTGTGTGACAACAAACCAAAACCTTCTCGACTTTGCACCAGCCAGCCTTACGACATGATCAAGTGAGTAGAAAAACTTTGTTTCACCGAATGAGTGTGCAACACATCGCCTTCGAAGTTGGCATTTATGTGGGATCTGTGCACACAATCCTGCATGAAGACCTGAAAATCCTGCAGCTGGATGCCACGAATGCTGACAACTTTGAAGCAATTTCTAATGCTCCCTACTCACATGACCTGGCTCCTAACGACTTTTGACTGTTTCCACCGATAAAAGACACTGTCCGTGGTTGCAAATGCACCAGTCGTGCCGCTATTGCATCAGCGATTTTCTAGTGGTCAAAGAAGACTCATAAAGAAGCGTTTGAAACGGCCATACAATCATGACGTTAACGTTGTGAAAAATATGTACGGCTCCAGGAAGGTTACGCCAAGTGACACAAATTTTACAGTTTTGTGTTAATTTGTGAGAAAAAATTGGAGGTGTTACAACTTGAATACACCTAGTATAAAGGTGACGAATGCTGATAAACAAACGCTGGATTAAATATGTATTCGCCAAGGGAAGAATCTCATCACGGGTGATGTAAATAACCATTAAACTAACAAAACAATATTTCTTAAAACAAGAACAAAACACATTACACCATTCTGATGGAAAACTTCAATGCTAAGCTTGGCAAAAAAGACTGCCGAAACGTGTGTAGCACAGCAAGGAATAAAAACCAGAAACCAGAGGACAGACACTAGTTAACTTTATAAACAACATCAACTAAAGGCAATGAATACGTTATTCAACAAGAAGCAGCACCGTAAGTGGGCATGGGCGAATCCCGATGGCAAGACTAGAAATGAGATTGATTTCATCATCACAAACCGACGTGCAATTAAAACAGATGTCACCGCCCTAAACGAAATCCATGTTAGCGACCACAGGGTGGTCAAAGCACGGGTGAGAATAAGTACGAAATTAAAAAATAAAACTTAATCAATCCACACTAAAAACAAGAAAGTTGACTATACACAAATACTAAGCCATGAAGAAACACAGACAACATCTAAAACAGGGGTTAGAAGATAATCCAATCGGAATCAAGTGAGTGTGGAGGAACTCAACAATTATATCGTCTATAACATGATGCAAGCGGCAGTTAAAACGTTCATAAACAAAATTATAACAAAGGATATTAGTCAGATATCAGCAGAAACAAAAGAACTAATAAAGAAAATGGGCAAAAATAAACCAAGAATGACACCAAGCATGTTACAGCAAACAAACAAAGAGATTAGAAAGAACGTACGAAAAGATACAGCAGGGTTTAACAAAAATTAATAACGGAAACCATAGAGGAAGACAAAGGTCCAAAGGTGTTTAGAATAAAACTTAAAATAGGCAATTTTGAAATAATATATTTACAGAGTGATACAGGAAAATTAATCAGAAATCGAAAAAAGGCATTGAAGCACATACAATTATTCTAAAGACCTTAAAAGTCCAATAATCGGCTATCAACTCCCGAGACAGAAAATCAACTCTTACCAAACACTACACAGAAGACATTCTACTCATATGTAAATTTGAAATAAAAGCGGCACTGAAGCAAACGAAACACAATAAAACAGCAAGCCCAAATAAAATAATAAACGAACTTATCACGGTTAGTGGGGGCATAATCTAGAAAAGCTATTGCCTACATGTTGGAAAATTATCTTATAACTGGAGAAAGCAAATATTCAAAAAAGAAAACAAGCGAGATATAAAAAAGTATCGCTCTATTTTACTACTGTCCCATTTATACAAATTATTTTCAAAAATATTAAACAAAGCGACGAACAAACTGGACGTCTTTTAATCAACAGAGCAAGAGGGGTTTAGGCAAGGGTATAGTACCACGGATCACATCTATACGGTGCAACAAATTATAAAGAAATCTCACAAATACAATTTACCATTATATGTGGCCTGTACTGAAATTGAAAAGGCCTTCGAAAAATCCAAAACCTGGAATGTATGAAATGTATGAAATGTATACGATAACACAACCATGACGATTCAAATCTTTGAAGATACTAATCCCATTTCCGTAGAATGAGGTATCAGACCAAGAGATACCACATTGGAAGACGTTTTTAAGTCACTAAATTGGGAAACTCAAGGCTAAACATAAACGGAGTACGGCTATCAAATTTAAGGTTTGCGGATGATGTAACACTGTTAGCAAATAACATGCAAAAATTAGAAAATCTGATTATGAAATTGTACGAGCTATAGAAAAAATTGAATTGAGGATGAATACAAGACGAAAATTATGACAAATCGTAATGACGCAACATCAATCTAAATGAATAACAATACTATAGAAGTATTAGGTGAATACATACATCTTGGGCAAAACCTAACTATAATCGAAAATCCTCAAAAAGAAGACATAGACAGGAGAATAAGATTGTCGTGGGCCTCATCCAAAAAACTAATAAACGTATTCAAGTCAAAACTCGCGCAAAAGTTGAAAACAAGAGTGTACAATAAGTGCATCCTTCTCATGCTCTATGCATGGTCATTCACAGCAACAAATCTAGAAAAGCTGAAGGTGACACAGCGACGTTTGGGAAGGTCTATGCTTGGAATAAAATTAGAAGATGGGATAACTAATGTATGGATAAGAAAAAAATTAAAGATGGGGCATCCCGTATCGCCAAACTGAAGTGAATGTAGGCTGGACATCTAATGAGGAGACAGGACAACAGATGGAGCAGAAAGGAGACAGAGTGTAGGCCGCGAACAGGAAAAATATTACGGGAAAGGCTCCATACATGCTGGAGAGACTAATAGCCGGAATGCAATGAATGGGAGATACAGTGGATCGTGAAAAATAAAAACATTTAGGAAAGACGTTTGTCCAACGATGGAAGCATAGACAATGATTTAAAAATCAAATTGTGTATTATTGGAAACCTAAACTAAAACTAATAAAAACCCAACAAAATCATTATTTTTATTTGCATTTTATTATTTCCAACGAAATTCTATAATTAGAAAGATACGAGATCGACTTTAATTTTGAGGTTTCTTTGAAATATTGGTTCGAGTTCAAGAAAACTCATAAAATTAAAAAGCGTAAGGCGGGTAAAGTTGTACTAATGCTTCAGCAGTTTGACTATCAGAAGGTTATGGGTTCCGTAGTATCTTTTTTGTGGCAAATGCTTGCGTAGTATGATGATGATTATATGATTGTCTGCCATGTAGCCAGTTTATTTATTTTATTTTTAGGTTCTTTTTCTGGGTCAGATGCAGTTCGAGATACTTGCTTTCGGCCTTCTGGGGTATTAAAGCATCGTTAACACTGACTTGTAGGCGAACAGTACGCCTGTTGGTGGACGTAACATGAGCAGATTGGTCACTATTTACTGTTACTTACTATTTGTGAAATCAATCTTGCGGAGTATCTAGGTGAGTTTGTAAGTGAGTTGTCTCTGTTTCTGGTTTTTCGTTAGCATAGCCGTGCCATCAGCAAACATGGCTATTGAGGTATTAATTGTAGTTGATGTGTCAGATGTGTAGAGTAAATAGAGTAACGGACCAAGTACACTTCTCTGGGGTACTTATGATATTCTGACACTGTATTATTGATTTTGACTTTCGGTCAGTTATAATTTTAGGACTAAGTACAACTATCTTGAAAAGTGTATTTTAATTTAATTTAATTTATTGCTTTTGAGAAGCAGCTTTTTGAAAATCTTGGACAGTAAGAGCAGGAATAAGGGGAACATTGCTTTAAAATCCATGAGGAATTTAGAAAGGATTTGGTTGATATTTGTCTGTTGTTTAGTTTTTAGGTGGATACTAGGTCTTCCTTCAGTCGGTGAGAAATCTCTTACATTTAAAAGAGCTTGTTGTGGAGGCGTTTTTTTGTAAATTTCCTAAATGATATGTATGTAAATACACAATAGTTCTCGGGGACTTCAATGCAAAAGTAGGAACAAAAAAGGACTCAGCAGAAAAACTTGTAGGCAAATATGGAGTGGGAATACGTAATGAAAGGGGAAACATGCTAATAAACTTTATGGAACAACACCAACTTTACTGTATGAATACCTTTTATAAAAAAGGACCCAATAGGAAATGGACATGGGCCAGTCCAAATGGACAAACACATAATGAAATAGACTACGTTCTGACAGATCATAAAAATATCATTCAAGACGTAAACGTATTAAATAACTTCAACGCGAGAAGTGACCACCGTCTAGTACGAACGAAAGTACATATAAATCAAACAATGGAGAGAAAACAATGGATAATAAAAAAACAACAAAAACTAGATATGACAAAATTGAAGGAAAACGCCGAGAAATATCAGGAAGATTTAAAAACAGAATTCAACAAAAACAAAAATAAAAGAGAACAACAAGAAGAGATAAATGAAATAAACAAGGAAGTAGTTAAGATAATAGTAGAAATAGCAAAAAGTATGCAAAAACCACACAAGGAAAGAAAGATAAATTCAGTGATAAAACAAAACAATTGCTACAACAGAGGAGAACATTGATAAAAGAAAATAAAAGACATACAATTGAATATGCAGAACTTAACACACTAGTTCGAAAAATGACTACAGATGATATTAGAAAATACAAAGAAAAAGAAGTAACGGAACAAAACAAAGGCATAAGAGTATTTAGAAGAAATAATGCAAACAAAAAGGGAATTACAAAAATAAAAAACAAAAGTAATAACAATAAACGAAAGACATGAAATCCTGGAAACAACACAAGAATTTTACCAAGAACTCTACAAGTCCTGTAAACAAGATAGAAGACCAAAAGAATATTTAAAAACAAAAGTACTAAACGTGGGCTCGGAAGACATACCACCAATTATTGAGGAAGAAATAAAATATGCATTACAAAAAACAAAAAATGGCAAAGCCCCAGGAGAAGATCAAATAATGACTGAAATGCTAAAAGAAGGAGGAACAAACTTATGGAAAGGATTAGCAAGACTATTCAACATATGTCTGGAAAAAGGAGAAATACCAAAGGAATGTGAGAACGCGATAGTGATAATACTGTTTAAAAAAGGGAACACTGAAAACCTACATAACTACCGACCTATAAGTTTGCTATCGCAGATATATAAACTATTTACGAGAATATTACTAAACCGATTAGACAACAAATTCGAACTATACTTAAGCAAAGAACAAGCAGGCTTTAGAAAAAATTTTAGTACTTTAGACCATCTACTAACAATAAAAATCTTAATAGAACGAACTAGAGAGTACAATATACCGTTATGGCTAGGGTTCGTACATTTCAAAAAGGCCTTTGATAACATAGAAATGTGGGCAGTAATGGAAACACTAGACAAGGCAAGAATTGACCATAGATACAGTAGACTAATAATATATATATATATATATTATTAGTCGCAACTATGCAAATAAGGCTGCACAAGGACACAGACAAAGTCAAAATACAAAGATGGGTAAGACAGGAGGATGTAATATCTCCAAAATTATTGTTAATAACTCTCGAACAATATTCAAAAGCCTAGAATGGGAAAACAAAGGAATCCTAACACAAGGAGAAAGGTTTAGTCACCTATGCTTTGCTGATGATGTGGTAGTAATAGCTGAGAATAAAGAAGAATTACAAGCAATGCTAAGCGAATTACAGAAAGAAGCCGGAAAAAAGGTCTACAAATAAATTTGGAAAAAACAAAAATATGCACAAACGATAAAGCTAATGAAGAGGATGTAATAATAGAAGGTAAAGTTATAGAAAAAGTGGAAAAATATACATATCTGTTTCATTATCTTGGGCAGCCTACGGAAAATTGAAAGACGTTTTATTATCAAATATTCCACTATACTTAAAATCAAAAATATATAATGAATGTATCCTGCCAGTAACCACATATGCAAGTGAAACGTGGATATTTACAAAAAAAACCATAGACGAACTACGAGTACACCAACATGCAATAGAACGCAGAATTTTGAACATATCCTTGAAAGACCACAAAACCAACAGATGGATTAGACAAAAAACAAAGGTTGGGGACATTATAGAAAGAATAACAAGACTTAAGTGGCAATGGGCAGGACATATCATAAGAAAACAAAAGGGATGGTGCAAGAAAATAATGCAATGGAGACCATGGGGAGAACATAGAAACAGAGGAAGACCCTTCAAGAGGTGGGCGGATGACATAAAAATGCAAGCGGGACTAACATGGAACAGATTAGCACAGGACCGCACTAAATGGAGAAATATGGGAGAGGCTTATATCCGTAAATGGGTAGAAGAAAGCTAATGATGATGATGATGATGATATGTATCTCGCTCTTTGTATGTTTTGGTATATCGAGCACCCTTTATAGTTACCCAGGTGACTTCCACTACATAAAGCGCATTTGGCTGGGGTCTTCAAGGATTTCTTGCATGTAGAAGTTGCACGTCTTCTACCACAGGCAAAGGATTTGTTATATTAGGTTTTTGTGTGGCCATAGTCTTGGTACCAAATGCACTGTGGTATAGTGTTTGTTTTATTAGGTGGTTCCATCGAAACAATTAAGTTACTTTTAAGTTTTATATCAAATATCGTTTCATTATTTTTCTTACGTTCTAAATCAACCATAAACAGCGGTAGTGGTTTCTTAGTTACACGGTGACAAATATTAATAATGTTACGTTGTGTGACCTAGCTCGCCTAATTCTTTCTTCGGTTGGTATAGTGTGATGGAGATTTCTGATAGCCACCCTGTATGCTCTCTCTCTTGCTTTAGCTGGTAAGTATGATATATTATGTTTTCATCTTTAAAATGTTTAAGTAAGATGTTTAATAAGTTTCCTGTACGAATCTATCGTGATCGTATTGATTATAACGGTATTATGTGCTAATGTTGCCATATAATATTGTTCTTTTTTTTAGTATATTGTTTATGCTGCTAATCATCTCGTTGTAATTATTTACTCTATAAATATAGATTGGCGGAGGTTTCGCAATTTTTGGTAAATGATTATTAGATGTTTGTTCAGTGTTAGTGTTGTTACTTTGTGCTAAGGCCTCGTATCTATTAGATACGCTTGTTTGGGAAAGTTGTTGTTAAGTCGGATGCAGTTGAGAGCGATTCCTTTTTCTTTTTTTTTTGACTATTTGCCATTTATGTCTTGGTTTTGATGATTTGCCTTGGGTGATTTTGTTCTCTAAATTGAGAAAATTTATTTCACATTCTTCGCTTCATTCTCGTTTGTATTCATATAAATCGTGTTGATGACAGCTTGTGGAATTCATTACGTGTTGAGTTGTGCTGTTTTGCATAGCCTGAAAGAATGGGGTTGTATGAGGATTTATTACACAGGAAGGTGGTGTTAATGTTTGATTTTGTGTTACATTTGGAAGTTGTGAATTGGGTTAGATACTGCACTGGCTTTGTTGTAATGGATATTGATATCATTGAGTAATAGACAAGTTAAAAGTAAACTCGTAGTTTTCTGGGAGAGTTTAGCCTGATACCCCCGGCAGACCCGTTTCCCGCTGGAAACATGGCTAAGCAATTGACTTTCTTATGTTCAGTATTACTAATATTGTTAATAAGTAGTTAAAACTAAATGTTTACTGATACCCTGCAGAACTACGTGTTTTGTAGCTGAGACTGCTTATCGAATTGATCTTTCTACTGTTCAGATAACAAAGTGTTAGATGTACTTAAAGAATAACCACTCTGGTGCAAAATTAAATTACGAATTGTATCTGCTCTGTTTAATAAAGTGGTAAATAGATTTAATGTCCTAAAATTCACTACTAAAGCAGTTTTTAAAGAAACCTAAATAATATTGAATTATCCATAAATACTAAAAGAATTTTAAAAAAGCATATTCCACAAAATATGCAAAGGGTCATAAAAATTCTTTACCTCTTCAAGTATGTTTTAAAGAAAGACTGCACATAGAGCTGCCTCGGTTTTACGCTAGGAAACAGTAGCAGCAAATATGATATTTAGCAAAAGTAAGCAGTCGTTTTGTATTTTGAAGTACACAAAAACCTTATCATTGTGACTAGGCAACGACGATTTTAAGAAAAGTTCCAGAGGACAACACCTGTTTTTAACAATATCAAAAGGCAATGTATAAAATTGTGAGATAAATGTGTGTATAGATTTTTGGGCCGAACGTCCAAAACCGATCAAATAAACTGAATAGTTTTAGAGTAACTTATCAACGCACCTCCAGTGAGTCCATTACACGTGCAAGTTTAGAGGTCGGCATTTTAAGAAACTAAAGTGCAAACTTTAACTGCGTTATTGTCTCTTTAGCAACGCGTTTGAATATTTAAATTGAAATACAAAATAGTTTTAAAATTAGCGGTTTTGCAATCGTTTATCTTTAGCGACGAAGCAAATTTCCATCTGCTTAAAACAGTAAATCGGCACAATGTGAGCATTTTAGGGGAGATAAGATTCCCATGACACACCTGAGGTGCTAACCTACAAAAGAAAGTATATAACAATTTTACCTTCAGAGAAAATTGGTCAATGTCACACTTAAATGAAGACGTTAACAAGGCTGTTCAGTTTCCTACCTATATTACTATAAAAAGACAAGAAAACGAAGCGGCTACCCCAGCCTCCTGAAACCTTTTGTGAGAGTTTGTAAAGAATAATGTAACAAATTTCTGAACACTCCTCGTAATATATTGCTTTCTTCGGCCGACATAATGCCTTTTAGAAATCCAACTGCCATTGAAACACACGTACGGATTTATAGAAGGCAAATGTTCTAGGCGTTTTGCGGTCGTTCTAGTAGATCCGAAATAGGCATAAATATCGCGCTGCAGGTGACAGCAAAGTGAACTGAATGCAAGTGTGGAAGCTATAAGTAGATTGAACTAGACTAAATATTGTTTATAATTGCTTTCGCTTTTGTACTAGTCTGGATACATTTATTTTTTATTACAACTTGGAAAAGTTTTATCATGTTATTGCTTAACAATTTTGTTTGGTTTAATGTTGGCTATGATATTAATTAATACTTAAGGCGTAGAAAACATTTCATTTACTTTAATTTGTAAAATTAGTTTCCGATAAAAAAATTAATGTTAAAAATTAACTGAAATTTTAAAATACATTTTGCGACACCCTGTAATATAATTACTTATTTTTGAGTATATTTGTTTTATTATAGTTAAATATTGTTACCTTTTCTAGAAATAATGTTAATCTCCTTAGAAATTTTTTTATGACGTTCGTTTTATATATTCCGCGTTGTTAAAGATTGTATAATTATTAAAATATTAACAAAAATTTACTTTTATGTTGCATTCAACGTAATTTTTTTTTTACTTAATCGATTTGAATAGTGTCGATTGTTTCTATAGTATGTTATAAATAGTAAACGACCTCCTCAAATATCTAATCTGATAAGAAATTAACATTTTATAAAGGGGAGGTGTCACGACCGGCTTAATATGTTCTAGTTGAACGTTCCGCATTTTTTATATCCAACCACATTGCTTGGATAACAACACCTAAATGTTTTCTCCTAATTTTTATTCAAATATCACTTTTTTACCTATATGGCAGTGGTTACATTGATATATTTTGGTGCATAACTTTCTTTAATGTCGTGAAGCCGTTGGTCCCGGCCACTAAATTCGCCTCTATGACAACAATAATTAAATGAACAAACCCAAGCAACTTCGACTTACCAGACGCGGCGTTCCACATTCTGTAAGTGAGCCATAACGTTGGCCTGCCTCTGCGATCTCTCTTGGTATAAAGGCGTTCTGGCAGCCTGCGGCCTTCAGATATCTTTTGAAGTTCAAGGCGATAGCGTCCTCGAAACCTGCAGGCCGAGAGATCGGTTGCGTGTGATGGATAAATCTGAACTTGCGCCATTCATCTGAATTTTTCGGCAGTCGCGACCAAAAATTTGCAAAATGTTGGCACAAGCGGTAATTTCGTTCATTCTGTTGTCGTCGGGCTTGCTAGGGGCGTACTCTCAAGACCGCCCAGTGTTCGGTGCGACTACCCCGCAGGCAACGCTCGCGAACACCAGGAGGGCTCTGCGCACGGCCGAAGAGATTGTGGCGGCCCTGCACAAGGGCACCAGTGCTTCCGGAAAAAGTGGTGCTTATCGTTATGGTGGTCCCAATTCTGCGAGATCCGTAAAGCGCAGGTGCTGACGTCGATTAACAAACTTTTCACTTGCGCTATTGCCTTGGACGGTGCCTGCTTCCTAGACCGCGCTGAAGACATTGTGGATAATTCTAACGCTAACCTTTTGCGTAAGTAGAACTGTAAAGTAGGAAAAACAGCTTGCAGAGGCACGCGGATCTTCACTTCTAATGATATAATGGGTTCGGGTAATTATGTGGAATAATAACGCCGGAGATAATAACGCGTGGAGACTTCAACGCCAGTTCGCACACGAAACCGCCTCTACTTAGCTGCCTAGTCTCTGATTTTAATTGGAAATGCTTAGAAAATTAATTAATTTCGACAATTTTGCAACACTTGCAGTGTTGCAGAATATTTAGTGACAACCAAAAATAAGTTTATGTCAGTGTGTCATGCAGTTGTGCGTGGGGATTAAAAATAAAAATTCTAATTTATTACCGTTAATTATATTAGTTATACATAAAGAAACAATCTCTCAGTACAATTAGTATATCTGTTTTTATAACTTTTTAAAAATTATTATTAACCTAATTATGGCAATCTAAGCAATTTACTTCTTAATTTAAAATCTTTGCAGTCTTACTGAAGAAAAAACTTGAAAACAGTTATTCGTGTAACATTTAAAATTACAATTGAAAATTTAAGTTGTAAAAATGTTTGTTAAATGAAAACCCGAAAACAATAAAACGTAAGTAACAAGTAGCTTACTCGAGAACTCAATTTTGTAGCTGTAAAAAATATCGCATTTACTTAACTGCTATTTTTTGTTAGATGTGTTAAAATAATTAATTTTAATTGGCACTTAAAGCACAATTCTACTAATTGGGATTTAAAGCCTTTACAAAAAAATGTTTTTTTTATAAAATATTTAGCTGTGAACCTGCTAGTCTGTAAGACAATTTTAATTGGAAATTTGAAAGATGCATAATGCTCAAAATAATGCAATAATTTGTACGTTTCCTAATTGTTTAACAAAACGACCAAATATAATTAATATATACTTTAGCTAAAAAAGAATCACACATAAATAGTAAATTAATAAAAATTAATTGGCGTATATATTTTTCAAAACCAGAAACAAGGTCAGATACTAATAGATAGGTAATCGGCTATAAGACACAACATTAAAAAACCATTTTGAAATTATAACCAACTAAATATCCAACCCTCGTGTTAGTTAAATAAAAAGTAATGCAAAAGTAGGTTAATTGAATATATGTAAGCAATAAGTAAATAACAAAATCACATTAAACACACAGACAATACACGTGCTTGAAGCAAATTTTGTTAAAATGCAAGATTATATAAAAGTAATAGTTCAGTAGTATTTTATTAAAGAAAAATCGGCACCATCCGTTGTTAATTACTGACAGTCGTTAATAAAATGCAAAATCCTGAACATAGATGCTTTTACGGTAGTAAAATGTAGATTATGAGTGTAGGAATTCTTTGGTATTCGAGACTTCCTTTTGGAACTTGGACTATAAACAGCGCTTCCAAAGTCCATGGCTCATGAGCCACCTGGCGTTCGGCCCGGTAACGGGACCGAAAATCCGGGACCCGAAATCAAACGTAAGGAAAAGGGGAAAATGTGCCACAAAATTGGTATTCCCCTCGCGCCCGCCGGTGCAAGCGCGGGTTCGGCGGCGCATTTGTTCACATGGCAAGCAAAAAGTAGAACGCGCCTTCGCGGTAACTGTTAAGCGGTTGTGAAACAAAATGCTCTCGGCGGAAACGCTTCTTAAGTGAATGCATTTAGAAATATGTGTGTTGCACTTCTGTAAGAAAGTTTTGGGGTAAAAGTTACTAGAGAGGGTGAAAACGACGCAACTTTTACCTTACAAACGTTGTTTACTTTGGTATAGTAATTGCAAATCAAATATTAAGAAGACTATCAAATAAATCGATCTAAGTTTGAACTAATATCAAAAATGCCATAACAGACGTTTATATAATAATAGTGATGGCACAAAAGAATTTTCAGGTGAAACTTTAAAAGTATGTATTGGTGATGACCTCTTTAAATGATTGGCTACAAGTATTTTTTTATGTCACATACCAGTCCAACAGGACCGTTATCTTTAATCTTCCATTCTACCATCTGAATGATTTTTGAAACAAATCCCTACTATTGATTTTGAGTTTTAACTGCTTCATATACATTGTGTATTGTAGTATTTATGTAACCATCGATAGTAATACCTTTCTATCAAATTTTTTGTTAAAATCCATTTTGCTTCGAAAGATATTTACTTTCCTAAGTTATTCTTCATTATTATTATCATTTTACAACTTTAATACTTAGAAGGTATATTCTTCATAAGTAAATTATAATTTTTTGTTCAGTATCAAATATCGTTTGGGGTGATACTTTTCTGATAACAGTGATAATTTGCCTAGTTTTAGTTTTTTTCTTAAAATCAGCTGCTAACGCTAAAATAGTAAAAGTTAAATTGTTAATTTTAAAATGCAGAACTACCGCTTTTTAATTTTGTTATTTATTAAATAATAAATAGATCTTTGCTTATCTGTTTTTCTATATCAACAAAAATGTAAGATGGGTGATTTTAACTAACATTAGCGGTATGCCATAAGTTAATAATGACCGTAATCATCAGGTAACTTGATATTTTAATATATTCAATAACTTGCAGCTATTTATCACTATTTTTAACCTTCTTACGTTTCCTTAAAAGTTTTTATCGTTTAGTATTGTTCTTTATAAAAGCACATTTAGCAGGCTGCTTCGAAGGAAAATTTAGACTATATCTAAATTTTCTCGATTAATAAGGAAGAGTAATTAAATTTTTTGATCAAATTAGAAACGAAGAAGTTTGTATTTATGTTCAATAATAACTTCATATTGTCTATTAGCTTTGAATAAGCAAAGTAATTACATTTGCGATCTAATCTCTTGGTTATATTTAAAGCTCCCTTACCTACTTACTTACTTATCCGCTCCCCCATTAACCGCTAGGTGTCGGGGTTTGTTTTGCTACCGCAAAACGTTTTTCACTCTTTCCTTCCTATTGCCCGCCTTTTAGCTTTGTGCCATGTACTGTCTATTGCCCTTAATATATCACCTATTTCTTGGTTCCAGGTTCTCTTGGGTTGTCGTCTCCTGATCTGTTTATCCCTTACTTCCCATATTTCCTTTACTAAGCTGTCATTTTCCATTCTAACTAAGTGCCCAAACCATCCTAGTTGCCTTTCAACGATCTTATCAGCGACAGGTTTCACTTCTAGTCTATTTCTTATGACTCTATTTTTCAGTTGACAACCTTGTGATCCCTTCAATTTTTCTTAGCATCTTCATCTTCCGCGGACGTTATTTTTCCGTTTAATTTTTTATTTAGCACCCACGACTCACTACCTTATATTAACATGGGCACTAAAACCGTATTGTAGATTTTCACTTTCGTTTTTTACTAACTTCTTTTTTGTTTGTGAAGACTGATTTTAGAGCGTTGTATAAACGTGTTATGTTTTTTATTCGCTTATTAATGTCTGTTTCTATGTTTCCACTAGATTCTATAATTGACCCAAGGTATTTCATATTGTTTACTGGGTTGAACTCATGTCCCTCCAAGTTAATATTAATATTAAGTTTTTGCCTCATCTTGCTATTACCATAAATTCGGTTTTCTGCACATTGGTTCTCATGTATTATTCGTCGAATAAAAATTTCCACCTATTAATTGCTTCTTATAGCTCATTTTGACTGTTTGCTACTAACATCAGGTCGTCCGCATATAGAAAAACTCTCTCACTATTACTATTTTCAGATGTCTGATTCCCACTCTAAATCCTTTAACAGTATTTTTGGGTTTCCGGGCGATTTCATCCATCACTGCTACAAACAGAAGTGGGTTTGGTATTCCCTCTTGTCTCACTCCTTTAAAAGTGATAAATTCTATGGTATTTCCATTTACGGTCCTTACATAATTTTTGGTATTGTTATATAGGCTTCTGATGGCTTTCACTAGTTCTTTGGGGGCCCAGATTTATTTTCTTAATACCGTGTCAAATGCCTTTTTTAAGCCAATTGCACATATGTACACTTCTCGATATCCCCTAAGTACTCTTTCAGTAATCTGCATTATACTAAATATTCAGTCTTGCGTACTTCTTCCAGCTCGAAAACCAGCTTAATTTTCCTGTAGTGTTGGTTCTAATACTGTTCTAAGCCGATATTTTAATATTCGTTCATATAATTTATCTACTAGTGGCAGAAGGGAAATCCCCCTATAATTACTACAAATTGAAGGCGTATCATTTTTTAAGTAGTAATACAATTATTGCCAATTTCCGTTCTTCTGAAGTTCGTTTATTTTCCATGCTTTCCTTATTATTGAGTGTAGTGTATTAATTCCCGAAATCTCCCATATATTTTATCATTTCTGGTTTAATACCGGTTTCTCCGGGTGCCTTCCCATCCTTGAGTTTTGAAGTGAGTAGAGAACGTCTTCGAGCTGTATATTTGTTTCTACTGAAATTGTTTCACTTACATTTTTCTCAGATTCTGTAGTTTGCACTGTTTGGTTATCACACTCGAACAATTCTCTGAAATACTGGTACCATCTATCCCTTTTCTGCTCATTTGACGTTAACAGTTTTCCTTCCTTGCTCTTAATGTAGTGCTGTTTTATATTATTTATTTTCTTTAGTGTTTTTTCGTTCTGTGTAACAGTTTAGAATTTTCCTAACCCTGTGCTTCCATTCTCGGTCCAAAGTTTTTTTAAGATTTTTGTTTTGCATCCTTAACTAATTTTTTGATTTGTGTTCTTCGTTCTTTATACACCGTGTAGTTGTAGTAGTTTCTTGTCTGAAAATACTTTTTCCATAATTTCTTCTTTCTTTTCATCTTGGTGTATGCTTTTTCTCATATTTATATCTTACTATACCACATATTTTAGATGCGGCTCTAATTATAATGCCCTTAAATATATTCCAGCTATTTTTCAAATCTTCGTTTAGTTTACTGCACCATTGTAGTTTTATCTCTTTTTAACCTCGTTTGGTGCTCTTCCCTAATTTCTTCTGACGTTAGTTTATAACTCCTGATGTTTGATAAATCTTTTGTCTCTTCCCCTGCTTCATACACAGCTATTTTGCACTTTTAGTCTTATGTCAACCAGAAAGTCGTCTGACCCTATTTTGTAACCTCTCTTTACTCTAATACCTTTATTATGTTTAGATTTGTTCTTTTAATTAGCAGCAGATCGATTACAGATCTTTCATTTTTACTCTTTACCTTTCTGGTGTATTTATGTCCGTACTTTCCAACCGTACTCTTACTACTTCTAATATCATTACCAACTCTGCTGTTGAAACCCTGATTATTATAATCTCATCCTCTTTGTCAGCTTCCTCTTGTAACTTATACCTTTATTTCTTTCTTGTCATTCTCATTATGGGCATATATGATTATGAAGGTACATTCTTCCTCGTTCTGGTGCCGCAGTTAAACGCTCATCATCGTTTCTGAAACAAAACTCTAGTACCTTATACATTGTATAGTGTCCTTGTAAATTATGCATGCAACCCCCGCCTGTGGCCACACCCCATTTTTCACCCACTGTACAGTAAAAGGTGGTTATTCTCTATGTTGCAGTATCCCCTTCCTTCTTCTTTGTTTTCGTTAAAGATACTAACTGCATATTTATTTTTCCAAATTCCCCTAGAAACTCTTCTTCTTTTCCATTTAAACTTTTTATATTCCAAGTTCCAAGCATGCAATCTTTATATGTAGATCACTTTCTTCTTCTTTCTCTTGCATGCCTTCTCTGTTTTCAAAAATGAGTTACAACTTGACTAAACTCGTCTCTGCCTACGGCTGCGCTTACGAATATTGCGCAGCTATAATATTCGATCCCCTTCTCTCTATTTGTTCTTTAAGAATAGTTTACACTAGAATATATCTATCGTTCCTGAGAATATATCCAAAATAGGAACTTTTCCTACTTTCGATGTTTCTGGTTAGTTCTTTCTCCGTGTTTACTTTTT
Source organism: Sinelater perroti (assembly GCA_036346155.1). Lineage (NCBI taxonomy): Eukaryota > Metazoa > Arthropoda > Insecta > Coleoptera > Elateridae > Sinelater > Sinelater perroti. Next base: position 20,104,927 of record JARFIY010000359.1, on the reverse strand, counting down.
CCATTACCTACTTATTATTTGTTCTGGCTATCGTTTTCTTCTCTAGTGTTTACGTCCTCATGCCGTACAGTAAAGCTGACAACACAAAACATTTAACAAATTTTATTTTAAGTGAAAGTTCCAGATGATTTTCATACAACAAAAGTTGATATTTATTTCTATTCTAACTTTTATTGTTTTGTCTGGGTCTAATTTATTATTTATTCCAATAATGTTGTCCAGTGTTTATGGAATGAGTACTATTAAGCATAATTTAATTTATTTAGCTTTTATTTTTTAGTTTATTACGCATCTATTATCTGTATAATTCTTTAGTAATTTTAATTTCCTTGTAGTGCCTTTTGAACTATAAATTCGAATAAACAAAACCTGTAAAAACATAATTTGGTACTACGCCTTTTTTAATAAGTCATTCTTTTATTTTTCCTCTCTTTATATAAAATCTATAAAATTTTCTATTTTTTGTAGTAGCACATTTTTACTAAATGTGCATCTCTAGTTCTAATCTATTTTTAAATCTGAACTGTAAATTATTAAATTCATATTTATTGTGAATCAGGTATCGTATAATCTTTAATAGTAGTTGTAAGGTATGACTCATTAGATTGGTATTCGAAAATCGTTAACCTCTTTGCATTAATTTTTTAGGAAGTTGAATTAATATCGAATTTAACTAATCGTTGGTAAATTTTTATTTATCATAAATATAGTTAGACTTTTGTTAACAATTCTATATTGGTATTGTGTATTAACTTTAAAATATTCGTTGCTACTTGTCTGATGCACTCACTTTACTATTCTTAGCATTTCTTATTGCATATTTTATTTCTAATTGTCGAATTTCCAGGGGATGTCTGTGGGTTCTCTATTTCAGGTCAATCCTCGTCGATGAGCAAAGTATTATTCCCGTACCTTTATAAGTCATGAGTTTGCAATAATTATATTACATTTGTCGTCTTTGAGAGTATATAAACTTTTTCTTTTATAATTGCCTATTAATTCTTTCATTTTTTGTATATATTGAATTTGTAATGGATAGTAATTCGTGCATTTTTGTATATCTTCCGCTAATTATTTCACTTTTTTCCTAATCATCTTAATGTTTTGTTGATATTTATCATTATTTTTAATCTCGTCGGTTACCCATTTATGTTTAAAGTTCGTTGTATTAACCCAGCATTTTTTTTCTATTCTCAACTAATACTTGGTAGACACTTTTCCTATTAGTTTTTCTTTTTTGCTAATTTTTGATTTATTTTATTTTATTACTTTTTATTATTATATTATTTTTCTTTAGTTTTAGTTTTGTTTGCCACTTTAACTTAAAATTTACTTTTTCTACAAACAGAGTAGATCTAAACTTACGTGTTCAATGCCACTTCTGAAACTTCTATTTACTGGCATAAAATGTCCATATCTACGTGTCATCGCACAGGCAATTTATACCATTCTCCAACTTTATTTTTACCACAATATTCAAGAATCCACCATGGGGTTGAAATCACCCAGCATTAACTGCTTCTAAGACGATCTGTATTTGCTTAAAAAATGTATCAGCCAAGTTTACTGTAACATTTTCTCATAAAATGAGGCTTTATTTTAGCAATTACATCTCTGATCTTCTATTTTAGTCCTGAAACAGCAACAGATTTGTCGACATAAAGATTTTTCTTTAATTAGCCCTACAAAAAAACCTAATGGGTTCGATGTCAACCCTCTGCGAGATAACACGATCAAAAGATTTGATTTGAAGTAAAGTGAGTATTTCACGTGCTGTGCGACTTGTGGCTTCATCTTATTGAAACTACATGTCAATCAAGTTTGAATTGCTAGTTTTATTTAAAAACGTTTTTTAGTATCCCCCGATAGCATATATCAATGAACGTTGCTGTCTTCGCCCTCAAAAATACAGACCAATAATTTCTCTAGCTTAAAATATACACAGAACAAGGCGTCTTTGTAGATGAATTGGCTTTTCATTATTGAATTGAATATTATGTGAGTTTTTACTAACCCGAATGTGATGATTTTAAATATTTACAAAACCATTTAAAACATCATGGTTCGATGAGTTTTTTTAAACGACTTCTGGGGTGATTTGCTTTTTAAATTTTTTGAATAAGTTGAATTTTATACACTTGTAAATGCATTGAACAGTGATGTATGAAAGATTCAATTGCTGAAAATGACGATGAATTGACGTTCTTGGTTCTTTATGAACACTGTTGCTTACTCGGATAATCTTATCGCCAGAACGACGGAAAATGATAGAAAAGCTTCCTTTTGTCAATAATTATACCACTTTTGCACTAAATGACGAAATGCGCGCTCACTTAGCAAACTATTAAGTCCAAACGATGGTCTAAATTTCGTAATTTATCGCCTGCTTGTATAATAAACTTGAATGAGATTAGTGCATTACTGCACAGCATACTGCACTATGATGACTTCGTAATACGGTTATATACCCACCGCACAAATGCAAATTTCTGCCCACAGAACGAAAACGGCGCAAAATTGAAATCCTAAAATTCAATTTAGATTATCCTGTAGTTGTAATGATGCCAGTCTTTCTAAATAATGGGAGAATGCGGATTTTTCTAATGACTCGTATACCATAAAGTCAATTCCTTCTTGCTGTTCTGACTCATTTCTATTAGCATAGTAAGTTGCAGTATTATCTGATTTGCATATTCGAGTGTCAGTTCAACGTACTTTGGTCATTAGCCAGCTTTCCTACTTGGAACTGCGTATTTTTGTTTCATGTACCGATCTTTACAGAGCTTAAATTTTGATTTTTAATCTTTCTGGGAATTTTCAGCACCCCTGTCATATTCAAATGACGGCCGTATTTGCTTTTATTTCTATAATAGTAATTGTTCTTCGAAAAATAGGGTGTAAATTCTCGTTGCCTTCTTCACTCTACTGCTATAACCGACTCTAGCAAAAATAATTTTTTGCAGCTTTATTCTGCTACTGAATAAAGGGCTGACTTTGTTCAGATAGGAATCGGGTAGAATTGGGGGTTGGAACATGATTTCTCTTATTAGAAGTTAAGAAAGAACCAAAGCTAGCGTGGGTAGGATGCTTGCTTGAAATAGACCTGTCTCTGCCGGGATCTCAGAGAGTGTTTACCCGATACCTGCATAAATTACCTAACTGATCATTAATTTCAAAAATTTACAATTAAAAAGATACCTAAATTTAATTGTAGAACAACCTTCGGCCGATCAAAAAATTTTTATTTCATACTTGGAGGCCACTTTATTGTCACATTTTGGTAAAACTGTAGTTTTTTATTCCTGTACTTAATTTTTAGTAAATTCGTTAAAGGTTCTTATTATAAAATATAATAAAATATTACATTGTAAATAGATAAAATTATTATTAGTACGATTTTTAAATTTATAAACAACGATAACTTGACAACACAAATTAGATATGTTAAAATCTTTGAAAAAAAGAAAGGAAAATAATTTAGTATTACTAAAGCACTCAACACCACGATTAGTAATACAATCATTAATTCTATAAACACATAAAACTAACAAATCTACTAGAAAAAATAACATATTTTAATAATTATTAAAAATATCAAGAAGTAATTCAAAAAACAGACATTAATTTGTAGTCATTCTTCTTGCTGCCCCGAAAATGCTAAGCTAATGTTAATATAACGGAAACAGTTTGTGCAGTCGCGATGTGATCTACCAGTCAATGAGATTGATCTGTAGCGCATGCGTGGCTGAAGACGATTTTACTAACCGGGTCACCTGGGGGTTAGACGCCGCTGAGTGAGCACATGTAACGCGTAACAATCTCATTTGTAATAACCAAGTAGAGAAGCAAATTTGCACCAATTTTCGTGTGAATCTGATATCTTTATTTGCAAAATCTAATAGTATCATTCAGACAACTTTCGAGAACAATGTGAATGAGTGCAGCATAAAGAAAATAATCGTACGTGCCCACAGCTCTGAAAAACTGATGATTGGCAGCTTTATTGCTACAACACTCTCACTCATTTATTACATCTAATGCAGTTTTTTGTCAAAATATCAAGTTACGGAAGTGACTTATTTACCCTATAGTCTACATTTGTCGCCTTGCGACTTCGGGAGGTATGAAAACTTAAAACCACATTTGAAAAAAAACAGATTTTAAATCATCGGCGAGCTTCAGGTCAATACAACGCAATTATTCCTAATTATAACAAAGGATTTTGCAAAAACACTTTAAATGGGAGTGAGGCTACATACATTGTTTATTAAGCTTATAAATTTATTGTTACTGTAATTATTATGTCTTGTATTATATGGCTTAATACTTTTTTTGGGACAGACCGCATATCTATCTTAAAACACAATTTTTATCATTATTAATATTTCTTATTGAACTGACCCTCTAAATAAGACAAGAAAACTTAAAAATAAATTAATAATGTTTGAAAATTCTTACTGAAAACCTTACTTCACAAATTTGCTAATTATTCTACTTTACTATTTATTTGTTACACTTGTTCAACTCTTACGTTGGTTTTTTAACTTTTTTAACATTGTCCTTAATTGTTTTAATTTATAATATGCCTTTCTATTTTCAAGTTAAATGTTTAAATACAATTATTATTATATATTATATATATGTTATATATATAACTCTGCTACAGACTTTTGGGGTGTTAGTAGCAACAAGGCTCTATTATATAAGAAGAAACTCGTTTGCTGTTGTAGTTAACAATTTTATAATTTGTATGTTGATTTTAATGTACTTACGTTTCAATTTCTTATAATTTAATCTTAGTCTTGCCTGTTTCTTCTAATTATTGTTTTTTACTTTGTGACTCTCAAAGTCTTTGGATTTATATTATCTTCTCAAGGTGTTCTAAATATTTACAGGGATTATTCTCTGTTGTGGATTTTACATAAACGTCCCACTATAATACCAATTTGCTTTAATTAAAGAATACGTTAGGGTATCTTGCATTCTGTATTTTCTAGGATAATTTGAAATTTGCTTGTTTGATATGTATTAGAATTACTCTTTTGTGTTTTTTTATAATTACCAGTTTAGAAATTAATGTAGATGTTAAATTGCAAAAAATTAATAAAATGAATTTGTCTAACATTTGTGTGAAAAGTACATTCAAGCAATTGTAACAGTAATTTGAAGTTTTTGATTTAATATTTTATCAAGAATTGCATCTATATATACCTTTACATCAAACATTGTTCCTTTTTTGGGCAACTGAATAATTTCTTTTTTACACCAACTTTTGCCCTATTTTTTACACTATGTTCTGTAGAATTAACTGAAACTTGCTTAATAAGGAATACCTGTGGTCTATGTAAGCACGAATTCATTTAATCTTTAACTATTTAGGAATAATTTATATTCAAAAGTAAACTTTATTGTCTTCTAGAATCTTATTTTTTATTTGCTGGAACATCTTCTTTAGCTCTTTAATAACGTTTTCCTCTCATGGTTGCTATTTAGCACCTCTAAAACTAACTGTGCCCTCTATTATATGATTGTCGTTTATTATTTGTGAAAATATATCTCTTATGACTTTAAAAAGATTTTAACCTTTTTTTATTAGCTACATTCTTGGCTTTCTTTATCATTTAGTTTGTGCACTATCTCTTTATCTAACCTTTGCGTTCTTTATAACATATAACATCTGACCTCATGTATTCTATATGAATAGAATGTAAGTATAATATTTTTTTTGTATGTTTTAAGGATTTGTAAAATGCTTTAAACTATATTTAACAGAATTGATTTGAAAGTCATCTATTTAACAGTACTAAAGATAACTGTCATTGATAATTAACAAAATGTTCAATTAAATGTAACTAAGTGTTATATCGCATGAATTACAAATATTGCTTACCTTAAAGAAACAAAATATTATTCTAAACAGTTGCATATTAATGCAGTTTTATAATTTTTTTATTTACGGTCCACATTAATAATTTCAAGTGTATGAAAGTTAGTAGAGATAAAATTTTCTCAGGATTAAGCAGATTGTTTTGAGTCATTATAAATATTTCAAATTCATTTGTAATTTCAGGAGAAGCCGACGCAGAAGTCAGACGCGCGCACACAGGTCGCCAGTTTGATCCAAATTTAGAGGAGGAAGAGCTTCCATCGAACCTCATATCCTCTATAGCTGAATTGTTGCTACAAGTACCAGAGTTGCTGAAGGAAAGCATCAGCGGGGTCTTCAGAAGCGCCAAGGAGGGAGACGCAGAGCTGCCATCGGATGAAGACGATGGCGAGGAGGAGGAGGAGGGAAAGGAGGAGGAGGGGGAGGAGGAGGAGGAGGAGGCTCAAGGAGATGAGGAAGAAAGCGATTATGACAGTACTGAGGAGTCCGATCGACAAAAAAATGAGGTTGAGTCTGATGAGGATGAAGATGAATATAGTGACGAGGAAGAGGAAGGTAAAGCTAATGAAACAACTAAAGCAGAGACGAATCGGAACGGGAGTGAGGACGCGCCTGAGGCCAAGGCTATATATGTTAAAAGAAAAAATTGCATTAGGAAAAATGGCCAATGTGTTGGCCCCGCGTTCGCCTCAAACGCGAATGAGAACATCAACGAAGACTCTTATGAATACGATGACGTGCTGGCTTTAAGTAACATGATGGCAGCGAATCCCAAGCCACTCCGGCCAAATGCCGTGATGTTTGCGCCAACAAGGCCGGTGCAGTCAAATGGTACTTCTGCTGGTAGAGAGGTTGGAGGTGGGTATTGCACGGTAGCGCTTACCGCACTTTATTTGTATTAGTAAAACACCCAGGAGTTGGTTTTTACTTAAAGATATCAAAACTCTGAATATGTACAATAAATATTGATTAAAAGAAGTAATTGCAATTGATAATTAATAAATAATTTATTAATTGTTTTTAATTATATCTATTTAAAGTATATTTAATTAAATTTAATTTTTTCTTGTCTTATGGTCCAAGCTTTACTATCTTTTAAATGATTGTTAGAAGTATGAGCCAAATTTTCTTTTCTACTTGAAAATTGTTTGAATATTTTGGTAATAACAAATAAGAAAACAATTTTTTAATTTATAATTACATTTCAAGCAACTTATTAACCAAATAATACATAAATAATCAACAATAATAACTGCCGTCTTTAACAGCATTAAAAATGTGATATATGCTACTAGTTTGGTTTGATAATTTACTTACTTGATAACAGACTGCCTAAAAATAGCTTATATTTTTAATGAGTGTTTCCTTTCAATCAAGCATAACATTAGCTTTAATTATATAACCACATTATTGCCACTACATACACTCATATATAAAAGTTTAAATTTAATTAGCTACACAATTTTAACAAATTAATTTAAAAAGTAATTAGTCCAGTACAGTTTTATAACTGTTGTACTTCTTGAACGACTGCTAAACAGTTATAATGTCGTAAGAATTTTAATGACTAAACTTTTATTACTTGGTAAAATCTTGAATTGGCGAATAAAAAGTTAAATTCAAACAAGAATGTTGTCTAGTAAAATATTAACTGGACCGGTAGAAATAACTGCTTAGGCAACCAAAAATGCAGAATGGTAACTTTATTTATATTTTGTTTTGGGTTCGATCTAATTGGAATTAATTTTGATTTTAAAATATTTTAGTGTAGAGCGTGGCTGTTTCGGCTTTGTCTTGAAAAACTGGGTTTCACTAATTAGCTATAAAAGTTGAAGCCCAACACAATTCTTGCTACGCGAGAAACTGCAGTATTGTTAATTTTTCACATTATTGACCTCATATTGGCCTACTCCATTTTTTAATTATTTTAAACTTTCTCTTAAGTATTTAATTAGTATACCTAGTATAGTCAAAAATGTATAAACAGAAATGATGTGCTAAAAGCAAAACACGCGTGTCTTAAAATAAACTTTAATTCTATAGATATTTTACATAAATCTCGCTTTGATGTGCTCATTATTTCATTCCCGATCACTTGTCTCGAGTTGGATTCGTTAAATGGGCGCTATTAATATTTTTAAAAACATGTGTATATTTTGTAAAAAATTAAATGTAATCAACAATGCTTGATGCTTCGCCCTATTTGCACTGCTAAAAGCATTTGACACCCATCTTATATCAATTTTGCTGGAACAATTGTACAGTTGCAATGAAATCATATTTTGTAAATAATAAAATTCTTATTTCCACTTGTTTTTAAACTGCCATTTTTGCTTCAAAGAAAACATTTTAACTATTACAAAATTAATTTGTTTTTTTATTTTTATGAAATTTTTTTATAAACAGTACCAACTGAACTGGCCTTGATAATATAAATATACACATACAAAAAAAAGAACAATAAAAATGTAAAAATAATGTTAATAAAATTTTATGTATAAAAATTGCAGACATAAAATTAACCAATTATATCAAACCAATTTATGATTGAAAATTATAATCTAAATTTATATATAAGCACAAATCAACAAGTTTTGCTGATGAACATTTTTTTCTACCTGAACTACCGCTAAATGATTTAATAATTATTTGGTATTACCGTAGCTTACATTGTGTTTACAAGTATCTTGTGCAGGATCTTTAGAGAAATGGATCTCATTCTAGTACACAGCAGTCTATCAAAAGTTTTTATTGTACAGGATCCGGCAAAATGATCTCCCATTTTCGAAACAACATAGATTCTGTTCAATGTTTTATTGTACTACTAATCAGGACTATACTTGATATTTAATCGTCAATAAGTTTTGAAGATACACTTCTGCAGTCTCGCCTTAAATTTTGAAATTGCTATAGCAAAGTCATTTCTATTGATACCGCTGCGATCGCAAATAACGTTTGTTAATTCCTCAATAGTCCGCGGTTTGCGTTAAAAAACTTGAGATTTCAGGTATCCCTACAGACGGAAATCGTAAGGGGACAGATCTGGTGACCTAACCGGCAATGAGATATCACCATGTAATAAAATGAAACTACAGTGGTGCGTCCCCATTTCGTTGAGCCTGAACTCTACTTCTTTAAAAATTCAGCTCTCTGATGCCAAATTTCCCAACAACACACGAAACGGTTATACGCAGACTGTGAACAGGTCGCTTATAAAGTTGTTCAACCCGATCTGGGCCACCATCAGTTTGAATGATGTAACGTAATGTAGAAATCTTGGCGGCAGAATGTTGTGGCGATGCGATGTGATAACAGCCTCTCTTACTGCTGCTATATTCTCGGGTGTTCAAACGCTATGAGGTCTATCAGGTTATTTATGTTTTTAATGCAGAACTACTCCGAAATGACAATAATAGAACCATTGTTTTTAAAATAAGTCTCTATGTCATGATGGCCGCTAAAATGGCATGCTTTATACTGCTCAAGTCTGCACACTTGAACGACATCTACCACTACAATGCGCACGGCGGTCAATTCAAAAAGGAGAGATTATCCTACCGAACCCTGTATGAGGCAGATGGTAAATGACCTCTACTCTTTTTATAGAACAAATCCAATGTCTGTAAGTGACTTTAACATACGTAAAAAGTTATCAACAGTTTTAACCTACAGTGCTCTAGATTCGTAACAGAAGATGGTACAGCATTTTATTGTGACTCACCTTCTTATTTTCATTTCATATATCTAGCAACAATCTCTATCGCAGACAATATGACTTTCTTATGACAATATAAATTTCTTATGTTCCATTATAATTCAATGTTTTGCTTGTAGTTGTTCTAATATTTTATTTTTATTCCTTGAAGGGCTATATATAAAACATATAGGTTTAAAGAATATAAGCAACGAAAGTAAAAGCTATTGACTAAAGCTTATTTAATAAATTAATGGACCTAAATTTGATTTTTTCAGGCAGTAAGTTTTGATATATAAATCTACAACTGGTAAGTAAGTACAATAACAAAGAAATGCTTCATACACCGCTTCTGAATTTTTTATTGCAAGTACAGTAGTTGCCACAAAAGCTAAATTGCAACAGCCACTATACCTTTATCAGTGAACATTTCACGCTTCGCTCTTGTTAAAGACATTAGTCATTTTGTGTGCCCCGGCAAAAATGTAATGTGATTCAAACTTCAATTGTAGGTGGAAGGGGCAAGAAGAAGAAGCAAAAGAAAAAAGCCATCATCAAGCTGATCCTACTTGGGTTGGTCCTGAAGGCCAAAATCACCCTCCTGTTGAAGATCCTGGCGGCCAAGCTGCAGATCAAGTTCCTGCTGATCGCGGCGGCCAACCTCCTCATCAACCTCGCGCGCTTTTGGTGGGATCTGAAGAAGAGCCACCAAGAGCATCCTCAGAAAGTGATTTACTACGAGCACGCCCAGCATCAGCATCATTACGACGGGGCTGAGGACTGGCAAAGCAGCCCCGGCAACGGGGGCTACTGGGCCAGGTCCTACGAAGAGGAAAACCGGGTCGGTAAGTCTGCCCAGGACATGGCCTACTCCAAACAAATTCCATATGAAGCAACCTCATACAGTAAGGCAAATGAGAATAAGCTCAACATACCGTGGCACAGCGGTGCCATATAACGTTTTCTTTAGTGCGAGTACAGAATGTGTACCATTAACGTTGTTTTAAGGTTTAGTTTGAGCAGATCGTTAAGTTAAGCGCAATTGTAAATAGCACATGTTTGTTGATCAGCGTAATTAATTAAATTATTTATTTATTTTATATATTTAATAATAATCCTCTTAAATTAACGTAGTTTTCTGTTTACTTATTACAAATTGGCATAAAATTTGCATAGATTTTTTACTAACGAACATGTAAATTTAATGCCAAAGCCTTATGTGTCGATTTCAGGTATTTTAGATATATATGAATTAGAATTACGATTTCGTTTTGCGTAGAAGTGGATTTTATTGATGTGAGTAGCTAGTCACAATAATGTAAAAAGTATAACTAAAATATCTTTTACTCATTTATTTACTGCTTATTATATTTATTTAATTACTACTAAATTAAGCGTTTTTGAGTATAAATGTCTTTAATAAATAAATGATATCAAGTCTGAAATGTAAATTAATAGACAACATTATTGAAATTTAAAAATGAAAACTTTGACACCACTGCGTATGATGTAAATAATGAGAAAATATATAGTATTGCATTAAGTCAAATAAAGCAATTAATCATTTGTTCAAAAGCAAACGTTTACAGAAAATAACGTAGTTGTCTTTCATTTTCATTATCCCTCTACAAGTATTTGTTGATTTTTACTTGCTTTATGTTTAATAATATTCTAAATCTTCTTAATCTTTTTAATTAATTCAACTCTTAATGTACAATTTCTTTTTTTAAAATTTCATGAATAGCATGCATAATTTTTGAAATTATCGCTAAAAATATTTTCACAGAGATTTATTTAAATAAATAAAAAAGCTTATTTTTCTATCTACGATTTTATTAAAAAGATTTTATTTAGATTTTTATAGAAATAGCAAAATTTAGATTAAATATCCTTAGCAATTTCTCAACTTTATTTTTACGGTAAAATTGTGATGAACCGTATTTAAGGCAAAATGATAAAAAAATAAAAGTTATTAGTTGAATTCATTATATGACAGTAGCAAACTGAAATATAGACAATAGTAGATGATTCATAATTGCACAATTGAAATGCCATTTAACAGAAAAGCAACTTCAATAATGTGGTTTGGAATATTTCATTAACTGAAAAAAGGATGGTGTGATGGTTTAGAAAAGGAAAAACAAATATTGTTTAATATTACAAAATTGATGATGTGTAAGACTAACGTGTATTGATTGTTAATAAAAAATCGAACCGTGAAATATTTTGCATTTGAGAAGTAATTAAATCACACTACTTCAATTACAAATAAAAACAAAATTTGAATAATAAATATTTTTTTATTTCGACAGAAGTATAGCAATAGAATTAAATCCAGATTTAATTCTCTTTTTAGAGATTTATCGCAAATTTTGGGTTTAAAAACATAGACGCTTGCACACAAGTGACGAACCATATTTAATATATCCAAAAACTACACCATTATGGATATCGTTTATGGCATGCTTTTGGGAGTCTGAAGTTGTATGTTCTTGTTAGAGGGTAGTTTATATTTTACATGATGAAAGAGATCAGGTGTGGAATATTGAGACATTCAAAAACAAATTTCAGTTAGTCAATTTAAAATATTATATATATATATATATATATATATATATATATATATATATACGACGAATTTCAAGAGACTCGATTCTGAAGAAACCACTGAAAAGCATATGTATTTTGTTTGATTGATTATGTTGAAAGTAAGAAAATTATTACTAGATAATACAGCACACAACTTTAGAAATATGGAACGTAATTTAGAAAAAAAGCTTAGCTATAATTAAACAAAGATTTTTTTAATTTAAGTGCCATTGTCTTGCAAAAGTTGAGAAAGGTGAAGTTCGATATTACATCGCACCCAATTGAATTAGGTTTGGCGCACTAACATATTCTTCAATATAATATAAAGCTTACACCCTCATAGTAAATTATTCGAACAGAAAATCAAAATACTAATTTTTGTTATAATTTTATACGATTTTAACCAGCATCTAGTTAAGGTCTAATTGTAGATGATTTTAATTGTACATAACCTTAAAAATACTCCATGTGGTCTTATAAAAAAGCGTGGTTCGAATAACATATTTGTAATTTTTTGCATAATACATAGGTTGAGTAATTTTTATTATATTTTGTGAAAATAATAAGAAAACAACAAAGGAGACTTATTGACTCTTTTAGCTCTAAACTCGCATTTGCTCGCAATCTAAAAAACTTTCTGAATTCTTACAATGCTCAACTGTCGTTTAATTTTTTGAATCTGCTTTGTTTATTAAAATACTTGAAAATTATTATGCCTTGATTATCTGTTTTAAATTTTCGTACCTCTTCTAAAAATTTATTTTATTTTAGACTATATTAACTTCTATACATTATAGTTGCTTACATGCATTTTGTCTTTCTTATTCGGCCTGCTTATTTCATTTTCCTTAAATTTCTTAATAGTTGTTTTCATAAACATATAAACGAAATAGAAGCCTAAAAACTGGAATTCTTTGTACTCTCGGATTACCTTTTTGTTGGTGTAAAAATGTACATACAACCACACTGACATAAAGAAATTTAAACTTATTTCACTTGTTATTTAATTTAAATAAATTGATTGGCTAGTAGTTGTGACTATAAGCTATACATTAGATAAGGTATCAGTAGTTTTAAAGCAGCGCATTAATTTTTTAAAATATCGTTTTTGAATTTAAATTATAGTATGAAAAAGAAAAAGCCCAACACTTTCAAATTTTGACTAATGGTAGCCCACAATTGCCATAATGTTATAAAGTAAAACGTTCCCCAGCTCTGCCGATGAAAAATTTGTGTTTTTATTTTTATTTAATGTATTGGTTATATATATATTTCCAGATTACCGACGTATTGCAACCTTCCTCGTTTAATAAATTCCCCTACTTTCTCCAAAGAATTCATATAGCTTTATGTTTATTCTTTTTTTCTATCGTAGCACTGTGTTTTTTCACTAAATATTTTTCTTAATACTTTCCTCTCCCACGCATCTACTATCAATTGGTTTTTCTAGTTTATTACCCAGGTTTCACACCCGTACATTAATGTTGGGCTTATTTTTAAAACTAAAACTTTTAAAAGTTTTGTGTTACTGGATGCTCCTTTTGACCACAATATTTTATTTAGTTCTCTTGTACGATTATTACTTTTTTCCATCCCTTTGCTAATTTCATTATCTTATTTGCATTTATTAGTCACCAAGACTTCCAACTATATGTAGATCTATACTTCTTCGAATTTCCGGACATTTTCGTTTGTTTATTAATTCTAAGATTTTGTTCTTCTCGTTTTTAAGTTCCATAAACTTTGTCTTATCTATATTACATTGTAGGCCTATTTTTTCTGCAGATTCTGTTAGTTATTTCCTGGTTCTTGCCAATAACACCACTTCATCGGTGTATGTTGGACACTAACGACTCCTAGTGAGTAAAGTCCCTTCTCTATTTATTTTGTTATTCCGGATTATTACTTTCAGATCTAGGTTAAGTAAAACACATAGTAGAGGGTCACTTTGTCTTAGTTCTTTTCTTATTGAAATTCATCACCGATTTTCGTATTTTTTTAACTACCGCGACTACGTTTTGTATCGGTATTCTTACTAATCTAATTAATTTCGGCGGAATTTGTAATTCCTCTAACACATTCATTAACTATGCCCTGCTTATGTTATCGTACGTGCCTTTGAAATCAATAAACAACATGTAAATTGAAATATATTCATAACAGCCATATAAAATCTGTTTTAAAAAGAAAAATTAATCTGTTGATAATCTGTTATTTCCAAAGCTTCTTTGGTAGCCTTCCAATATTTTTTCTGCATACTCTATTCTTTTTTTTATTAAGCTTGCCAATATTTCATATACTCTTTAATCTTTAGGGAATCGCATATACCATTTTGAAATTGATTCCACATGGCTATTGTCAGACAAGCTCATGAGATTTGCTCAAACGGTTTAGAGATGGCGTTCATAAAAGCATTTCCATCTATTTAATGGCTACCTCATAACTACCGTATTCGATGACTTTGGCAATGTTTCCATTTGTCAAATTTTAGTTATCAGTTCTATAATTATTTATGTATTTCTGTCCTCTGGAAACGCATGCTCGTTATTTATAGATTTTTTTTCTATTAATAATAAAATTAGTCTTACACCATTATCATTAACTTCTGTGTGGTTGTTTTCTTCTCCTGTTGTCTTTTTGTGAATATTTCATTTTCCAATTTTGGCGTTTGCGTCCCCAATTACTATTTTTCTTTTAGCACTTCATAAAACTCACCTTTTATCTCTTCTCCTTTTTATTCAATGAGGACTGGCAAAGCAGCCCCGGCAACGGGGCTACTGGGCCAGGTCCTACGAAGAGGAAAACCGGGTCGGTAAGTCTGCCCAGGACATGGCCTACTCCAAACAAATTCCATATGAAGCAACCTCATACAGTAAGGCAAATGAGAATAAGCTCAACATACCGTGGCACAGCGGTGCCATATAACGTTTTCTTTAGTGCGAGTACAGAATGTGTACCATTAACGTTGTTTTAAGGTTTAGTTTGAGCAGATCGTTAAGTTAAGCGCAATTGTAAATAACACATGTTTGCTGATCAGCGTAATTAATTAAATTATTTATTTATTTTATATATTTAATAATAATCCTCTTAAATTAACGTAGTTTTCTGTTTACTTATTATAAATTGGCATAAAATTTGCATAGATTTTTTACTAACGAGCATGTAAATTTAATGCCAAAGCCTTATGTGTTGATTTCAGGTATTTTAGATATATATGAATTAGAATTACGATTTCGTTTTGCGTAGAAGTGGATTTTATTGATGTGAGTAGCTAGTCACAATAATGTAAAAAGTATAACTAAAATATTGTTTACTCCTTTATTTATTGCTTATTATATTTATTTAATTACTACTAAATTAAGCGTTTTGGAGTATAAATGTCTTTAATAAATAAATGATATCAAGTCTGAAATGTAAATTAATAGACAAAATTATTGAAATTTAAAAATAAAAACTTTGACACTACTGCGTATGATGTAAATAATGAGAAAATATATAGTATTGCATTAAGTCAAATAAAGCAATTAATCATTTGTTCAAAAGCAAACGTTTACAGAAAATAACGTAGTTGTCTTTCATTTTCATTATCCCTCTACAAGTATTTGTTGATTTTTACTTGCTTTATGTTTAATAATATTATAAATCTTCTTAATCTTTTTAATTAATTCAACTCTTAATGTACAATTTCATTTTTTATAAATTTACATCGCTAAAAATATTTTCGCAGAGATTTATTTAAATAGATAAAAAAGCTTATTTTTCTATCTACGATTTTGTTAAAAAGATTTTGTTTCGATTTTTTATAGAAATAGGAAAATTTAGATTAAATATCCTTAGCAATTTCTCAACTTTATTTTTATGGTAAAATTGTGATGAACCGTATTTAAGCCAAAATGATAAAAAAATAAAAGTTATTAGTTGAATTCATTATATGATAGTAGCAAACTGAAATATAGACAATAGTAGATGATTCATAATTGCACAATTGAAATGCCATTTAACAGAAAAACAACTTCAATAATGTGGTTTGGAATATTTCATCAACTGAAAAAAGGATGGTGTGATGGTTTAGAAAAGGAAAAACAAATATTGTTTAATATTACAAAATTGATGATGCGTAAGACTAACGTGTATTGATTCTTAATAATAAATCGAACAGTCAAATATTTTGCATTTGAGAAGTAATTAAATCACACTATTTCAATTACAAATAAAAACAAAATTTGAATAATAAATATTTTTTTATTTGGACAAAAGTATAGCAATAGAATTAAATCCAGATTTAATTCTCTTTTTAGAGATTTATCGCAAATTTTGGGTTTAAAAACGTAGACGCTTGCACACACGTGACGAACCATATTTAATATATTCAAAAACTACACCATTATGGATATCGTTTATGGCATGCTTTTGGAAGACTTGTTAGAGGGTAGTTTATATTTTACATGATGAAAGAAATCAGGCGTGGAATAGAAAGAGGATCATCAATACTTAACTTTTGTAATTTTTGTATCTTCAATAGTTTTTCCTCTGTTTCTATATCCTTTTCATCTTCTTGTTCTACTATAGCCCAAATCACTCGATTTTTCTGATTTGTCTCTCTAACCGATCTATTCTAATCTGTTCTTTCAGTTTAGTATTTTTTTGTTCCATTGTCATCATTTCCAGGACAAGATGCTCCGTTTATCATCTATTTTTTGTAACTTAAGTTTTATTTGCTGGAACACGTTTTCTATTTCTTCTGTATCCTCAATCTATACATCACTACTTGGTACCAGTATCTCGCGTTGGGGTATGGACTGGTTACAAAAGCTAATAATTGAAGTATTATCTGACAATAATCACGATTTTTTAAATATTGCTTTAATGAATATTAATGAATCCAACACGATTTTTTATCTTCTGATATTTAAAAATTCATTTAAAACTATATATACGTGTTTTTCCTCTGTTAAATGAAGTGTTATCGATCTATTTCATCAATGTAACTGACAATGCTACAAACATGTTTAGAACTGGTGATTCACCGAATGTATAAAATGAACATGAAATAATTTAAACATGGGCTGATGTTACTAAAGAAAACCTGAATAATTATTAATAAACTGCACTGCATTTATTTATGGTTTCCTGAAAGGGTCGATATAATTTAAATTGAAAGTACTATTTTAGCTTAAAAAAATATATATCTCAGTGCAACTTCTTGTTTACCAGGTCATACTTTTTATAATATCATTTACCTTGGTGGTTCTCGCAGAACGCATCCACAAAAAGTGCATTGAAACGTAAGCTTGCATGCGAAGCAAATATGCTTTATGTGGCACTAACGACAGTGTGATGCGAAGCACGCCTGCTTCGCGCGACAGTTAATGAGTTAAAGAAAGAAGTTTACAGCCAAAAACATCTTTCAGAATTTTACCTATATTTTGTAATGGGGTCGCTAACATTTATATAGTCTTAAGAAATAAACAAGCCTTGTTACACGATAGGGCCTTTTTATATTTTTTGATTTTATTTATAAATCAATGTTAGCAAAAATATTTAGTACTTTGTTCTTCAAAAATTTTGCATAATAATAACATAAAATTATGCAAAATAATTGTTTTACTTTTTTTATCCCACATCACGTTATATCAGTTAGGCAATCTTGAACTGACTACAATCTCACAACTTATTTCTTAAATTTGCTTTTATTTTATATGTTTTCGATTTTTTCTAATTTTAGCTTTTCTTTGAATGTAGCTTTGTAGTAAAGATTTTTTTTGTTTGTATTGGTTTTTCATGTTACGTACCGTAAGAGATTTCTATGATTAATTTAACTTATTTTCATTATATTGACATATATTATATTGACGTATAACTCCAAATCTCCAAAATGAAATTACACGAATGCCGGCGGCTCAACAATTTATTCCAATGCAAACAGAACAAGCTTAGCCGATGTAATTTATCCAACAAAGCTAGCAATATGCTTACAATTTCCCAAAATTTAATTCAAACAACCACAGATTGCCCTGCTCCAGACACATTTGTAACTTTAAATGTCGCATCTTATCACCCTCAATTTATCTATCAGCAGCAACAAATTCCTACAGTTTCTCACAAGACAGAATGGCAAGTAGTTAATAATAAAAACGTAATCGACAATAAAACAGCAATAATAATTTGTCAATTCAATACAAACAGTCTAAAACTACGAGCTACTGACTAAACCCTAATAATTATTTTAGTGCTCTCACCGATGTACGTTTACAGCAACATGATTCGAATTTATCTAAAAAAAGTGATTCTAAGCTGCCACCGATATTCGTCTCAAGTGTAAAATCTATCGATCCCTTATTCAAGTCTTAGAAGCTATACCCATAGATAGGTACATAAAGGCTCTATCAGACGATGAAATCAAAATACATCCAAAAATACATGAAAAATACTTGTTAATAACCAAAGGTCTAGCAGAAAAAACACCGAATTCCACATTTATCAAATTAAGCAGAAGCACAACTTTAGAGTCTTTCTAAGAAATTTACATTCATTTATGAGCATTAAAGGAATTCATAAGAAACTACAAATACTTGGGCAAAACGCAACCAACGCATGGCACATTAAGCTGGCTAGCATAAAAAAATTACCTCTCTTTGTTGTAGATTTAGAACCATCTGATAATAATAAAGATACATACAATATAGCTACACTTATGCATTCTGTTGTCTGAACCCCTACTCGCCAAGCGAACAATTCCTCAATGCTCCAGGTGTGAGAAATATGGGCATTCTAAGAACTTTTGCAACAGAACTACCTATGTGTAAAATGCACAAGTATGCATTCTACGTCGCAATGTGAACACAGAAAAATACAAAAATGTGACGTGTGTTAATTGTAACGGGAATTACCTTGCGAGTTATAAAGGATCCTCTGCCTATAAGACACTCTTCAAATAATCTTCCCACCTCTACCACAAAAAAACTAACTCAAGTGCAAGACCCTATCAACCAGGACTTTTATTCGCCCAAGCAGTAATCAACAACACTAAACCCTTCCGCAGTATAACTTTATGGTAACAAAATACTGGCCCAATATCTTAACATAGCGAAATTACTAAATTAAAGCAGATGCTAAAACAACTGATGAAACAGACGAGCATAATGTTAAACCTCTTAACCAATGTCGTAGCTAGAACATATAATAGACAGACACATTAAAATAGCGGTATGGAACACTAACGCTGTTACAACATAAAAATGAGCTCACTGCTTTTATCACAACATTAGTTAAGCATTATGTACTTCCTCAATACAGTCTCCCTTATTTACAAGCTACGTCAATAATAGTCAAAGATTGGCTAGGCGAACTTACTATATTAGCGAGCTATTGGCCGCAAACGAAGATTATTTCCGCACACTAGGTAATAGATTTATCTCGGGTGATGATTTTAACGCAAAGCACATCCACTGAGGTTCTAGGTTCTACTGTTACCAGGTCGGGCCCGGGCGGTAATAAATCGGGCTTTAGGACGCTACGACCGGCAATGCGTGGAGCACGGAAGGCTAAAAAACGAAGCGTCGGCTTCAACTTACGATTAGGATTATATTTACAATCTTACAAAGTTAACCTACCTTACGCTAACTTAACCTACTTAGCTAATTCACAAGAACTTAACCTACGACTTAATGTATGCGCTGAAATTGGGCCGCGAGCTAGGTGCAGCAGCGGGCCGGTGGCGGAATCAGGCAGCTGGGCAGCGTGCAGCAGGGCGATGGCGAAGCCGGACAGCGAGCAGCAGGGGCGTCAGCAGATCCGGGTGGCGGGGCCGGAAAGCGAGCAGCAGGTCCGAAAAGCGAGCAGCAGGTCCGGACATCGAGCAGCAGATCCGGGCGGCGAGTAGCAAAAGAAGCCAAAAGGGACTCACCTGATGACACTTGATGGTTTCTTCTTAAGGGGCTGACGACTGATTGCGAATTCTTTGGTGGCTTAGGTTTTAAGGGCTCAGCTCGTGCCCCACTCTGCTTGTGGGGTTGCAGAGTTCAGGGTGGAAGCACGCTGAGCCCGCTGGGGATGCGAAGCTTGACCAGAATTGGTGGACGCCGGGGACGCCTTTGAGCTGATTGGAAAATGCACCGGCGCCCTTGTCCTGGTTGGTAAATGCCGTGGAAGCTATGGTCGGTAACGTTCGGGTCGACTCGGGATCGCTTAGCACGACGCGGCGCTACAGATCAAATAACCTGGTGTTGCACACGGCACCACAATGTCGGCCTTAGGTAACATTCCTTTGGGATTATAAATTCCAAGAGGGATCCTTGTGTTCCAGGTCAGGTAACATCAGCCTTGGCGAAATCGGGACTAGGTAACACTACCAAAAGCAGAGAAATGCTAAAAGCTGTAACCAACCTGGAACTATTACTCTTGTCCACTAGCGAATCTACATACCGGCCCGCAGATCCTAAAAAATAGCCTGAACTGCTTGACCTATGCTTGATAGAAGGAACAAACATAATCCCAATTTCTGCCTTGATCTCTCTACAGATTACACTTAGGTTATAGTAAGTTTATGCACTACTGTAATACTCAGGAAGAAGCACATTTACTTACAAGCAGAGGTACAAACTGGAAACGCTTCCAAGAGCTGGTTTTCGCCTTGATACAAGTAGATATCTCATGAATTTAGATGAAACAATACGACACTTCAATTAAGTTATTCAGGAAGCGGCACGTCAGGCCACTTCGGGATACATCCAAAGCATCAGCCCGGTAAACTGCTCAGTTATAGTTAAACAAAAATTGCAGAAAAGCTAAGATTACGAAGAATCTGGCAGATAACACGATACCTAAACGACAGAAGAGCCTTAAATCATGCAACTACACAGCTCAGAAACTTACTTTCTAATATTAGGAATCAAAATGTGCATAACTACTTAAGACAACTCTTTTCATTGGAAACAAATTATTACCCACTATGCAGAGCCACAAGATACCTAAATCACCAATTCGCATTATCAACAACACCTAAGCTAAAAGTGATCAGAAAATATCTCAGTATTTACCTGAATAAAAAGCTGACTTGGAAAACGCATATATGGTAAAATGCAAACAAATGTGTTTAATATTACAAAAATGTACTAGCTATTAGGGAGACAATCCCAGCTATCTTTGAGAATAAGTTGCTGCTATACAAAACCATGATCAAGCTCATATGAACATATCGAATACAACTGTGGAGTACTGTCAAGACATCTAATAACAAAATTCTTAGAAGATTTTAATCCAAAGTACTCAGAATAATTGTAAACGCACTGTGGTATGTCTCCCATAAAACCATAAGATGCGATTTTGAAATGACTTCAGTTAACGAAGAAATACAACGGTTCTGTATGCGTTAACAAGATTTAATATGGTGTAATAATAACATATAAAGAAAATAACAGTGCAAAACTAAAAAAAATTTTAAAGAAAGTACAAAAACACAATAGAAAGAGGAAAAAATATACTTGTCATGTACACAAATATACGAGAGCCTTAAAAAGTGGAAGAACAAAGTCAATTATTAACTATTTCTTAATCTTCTTCTACCCTTCAATCCTTAGATCGGTCGGCAACTTTCCATTTTCTTTTGTCGTAGGTAGATTTTTTAAATTTTGCGTAATTCTCCACACCGACATTCTTCATTACCTGCTTCATAAACTCTAGACGAGGTCTACTCCTGGCTTTTTTTAGCCGTTATCAATTCTTCTATAATGTTTGCTACAAATTGATTGTTAGCAAACATTATTTTTGCTTTTCTAATTTTGATTTTTACATTTCTGTACTTTTCCCATCTTCTGAGATTTTACTACTTAGGTATGTATAAGATTTAACCTGTTTTAAAGCTTTGCCTTTTATTTTAATTCTTATTTCCTCAGGTTCTTTAGAGCATACCATTACTACTGTTTTGTTTTATTTATTTCTAGTCTATATTGCACTTTTAGAATGCTCTCCATGTACTCTAGTATCCTTTTTAAGTTTTGTTCATCTGGGGCCAAAACAGTAAAGTCATCTGCGAATCTCAACATTGGTATCCTTTCTCCGTTGTCTTTTATGTCGGTACACATTTTTTTTTATTCGCTAATTGCTTACGCTATATATATGTTAAATATTCCAGGTGACAGATTACATCCTTATCTCGCGCCTTCCTTATTCTCTCTTTATGTCATTTTTTATTATTGCTTCTTGGTTTACGTATAAATCCCTTATTATTCTTCTGTTCCTATAATCCACTTTTACGGTTTCCAGTTTTTTCATCATTATGGTCCAATTCACATTACCTAAAGCCTTTTTCATGTCGATAAATTATATATATATATATATATATATATATATATATATATATATATATATATATATATATATATATATATCTTCTACTAATTTTTATAATTTTTTTAATTTAACTTCTGAGACATAATATAATCTCTCTTGTCCCCCTAATTTTCCTAAATCCAAATTGGTTATTTTGTATTCGTTTTGTATTATGCCCATAAATATTTTAAAATTAGTATACAGAGCATTTGTGGTCTTCGCATTTTATTGCTTTATCTTTTTTTTTTGGTAACATAAAATTTTACTTTTTTGAAAGCTTCCCGCTTGTGTATATGTCATTTATTAGATCGTAAATTCTGTTTTTACCTTCTTTACTTAATGTGTGTATCAATTTTATTGGAATGTTATCAGCTCTATACGCTTTCTCTGGTTTACTTCAAAGCATCTTCAAATTCTTCTCTTGTTACATTAGAGCCTAGCTCTTTCTCTGTTACTTTTTCTTTATTTTCTAGCATTAACATGTCATCTGTGGAGTTGTAGAGCTCTTTGACATATAACAGTCTTTACATTATTCTTCAATTTCTAAAATGCACTTCTCTTCACTTGCTTTTATCTTACGATTTCTGGCTTTAAATCTTCCAAACTGTTTTTTAATGAGTTTGTGTGCTTTTTTAATAAGTAATCATAAACGGAAAAACAAATTCTTTACATCAATTTCAAACAAGCTTTTGATAGCCTAAAACGTGAATATATAATACTTGGGAAAATAATAAGATTATTCAAAATGACAAGTAATTCAAATTAGAAGAGTTTAAAATCAATTTAAGTGTAAAATAGGAAGACAATCTATCAACCATCTTGTTTAATACACATTTAAATTAACAATTAAAAGTTGTAATTTTAATAAAACAGTTATAAATAAATTAGAGCATATAGTGGCATATGCTGACAATTTAGCAGTAATAGCAAGACGCAGAAAAAGTCCAGAGAACCTTAACTAGGTAATCAAAAATAAAGCATATAAAAGAGGCATAAAAAAATAAACAGAAAAATAAGATAAATATAAGTAGAGAAAGTCGTAGAAAAATAATTAGACACCAAAATAAGAATATATAAAATTGTAGTCAAACTGGTAGTTGAAATATGTAATCAATGAGCCTAATTATGATTTTTTTTATTTAGCACCTTGTTAGGCGGTATTTGTAACTAGACTAAGCTTAAGAGTATCTAACAATTTTTCTTGAATGAAAATGTTCGCATTGTTAAGGACGTGTTCCCTCTGGAGCACTCCATTAATGTTGTTTTGAAATATTTGTATCCTCAATACATTTCTTTTCGTGGTACATCCCCATAGTTGTACCCCGTACGTCCAAACTGATTTTAACAGTGGTTTGTACAGTAATAGTTTGTTATGAATCGACAACTCAGAGTGCCCCCCCCCCCCCAAATTAGCCAATATATTTTCCTAAACTTCATGTTAAGTTTATCTCTTTTCTTTTTGACGTGTTCTTTTCACCTCAACTTCGCATCTAGTGTCACGCCTAGGTATTTTGCATTATTCTCATGTGATAACGTTCTCTGGTTAATTACGATAGGTAGATGGTTAATTTTCTTATTAGTATAGTTGACATGTATTGATTTTGTTTCGTTTAGTTTGATTCTCCACTTCTTGGAATAGTTGTTGACCTTATCTGTAGAGATTTGTATTTTAGTTGTTATGTCTTCAATGCTGTCGTTTACCGTTATGTCGTCAGTAAAGGTTGCGGTTGTGGTTTCTTCCATGTCTGGTATGTACAGGAATGGCCATAATACACTTCCTTACAGCACACCAGCTAATATTTCTTTTATTTATAAGCGGCTGTGTTCGTGCTTTACTTTGGAGTGTCTATTTGAAATGTACGATTTTAATAGTTGGCTGTGTTCTTGAGGCAATCACATATATTTTGCAGTTCAGTCCTTCGTGCCAGAATTTATCGAACGTTTGCGTATCGCCAAGAAATATAATAGAGCATATTTTCTTTTTTTCAACTGCACTTTTATGTTCGTGATTTTGTAAACCTGGCCAATCGTAGAGGGCTTGTTTCTAAACTCAAATTGATAGTGTGGGATCAGTTAATTTTTGTCAACCAGCGGCTTTAGCCGTTTTAACAAGAGCTTCTCGAATAGCGGCAGTAACGAGATTGGACAATAAGATGATTTCTTAATTGGTACTTTTCCAGGCTTTGGAATCATTATTACTTTCGCTACTTTTCATTGCATCGCTCTGTACCGTAGTCAGAACGCCGCAATGATCAGATATGTTATCTTAACAATTCCTTTCCTTATGAGTTTTTTTTAAGAGCTGCCCAGTTATGAGATCAAAATCTGTTTTCATTTATCTCGTTAGCAACTTTTGCTGGTGTGACCAATTTGATTGAGGTTCTGTCATCATTGTTGGTTGCTGGTATATTTTCTTCTGCAATTTATTGAGAGTGTGGCTGGAAGGTATTAGCCAAGTACTCCGTGAACAGGTTTGCTTTATGCTGATTTTCTCTCGCTTAAGAACCATTTTCTCTCCAAATGGGTGGCACCTGTGTTTTGTGTCTCTTTATGTTTTTTGTGCCTCTCCATAAAGAATATTCTGTGTCTTTGTCATCAAACAGTTCTCTTAAGAAGCCATTAAATGTTTCGTTTTTGTTATCCTGAATTTCTCTTTTGTTGTTGGGTCACTTTATGCAGTCGCATTTATCTTCTGGTGCTCTTGGTCCCTTCCGTCGTTTTTTAGCTTTTCTTTTCTCTGCTACCATTTTTCTTATCGTTTTCGGACAGTTTATTGCGATTTCCTTTTTCTTCAGTTCGAAAGTGTTATTCCATGCTGCTTGTTGCAGATCTACGATTAGTTGTTCTACCTCGTTGTCTAGTTGATCTGTTGTCTTTAAAGGGGTATTTAGCTTGATTTTTTTTCAAGTTCTACTCTAAATCTCTCCCAGTCTGCCCGTTTGTTGGTAAGAGTAAGCAGTTGTTCTTCAAGAATAATAGTGTCTTCTATACTGATGTAATTGGAAGATATGCCTTTAAATATAAAGAAGTCAGTCAGATCTGGTATTTTATTAGTATCTGGTGGTCTTACCAGTAGAATGACATGCACATTTGGCTTGCTTGATAGCTTCGCACAGTTGTTTATCTTTGACCTCAAAAGGTATGCTTAGCATTAAAATCGCCTCCAATTATCGAGTGATTTCCTAGTGTTTGGAGGAGTCTGATGTAATCATTTCTTTCTAGTGCATATTTAGATGAGCAATAAATTGCAACAACTGTATAAACCTTAAATTTTGTACAGATTTTTACAGCTTTTGCTTATATCTTGCATGTTTATAATTAATACCTTCATAGTGTTTAACGTTATTTTTTATTATTACCGATGATCTATCCCTTGTATTTTTTGGGTGTATGGTATAGTATAACTTGTATTCTTTGTTGTTCAAGTAGCTTGTTTTAGTAAAGTGTGTTTTCAAAATTAGACAGATGTTTATCTATTCATCCCAGAGGAATAGTTCTAATTCATGGGCATGTTGAAGAAGCTTAGCCTTTGTAAGTCTAGCTATCTTGTATTCTTTAGTAGAATGACGTCCTGCACACTTAACATTTCTTTATTACATAAGGATTGGGTGTGCCAAAACGCTTGACACTTTTTACATTGCAGAATGAAAGCTATTCTTTTGTGCAACGGTTCAATTTTTACTTTTAATCCTGCAATTATACTAATTGCAAAGATATTTTTAATATTCTCTGATTTGTCAAAGGCCAGCATGTGTAGCGGCAATAGGTTCATGATAGTATCATTATCTTGTTTTATTTTTTCATAATGTTAGTAACATTTTCGATTTTAAATCCTCTTTCTTTCAGGTTTTCTGTGATCATTTTTATTGAACACGTTGGGTGTATGCCTCTGGGCATAACTTTTATGGGTAGGTTTTGTTTGTCTTCATAGGTGTAATAGTCAACGCTGTAATTGCGTAACGTATTTATCAGACTTTGGTATTGCACTTTGTCTGACACGTTGATCTTAAATACATCATTATTTATAGCGGTTACTTTATATGTAATTTTTGCTGCCTGCAGTATTTCACGCACGGTTTCATATTTTTTTACGTTGACCAGATTAATTGGTAGTGGTAGGGGTATTTTGTTTTATTTAGGCTTGTTACCTTGTTGTTGTAGAGAAGTCTCAGGGGTTGAAGATGCTTTTTGTTTTTATTTTTATTTGACTTGTGGACTATCCACTCCGTTTTTCTCGCTAACACTTCTTCGTTGATGTAATATTCGTTTTTATTTTCTATTATCTGCTCTACATTAGGTTTTGCTTCAGAAGTCTTAAGGCTTTTTGCCTTTAGTATTATCTGGTTTAAGATTTGGTCTTTAAGATTTAATGGTTGGGAGAGATTGTTGCCAGGCATTCCATAAATCAATCTCAGGTTGAGTTTTTAATTGATTCTCTTGTACGAAAAACTGATTTTGCTAAGATAATACAACTTCAACTGGTGTTGCGGGTCATTGTATCGGTGGGAAATTTTTCCTTCTGCTGTTTCAAAATGATTAAGTTGTTATCTTACCGAATGGAGTACAATCGCCTTTTCGGCGTAATTCTTATCACTCGATCTCGTATTAAATTACACTTCAAGAGCGGTGTCCAACACTTCCTTACTCTTTGAAAGTAAATTAACAACTTCAAGAGAAATGATAAATTAAAAAAAGATAATTCGAACATTTAGCTTGAAGAAATTAGCAGGAGGCGAATACCAAAGGTTAGTGAACTTGGAAATAAAAACCATTTTAAAAGAAGAGTACATTATTATAAGGTTTTAAAATATTATGCTTAATATCAAAAATAACATTTGTATGTATTTTTATTCAAAAACAGTAACAAATAATCTTTAAAATAAAGGCCGTCATCCTCCAAAATATCAACAAATTTTCGTTGTTCAACGTTGATAGCCGACCAAAACGAGATTCGTCTTTGAAATCGAAATTTCTGTACAAACCATTTGGCCACTGTCGTTGAATAACTGTTTTCTTGCCTACAAGTTCGCAAATTGTTTTGGTCAGACTTTTCTTCCAATAATGGCACGACAAAACCCAAAGTCTACTGTTTATAATCTTGTAATCAATGTCGGCCATTCTGAAACATTGCTTTAGTTTATTTTCAAAGATCTCATTGCAAAGTTTTGCCAAATTAAACATAAATTCTACAGCACGTTATAAAAGAATTTCCAATAGAAATGATATTACTTTGAAATAAAATGTCAACCATACTTAAAATAAGAGGCGCATTCATAAAGTAAGGGCCGTTTGCATGTATATAAATAGTGGCGCTTCAAATTACCACTGCAGCGCCATCTACTGACTCATTGAAGCTACAGCGTCATTTGTTTTGATTCTGAAATTGTATTGTTGTCAGTGAATGCAAGAACAATGGCGCGAAAATCGTTGATCCCGCCAAGTAAGTGCGTTCTGTGATTCGTTTCTTATGTGCAAAAGGATGTCGGCTGCTGAAATTCATCGGTAGTTATGCCTGGTTTACGGACCTACAGTTATGAGTGAAGGAAAGGTTAGACAATGGTGCCGTTATTTTACAAATGGCCGAACAAATGTCCATGACGAAGAGCGGAGTGGCAGGCCCAGTATCCAGACTGATGAAATCGTTTCACAAGTGGACCAAGCACTGCGATCTGATCGTCGATTGACGATTAGTGGCCTGGCTGACAAATTTCCTCAACTTGGACGCACTACTGTTTACAATATTGTCAACTGGTTCAACTCTCAGGCGGCAAGCTTCTATGCAGAGTTAAGAAGCTGTCAGCTGGACAAAATGCTTAGAAGTGAACGGCGATTATGTGAGTAAAGTAAGATTGTACCTAACTAAATATGACAATAAATTTGTTTCAGAGTACATTTTTTTGATGACCAAACGGCCCTTACTTTATGAATGCGCCTCGTATTATAACTGCCACTAGTTGTCATTTGTGTTTAGTATACTCCAACAATTCATAATAACTAAATACACAATTTAAGAACGTTTGGTTATTGTACGAAAATTTTTTGTGAATACACAGCGAGCTTTTTGCGAAAGCTATGGTCCACATAATTGCCCCTCTGTGCGAACTATTCGTTTAAAACATTTGAAAGGGATTTCACTCCTCACGATGCGAAAATGTCAACAAAACGTCGGCTTGCAAGAAATGTAGAGAACATTGCTACTGTAAGAGATATTGTTGCAGAGGCTCCAAATTTATCGATTCCTCGTCGTGCTTAAGAATTGGGCTTACAAAAACGACAACTTGGCTTATTTTGCAAAAATATTTGAGCTTACACCTATATAAGATTGTATTGACCCAAGAACTGAAGCCACTGGACCATCGTAAGACCCGCGACTTTGCAGCTTGAGCTTTAGAGCAACTTAAAACGGATCATAATTTTTTTCAAAAAATTATTTTTCAATGAATCTCATTTTTGGTTAAAAGGATATGTTAACAAACAAAATTGTCATTTTGGTGTGAAAACAATTCACAAGAGATTTTTTCATCTGCAAAAAGTCACTGTATGGTGCGGTTTATGGCATGGTGGCATAATCGGACCATTATTTTTCCAGAAACAAACTAGGAGATGCAGTTACAGTGACGGGTGAGCGATACCGATTGATGTTAACAGATTTTTTTGTGGCCAAATTTAGATGAAATTGATTAGGAGGAGATGTGATTCTAACAAGACGGTAATTAAACTATTGAAGCATTACAAGAAAAGTTTGGTAAATGTTGTTTGGTTGTTTAGTTGGCCTCCAAGAGGATGTGATTTAACTCCTTTAGATTATTTTTTGGGGGTTATTTAAAATCTATAGTCTGTGCAAGCAAACCACGAACCCTTGCTGCATTAAGATTGAACATCAAATGCTGTATT
This sequence comes from Sinelater perroti, assembly GCA_036346155.1. NCBI lineage: Eukaryota > Metazoa > Arthropoda > Insecta > Coleoptera > Elateridae > Sinelater > Sinelater perroti. The sequence continues at coordinate 20,075,534 of JARFIY010000359.1, read as the reverse complement.
CCTGACATTAGACCCTAGTTAATGCACAAAGTCATAAAAAATCGGATTCATCAATTTGCTCGTGTGCACGAAGTCGAGATGGGCACTTAAATGGTATGCTATTCAAAACTTAATATCATATACTTCAAAAGAATATAAAAAGTTTGGTTGTATCTGAAATAGTTATTTTTTGTTTTATTTTAAAATCATATCGTTCTTATCGGAAAACCTTTTATTATTGACACTTATGAAAGACAAAAATATTAGTAAAAATAAAAAAAAACATATTTTTGGTTACTATATGTGAAGCTTGGACTTATAGGAGCTATTTATTATATAATCTTTTAATGAGTCAAATCCCATGTATGGTACCCATGTATATTTCCCAACCATTATTTTCCTATTTATAAAATATATTTATATACTTTGTAACAATAATCCAGCAAAACATTTATGTTTGTATGAGAAATTGCTACAATGCTACAGTATTATTACGTACGACAGTAGCAGAAGACTACCGTATTTTTATGTTTGATATTGGTTTTCAATTGAGTGCCGACACTAGTAAAATTGTTTATGCCAATCAAGACACGTGTTCCTGATAAACACTCATCACCATAAACGTGTTGCAACATTTAGATCGTTTTGTGGCAGCTACGTGAAGTGATGAATAAAAGAGGAAATATTTTAGATATTTTTTCTATTAGTTCAATTCATTCGGAACCATATATTTCAAAACAATACGTATACCAAATTAGAGAATTTGTTTTTTGTTGTATTTTATTCATCCATCTTTAAAGCTGTTTACACATTAAAAAAGTTAACACTACGGTTTTGGACAATAATTTTGCGTAACGTGCAATTCTTAGCACCGGTAGAACAGCGCAGCCCCATAAATTGTAGAAATGGCCTTACATAACCGCAAAATTGCGGCATGACCTTTTCAGATGCGTTTTTCCAGCAGTTACTCGAAAAGTACCTCCAATTTTCCAATGCATTATTCAGCCGGCGACTTAAAATTCAAGGCACTTTCCTGCACTTTCTGGCGTAGAATTTTAATCGCATGGGAATTTGAGCTAATATGTTCTAGTCTAAAACAGTTACTTACGTAACCCCGGCAACATAGATTATGCTTTGCGTCAGTGACCGCTCGTGGGCATGAGCCATTAAAATTGTGCTTAATCCACCTTTGTAGCGCTGTATGCTAATTAGAATAGGCAGCTCATGCGGTTATTATATCGCAGTTTTAACATTTACCGCTTGATGTTGTGTACGAAGGGGAAGCCTTGACCGCGTCTGAACATAAATTGCCAGTGATCATTACGAATTTATATTCGTTTGATGAAGGCTCTTTGGTAATTACTATTTTTGAAGACGTCCCTCGTTATGTCTATTACATGTTAAGCATTCTATTGCCTTAAGTTTCTATTAAGCGATGTTTCGTCACACGCAACAATAGATCAGTTTTAAATCAAATATTTATGTAAATAACTATGTTTAAAGGACAAGCAGGTCTTATTTGCAAACTATTCTTTGTGTGTAATATATATTACATTTAACTAATAAAAATATATTGTGTATCTAAATTAAAGAAACATCGAATTAAAACAGATAACAGAAGTTATAAAGAATAAACCCTAAAGTAACAGAAAAATTTGTTTATTTACCGTAAAAAATTTGATAAAAAAATTATTGAATTACACAAAACCAAATATATATTTCACAATCTGATATATACGCTAAAAACCAATGTGAAACTTTATAAAATATAATTTTATATTGAATCAGAAAAAAAACGTTTTGGAATTTACTTTGATCTTATTTTCAAAAGAGGTTGAAGTTGGTTCTTTTCTGGTCTTTGGAGTGCTCTACTTCGCATATTAACTGCCATGATCCTTATTTGAAGATTTCTATTTATATTTCGTATTTGTAGTTATTTTTAATTTGGCAGACCTAATTTCTTTTTTGTGTTGTTTCCCACATATTGCTCAAATCTGTGCATAAATTATTTGAAATAGATTGCTTGCACTTAGAAATTGGTGTGACAAGATCAGGTTTTTCAAGGTTCCATCACTACAGTTTTTTACAAAGTAGTAAGTTGTATTTGTATATAAACAATTTTAAATTGAAAGATATGTTTTTTCAAGTTTGTAGATGGCATCTAATACTATATAATATTAGGTTTTTCCTTATTTTGAGGGGTGTTTAAAGTCTGATCACTATTTGGGACTCATGATATATGTCATCTAAAATATTTCCCTTCATTTTTTCAGATTAAAATTGTTATAGAACACCTATACTTAATTCTCAAGAAATAAAATATTTAGTTAATGATTCTAATTTCATTCTTTTCTGATAATAAAGATGATTATTGCGCAAATAAAACAACTTACTTTGTCAAACTCCTACCGGATTGTGTAGATAAAGTATCATACTGCGAAGATATTGGTAAAAATGCCTTTCAGCTGATGTATCTGATAATTAGGAGCTCCATACTAACCGTGGATTGAAGGTTGTCGAAATATCTACAGAGATAGTAAAAAGTAATGATGGGTCCACTAGAAAAAAACTAAAGGCTGCTGTATACTCTAAATGATTACAGAAAAAAGTAATTTATAGCCTTATCTACCCTGAACCACAATAAATTAGCCAAAGAAAGGTAGGTTTGACAGTATACCTAGAAGGTAAGAGAGCAATTAATATTTTTAAGAAATTACTTGATAAGAAATTGATAAGCATGATCGTCAGGGAGAATTTCGATATGCCATTCAGTAGAACAATTAAAATTTTCAGCGTTTTAATGAATATTATGCACTTCCTCTAGAATCATTGCATTAATGTAAAAATGAAGACTTTAGTATACTAAAGTTATAACTTGTATAAAAAAATATGTGAGTCATAGCAGATATCTAGAGATAAAGTACCATCTAAATTTCAATAATAATGCATTATTCAGCAACATCCCACTAGAAGAAAGGTACAAAAGGTTCAAAATCCGCGTGCTGATAGACCACCCCAATAAAAATTTATGAACTTTGTAAGTAAAAATAAAAGTAACGTTTACCACTAACCAACCCAATAGGAGATTGGCCTATCTCTGCCCTTATCTTAGGATTCTTTAACTAAATGATTTTTGGTTCTTTTTTACTCTCTTTAGATGTTTGAAGTAACTCATTTTATAGTGTTTATTACAAAAAATGACAATTAATGGGTTAACTGGATTAAAAGTTTAGTGAAAACATATTTGTGTAAAAAATGCACTGAGGTAATCTTTGCACAAACAAACAAGTCATCATTGTAAACATTACGACTTACCGAAAAAGCAAAAAAGTATTAGTTAACCTTAAGAAACCTTGCTCAACGAAATTATAAACTATATGGATTTTTCATAATCTTAGTTCGTCTCATATTTATTTTATAATATAGGATTCTTTCGCTAGAATAATATACGATAAAGCATCATATATATCAGAAGATTAAACCAAAATCCAAAGACAAAACTATTCCATTATTTGCTATCCATCTGTTACTACCAATATCACAATGCATAACCTCTCTAACTATCACTTTAAATAAACAGGCTATCAAAGTTCCTAAAAAAATATTTGAACTTTTACTATCTATCCAATTTCGTATCTACCACCAAACATATCATATCCCAGATAGAATTTTCCATCACCAATCTCCCCGGTAACATGGCTAATAAAACTAGACACAATATAGCCATAGCGCTACGCACGGCCGTGTTATCTAAACTACGAAGTTTAGGCAGCTTCTAAAAAATCCTTAAAATTTCCAAAATATTTTAGTCTCTTACAAACAAAATCAAAATTCTCTTTCATGCATAAAGATGGCCTGATTTGATGTGATCTCCTTGCTAACTAACATTTCCATTTCTGAGACTTTGCAACTTCTAAAAACTATTCACAGTCTAAAAGACGACACACTCAAATTAATTAACCATTGTCTATTCAATACTTATTTTAATTTTAAAAATAACATTTTTAACCAAACCAATTATGCTTCTCTGAGTTCATCACTGTTAGCTGTATTAGCAACCATTTTTATAAACGATTTTATAATAAAATTTCTAATTTTTTTCTCCCCTAAACAAGCTTTATATTAATATCAAATTTATAATGGAATCCGATCAAATTAAATAATTCCAATCACACAGTCTATAGGAAATCTACCCGTACTAACCATTACTTAAATATTAAATCTCATTATCACCCTACCTTCTTGCAAAATCCCTGATCACCAAATCTTCCAAACTTTCTAATACTAAAAAATGACAAACTGAAATTAAAATCGTTACTAAAACCCTAATACGAGCTGACGCTTTGGCTCATACAAACAAGACCATTGCTCCTTTGTCCGCGAGCCGGTGCAGGCGAGTTCAAGTCTCGCTGCAAACTCATGTCCTAGTATAAGTGCATGTTATTGGGAACAATAAGCCCTTGAGGCTGCAGTGCCTGTAAGTGCGCCAAAAAAACCTAATAGAAAACAGGTCTTCCAAAAAATTTATTATTCGTATTAATTATTAAAAGTATAAACAAAAACACAAATTCGAGAACTCGCAACACAGTAAACCCGTTTTTGTCTTACACTAAAAGTATCAATCTATATATTTGAATAGAAAGTAAACAAACGCAATGTGGCGTTTCCTACGCTCTTGATTTATACGAGAGATCTGTGGGTATTAAACAAAGACAACCTACACATTTTCACAGAAAGTAAATAAAGACAGACGACATAAAATTTACCGTGCCGCGTTATTAGAGCTTAATTTACAGGGGAGGTTTGTGCGTTCATGCACGCAAGTCGGGGCCGCTCTCGCTCCTTCGGGTGGCCGCGGCTACCTTTGTATTTGTTGTCTCTTTTATGGTGTAGGAACAGATGTATATTTACTAACTTATTAGTTTGGGAACGCGATGGCTCAGATGGTTCAACCAGTTGGCTCTGTCCTCTAGTCGGCGCGCGCGAGTTCGAGTCTCGCTCAACCCATGGGTGTGTGTGAATGTCCTACCATTAAGTGCATGTTAGTGGGCACAATAAGCCTTTGAGCCTGCAGTGCCTGTAAGTGCGCAAAAAAAAACTTAATAGTTTCCTATCTGTTGTAAAAACGAAGCCAAGATGTCGACTATACTAAAGTTAGGTTATACAATTTTAGAATCAAAACAAACATTTTGTTACTGCTGCCAAAATTAGTCTAAGGAAAAATTAAAAATTACTTCATATAAATGTAAGAAATACATAAAGTTGCACTTATTTCTTATGTATGAACGAAAAACGTAAAAATTACGGGAGTGCATTATGAACGAGCGCATAAGCTTTGCATTGGTTTACGTTTTACGTATTTCTTATAAGCGGCTTATGCTTACGTCGATTATAAATGGGCGCTAAATTAAATGGTTTCACGTTTCCCATCCAGGAAAAAATCTAACTAAAAATGTATACGTTGCCACCTTGCAAAAATGTGAGCGAAGGCGGGTGAAAAATTGTCAGCCTAGGACGCCAAAAATACCTTTTGGCGGGCAACTCCTTGTCTCTCTATACATTTGAACAGAAAGTAAACAAAGAAATGTGGAATAGCCCTCGGTTCTTGATTTACACGAGAAAGTTTATACGTAGTAAACAAGAACAACCTATACATTTGAACGAAAAGTAAACAAAGACGACTAATATTAAATTTGGCGTGCCGCGCTCTAATCACTTAATTTACAAGAAAAGGTTCGTGCGTACGTACACACACCTCGAGGCCGTTCTCGTTCCTTGCCAAATGGCCCAGCGGCCGCGGTTATCGGGCCGCTGCATTGCCAATTTCAAAAAGCGCGTCTGAAATGGCTATTTGGTTGTAAGTTAAATTGTGCCACGTTTTCAATCCAACAGAAAAAGCCAATCCAGTTAAAAATTTATACGTTCCCACCTCGCAAAAATTTGAGGGAAAGCACGTAAAAAATTGTCAGTCTAGAACACCAAAAACACTTTTGACGGGGAATCCTTCGTTACTGATAGAATAGCACGCATACTAAACAGAGAGAATATACAAACGATTTCTCACAATTAACACTAAAATAACTGACTTTATCCGTTCAGCTAAGAACTATTACTCCCATGAACCTCAAGTAGTTTACAAAATATGTTGTAATAATTACTACAAAAATTACATAGATCAAAGAAATAAACAATATTAAGCTGTATATACAAACATTCTTTGGCCGTGCAAAAGGGTAATAGTTTTTTGACACTTGCTGATCATTATAAAGATACCGAACATGAAATTAAGCTCAAAAATAGTCACTTTCTTTTTCCATCTCACCAGTAAAATAATTTAGGAAATAATTCAAATAGAAAAACATCCTCGATTCCTAAATACTTCAGACGATGTATGATATTTATCCAATATCTGCAAACCGTTAATTTATCCTCATTGTCAATTACATAACTGGTTAAAACAAAGAAATTTTCGCTAACTAAGTGCATGCAAAACATTTTCAGATCTAATTTCATAAATAGCAAATTTGAGTACCCCATACAAAAGTTTCTTCTATAATTTATTTTTTAACGGAAAATTATCTCTAATTTCCCTTGATAGTAGCATAAAAGTTAAAAACTATCCAAACGTTTATAACCATTTTTTAAAGGTAAAATACAGTAGGCCTTCATGAATACGCGACCTCTTTACAAGTTAAAAAATTCTAGCGATCTTCCAGGGCTATAATAAAACTATGTCAGTGATTTTAAAGACTACGTATTTGATTTTATTCCTGTTGAGACCTATAGACACTTTTTTTTCTTTTACCCGCGACCCCTCGAGTAAGGCTTTGCGACCCCTCTGGGGATCGCGACCCACAGGTTGAAAAACACTGCAGTAGACTTTCTCCTTTTAACATATTTAAATTTATATAAAATACTACATGTTAATATTTAATGATTTTTTATTTTTTTTTGTTATCATCGTGATAAGTAATCTGGTTTTCAAGCATTTAAATTTTAGTTCGTTCAGTTTGTTTAATATTTAATATACAAAGGATTTCCTATAAACAGCCTACCGTTTTTATTTTGAAATCATTTTTTTAAAAAAGCTCACAATTGTTGCTTTCATTGGTTATTGGATTGAAGCCATATTTATTTGTTTGCAATCATTTGGCTATTTCAATCAGTTTCAATCTATTTTAATAGTCTTAAAAAGAAAGTTAAATTAATCCAAGAACTTTGACTATTGGAACTTCATCTCGGCCGCAAAACGACGAAAACTAAAGAAAACTTTGCGTTAATTCTAGTGCAATAAACACATATTTTTAAATATTTAAACGTGGCTATCCAAGATCATCTCAGTTTAAGAGAAACTAGTACAGTGAGACAGGAATTGTATGTCAAGTTGTTTACATCAGTCCTAGTTCAAATTACAAATAATTTATTGGGGACTTTGAAATCATCTTTGTATGCGACCTTAAGTAAAATCTTTGACAAAAACGCTCCAAGGCTAGGCTCGTAAACAATAATTTATTCAACTAACCAATTAATAGTCCTAGGTCTTGACAACGTAGTCCTCTTCGCTATCTAGATTGTTTTTGTTTTCAAAGGCTGTCGCTTTACTATTTTGGAGGCTAGTGAATAGTAGTAACCTTACCGCTTAGCATTTTTTTGCACTTTGTTGCGAGATCATACTGCTAACGCCAACTTATGTGAGGAACTATTTTGCATTAAAATTCCGCTTTCCTAAATTTATTGACACATGCAGTCGTATTCATTTTCTGCTCTTCTGATATTATGCTCCCAGTAACACAATTTTTGCACTAAATCTTTGTCCTCCCAAAACCTCTTATGTGATTCAAAGACACGACTTTTCAGCGTCCATTGGGTCATTCGTGTAACTTTCAACTAAATTCATCAACAATCCGAACACTGAGTGTCTAAACATAGCTTTACCACCTAGTGAGTTTACATAGAAACACTAAAAATTTGTTAACTAATGAGATATATTTGAACACAAGGTTAATGTTATAAATTTAGTGAAACTGTGAAAGTCACCCAAGCTATGAATTTGCTTAAAACGTATACAGAATCCTACTCTACTCAATTCGAACATGTGTACGTCGTTTTAATCTAACGCCCAACGAATCTGGAAACATGGCGCCATTAACATTTTGTCTATTCCTTGTTTCGAAGAATAAACCATTGGTATAAGCGAATGCCACAAAAATTATCCGAAAATGGATACATACAGCAAATCATAATGGACTATATTTTAAAAATAAATATTATTATGTTGCGTTTTTTAATCTATATGATATTTAATTTATAGGAAAATTTATGGAATACCTTCTGTACATCGTTTTGTTTAGGAAGCTATGTAACCTACATTTTGTTTTGAGGCAAAATCTTTTTAGTGCAGTTTATTATTATTTATAAGAATATTATTAATATATTTGCTTAATCTAAAAATGTTATTGGTGTATCTAATTTATAGTAAATATCTTTTTTCAATGTTCGAAGCACATTAAAATTTTATATATCAATGAATTGCTTTTTATATTTCTTTCTTTGTTTTATTTATATTTTGGAACATTGAGCTTTATCATTCGTTAGATTTTATCGTTTTTCTATAAGACTGAGAATTTTACGACATTTTTACTTCAACATTACATAATTTGTTTATTTTACCTTTTATGTCAACCCAACTTAGTAATTCTATATTTTTACCTTTTTTAAAGTAATAGAGTTTAATTTTGTAATGTTTATTATTTTCTTTATATACTTTTTTATATACTTTAGGTGCTCTTAAAATTTATTTTTATGTTTGCTACCAGCAGGTGATAATTTGCGAATTTGCTCCAAAATATGGAGAACTTTTGTGCTGGGGGTTTTATGTCATTAATTAATCAGCATACGGTTTGATTTCTTTAGATTATATATTATTTGATTTACTAAGAAAGGAATCACCCTTAAAAAAATTAAGTAGGAAAATATAGTATACTAAAACTAGAAAAGTTTTGCAATAATACAAAAGCGATGATTGCTCGTTGTGAAGAGTTCGGACCTATGCTGCAACCGGTAAGGTGGCCCCTGAGTATTGGTTGTTCTTGAACCCTGACACTCAAAATAGTTGGTAGTGTAATTTTGATCAAAAACTAAATACCGATACATTTTTTTACAGTTCTACACTTTTAGTGTTAACTAGTGTTTGGAGGAAATGACTCTTACCCTGGAAGATGATTCTTTTTATCGTACGACTAGACCCAGGTTCGGCAATCGTTTCGGTATTACAAAGTCCATACTGGCCAATAAGATGTTTAAGTTCGGCATGTGAGAAGAAGAATATTTAGATATTTTTTCTTCAAGAGATAGTTGTTTCTTTGGACACTCAATCTCTGCCCCCGATATGTAGAAAACACAACATATTTTGTGGGCTCCTATTTTGCCTAACTTTTACTAGGCTGCATTTGTCTATGTAGTGCTCACATGCTGACTTTATTTGTTGACAATAAAGTTGCTAATTTTTTGTGTATGTAGGCTAGAGGTGGTCACCCTTACACATTGTTTCGTCATTAACAATTGCGATAACTGAACAGATATTACTTAATGGTATCACACACTTTATTATGGTAACATTTTTAACGCAGCAAATAACAAATCAGTAATATTTTGTAAAAACTATGTTAACAGTTTGTTGGAAAGTGTTATTCAAAAAATTATAAATTTAAATAGCATAGGATATTTAGCACAAGACAAAGCGAAGTCACATACATTATACCCGTATGAACAACAACGTGATAAACAATATTTTAATTTCCGAACATATTAATGGTGAACAGCTGAGAATGGACGAAACAGGTGCCGGAATATCTATTAGTTATGACAGTTCTCATTTAATAATTAAAATTATCTTAAAAGTAAACAATATTTTTATGAGATGAGCCTGCAACTATCTTAATTTTTAATAAAAGTTTAGTTGATTAGTGGTTTCTCGGAGGGAGACAGTTTTTTGCATCATATACTAACGTCTGATGAGAATCAATTCTATCATTATACTTTTGAACGAAATGCGAACCCGTATTTCTTGAAGCCAAACAAATTTATTTTAAAGAAATTTTTTTAAGTTTTCTTAGTTACTGAAGTAGTTACTAAAAGTTATTAAAATACAATCACTAATTTCTACCACTTTGATTTACTAGTTAACGTAAGAGTTACCTACAGCTGCATAGTTATGTAAACATAGCAAATTTTAGCAATAAGGACTTTAGGAGATGATTCGTAAAGGCAAAATAAATAAAAACGTTTAAATATACTTGCCTAAAAATGCATATTTTTTATAATAAATGGCCACAATCTTATCCATGACATTGGTCTTTTTTAAAAACACTCATCTCAGTTGTGGTACAGTTATTTTGACATGCTTTTTTGGCTTGCTTTATTGTTTGTGTAAATAGGGAGTTAGTTAATGAGATAAACAGAGAGAACAGCCGCGTTATATTTGTATACCTGAATTTAAATGACATATCTTACAAGATCTTGAGAATAACCACAATACAAACTACAAGTAAGTGACTCTACATGAAAACTACTGCTATCCCTGTCACTTGCAATGTGTATAGAGAATACGGTAAGCGGGCCCTTGTGTTAAATCGCTCTGAAAAAGTATTAACAACTGTGTTCGGTAGAAAACACCTAAACGAACACCAAAATAGCAGATTTGACTACTTTCTTCCGAACACAAAAAATTCAATTTGAAGATGTGTCTGACATGTACATGCTCATACCAAATATAAATCTGAAGGTACTGTATCCTATCTTATCATTCCAAAAAAGTAATATTGAGAATTTTTTAATATTGATACTTTTAGATTATATTTAACCTTAAAGTAACTGATGAATCATAAATAATGATTAATGTTTTATTTTAAAAATAGTACAACATATTTACAAGAAATACAAGTGTTTATATATATATAGAATATAAATAAATAATTATAGATATTAATAATCATCCTAATTTATTGATAAGCGAAATCATCGAAAAATACAGCAACCGCTTAAATTAATAAATTACTTAAGCTTCACTTTTGATAGCCAAAGTACCAATAAATAACCATTGCAGAAGACTAGCATGCGTTTGTCCCAAATTTACTTTTGTATTAATAATAATGAGTTGTTTTATCAATTTCCGTCTTTTTCAAATCTTGAAAAATGTAATAACATGGCATTTAATGAATGCCTCGACTTTATCGCAGAGGTATCTAAACACCACCAATTAGTCTACATTAATTTTGTTATTCTTTAGTCGGTCATCGACTATACCTTAGGCCGTATGCAATAGCTGGTAGCACGATGTGCACCGATTTATGTTTCGGATTTCAACCAGTGTCTTGCAAGGGGCGCCCACCTAACCAATAATATACTTAATATATAACCCTTGTTAATACAAACTGATTGGTATAGGTCACAGTTGGGTCGGGTGTGCGGATCAGCCTCTATCAAAGGTCAAAGTTTCCTAATTCGTTACTACTCAATAACCAATACTACGAAAGGAACTGGTTAAACCCAGAATGTTTGTGTTACTCTATGTGTCTTCCATCGAATACAGCTTGCTCCAACTGATGCTTTTTCAAAAGTCGTAGTCGCTGGTTTTTGCACTATCGTTGTGGAATTTCTGTTGTCAATTTTTTCTGCGGATAAATTTTGTCAGAAGTGTCATCAACCTACACCAGAGTCGTTTGTAGTATAAGTAAATAGAATAGTTGAAGTCCATCATGAGCATCTGTTTAGCATTAATGCTTAGGCTGGAGCTTTAGTTTAGAACAGTGACAGCATTTCAATATCAGCTTTTCCAATACATGGAGCAGACAAAGTAGCACTGCACAAAGACCTGCCCACTCACAGAACTTAAACTCCTCTGACTTTAACCTGTAGAGAGACTTGAAAATCTATGTATGCTGAAATAATTTCTGATGTGCAAATGACGTGTCATTGAAGTTTATAACACTATTCGATGCATTAATCTATGACGTAAGGTGTTTGTGCTTATACTGAGTTATATGGAAAAGGTACTTAAAAAAGTACTCTAAAAATGTCAGAAGAAAATGACATAGTGTCATGGAATGTGATGTGATGTAACAATGCCGTAGTGTAGGCTCATTTGCATTTTCAGATATATGTTTATATAAACTTTTTGGGCCTTGTACTAATCTCTTGCAATTTGTTTCTATAATTAACAATGTACCATTTATTCAGTGTTCTTCCTCTATTTTGTTTATGATCCAACAGCCGCTAATAAAGTATCCTTTTGGTCCATCTGTTTTCATCTTTTTGGGCTAAATAGCATGCCCAATTTTACTTTAGTGTTTGCTATATTTTTTAGTATATCCGTGACTTTCGTTTTCTATCTGATTTACGCATTGATTGTTTTCTGGCAGGTAAGGAGATACCTAACATTTTCCCTTTCCTAGAGCGTTGCGTGGTAACTAGCTTTTGTAAGTGGGTCTTCGTCAAAGACCAATTGACGCTTCCATACATCATAATGGGCATTACACATTTATTAAAAACCTTTATTTTTAACTGTTGTTCTATATTTTTGAGATCAGAATGAAGCTTAGTCCTTCAAAAGCTACCTATGACAAGCGGCATCTTTGTTTTATTTATGTTACTAGATTCCTCGATCAAGCGGATTGTTTGTCCCAAATATATATATATATATATATATATATATATATATATATATATATATATATATACATACATACATACATACATATATATATATATATACATACATACATACATACATACATAATATATATATATATATATATATATATATATATATATATATATACATAACAGTTGGGCTGAAAAGTTCGTAGGCTAACATAGAAAAAATTTTTTTATAAAATTGGATTTTATTATTCAATAAAATTGCCTTCGAGGGCGATACACCGATTATAGCGATCATACAATTTTTCTATACCATTTTTAAAATATATTTTGTCTTTAGCCTCAAAATAAGCTTCTGTTTCGGCAATTACCTCTTCAAAAAGTCGCTGGTGGCCAGATCTGGAGAATACGGTGGATGCGGAAGCAATTCGTAGCCTAATTCATGCAATTTTGCCATCATTTTCATTGACTTGTGGCACGTTGCATTGTCTTGATGAAACAGCACTTTTTCTTCTTCAAATGGGGCCGTTTTTTCATGATTTCGTCCTTCAAACGCTCCAACAACGCTTTGTAATAATCGCTATTGATGGTCTGGCCCTTTTCAAGGTGATCAATAAATACTGATGCCATAAACCTTGCTAGCCGATTAATGCGTCTTTCCACTCTATGGATTCGGTTCATCGCGTGCAGTCCACTCGGCTGACTGTCGATTTGACTCTGGAGTGTAGTGATGAAGCCATGTTTCATCCGTTGTCACATATCAACGAAAAATTCGTTATTATTACCGTTGAATATCTCTGAACATTGTTCTGAATCAACGACACGTTGAAACTTTGCTGGATTGTGAGCTCGCGCGGCACTCACTTTGCACACAGTTTTGCATGTCCAAATATTCATGCAAGATATGTCCAACACTGTATTTTGATATCTTCAGAGTCTCAGCTATCTCGCTTAACTTCAATTTACGGTCATTCATAATCATTTTGTAAACTTTTTATGTTTTCGTCCGTTACAGCCTCTTTCGGGCGTCCACTGCGTGCATCGTCATCAGTGCTCATCTCGCCTCGTTTAAACTTGGAAAACCACTTCTCAACGGTTGATTTTCCTGGTGCACAGTCTAAATAATGCTTATCAAGCCAAGCCTTGGTTTCAACGGTATTTTTTTGCCAAAAGCAGTGTTTTATTAATACTCGAAATTCCTTTTTATCCATTTTTTTAAAATTAACAATAGTTGCTTCACTCAAAATACGATATCTCCTAAACTAATAGTCCGACAGTTGTCAAATTTATACACGAGTCTTTTGAAGGTTAGGGTTAACTAAAAAGCACATGGATTTAATACTACTAGCGCCGCTTATGTGTCAGCCTACGAACTTTTCAGCCCAACTGTTATATACATGTATATTCATTTACATTTTTAATATTTATTTTTCTGGCTTTCTGGTATCATCGCCTTAGTCTTGTCTGAGTCGAGTACGAGTATTGATACGGTGTGGGTGCAACGCGCGCGCTCCGTTATCAGTGCAACACGCCTGGCCTAAACTGTAATCTTTAACCTCCACTGTGAGTATTCATAGTATTATTAACAAATACATAGAGTGCCAACACCTCATTAAATGATAATAAAATGAGTCTACAGGCGCGGACTAAGCGCAAACTTGATGAATTAACACCGCCTCTCAATGAGGTGCAAAAGCGATACATGTGGTCAGCTGAAGAGCTAATCACACAAAACAGATTCTACTTGCCCTCACAAAACGATAGCGAAGATAACGCAAGCAAAGTAATCAACACACCTCCTACAGAACCTGCTACTTCTATTACTAGACCTAAAATCCCGCCAATATATCTGCACAATGCGATTAATCACAAGGCTCTTGTGGCAGATATTAATAAAATTATCAAAGAACCGTTTACAACAATGTGTACCACGAATTCGCTACGCATCAACTTATCGGATGATAACGACTACCGCAATCTCACAAAATTTTATTCTGAAAGTGGAATTGAATATCATACATTCCAAAACCCCAACCTAAAACCTCTGTCAGTGGTAAGTAAAAATGTTCCGTTATCACTGACTACTGATGAAATCAAAACTGAGTTACAAGTACTACCTGTCATCAATGTAACACGTCTACTGACAAGAGATAAAAAGCCCCTTCCTGTGTGTGCAGTCGACCTAACCAATAGCGATGAGGGCAAAAAGATATTCTCCTTGAAGTCAATATATCATTCAGTTGTGACCGTTGAAATGAGAAAAAAGTCAACCAGCTTACCACAATGTCATCGATGTCAACGCTACGGGCACACAAAAAATTACTGCACCCTCACACCAAGGTGCGTCAAATGTGTTGTAAATCACAATCACAATGAGTGCACCAAGCAACCAACAACTAAACCGACATGTGTCAATTGTGGCGGCGATCATGCAGCGAGTTACCATGGATGCAGTCACCATGTTGAACTCCAACAAAAATACTTTAAAAATAGAAAAATAGCCAATAGTTCTCACGTGAACCCAACGCAAACATACGCTGATAAACTAAAAAATAATCCACACGTCAACAACATCTCCTCAAACTCAACAGCAACACAACCAGTCGAATCCTCTCAGTTATCACATATAACTAAAATTATAGTCGATCTTGTAACGTCCTTTCTTCCCCAAATTAAAACATTCCTTTCAACTACCCTGATACCCCTGCTGCTCAATGGATCCTAAGACCAGAAGAGCAATTGAAAAATTAACAATCCTTAATTGGAATTCAAATGGCATCTTAAATCAACGATCTGCATTTATCGCATTTTTAGCCAGGTACAATGTGGATATAGCCTGCATTACTGAAACTCATCTGCAAGACCACGATAATCTTAAAATACCAGGATACAATGTATATCGAAAAGACAGAAACGCCACAATAGCTTCAGGAGGTGTGACCATCATCATTAAGAGAAATTTAGAACATGCAAGTATCCCTAATATACTAAATACTACTTTAGAAACAATTGGAATCAAAGTGAGACTACATGACCAAAGCCCTCTTATCATCTATAGCACGTACAGGCAGCCAAACAAAAAACTTAATGAAAATGATATAAAAACCTTATTCAATACAACTGACCAAATATTAGTAATTGGAGATATCAACTGCAAACACCGAATGTGGGGCTGTCGAGCTACTAACCCTGAGGGTACAAAACTCGAACAATACTCAACTACATATGGCTTTCAAATTATGCCTCCGAACGAGTATACGTATTATCCTTATCGGGAAGATCACCAACCTGATATACTAGATATTGTTCTTCAAAAAATTTTCCCAAAACAGATAAATCAAAATGTAGTAATGGAACTTAACTCTGACCATGTACCTGTGTTAATATCCTTCCTGGGCACACCACAAATTAAAACAACCTCCTCAAAGACTTATTAACGGACGAATCGACTGGAACAACTTCCAAGAGCGACTAAACTCCAAACTACATGAACCATATAGGTGTGGAAACCTGAAGACCTTGATACTGCAATTTCTATCATCACCATGTCAATCACGGACGCTGCCAAAACATCGGTCTCAACTCCTCGAAACATCATAACACTAACTATAACTACCCACCCAGCTATATATTAAAACTGACAAGACAAAAAGTCAAACCAGGAGACTATGGCTGAGAACTAAAAATCCCGAAGTAAAAAGACTCCTAAATAGCCTCACCCATCGTCTTAAGAAACAACTGGACGAATACAGAATTGAGTCATACCGAAAGCATATTGCTGATATCAGCCCTGGAGATCCGGGCATGTGGAAAACTACCAGAAGAATTCTGCAACAACATGACGAATTACCAACCATAACAAATGGACCCAATATCCCCTACACTGATAGCGAAAAATCGCAAGCTTTTGCCGATCACCTCGAACACGTTTTTACGCCAACAAACATCTGTGGCACTGCACATGCACTTCATGTACTAAATCATATCGAGCGCAATCGCCCAGTTATCACAGAAAACATATACCCTGTATCACCAAGTCTAACGAAAGTCACCAGGCCATGACCTAATAACTAACATTGTCCTTAAACACCTGACAAAAAAATGTATAGCATACCTCGCATCTATATATAATGCGTGTCTTCGCATTGGACACTTTCCCCGGAGCTGGAAACACGCGCACATACTCATGTTTGCAAAACCAGGAAAAGATAAAAAAGATATTAAGAACTACCGGCCAATAAGCCTACTTACAACTTTATCAAAAATTCTGGAAAAATTATTCATGTTCGAGTATCAAAAATTGTAGAAACCCAAAATATAATACCAGCATTTCAATTTGGCTTTAAGAAAGGACATTCAAGCTGCCATCAGCTCCAGAGAATTAGCGAAATAATCGAAAATGGATTTGAAAGTAAATGCTATACAACAATCATCTTCATCGACATTGCGAATGCTTTCGACAAGGTATGGATTGAAGGTCTAATGAAAAAACTACTTGACATTAATATACCAAGTTACCTGCAAACTACAATATTTTCGTTTTTGGAAGATAGAATCTTCGCAGGTCAACTCTGTCATATCTGATATCAAAGCTATACATTCAGGAGTTCCTCAAAGAAGCATTCTTGGGCCTCTGCTATTTAATATCTATACATCAGATATACCAGTAACCGGAGCTTCTATAGCCACGTTTGCGGACGACACGGCGATTATCACGCAAAACACGAACTTACACATTGCAGTACAAGAACTTCAACACGCCACGAATACAATTAGTAAGTGGCTTAAAACATGGAATATCCAAGTTAACCCTGCCAAATGCCAAAGCAAAATTTTCACGCTAAGGAGAGACACCTTCCCGCCCAACATCGAAATTGATGGCAAATCTATACCATGGAACCCCAGGGATCAAGCGGTAAAATATCTTGAGTACACCTCGACACACGATTAACCTGGAGCTACGACATAAACAATAAGCTACTCCAGGCCAACAACAGAATGCGTCAGCTATACCTCTCATTAATCGCAAGTCATCTCTGAAGCCGGAGTGTACCATATTACTGTATAAAACCCTAATACGCCCCTTAATCTTATACGCTTGCTAGGTTTGGTGTACTACGTCAAAACAAACATCAACAAAATACAAAGACTCCAAAATAAAATTTTACGAGTTGCAGTGAACGCGCCTTGGTTTATTCGTAATGCCCAACTACACTACGAACTAAGAGTTTCATATGTACAAAATTACATCTGTGAAAGTGTTAAAAAGTTTATACAAAACGCGAGTGCGTGCGACGGGGTCACCTATTACAACATGTGCAAGCGAAATATACACACTAGGCTAAAACGAAGACTACCCCAAGACATTGTTATCGTAGAAGAGCATAACGATTAAACATTAACAATATTAATAATCAAGACGTTACAAATAGTTTTGTCGTGTCATTTACAGTAGTTACTTGTAATATTATTAAACATGTCATGTATAACATTTTAATTGTTGAGCTGACAATAGTCTATTAAAAAAAAAGTCTTGTCTAAACTAATTTTCAGGCCAATTTTCATTGCTTTTTCGTTTAAATCGTTTAGCATGCAGTGTAAGTCATTTTTGTTATTAGCGATAAGAACGATGTCATTCGCGTATTTTAAGTGATTTAAGTTTTTACCATTTATGTTGATTTCTATATTTTCCCAGTTGAAATGTTTAAATAAGTATTTTAGTACCAAATATATATGTAATAGACAGTCACCTTGATGGACTCCGCGTTGGAATTGGTTTTGTAACGTCATGTAGTCTGTACCTAGCTGTAGCTGTGCTGCTCATTTTTTTTTAAAGGAGATCAATATATCTTTGGTCTATTCTACAGTTTTTGAGATTCTATTACTGCTTATATCTCTACTAAATCAAAGGCTTTTTCAAAATCTGTAAAAGCCAAATAGATAGAAATTATATATTCATTAGATCTTTTTTATTAAAAGTTTTATTATAAATAAATGATTTTTTGTTCCATATCCTTTTCTAAATCCTGCTTGAGTTTATAACTGATTTTCGTCTAATTTAGTGAATAATCTATTGGTTAGTGTTTTTGTCATTAATTTGTAAAGCACTGGTAGTAAACTTAGTCTATCATTCTTAAGTTGTCTGTTATCTCTCTTTTTAAATAGTAAAATTACTGTTTAGTCATTCCAGTTTACTCGTATTGTTGCTTCAAACAAGCATTTGTTTAATAGACGATTTATTTTCTCTCTCAGTTGTTTTTTGGTTTATTTTATCAGTTCTACAATTCTGTCTTTTCCAGGAGCTTTATTATCCTTAATTTATTTTAGTACATACCCCAATTCATTTTCTTCTATTTCTGGTAGTTTTTTAGATTTTACGTTTAAGATCTTTTGGCTGTTTTTAGTAAATTCTTATCGTTAATTATATTCTTCAGAGTTTTTGATTCATTTAGTTCCTTACAAAATTGTTCTACTAATTTCAACATTTCCTTTCTGTCACTTATGATATCTCCATTGTTATTTCTTAAAGTGCGGATTTGTTTTTTATCTACTTTTTATCTCAATGCTTTCATTGTACTATTCTGTTCAATCACTTTGTTAATATTTTCTTCTTGTTTTCTGATTCTGTTCTTTTTATTTTTTTCCGAATTGTCTGGCACAGAGAGATATATATATTCTACTGTATTATTTTTATTTTCAGTTGCCATGTGTCTCCTTTCTATTAGAAGTTTAATTTTATTGTTTGGTATAATCTTTTGCAAGTTTCCGTTCGTCATTGTTATTTTAATTCCATGTGATTTAGTATTTTTAGTGTTGCTTTCTTTGCCATGTTCTTCAAAGTATTTCTACTTATTTTCTAATGAGTTTTCATATTCTTCTTTTCTATATTTTAGGTTTTGTATTCTAACGTCTATATTTCCCTTTTAAAATGTTGTAGTTGTTCCCATTTAGCGTTTATTATTATTTTTGCTCGTATAAGCAGATAATCACTTCCTATGTTGAAACGATTTAAGATAGATACGTTTGCAATAATATTTTTAAGACTACTTAAAATTCAATTAATTTTATTTATAGTTTGCATATTTGGGCTTATCTAAGTTTATCGCCTATTTAGTTTTTTTCTCAAAGAATGTATATTTTATTTATATTTGAGAATTCCACCAATTTTTCTCCTCTTTCGTTTTGGTTTCCGATTCCATACTTTTCCAAGGAATCTTCATGATCGTTTATCATGTTATATATACTTGTATTATTTTGATTGTTTTTGTTTTATTCAGCTTGAAAGTCATGTATGCTATTCAGTGATATTGGTGTAAAATTTTATATACAATCTGTATACTTTTTCCTTACTATTAAACCTACTTCATTCTGACTTTTACGTTTATTTTCTTTGTATAATAGTGTGTTTTCCGATTTGAGAGTAATAACTCCTTCGCTTATTCGTTTTATTTTACTAATTTCTATTATATTCCAATTTATAGTTTTAAGTTCATTTTCCAATTCTTCTATTTGATCATCTGTTATTAATGTTCTAACGTTCTTAGTTTCTACCCATAACTTTTTAGTTTGATTACGATGACTATTGTTTAGACTCCAGGGATTCTTAGCACCTTATTTACCGTTCCATGGATGGCTGATATCGTACTGTTGCATGTAACCATCGACTTTCTGGCTGCCGAAGACTGAGGGTTAGTAATTTAATGTTGTCATATAGAAATGGTTTGACGGCTTTTAAAACTCCACGATGGCAAGACGGGTTGGGGAGCGTTCAGTGATCCATATGACTAAGGCTATGGTTGGGGATGCGGTGGCCCAGATGGTTTAACTAGTCGGCTCTGTCCTCTTGCCGGCGCGCGCGAGTTCGAGTCTCGCTCAACCCATGAGTGTGTGTGAATGTCCTAGAAGAAGGGCACAATAAGCCTGTAAGTAAGAAAAGACTATGGTTGCCGTTCTTGTTTTCTTTCTTAGAAATTTCATTTATCGCCACACCGAAGGTAAAAGCCTGTTTTCACTTCTACTTATTTTTTACAGCCGATGATTCTGAGACAGATGGTATTGTTAATTTTGGCCCGCCCCGGGTATTTGATTCCCCACTGGATCCGATTGCCTTATCCATTTAATATTTGGCTTCCACATTTGCTTATCTTGACAACAAATTGTATAGAAAAAACGTTCATAAACAGGATCGAGTGTTTTAACATATTAGGAATAATTTTTTATGATTTGAAGAACACAAAAAATAAAAACCAGTTACAACACTTATAGTTTAATAAATTTAATAAAATTTAGTTTATTTTGTTTCAAACTACTACTTCTTTAAAAAAATGGTTTTAATCTACTCCTGAGTATGCACAAAAGCTAGAGCAATTAAAATATACAGCTTTCAATGACAGACAAATTAATATAAACGAAATTTTGTTTCCCCAAAAACTTTTTGCGTAGTAAACTATCGTTTACATTAGGAATTATTTTCTATTACCCTCGCAATGATTGAAAATCCTTAATACAACTAGCGCTTAACAGCAACTGTAACGGACGCTATATTTTGATTTAACATACTAGACACAATACCTGTATACAAAATTCTTAATTTATTATACCTTATAAATCAGATCAAATGTTAGTAGTAAATAATTTCTGCTTTTTTGTATGCTTTATTGTAATGTCAACTGTAGTGACCACTCATACATATCTTCTATTGTACGTGTTTGTTAAGATTACATAAACTATGAAATGCAAATTGAAACAGGTTGTACTACAACTACTTGTTTTTTGCTTATTTGCCATTACTTTGTAAGGAAACAATGGACAAAGAAAATAAGAAGACTTACTCTGGAAATAAAATTCCAAACTTTGCCTAAGACCCATGAGGCAACCGCTACTCTACCAATATTAAGTAGGAGTAATCTAAAGTTGTGCCATAAAACAAAAATACAAGCGTAATAATAAAAATAATAAAGAAAATTTAATTTAATGATAATTTGCAGTAAGTTCTTCTTGTTCTTTTTTCTTCTCTTATTTGTTATACTCTTATAGAGCGTTAAATATGTTATTTAATTGCTTCTATTGAACCTGATTTACGAATTTATTACTTTCATCTAATCAATTCGTAACCTAATTTCTTCCATTTATCCTATCGTTTTTCCTTGTATTTCCTATTTCTACTATCGATTTTACCCACATCTTTTTTGTTTTTTTGTATTTGTTCCTTACTATTTATATTGCCATTCTTAATTGTTTTATCAAATACTGGTTGTAAGTATATAAATTTTTTCAATAATTTTGTACTCTTTCATTTATTCATCATAAGATATTTTAAATTATATGTAATTATTTGTCCACTTGTTTACTCTGTTTGCAGCTATAAATTCAAATTTTTATTAAACATTACATAGTAAATATTTAGTTACTTACTAAAGAAAGCATGTTATATGTTTATATAGACACAACAAGTGGCTATTTTTTATCATGTTTTTTGAATGACAGGTTTCTTTCTTATCTGTTTGTAAGGTAACTTTCAAGAGTTCATATTTGTTTGCAGAGATTTTACTCATTTAAAAAGCACCTGTAAACTCTTGTACAGAAATAAATCTTAACAGAACATGGGTTGTACATAACAACATAAAACTGGATCATTACTTTAGATATTAAAATTATTTTAAAAATAAAAAAATTAACTTAAACTGCATTTTTAGGGCAGAATTATAACTAAGCAAAACTTAACTACTGTACATTAGTAAGTCGCAATGAAAATTGAAAACTAATATACTAACAGAAAACTAAGAAGCCAACAACTACTATAACGAGAAATGATAATTTACCAGAAACTGTATTTCTAAACGTGACAGGAGAAGCCTTAGAATAATGAGAAAACCAAATGAAACATTACAATCCTAAAATTCCAGTAGTTGTTATTGCGGTTTCTGACATATTACTATGTTACGTGATCTTGGCCCAAGTAAAAATATTCAAAAATAAATGCGTAACCTTTAGGTGGAAAATAGCTGTGGTTGAAATTACCAGTAGAAAAACCTAGGTTATAATTAGATTCCGAATGCAACAAGTATTATACACATAACACTAGCTGCTTTACTACATGCTTTAAAACTGCATCGAAAAATGGAAGCTTGTTTTAAAAATTCAAACTGTCCATTCATTGTCCAACCTAGGACAAGTCTGGCGTATTAAAGGAGATATTGCCAGAAGAGGTTAAAATTTCAATTCTGATGTAAACGTATCATATCCGCTTAACTGAATATTGCATTCTTGCTTTGAATTTTAGAACACATGGACGGGCAAGCGTCCGGTCTCTGCAACAATAAGCGTACGTGCTTACTCGCGGTCAAGTATTGAATAGTAGCAGATTGCGTTTATTAGGAGATTATAATAAATTATAAATTTTTAATTGAACCTATTGAAACATTCAGCAGAACACTCTAAAACAAACCTGTAAGTATATAACATTTATGGTCGTAAAACAAAAGTCAACTCAAAATCTACAACAACAATATCGATCTAATATTTTAATCACCATATTCAATTTCTAACACTTTTTATAATTATTCCCTTAGCACGGTACTCTATGTTACAAAATATGAACCAAATAATAATGCCTGCAATTATTAATTTCCTCTATTTCACAAATTATGAAAACAGCAAAATTTAAAAAAAAATTAGTTATTACCCTTATTGTTAATTTGAAGAGATTGTTTTACTAACTTTTTGAGATTATTTTCTGAGCTAGAGGTTATATCGTTTTTAATGTTTTTACTATTTTTCTTATTTCTTTTTCTGTTGTATCTAAATACTTGTTTTATTGCATATCCGTTTCTTCCGCTGTTTAGAAGTGTGAAATATTGATCATAAAAAGTATTTGGTAGTACTGTTCTCATTGTTTTTTTATATATTATATCTATTTGCTTCTTGGGTTCTAATGCTTTTCAGAAACCATCATTCTTTTTCAGATGTTTTTCTCCTGTTTGATTTTTCAATTCTCTTACCCTATGTTTTATTATTTCCACTTATACAAGAAGTTTATATAATATATTGACAGAATTGATTGACAAAAGTTATTTTAAAAATTGACAAATATCTGTAAGTGGTCCGTGTTTATATTTCTTATATCCATAACTTGTAACTTGGTGTTAAACGTTTGTTAACTTGGGTGTGCAAAGGTGCAAATAAATAGTGTTAATTTGCAACCGACCAAATTATTTTAAGTAGTCCGTCAAACGACAACACCAGAATAAAACAATAGTGGATGTAATGAGTTCAATGTTCGGATAGGAAATAATCCACTCAAAGGTGTCGAATGACGCTTCCATGAAGACGATACTAATAATAACAGAAACATAATGATTGACTAGTGTGTCTAAAACAACTTAAGAATTAACAATTCGTTCTATAGACATGATTCTAAATACAAATACACTTTCAGCAACACACAAGGCCAACAATCTATCATTGATTATGTCAGAACTAACAGAATCACTATTTATTTCTCGCCAAAATCGCATGACAAACTAATACAAAAATTAAAACCGAAATATATATAGAAAAGTCCAAGGTAGAATCCTTATAGAACGATAGTACAAAATATTTGTACGCAAAAACATTAAAAATCAAATAAGCGTAACATTAATAAACGACAAGTATTACCTTGAAAAGCATAAGCGAAACTAAAAAGCAGTATCATGAAAGCTGCCAAGTAAAAAAAGCACTTTTATGCTGCAAAACAACAAGAACTTTGAAAACAATATAGAGTATGTACGGGAACGTAACACAGCTACGCAAAACATAAGACAATTTAAAAATGTTTACTAGAAATTATACTCAAAGGATATAAAGCAAGATTACAAAAAAAAATATGAAACATGCTGAGAAACAGAAATGAACTGAATAAAACTATCGTGATAAACACAGACAATAATAAACAATGGAAACATTGCTTTAAAAAATTATATAAAGAAAAAAACACCCCACAGTTCAAAAATATTACTAAACAATAATATTGAAAAACTATTTTAACAACAGACAACGCACAGAAAGTACTGAAAGCAGCCAAAAATAAAAAAAGCCCCCGAAAACAACTAAATAAAAAAGAGCTATTAAAATGTGGAGGAAGAACTTTAAAAGTAGAATTAAACAAACTTTAGTAACTTAATAAAACATAGTAAAATATCACTGAATGGAAAACCCGAGTAATTATCTCAATCTTTAAAAAAGAGATAAAAATATCTTTGAAAAGTATAGGGGAGTGACATTAAATTCAATACAAAAGCTATTTACAAAAGTGGTCTTAGATAAATTTTGGCCATACGTGAATAATATAAACGAGGTACAATAGAGCTTCCTGCAAAACAAATCTACAATTAATTAACGCCATATATGTGGTCGTTAGCTATTGTAGAGGCGATCAGGTTCAATGGACCAGCTTTTATATGAAAAAAAAATGCGTTCGATCAAGTCAAATTAGATGCAGTTCTACAAGAAAATAAGGTACCAGCACATTTCAAAGCAATTATAGTAGATGTTGACATGAACACGATAACAAGTATCTAAACCGAAAAGGTCCTAACTAAAATAATTAAACGCGCAAGTGGAATTCGCCAAGAGAACTCATGAAGTCCAACACATTTTAACACAATAATAGACAGAATAACCAAAAGCGTAAAAAACATGACTAGATACGAAATAGGCAAAAAATAGCTATTCTGTGTTAAACAGACAATACACTATTGATAGCAGACACTGAGGACAATTTACAAAAATATCTTTCCACAGCTAAAGTGTACAATATGAAAGGCTTTATCGAAAAGACCAAAAACCGAAACAGCCCAAACTGTGTAAATTAGAAATAATAAGAAATATAATAAGATCAAGTAATGTCTTTTACATATTCAGCGGTAGAAATGCCAAGTAAGACCGAAATAACTACCACAAAGTTAAACAGCAAATTATGAAAGCGGCGCGAGTATCAAAATATCTAAGAGACGTTATCTGTAAAAATAAATTCCTAAGAACCAAGAGCAAGGCAAAAATATACAAAACCATAGTGACCTGTGATGATATATGCTTTGAAGAAACGTGTGAACATTAGCAAGACGGAACAACTACTTAGAGCAACAGAAATGAGTGAATTAAGAATCAAAAAGAAATAGGATAAGAATTGAGTGCATCGTAACGGATATTATAAGAGGAAAAAAGTAAAAAAGACATGTCCAAAAAGCTAGTTACTCACAAAAAAGATAGCTAGGAAGTTGGGTTTCTACTTGTACAGAAACTGAGACGCCACTAAAGATTAAAGCGCAAAAAATATGTGTATAAAAAATAAATGTAGAAGAAAAAAAATTATCTCTTGCATTATTCCCATATTTTTTTTATTCATACTGTATTATATTGCTTCGTGTTTAGATTTTGTTGTATGTTTGTACAATTCCTCTATTGTCATGTTGTCATCTTCGCTTAGTTTTGTATTTAACCTCTGTTTATGTAAATAACATGTACCTTTATTTTTCAAATTCTCTACTTAATACTTCGATTGTTCATTTTCGTGTTCTTGTTAATATTCTTATTCTTTTATTTTTATTTTTATCTCCCGCTGAAGATATTAATTTATCACTATTCTACTATAAATTCCTACATACTGAGCTCTCTATCCCAAATACTATCAAGGTAGTATATAGTCCATCATAGATTTCAGTGGTCCTACTATTTTGTTATTGATTTTGATACCTGTTTTGGTGTTCCAGTCTACTAAAATGATTAATTCTCTTATCTTGCTTTCTTTCTCTTCTATTTCATTAATCTTTCTGTAGACTTAGTTAATCTTTGTTTAATGAACTTTTATTATCACTTATTCTATATACTCCAATGATAATCGTTTTGTATCTAAATAATTTTACATATTTGTTTTATTTTATTACATGCTTTATTTCTAGTATATTACATATTTTATTAATTTATCTTTTACCGTAATATATGCTTCTAGCTTTGCTTTTGGTTTCTCAGGCATTTCGCTCTATAAATGTATTCCGAATCCTCGTTGTTCTATTTCTTTTTTTTTATTTCGTTAATATTAGCATGTTTGCGTTTCTTTTTGCTTTTTTTGTGACTTATTTCATTTCTTTTTGTTTTTCTACGTTCCAACTTTTATAGTTTTTCTCTTAGCTGTGTTATTTGTCGATTTCGTCCACCCTTAAAAATACATACTTAGATTTTTAGATGTACATATTTATTTTACGAATATTGGGGTGCTGGTCCAGCGATCCATACTTTAACTTGGATTACCAGTCCGGTTTTTTCAGGGCTAGCATTTTATTTTCTATGGGTAGCGAGTAGACACTCCTCTGTGGTCCTGACGGAAAATAGGTCTATTTCAGGTAAGCAACCCTGCCTCCCTCACCCCCCAAATACTGAAAGCGATTTATGTCCTGATTACTATTCCATCCAATACAAATAAATCTTTTCTTGATCCAACCCAACCTCACCAACCCGTCTGGCGAGCGTGATGAGCAACGGCTAACATACCCCTACATAATAAAATGTCAAATTTTAAAACTGGAATACCCCACGTAAGTAGAGAAAACATCTCAGAATCTGACACCGTTGACAAATCAGTCTGCCTCAAGAATTCTGGCGGAGGAAAATTTTGAGAAAAATGGTCTACGAACAAAATCCTACAAAACGAAGCAAAACAAAACAAATACTGCAAGTGGCAACATTAAACGTAGCTACAGAAGATAAAATGATAGAACTAGAACAAGAATTAAGAAGAATAAAATAGAGTATCATAGGAATATAGAAAGTAAGTAGAAAAGGAGAAGGATGCATAACATTGAGAAGCGGTCATGTACTGTATTACAGAGGAAATGAAAATAAACGAATAAGAGGAGTCGCATTTTTAATAAACAGAAACATAAAAAGTAAAGTAGTACTGTGCAAAAGTATATCGGAAAGAATAATTGTAATACATCTAAGAAATAACAAACGATGCACATGTAGAACAATTTAGGTGTATGTCCCAACCACTGATCACGACGATGAGGAAGTTGAGCAAATGTGTGAAGACATCAACAAAGTATGAAATGATCCAACAAAATACATACTAATTGTCGGGAATTTTAATGCTAAAATTGAAAAACGAAAAGATGGCAATGAAGAAGGAATGGGACCTTTTGGCGTAGGGAAAAGAAATGAAAGAGGAAATATGCTAATCAACTATGCAAAGGAAAATAATTTTTACATAATGAACACATTTTAGGAAGCTCAAAAGTAGACGCTGGACTTGGAAGAGGCCTAACGAAACTATAAAAAATTAAATTGACTTCGTACTAAGTAACAAGATATAGTATTAGATACAAATGTAATAAACTCTGTAAATATAGGAAGCGATCATAGATAGCATGGTAAAGAAATTGCACTCCGTGATCGTATACCTAATGATGAAATATGGAAAAGATCAAAAGTGATAGATGTGATACATTGAGTGTGTAAACTTAAATGGAAATGGGCAGGCCACATAGTCAGGATGGACGACAATAGATGGACACGTCGAATAATTGAATGAAAGCCACAAAGTCACAAGAGGAATAGAAGGAGGCCACAAACAAGGTGGACTAACGATGTTAAAAAAATCGCAGGTATAGACTGGATGCAAAAGGCCAAAGATCGACAACAGTGGAAAATGCAAGGAGAGGCTTACATCCGACGATGATGATTTTATTTTCTCACTACATTCCAACGCTACTGAATTGAATTCTCATGGGGATACTCCCGATGGAGGCAACTGGTAAATTCCCATACGGGATACTGTCAACATTACTGGGTAATAATATTGCACAATATTATTGTGGGGCGCTCCAGACGATAAAATGGTATAGAGACCAGCTACATACTAGGAGCACTGAATAGAATGGACGTGAGGACTTGTACCAAATCTGTATGTAGAACGCCCATTCGACTTTCAAACTGTATTTTATTAATGGCTTTCTTGTAAACAGTTCTTGCATATTTCTCATAATAATTTATTTTCTTACCATTAATATATTATTAATTTTATAAATAAACAACTTTTTCAACATGTTAATAAAAATAAGTGTAATTACATCTATACTTACTTATTATTTAATACACATATGTAACTAATTAACTTAAAATTACTGGTTCCACTATCAGAAGCTGAATGGAAAGTAATTCCGAATGAATTTACGAATCGGTAGAGAACAGAAATTAAATAAGATGTTTTCGTTTCGGTTTTTACTATTATAATTACAATCAAATGTCAACATTGTATTGGTAACGATTGTAAATGTATTATAAATTTATTGTGAAGGATATTGGTCTAAATGAAAGATCAGTCCAAAGCATTCATAGCTACAGAGCATCTAGTAAAACATTCTCAGACAAATCCCTTCAATTACAATACCTTTAACAATAGGAGAAAAGTAAAAATAAAATACATTTTTAATTATCGACCGAGTTATTCCCGCAGTGTAATACTTAGAATTTTAGAAAGGAAATTTAGTACTTTTAGAAATCTATTAATTTACTTTTTAAGAAATCTGAAGTGATTTTGGCCTGTTATTATTTACATTACTATTTAAAAAGATCGCATTGTTAATTGTTTTCAATTGCTGTCCTTATATTCCAAAAAACAGGTAGATTAGTATTGCGTATAATTAAATAATATGAAATATAATTATAGTCGAACTATCGTTTAACGAATAACAAAATAACAGTGCATAAAATACTCAAATTATGAGCATTTTAAAACATAATGTTGTAGATCATATACTACTGTGTACAAATATAACTCGGAATTTTGTTATAATTTTTGAAATCCTTATTTATTCTTAAAAATCTATTTCATCGCCTTCGGAGTAATCCCCCTCGGCTGCAATGCACTTATGCCAGCGAATTTTCCACTCATCAAAACACTTTGAAAAGTCCTGTTTTGGTATGGCCTTCAGCACCTTCTCCGATTTGGCTTGAATCTCTTCTATCGTGTCAAAACGGTGTCCCCGAAACGGTCTTTTCATTTTGCTGAATAGCCAGAAGTCACATGGAGCTAAATCAGGCGAATACAGCTGTTGCGGAACGATATGGGTGGAATTTTTAGCGAAATGGTCACGAATAAATTGAGGGTTTTGGGAACCAAACGATATTTGACTTTTTTGAGGCACAAAACTTCCTTCAAAATGGTGTTGACTGATCCATTTGAAATGCCAACGATGTCAGCAAGCTCTGTAGTTGTCAATCGACGATTTTGAAGCACCAATTCCCTAATTTCCGCGACGTGCTGTTCGTCGGTTGATGTTCTTGGACGTCTTTGATGTGGTTCGTCTTCAACGCCTTCACGACCCTCTTTGAACATTTTATGCCATTCGTATACTTGTGTTTTAGACAGAGCCTGTTCACCGAAGGCTTTTTTTAACATTCTGAAATATCATTTCTCACACAAAATTTAATCGAACTTCTTTGTTGAATATTTTCTGACATGGTAAAAATCGAAAAAGTTAATTTTGGTTGTTTACGAAAACGAGCGTCACTCTTCAACTAATTAAGATATTAACCTAAAATTTGACACAGATGTTAGTAGCAGTCCCACCAACTTAAAAGGTTTGTGCCCAACGAAATGCCCGCGCAGTTTAAATTAAAAATTCCGGGTTATATTTGTACACAGTAATATACATATGTATCAAATGTGGAAATTGGTGTGATAAAGAAATTTTAACCTACTGTAAATCTACACTAACTAAATATAGGTATGTTTTAGTTGAGAATAATCATCCTTCCAAATATAAAAAACGTTTTATTTATAAAAATTTAATAAACGCAAACATTAAAATCAGCAATACATCAACTATAACTATAAATACTATAAATATATTTAAAGATACAAAGTTTGTAAAGTTATATATTGTTTTGTGAGTTGCCAATCGTTGTCGTAATTTATTCCCATCTTGATTCGAAGACTTGATGCTTGGTTTTTTTAACATTTTACATTTTAATGTACCAGAAACTTACCTTTTACCTTTAGCTATTTGTTAGCTACAATATATTACGACTGCAGTCTAAAAGGACGACCTGAACGTAAGAATAGAGTTTGTTGGCAGAGCTGCTAGAAGTAAATTGTAGTGACGTTACTCGACATTTAACAGAAGTATTAGTACGGCATTAATATTTCCTTTGAAACGATAACAATATTAGCCTCCCTATTTAACTCATAACGACAAAAAATTCTAATACTAAAATTGCATCTAAATACACTCAATGATATAAATTCTATATTAAAATTAATCTAAAATTGTAAATCTGTTATTAAAATAGCTCTATGGAAAACTATCCCTTATGAAAATAATAACATTTATCACAAAGATAATATAAAGAAGTTTATTGCAGAAAAAAGGCAAGTTAGCGGAAAATAGTATAGATCTTAAGCTAATATTTTAAAATTAAACTGCAAAAGATCATTTTGGTACCCTTGTTCGGCTTTATGAAATTGCTACCAAGCCATTTTAAAATATCATATAATAATTTTAAACAAAACAATTACAACATTTACAGAGATACAGAGTGCTCAAATCGTGCCTGTCAATTCTGTTTAACGGTAGTTATTTTTAAACTATTGAGGTCAAATAGACATACAATAATATATTTTAATATCCGGTCAGAGTTCCGATTTGAAATTCAAAGAGGAAAGACATTCCGTGCGCGGCTGTGTTATCAGTGCACCGGCCTCGACTTATCGCGAGTGTTTATTGCAATAGTTTATTTTGGTATTTATAAACTGCAAACAGGATTACGCCAATAAATCATATGTGTAGGAGGATATGGCATTCCTCCGCCGCCCGGGGATTCCATCCTCAAAGTAGCAGCAGGCCCAGGGCGCTACATACACCAATGATAACGTCTGATCAAACCCAGATGTACACCACACAGTTCCAACAAACGCAAATGCCAGGTAATTCATTTATCCAGCCTCAACAAACTATGTTTTATTCCCAACCCTATCAACAACCCCAATACCATCCTCAAACCCCTACATTCTTATCGCAACCAGTAGGAAATAATCCTTGGAACAAAGTTGTATACAAAAGAAGTAGAAATCCTGTGGATGATTTAGAACTAAAAGCCAAACATTCGAAAGAAATGAGTATTGGTTAAATCCACCTTCCACCTCTAATCGTTACTCGTCTCTAGCAGAAAAGAACAGGATACTCAATCAATTAAAAGTTCTGAAAATTCCCTAAACCTCCTCCAATTTTTATAAATGGTGTTATAAGTATTGCTCCGCTTATTAAACTCCTAGACCAAATCGCAAAACAACAATATGAAATTAAAGCTCTCTCTGAAAATCAAGTAAAAGTTCAACCTAAAACGGCTGAATATTATGGTGTCATAATAAAAGCCTTAAATGAAAAGCAGACTGAATTTCACACCTATAAATTAAAAGAGGAACGAACTTACAAGGTAGTATTAAAATATATGCACTACTCCATCAGCACCCAAGAAATCAAAGCTGAAATAGAGAAATTAGGGCACACGGTCACGAATATTTGGAACGTCAAACAGTACAGAACAAAATTACCACTTCCAATGTTCTTTATTGAATTAAAATCAGCAACCAATAATAAAGATATATACAATGTTGAGTATATACAACAGTGCAAAATCAAATTTGAACCTCCGAAACAGAAAAGACAAATCGCTCAGTGCGCGAGATCTCAAAGATACGGGCACACTAAAATTTCTGCCATTTAAAACCCAGATGCGTAAAATGTACAGGCGATCACCCTACTGCGCAGTGTCAACGCAAAGAAAAATCCAAAGATGTGAGATGTGTCCTGTGCGGAGGTAATCACCCTGCCAATTATAAGGGATGTATAATCTATAAAGAACTTCAAAAGAAAAATTTCCACCGCTTAGACCAAAACAGTATACTCCCCTGCATCAGTCATACGTCATCAACAATTTCAACCAGGACTGTCATACGCTCATGCAGTAAATGAAGCCCAGCAACCTTCTCACGCCCCGCCAACATAATGCATCTTCCAAACACTAATCAACCTAATCACCAATCCAATGAATTTCAAGATCTAAAAACATGATGAAAAACATGTTCAACCAAATAGGAACCCTACTAAACCTCCTGACAACGTGCTCTCCAAACTCACATAATGGCTAAAAACTTACAACTCGCCTTATGGAACGCCAATGGCCTATTCAACCACATTGAAGAACTAAAACATTTATACTAATTCACAATATTGACGTTATGCTAATTTCTGAAACCCACTTTACAGAAAGAAATTATTTAAAATTCCCAACTACAGTGTCTATAATACTAATCACCCAGCAGGAACTGCCGAGGTGGATCCGCCATAATTATCAAAAACGCAATAAAACACCACCAACTAAGCAGTTACAGCAAACCTTTTCTCCAAGCAACCAGTGTGTCCATAGAAGATTCAGCCAGTTCGTTAACAATTTCAGCAGTATATTTCCTAACCATACAGTAAAACAGGAGCATTTCGAGGATTTCTATAATACCTTAGGACGACGGTTTGTTACAGGAGGCGATTACAACGCCAAACACACCGATTGGGGATCTCGAATTATAACACCCAAAGGACGCGAGCTACTTAAAACTATAGAAAGCAATAATTTGAAACATGTCTCTACTGGTGAACCACTTACTGGCCATCTGACAGGAATAAACAACCAGACCTTGTAGACTTCTGTGTTACAAAAGGTATCCCACAGGACCTCATTATCGCTCGATCTTGTTTCGACCTATCTTCGGATCATTCCCCAGTCTTAGTTTCACTTTCAACAAAAGTAATAAGTAGAGAAAACAACCGTGTCTATGTACTAAACACACAAATTGGGACTACTTCAGAATCCTAGTTAATCAAAACTAACATTAAACGTATCTCTTAAGACCGAAACAGACATAGAACATGCTGTTAAGCATTTCAATGATACGATACAATGGGCAGCCTGAATTCAACGCCTGAGCAATCAGCGATTACCACCGCTTATGACTGTCCTATATTAATCAAGCAAAAAATTCTTGAAAAGAGAAGAATCCGCAAGAAATGGCAAAGACTGAGAACACCTGAAAGCAAACGTTTACTCAATGCAGTCACACAAGAACTAAAAGAAATACTAAACAAAAACAAAAATGAATGCATCCAGACTTTCTTAGAAGAACTTACAGCTACTGAAGCTACCGACTACTCTCTGTGGAAGACAACTAGAAAATTAAAACAGATAAAAAAACATTCCCCGCCCATCAGGACACCTCAAGGAGAGTGGGCCAGAACAAATTCTGGAAAAGCACGTGTTTTGCCAACCATTTAACAAACGTCTTCCAGCCACACCAATCAGATAATAGGCCCGAAGAAGAAGAAGAAATTATTCAACAATTAGAGTCCCCATATCAACTAGAATTACCAATCCAGCGACTCAAAACTGCTGACGTCGATGAAATCATTGGCACTCTTCACCCTAAGAAATCTCCAGGATATGACCTAATTACTGGTAAAATTCTTAAAGAACTACCTACCATCGGAACTAAATATCTTACCCAGCTGTTCAACGCAGTCCTTCGCACAGGGTATTTCCCAGACCAATGGAAAGTGGCACAGGTCATTCTAATATTAAAACCAGGGAAACCTCCCAGCGAACCTACATCTTATCGGCCAATAAGTCTCCTGCCAATTGTTTCAAAAGTGTTTGAAAAGCTCCTACTAATAAGGCTCTTACCAATCCTGGAAAACAATGATATAATCCCCAATCACCAATTTGGCTTCAGGAGGATGCACTCCACGATAGAACAAATACATCGAGTTGTCCAAAGGATTAACGATACCTTTGAAAATAAAGAGTACTGTTCTGCTGCATTTTAGACATCACACAGGCGTTCGATAAAGTCTGGCATATTGGACTTCTCTACAAGTTGCGACTACTTCCTCTAAACCACTTCCTTATCCTTAAATCTTACCTAAATAATAGATCCTTCCTGGTAAAGTTTGAAACCGAATATACGGAACTTTTTCCAATAAACGCCGGTGTGCCACAGGGAAGTGTTCTCGGACCACTATTATATGTGTTATATACTGCAGACTTACCAACTACGCCAGAAACTTTGATAGCAACCTTTGCCGACGACACTGCAGTCTTAGCATCTGATAGAGATCCTAACATTGCCTCGCAGAAACTACAAACTAACCTCACTGCAGTCCAAAACTGGTTGAAAAAGTGGAGAATTAAAGCCAATGACACCACATCCGTTCACATAACCTTCACCACTCGCAGAAATACGTGCCCACCTGTTTATCTAAACAATAGCCAACTTCCACAACAAGATGCTGTGAAATATCTCGGACTACACCTCGATAGAAGGCTTAATTGGCGCAAACATATATTCACAAAACGGAAGCAACTAGGATTAACCCTTACTAAGATGTACTGGTTAATTGGGCATAAATCTAAACTCTCGCTAGACAACAAACTTCTGGTTTACAAAACAATAATCAAGCCAATCTGGACGTATGGCATCCAACTCTGGGGGACTGCGTCCACTTCAAATATCGAAATTCTAGAGCGTTTCCAAAGAAAAGTGCTGCATATAACAAACGCACCTTGGTTTGTACCAAACACGGTTATCATAAAGGATCTTCGTATCCCCACAGTCAAGGACGAAATTAGGCGTTACAGCTCCCAATACAGTACTCGACTTAGCGCCCATCCCAATATCCTCGCAATAGATCTTATGGATCCGCCCAGCGACAACAGGCGTTTACATCGACATGTGCCAAACGATCTGCCAACCAGATTTTGAATTCTTAGTTTACTTTAAGACTAGTTATAAGTTGTAGTTTGTAAGATTTTTCCCGTTTGTCACACAAAGCCTATAAGCTTATCTGTTATAGAAGTATTCTGCTGAGCATGCTTCTACATGTCTATTTAATTATCAAATGACTTTGCTAAATGTACTTGTACAGTTGCAAATAAATGGGATGTTATAAAAAAAAAATATATCCGGTCAAAACCTTCTAGTATTATTTAGAAAGGTCATAATAAAATTTTTTACTATACAATTTTATGAAACTATGCGCATGTAATAATAATGTTTAAATCCAATAACACCAAATATTATCTCTGGTAAGCCAATTTACTTTTTATCTAAAGATAGTAAACTGTTTCAAATTATTTCTAAAAAAACTGTATATCTATTTGGTTTTAACCAAAACCTAACGACTATACAGCAAGTATGTAGAATTATACTTCAAATTAATGAAGAAGGAAAATACTATGCAGCTGTGCTTTCAGTTGTCACCCAGATGTTTGATGAGGTAAGCCATAGCGGCTACTTTTAAATATAAGTTTTGGGAGAAACTTAGACGCAAATTTTTACTTCCGAATAGAATTATAATTATAATTTTTTTGGCCATAGCTGGTGCGGAAACATTGTTTATTAATATGATGTACAAGTTAAAAGAAACTTTGTAATGGGATGTACAAATTTAAAATACGAAAGAAAGCTAAAACGAGAAATTGGGAATTTTAGAGATCAAAATATTGATTGCATAGAAATTGCTTTTTTGTGTCGCTACTAAAATTAGTTTAAGCAAATCATAAATGTGACAAATTGCCTACTTGGACTTATTAGACAGAAGAATTATATACATGAGCCGGTTGCAACCGATAACGACAATATTAAAAAGTCCAACTCATTTGAAAATGATGAATTTATAAATTTATTTACCTCTTGTAAAATTATTTATCTAGTTATATATAAATTTATAACATGTTTTTGTTAAACATATACCTTTTAAATGTCATCCACTTTAGTAACATAAATGGCTAAATTTTAATACCGTATTTACTAAATACCTGCATGAATCAAATAACTATATACCAAAATTATGTTTTTGCTAATTTATTAAAAATAATAAAAATAGAAACATACAAAATCATTTTTCTATATAACCTTCTAAATTAAAAACATATTTTTCTCCATAAGAAGGTAGTTTTTTGATATCCTCAATCAAAAAATGAATGTAGTTATAACATCAACCAACTCTGCACAAACACTTCGTCAGCGACATCGTCATATATTTGTCCAACAAATGATCATTATAGTGCAATAAGTCCAAAATGTAGGAAGGATGTTTCAGAGTAGTTCAGAACAAATCCTTTATGTCGTCAAATTTGGCAGCTATATGAGACAGAGAATTGCCAGCAAGCAGAATAACGTCTTTCGCATTTTATTTCACAATTAGTAAGTTTTGTTGCGTCCAAGAGGCAATTTCAGTTATTATTAATCGATGATCATCCTCAAGAAGAAAGCTTTGAGTGACGTTGAACTTAATTTTTAAGTTTTCCTAAAAATTGTTTACGTCACTTGGGTCTTTTAAGGATATTGCACCCGAATGATTCTGTCTTTCCAAAAATTAGGAACGTTTTAAGTCCTTTATTGTAAGATATTTGATAATAGTTCATTGCGCATGAAACAGCGCATCCCTTGCAATGATATTGTGATATTATCTAATAAAGCGATAAAAACCCCTTTAACGATTGGTACCTCTGACGGTCAGAAGCAGCGTCTGTCTCCGTTCACCCTATAGCGCGCAAAAAAAGAAATTTTGATTTATTTTTATTCGCCCCCGTAACAATCAAACTCGATAAAAAATATTTGGAATGAAAATTTAATAGTAAAATGAGTATTAGAAAGCCCTCAGTTACTTTCTTCGTTTGTCGGCAACAATCTGATAATAACCTCTGTTTAAGAACTCGTATTTGATGCAAGTGATCGTAGCCGTTTCGCTGAGAATTAGATATTAAAAACAATGAATTGCAACTATTCTTTAGTCTTCCGCCTCATCGACCGCAAGAGCTTTTTGTTTCTGTTTAGTTTAAATTTATCCTACGAACCAAAAACGTTCGATGCCCGTGGATTTAATAGGATTCAAATTCGTTTGTTCTTCTGTATATGGCTATCAACAACATATTAGTTAAACGAACAAAATTAGCTATTGTTTTATAAAGATCTTTTTATAATGGTTTTATTAGCAGGTTGATGTAAAAATTTAGGTTCTTAAACCCTAAAATTAAAACGCTATGCCCCGGTCAAATCGAAACTTTATTCATAGAAATAAAAACCATTATAATCTACACATTTTTACTAATAAGAAACGAGTTTATTTATTTTACTAAAGGGGGTAAAACTAAGTCTTCACCGTGAAGTCGCGGTGGCTCAGATGGTTCAACCAGTTGGCTCTGTCCTCTAGACGGCGCGCGCGAGTTCGAGGCTCGCTCAACCCATGGGTGTGTGTGAATGTCCTAGCATGTAAG
Source organism: Sinelater perroti (assembly GCA_036346155.1). NCBI lineage: Eukaryota > Metazoa > Arthropoda > Insecta > Coleoptera > Elateridae > Sinelater > Sinelater perroti. The sequence goes on along the minus strand of JARFIY010000359.1, from coordinate 20,037,533 downwards.
CGCATGTTAATGGGCACAATAAGCCCTTGAGGCTGCAGTGCCTGTAGAAGTTTTTACCGTTTGACAAAAGATGGCCCCAAAAGTAAGTTATAGTCGAAATTGTCAGATGTAAAACATCATATCGTACAGGTGATGCGTATAGTGCCAGAGGTCGTAGCAGGCTTTTGTACAAAAGTACCGCACATTCAATTTTTAGTGTTGAATTTCTATTTATCAAGGAATACAATTGTCTTAGTCTAGTATAGCTTTGCGTTAATTTGTGATTAATGTGATATTTCCAACTTAACCGAGTGTCGAGCTAAACTCCTAAGTATTTAACTGCAGAATCATATGGGTTCCAAGGTATTATACTATTGTTGATATGTACATTAGAGGCGTTATTAATTCTTCGCAGGGTAAATATTTTGGCTTGGCATTTATCAGCGTTAATTTGCATATTCCATTGTTTGAACCAAGAAGACAGGCTGTTTGTTGCATGTTGTAGTGCTATCACTGCATTTGCTAGTTTGGTCGCTTGAGTAGAAATGGCCGCGTCATCGGCAAATGTTGCTAGCTTTCAGGTATATCTGAGGTGTATGTCCTAGTATGCTGCCTTGTGGAACGCCAGCACAAATGTTTTTGGTTTCAGACAATGTCGAGTTAACCCTAATTGCAAAGGTTTTCCAGGAAGGAGAAGATAATGGCTTTAAGATTAGTAGGCATATCTATGTTTAGAAGCTTCTTTTTAAGACCTTCGGTCCACACTTCTAAAAATCTAAAAATATTCCTGTGATATATAATTTTATTTCGAAGCCCCGTTTGATAAGTTCACTTATTCACTGTAATTGATGACAGGTTGAGTGACTTTTTCGAAATACAAATTGAAATGTGGGTAATATATTGAGATGTTCAATACTGTTAATCAAGCGTTTATGTATGATCTTTTCTAATAATTTAGATAGTGAAGTTAAGAGACTTATCGGTCTCTAGTTGTTTACTTTTTTCTTGTCTTTTCCTGGTTTTGCGAACATGATTATCTGTGCATGTTTCCATGAATGTGGGAAATAACCCTCTCTCAAACAAGCATTATAAGTAGTGCTTAACTAGGCGAGTGCTTTATCTGTTAGGTGTTGGAGGATGTTGTTTGTGATGAGATCATGACCGGGAGTTTTCTTTTTGGGTAGTGTATCTATTATACTTTTAAGTTCGTTGGGTGAAGTTGGTTTTATGCGATCCGGTATATGTAAATTTCATTTAACGTCGTTAATTACTTGCATAAGATGAATTGGCTTGCAGGTAATTACTGGAGTGAAGGTCTTTTCGAGGTGTGATGCAAAAACAGCAGCTTTTTCGGCGTCGGAACTATACTTTTCGTTGTCAGTTTCTGTAGTTAGTGTGTGAATTTCTTCTCTTTGGTGTAATATGTTTTTTGTTGTTCTCCGTAACCCTATGTCTCCTGGACTAAGATCAGCTACCTGTTGCTTGTAATAATTTATTCTTATGTTGTCTAATTCCCTTTTGATTAGGTGTGTAATATTGTTTAGGAGATTTTTGGTTATGGGGTTCTTGGTTATTTGACATTTACGTCGAATTTGCTTTTGGTTTTGATTAGTTCAATTACGTATCTCGGGGGATAATTGTAGTTTCTCGGAATTGTCCTTTTTGTGGTTTGGAGGCCAATTTTATACTGCTTTGTATCGATGTGGTAATGTGGTTTATCATCAAGTCTATGTCCTCGGTGGTGTGGAGGCTTTTAGAAAAATGCAAGCTGTCGTCTAATAATTTTTTAAATTGGTTCCAGTCTATTTTCCCGTTGATAAGATTTGGATCGGGTTGCTTGACAGATAATGTATTTGCAAAAGATACAAGAACTGGAAAATGATCAGAGTTGAGTTCTGTTATGACATTTGAAACACTGATTTATTAAAGTTTTTTTGAAGTACAATGTCGAGAATATCGGGCTGGTGATCAAATCGGTAGGGGTAATAAGTGTACTCGTCGGGAGTTAAGATTTGGAATGCGTTGTTTATTGCAAAATTTTCTAGTTTTATTTCCTCTGGGTTAGTAGCTCTACAGTCCCATAATGTGCTTTTAGAATTTATATCGCCTATGACCAATAGTGGTCTAGTTGTATCAAAAATTTTTTTAATATCTTCTTCGATTAGTTTTTTGGTCGGTTGTCTGTAAGCACTTATTATTGTAACGTGGCTCTGATCGTCTAGTGTAACCTTTATCGCTGTTGTTTCAATTTTTAAATTGTCGATTTCAGGAAGTCGTGTGTGTTCGAATTTTGTTTTTATAAGAATCGCCACTCGTCCTGCGGCTACAGTAGAAATCCGATCATTACGATAGATGTGATATCCTGGAATTTTAAATTTGATGGTGTCGTCTAGATGGGTCCCTGTTATGTAGGCAATGTCAACGTTATAAAGCTATGAATAGTGAACGTTGGGTGTTGATTCCGTTCGCGTTCCAATTAAGGATTGTTAAATTTTGTATGACTTTTTTATGTTTATGGTCCAATGAGAAGTATAACAGAGTATTTGTAATAAATAATTTAATTTGACTTAGATAAGGTGTTATTAGGTCTATGATGAGTTGTGTGATGTTATCGGGTATTGTTAATCTATTAGCTGAAGTGGTTGTATTGTTAATTAAATTTAATCCACTTTTGAGTTTTTCTACAAATGTCTGCGTGTTGTTTACGTTGGCATATCTACGATGGGGAGCACTGGTGGTAGTTGGTTGGGTTCTAGTTTGTTGCTTTAATAGCTCTATGTGGTGCGGGAATCCCCAATAGTTTGCACTGTGATTTCCTCCGCAGTTTGCGCATGTTGGTGGATCGCTAGATTTCATTTTGCTGTCTGTATGTAGGTGGCTGCCAGCACATTTGACGCATGCTGGTTTTAATGAGCAGTAATTTTTTGTATGTCCATATTGTTGACAATGGTGGCATTGCGGTATGTTTTTAGTTTTTCTTCTCGGTTTTACTATTGTAACTACTGTAACTATTGAATGGTGCATTGAGGTTAACGAGTAAATGCGTTTGGCTTGTTCATTTTTAGTTAAATCTACTGCGCAGACTGGCAGTGATTTTTTGTCTTTAGTATATAAGAGAGTTACTTTTATTATTGGCAAGGTTTTAATTAATTCTTCCTTTATTTCCCGGTCAGTGAGGGAAAGTGGATCATTCTTAATAACCACTAATATCGGTTTGTCGTTTGGGTTTTGATAAGTATGGTACTGTACTTCGTTTGTGGTAAAATGTTTTGTTAGTGTTTGATAGTCTTCGTTTTTGGTTAAGTTAATACGGAGTGTAGTTGTGTTGTAAGATGTTGTAAATGGTCCGGTAGAGAGTTTTGGTATATCTTCTATTAATGCTTTATGGTTAACAGATTTATGCAGGTATATTGGCGGTACTTTAACTTGCTCGGTGCCCGATTGTGTATTTTGCGGGCTATTATTATCCGAAGAATGTGTGGGTGCTATGGCTGTTTCCAGATGTGGCGGTATATAGTATTTGTTGCTCGTTAAAAGATCTTGATAGACGATGATAATTTAACACATTTGCGTTTATTTTGCAATTGGTAATCCATTTTTAAATCATGGTTGGCGATTGTTAACAATGTTTTGTAGAAATAAGTAAAATAAAATCACTTACTGCTTGCAGCGATAAGCGTTTATGTCAAGCGTGTCGCACTGTTATCGGAGCGCATAAAACGCGTCCGCACCGATTCACTGCTCGTACTCGATTAATTGTATTGTTTAGATGTGTTCAAAGTTTCAAGTCGATCGGCTGAATAGTTTTTGCGTTATCCTGCACGCCAATTTGGAAAATGTTGTTTTGATATAAACGCAATGAAAAAACTCTACCAACGGAAAAACTCGACTGATGGGGAAATTCGACGGAAGGAGAAACTCGTCTGACTGAGAAATTCGACTGACTATGACTGTAACTGCTGCAACGTACATTCCTTATCTCTATTCTATATCTGCTTTCAAAACACAAACAAAAAAGAATAACAAGGAAAGATTCTATACAGAGAGAGCGGAGAATTTGGGCGTTGAGGCGCAGTGTACATAGTGCTATAACTCTTACAATTTTTTGAATTTTTGAAATTTTGGGAAAATATTTTTTGAACATGGTGCTATCGATTGCAAAAGGTTCTTTAAAATTTTTAATTGTATATCCCCTCTTGAAATATTAGCGAATTTGTATCAGCATCGCATAATGTTTTTCGTACGAAAATGTCTAGTTTTGAGTCGAATGAGCGGCATTTTTATTACTTCTATAATTTGAAGAAATCTGCAGCTGAGGCGCATCGATTGCTTATAGAAGCATATGGTGAGGCTGCTTTAAGTGAGAGAAGTTGTAGTGAACAGTTTCATAAATTTAAGAACGGTGAGTTTGACGTCGAAGACAAAGAACGTAGCGGAAGGCCGAAAGTGTACGAAGACGCGGAATTGAAAGCATTATTAGAAGAAGATTTCTTGCCAAACGCAAGAAGAATTTGAACTTACATTAGGAGTGACTCAATAAGCAACTTCACATCGTTTAAAATTGTTGGGAATGATTCAAAAGCAAGGAAATTGGGTTCTATATGAACTGAAACCGAGAAACGTTGAACGCCGACTTTGTACATGTAAAATGCTGTTTGCCAAGCATAAAAAATGATTTTTTCAATCGTATAGTCACTGGTAATGAAAAATGGATCTACTACGATAACCCAAAAAAGAGTAAATCATGAGGACCTCGTAGGCATCCATCGACAGCCAAGCCGAATATTTATGGGAAAAAAATCATGTTGTGTATTTGGTAGGATCAGCTTGATGTCGTGTATTGTGAGTTGCTCAAACCGAACTAAAACATTAATGGAACTCTGTACCAAACACAATTGATGAGACTGAGTCGAGCACTCAAGGAAAAATGCGCCCACTACCACTCCAGACACGACTAAATTATTCTCCTGCATGATAATGTTCGTCCGCATGTTGCGGCGCCGGTCAAAACCTATTTGGAAACACTCATTGAGAAGTCCTACCCCACCGACTGTATTCATCAGACATCACCCCTTTCAATAATCACTTGTTCCAATCGATGGCACATGGCTTGTCTGAGCAGCACTTTACGTCATATAAAGATACCAAAATTGCGTCGATAAATAGATACCCTCAAAAGATAAAGCGTTCTTCCGACGCAGTATCCGTATGCTGCCAGAAAGATGGGTAAAAGCACTGGCTGGCAATGGATAATACTTTGAATAAAACATAAGGTTCCGTTTTTTCACAATAAATGCCCAATTTTTGATAAAAAAAGGCGGACTTTCGGAATTAAAATCTTGTAAGGCGTTTACGTCAGCCTCCTGATTTCGGATGAGTTGTATCAACAAAAAGTTGCTAAAACGTTTGAAAAAGTGATAATAAGTTGGACTGATATGGTGGGCGAGGTGGATTTTCGTAATTCATTAAAATTGTGTAATGTTAATCGTGCAACATAGGCCCAGCATTATCATGCAAGAGGATTTGGCCGATATCGGGCAAATTTTTTAGTTTCCACTGTTACTGGTTTTTAACAAAGCTTTCCTAGTGTGATGGTTTCGCTTTGGTTCAGAACATTGTAACGAATGATTCCAGCGGTAGACCACCTTACAGTCACCATGACTTTTTTCTAATGCAATTTTTCGTTGAACAGAACGTTTCCTGCTGTCATAAAGTATCCATTTTTTGTCTACCTTTTCAATTTACTTTAAATTGAAAACAATTGCGGAGCAAATTTACATGTAGGTTTGAGTGGTCAGCTTTGATGATGATTTTCAATATGTCTTTATCGGCAACAGTAGAACGACCACGACCTTTCATGTTATTGAACTTAAAATTGCCACATTTTTGGAACCAACATTAAACTGCTATACATCCATTTAAATTTCTCTCGTTCCAAACTTGATTGATATTTTAAGCAATTTCAGCCGCACTACAAGTTTAAGTTTGTAGAACTATGTATGATGGAAATTTCGTTTCAACATTCTTGAGCCTAAAATATAAGAAAAATTGGTTTATTTTTTTAAATATACATCTTATTGCCAACTGAACAAAGCTCGTCTGTTGTACATGGCATGGATAATAAATATAAATAAATAAATAAACCATAACATCACATAAAAAGACTATTTCATTGTCTCAACGGAATATAACATTAACAATTTGAGCCATCTTCATGATCAGCTAATATATTGTCTTTTAGAAGTGTTCGGTTAAGTCTAGTATGACTGTTTGAAATAGTTCAACATAAACAGCACGACTACAAGCACTCAAGTTCCTTACAAACTTTTTAGCACTTATTTTGATGTATTGTCGACAGGTAAGATGCCTAATTTCCGATGCAGCAGGGAGCATTGACAGTAGTCCACAACATTTTGTTCTAAAATCTACGTAATTTTTGTACATTGATATGTGACACCATACCAGTGATGAATATAAAATCAATGGTTGTAATAAACTTTTATACAGTAGGACAGTAATGTGGATTTGTAATTTATCAATGGTACAGTTGTTTGGGCCTGGTATATCCTTGGGTTAATAACTGGTTAATATGACTAAGTATTTGACCGCTGGGTCATTAAATTTACAGGATATGACTTTATTATTCATGTGTATGCAGGTTGGATTATAGAACCTGCGGAATAAATATTTTGGCTTAGCATTTTCGGGATTTACAAACACATATTCCAAAGCTGGAACCATTTGGAAAGTTGGTTTGTTGCTTGTTATAATGCGAATACAGCATCATCCAACACCGGTGCCTGAGTAAAGATGGCCGTGTCATCCGCGAATATGACTAACGTAGCGCTTAAAAAGATCGAATGTGTATATACAAAAGAAGATTGGGCTCAAGATACTTTTGGATTCAGAAATAGTTGAGTTAACTCTGACAGCAAAAGTTTGATTTTCGAGGAACGAGAATAGGATTGCTTTAAGGTATTGGGGTATCTATATTCAAGATTTTCTTTTTCTGACCTTTAGTCACACTCTGTGAAAGACCGTGACCGTGAAAGACTTGTTTTCAAAGTTCCGCTCCATAAATTCGCTTAATTTGTAGAGTTGATAACAAATTGAATGGCCGTTTATAAATCCGAACTGAAAGGTTTGCAGTATATTATGGCCTTTTACGAATTACTTTTTCTAGTTATTTGGATAAGGTAGTAAACAAGTTTGTTAGTCTGTAGCTATTTATTTTGTTTTTTCCGGGTATTTGCAAACCTTAATATATGAGCGTGTTTTCATAACTGGGAAAAATATCCTAAGCTCAAACAGGCGTTATAAGTTGTACTAATGTAAGCTAAACCTTTTTTAGATATATGTTGAAGGATTGGGTTTGTAATTAGGTCATGTTCAGGAGACGTTTTGTTGGAAGTGTGCCTATGATGTTCCCAAGTTCTTTGAGGGAGGTGGCTTTAATTCTTTCCGAGTTAGACGCATTCCTTTCGATGTAATCCATCATATATTTAACGTATAACAGGTGCGCTAGTAAAGAAGGGTGTAAAGGTCATTTCTAAATACGCAGCAAATACGGTAACTTTTACTTCATCTGAGCTATAGTTGTCGATCCTGGAGTCTGATGAGAGCGTAGGCAGTTTTCTTTCTGAATTAGAATCTTTTTGGTGGTTTTCCACAGATCTCTATTTCCTAAGCTAAAGTTTGCAGGTGTTAAATCTGAGGTCATCAAGTTCTCTTTTTATTTGATGTGAAAGATTATTTAATCAGTTTTTGGTTATTCTGTTTCTTGCACTTTACCATTGGCGTCAAAGTTGGCTTTTTTCTTTGATTAAACTAATTATGTATCTCAGCCGGTAGTTATAATAAGATGGAATTGTATTGTTTGGTTAATTTGCAGACTTGTTTATCATTTACTTTAATTGACTTAGTAAGGTAGTCCATCGCTGTGCCAATATCTTGTGTAGTCTGAAGGTTTGTGGACAATTTAGCTTCCCGTTGAGCAAGTCTTTAAAGTAATTCCAGTCCATCTGCCGTTTATAAGTTTTGGTGTTGGTTGTTTTATTGATAAATTTTTAGTAAAGGATAATGGCAGATAATCTGAATTAAGTCGGTTACAACACTTTGATAAACAGGCTTGTTGAAATTTTTTTGCAAAACAATGTCGAATATGTCAGGTTGGTAAAAAATATTTTCGGTAAGGATAGTAGGTGTACTCAGCTGGAGCCAGGATTTAAAAAAAATGTTATTGCATAATTTGATAATTTAATCCTCTGGGGGTCGAAGATTCTGCAGCCCTACAAGACATGTTTAGAATTAATGTCACTAAGGACCAGTATTATTTATATTTAAAATAAATTGTATTAATAAAAATATAATTAATTTTAAAATGTGTATAATGTATTTTAATGGTAATATTTCTTTTAAAAGGTACAGTAAATTGCAGCAACTCAAAACATTATTTTGGTACAAAAAATAATAACATTGCTCCTGATATTAAACAAAAATACTTTTTAGTAACTTCGTTTTTTTATTAACACTCTTAATAATATAAGATAAAGATTGTATGATAATTACCTATTCTATAGTAGAATTTCAGAGATGAACTTTAGTTTGCTTTGTTGAACGAGTTGAAACTCGCATGGGAGGGTATTTATACACGTGCTCTATTAAGGACAACAGCGTAGCGTTGCCAGATCGCTTGGAGTGTTTCCAATCTCATTACTTTTCTGCCACACCTTGTACATCTGTTTAATAAGGATTTAATATAATTTTCACCTTTAAAGTAATTATAAAGCTATCGCTTGTAAAAAAAATATTGCTGTATCTAGCTCTATCTTTGCTGGAATTTGGATGAAGACCGGTTTTTCTGGCTTGCTTTTCCAACTTTATAAATACTTTTGTTCTAAACACGCATTATGTGGTAGTAGTGTATTGATTTCTGTCTACTCTCCTAACTAAATCATATTGCACATTTTAATAAGCAAGATTACATATTTCTTCATCTACTCTTCTTGCAACATTGCTCGACGTGCATTGTAATTACAATTTCTCCGTTATAAACCTGTAACCCTTGATACTATAGATGGTAATCACGAAAAGTGATTGATAATAAAAACTGCACCACAATAATTATATTACACAAAGTTGGTATGGAGAAAGTTTAATATTTAAGACAGAATGTTTGCTTATTGCACTATTAATCACTTCAAGAAGATATTGTGTATATATGACAGTTATAAGTCTAGTCAATCACGCACTGTTTAAACTTTAACAGCTCAGATTCCGCTTCAAAAACAAAAAAAAATATTTACAGGCATAAAAACACCGTTATACGGTGTATAGCCTGATTGAAAGTAACTTAGAATTAGAGACATATCACTAAGTAATAGAACAATTGCTGACAGAGTTGTTGAAGAAAAAGAAAATAAAAAATGAAAAGTCTTTTAGTCACATCTTCAGATAAAAACATTTTAATAAGTATAGAGTATATATTAAAAGCTCACGAGATGGTTAAAAATGTTCAAAGAAGTCACAATTCTGCTTCAATTATAGTTTGACAGAGAGCCTATTGCGACGGTGCAACGGAAATTTATTTCTGTGAAAAACGAATGAAAATTTCAACTTGATGTGCATTACTAAGGAGCCTTGGAATTTTGCATAAAACCTTAAATGTGACAATGAACATCTTTAATGGAAATTTTAACAGGACCCGTGCTAGGTCACAAAGCCTAACGTATTCAAAGCAGTTCGATAAAATGTTCCTAATTTTATACACGACAAAGGCAAACCTTTGGCAAGTTCTAATCTTACTTCGTTGGATTAGAAGTTATGATCGGTTTTAGATCATATAGCTTGCTTCAAAAGGCATAAAAGTCTTTAAAATATTTGCTAACTAAAGCAGTGGCATGTTTTTTGATCAGAGATTATCCAAATAGATTAAAACTCTATGTACAAGTAGAGGACGCTTATTTTGAATAATTTTTGATTTTTTTTAGTTTGGGACTGTGTCTTTAATTAAAAATAACATAAAATAGCAAAATCAAGCTTTATTATAATTTAAGAATAATTATATGGTGTAACAGTACTAAGTACATATAAAAAACTGTTTAGAAAAAATATATCTTTAAACAAGACTGGTGTACTCAAATTTTGCATATCTATTTTAGTTAAAAAATAATAATAAATACGTGAATATACAAAAGTAAGTTCCGAAAAGCTCATCAACGATTTAGAACACGGTTGCGTCACGTTAACTCCGTAAAATGGTCGTCGACCATTAAAAATTCATTTCACACGTCCAAGTTCCGTAGCGTTTTCCAGCGTGCTATATACGTCTCGTAGTGTGGATGGGTAGGCGTAAAAGACTAAAAGGTGCGTATGCACATGCAGTTCTGGCTGATATAAGTAGCAGTTAATGTATGAGTCAACGTTCACATCCGAACGCTTCCTGAATTTTGATTTTTACCATCCGTACAGCTGGCCTATGCGGCATTGGTCACAAGTTTGCTACGGTGCACTTTAACGGTTTCTTAAATACACACAAACGCTATTTTAAAAGGTTGAACATTATAAATAGTCCACAAATTATTTCGCTGCGAAGTTCTTGAGCACAAATTTACTGTAATCAAGGTAAAGCTAATTAAGACAGAATTTAAAACGTGTAAGATCTTTAAAACTTAATTGGGCGACTGGAAGAAGCGGCGATTTAACGTTAGACTATTTATGCTACATTGCAAGATTATCAATGAATTGACAGACTTCCGCCGCTTGCTCGTTTTATTTTGCTTCTCTGTCTATCAGTCGTCTTGGAATCCTATAAATACTAAGGAAGACCATGTCGTCACATACACCTGTGTAAATTTTTGCCGCGAACGTACCACAAGCCACCTCAAAAATGAGCATCTTAAGCTTGCTTCCACTGCTGTTCTGTGTTGTGAGTGCAGCCCCAAAGCTACGAGTGAGTTATTCAGTTTCTTCCTAATTACTAATTTTAAGTGTTCTGAAATTAATCAGTCGGATCTGAAGTTACTTTTTGGAATTATAGAATCACAAAAGATATGTAAACATTTTATAATTAACAAATTTTTGTTCTACATGAATATTTGTTTTAATATTTATTTAGTTATTTATCTTTTTATTTTGTAACTGTTGTTCTAAAAGAAATCTACCATTTTTTATTGCCTACTACATATACTTTTTAGTTTATTTAAATGTTAGATATTCCATATAACACCATACCCAAATAGTTTAATTTTTTTATTGTTGGGTTTAACAATACCTTTAATACGCATATATTATTCTTTATTATTTTTTGCATAAGAGAGTTTGTCTTTTCTAAGTTTTAGTAGTATGAATTGTTACTACCCTTGCTATATTCAGTTATTTTTAAAAGTTTTTTTTATTATATTGTTAGTACCGATATGTAATATATTGTTATCAAAAATCATACCCCAGTTTTCTAGGTGAATACTGCTATAGCAATATAATTTATTTTCTATGCATAAATTGTGATTTTTTTATCAATAACAATAACAATAACTATAATAAGTACCCTTAATATTCATGTCTAAATTACAACATTTAATCAAAGCTTTAAAAGTTAATTTCGTACAATTTATTCTAAATACTTATATTTTATATGCTTTAATAATTTTTACTCTACTATGGGTTATAAACATTTGTCACGTTTTAAAATTACTTTCAATACATTTTCCTAGCTATTATTAAATACTTTCTCTGACTTTTTTATTATTTATTACCAGTCTATATTTAATATTATTTAATACTTCCGTATCAATTTGTATATACTTATATTTTTCATTAATTTATAACAATAAAATAATTGTGTATATACCAACGAAACAAAATATTGCAAATAATATCGTGAAATATATTACAAGTTGTCATGTAAATTTAACAATATACATATATCCTTTTCAACTGTTATAAGTACTACAAATATGGTTGACAATGAATTGTAGTACTGCTAATATCTATTTTTAATATTCAGTACTATTTATTACATTATAAACAGTACTGTAATACAATTTTATTTTCTTAAAGCTGATTATGTTTGTATTTATTATTGCATAATGATGATAATGGTAGAACTTATTCGGGTTTTGTGATATATGTGTCTAAGTTTATAATTTTTAAAAAATTATGTTCTAAACAATTTATGGCAATTCGCTTCTAGATATACCCGAAACAGGCACCCGCACAGCTCCTGACCCTGCCCAGCAACGCCACAAGCATTCGTCTGGACATCACGGACTCATTCAGCTGCGAAGGCCGAGACTACGGGTATTACGCAGACACCGAAAATGACTGCCAAATATTCCACGTCTGCCTGCCCGTCAAGTACTCAGACGGAAGAAACCAAACCTTCAGGTGGAGCTTCATCTGCCCCGACGACACGGTCTTCAACCAGGTAACTGCTGCGCCGAACAAAAAGTCCCAATGAATAATGCCGTTTTTAGGAAATCTTCACCTGCACGAACGCCGATGAATCTATAGATTGCATGGAGTCCCCCCGCTTCTACATGCTCAACTCTAACTTCGGGGATGTGCACGACCAGACGGATGAAACTCCGCAGCCGATTGAGGATGCGACGGTCGTTCCGGAGGAGGTGCACCAAGGCCTAGACAAGCTGATGCGCAGACCTGGCTACGAAACCAAGAGGAAGGCTCTGGAGGCTTCCTACTGATATAAAATACGTTTTAATTTGCCGCTCAAAACAAGCGTTTAAAAAACAGCAGATCGCCGTTTTACTTTAAATCGTTTAGGATTTCATCCGACTTTTAAGACTGCTGAATAACTTCGTAAGCTCAATCAGTTTAAGTGCGTATGGATTTTTGTATGAATGAAACGAGAATCATTAAAATGATTTGAAAAAATATGTTCTTTATTTAAAGTTGTAGTTTATAAGTAAGAGCATTTTAAAATAATCATACAAATTAATAAAGTTGCCTATTATGCTATAATAGGTGATAATATATTTTAATCTGCAGAAAACAAATCAGAAAGTGTAACGTTATAAGTCATTTTTGATAAAAAATATCAGTCTTATACCTATTTTCTAGAATTAGTAATTAGCATAAACAAATAAAAGAACAAACTATATAATTATCTGAAACCAGTATATAAAAGTTTTTAGAAGAAAAATGTAAATACAATGGCACCTCGATTTGTGATCTACTAAACATAGGAACTGTTCGAGTTAAAACCGTTTTTTCATATCACATTTTGACATCTAGATACAAACTTATTCTTGAGACATGAAGCGTAATGCTTTTTAATATTACATATATTTGAAGAAGTAGGCTGAAGAATTGGTGGCCATAGCAGTGTAGCGCAAATATGGAACCAGTAAGTCGAATAAGACACTCATTCACGAAGATTGGGGGTTTCAGCACTACGCGACGTTGATTTCTCGAACAGCACGACGTTTTTTCTTGCAACCATCACCGACTTCTCCGCAGCGGCATCAAAAGCGTCTACAGACACACGATGCGTAAAATCCTTTTTTTTCTTTTGGTGAATCCAGATTTTGTTTGAAATCGAAACTATGGTCGGATATTAATACGCTCTAGATAAAAAGAAAGTATAAAGTGCAGAAAACCAACTATAGGAAGCTGTTAGTTATGATAAACCACTTATAGTCAGAGTTAGAGGTAATATTAATTATAGCTCGTGGTACTTTATTTCTTAAGAGGATGAATTAACCAATGTTTCACATATGACACATAACATTAAACTTTTCTCGACAAAACAGAGTGAAAACTCTTCTATGACAGGCCCGATCATTTTTAAAGATTAAAAATATCTGGCTGAACTATAGAAGCAGGCTAATAATCAAGACACCATTCGTTCATTATTTGACTCGAAGCCAAGAAGAATTGGACTGATACATTATTAAATAAATATGAATGTTTATAGGCAAATGTTTTGTAAATTTAATAATTTATTTGTATTATTATACCATTAAATAAGTCTACAAAGTTTCATTTGTTAATTTTTATTTCCTCTTGGTGCTGTAGTAAGCAGTACTATGTATGTAACTGTTAATATAATATAAACTGCGTATTATTGATAGTATTAAATATCTATATAAGTACTAGTTACACTGGTACTTCAACTTCCGGACCTAACACATACAACTATAATACCAGTTACAATTTTTTTTTATTTGAAGATGTTGATTTAAATACAAAGCAACAATAAAAGTAATAATTGTACACAAGTGTATATTTTCTAGTATTTCCAAAATGTCTAAATCTGAAAACGGATTAGTTAGTTTTCTGTAAGATAAAATGGAAAACTGGTTTTTAAGACTAGAATTTTTCGTATGGATAGGAACAAATTAAATTCGAGGTTCCACTTTATATCAGTACTAAGACGAATGGACATTCTTATTACTCATACTTATCAGATGTTTTATTTTTAATTATGCGTTGGTTTAAAAAGCCACAAGCGTGGCTGCGCGAAAAAACCCGTATGCATTGCGTAACACTTGATATATGAAACCTTAAATATGAATTAAAAACGTTTAAAGTCAATGACCTTCGATTGTGTCAAATATATACGAACACAAACAGTCGTCTTAAATATATGTAATAATAATGAGAGTGATAATGATGATGATAACGATCTAATAAACGTAATGATAATGATAATGCGGTGGTCTAAGGCTGAATGCTTACCACATCGCTCCGTATCAGAAATGATGCGCGAGAGAATTGGACAATAACGTATGAGAGCTTCAACCTCTCAGTTTGCAATCCATACTCCTCCTGGAGACGTAGATCCTCATCACTTACAGGAAACCTACTCCTCTTTGACTGTCGCTTTCATGGCCGCTATACATTAGTGCATTTCCTGATGGTAGAGTGATATAGCTTTCTCCTTTTCTCCTTACTTCTGCAAGTCCCAATACGTCCCAATTAATTTTACTTGCTTCGTTTTCCAGATCGTCTAGTTGTGAATCATCTAGTAGGGATCTGCAGTTATAGGTGGCTACCAGGAGTGAACATTTCTTCTTATGTATCAGTGTCTTGTCCCCCCCAGAATCCTTGGGACAAACTGAAAGATCAGTGTGGGATTCTGAGCTTTGAGCTCTACCCACCTGGGGTAATTTTGTTTTTGATACTGACATTACCATAGTTAAAGAGAATGAGGTATATTTGGCATTAAAACGCCACGCTTGCCATTGCGTGTTGGCGAGTTTGGTAAGGGATGGGGTAGGTAGGGGAGATGGGTAGGTGTAAAGGCTAGGAAATGATTTTCCCCCAGAAGTGGAGGTAGGGGCAAATCATTGCTCGCATAAGGCAGGGTCGCGTCCCTGTAATAGGTCTGTTCCATGCCGGGATCGCATAGGAGTACCTATCTGCTACCTATCCTCATCACTATTGCTTGTAAATGTTTTGAGCTCATTTTTAAATTATATTCTATCGAATTTTACTAAAGAATTCTTGGGTTACCACTACTCAAACAAGAAGACGCTCAAGCAATATATAAATGACTGATATTTTCTAAAGATAATTTTCAAAGAAAATTTAATATAATAACTTCTATAGAAAGTAACAAATCCAGATGTAAAGAAAACTTACAAGAAACATATAATGAAGTAATCGGCAAAAGATTAATTCCTGCAACACGTTGTGACTCAAATTTAATAATAAAATACATAAAATTTCTTAATCTCTTTTCAACACTTAAATAAAGTATTTAACGAGATCAAATCAATGTGAATGCTTTCACGACCGGTGTTTTGGTGTATCGAGTAGTTGGTTCTTTGGTTATTAGGTCGTGGTTGGTTTATTAAATTAACTTAAGCTTTTTTACTCGTGCGAGTGTGGTAAAAATAGTGATGGTGGTGGTGGCAGGGAAGGCGTTGTTCACGTCGCTGGGTTAGTTACTAAGGTAATCGGGTCAGCTGCTGATGTAAATTGGATTGTTGTAGGAAACACCTCTGCATTTACTGACATCGCTAACTCTTTTGTCGCATTGCGATTTCTTTTTTGCTCCTTGAGAACAATAAACTAAGATTTAGATGTTCTTATCTGTTGGGTTTCACTGCTCTATTTGTCTCCGTCTATTTACTTTTTACCTTATATTTGCAGAGTTACAGACCAGAGAGAGGGTGGGATGGAGAAAGAGATGCGGATAGTGGGAGGTAGAGGGAAAGGAGTAAAAGAGTGGGATAGAGAACGAAAAGCAGAAAGCGGAAAGCGGAAAACGGAAAACGGCGAGCGGAGATCGGAGAGAGAGAATGAGATATTTTCTTCTAAAAATATTAACAGCAGTTGTGAACGAAATATCAAAAATTTCCAAACTCCGATTATGGCCTAACCGATAGCCAACTACACGAAGCATTGTTAAGCTTGATATCTGACCTTGTATATTCTACTGCACATGGTTAAAGCCTAATAAAAATACTTGTAAATTATTCTCTGATCTTAACCAATTATCATAATTTTTAAATATATAAAAAAGCATACTTGCCAATAGCATTGTTAATGATAACAAATATTCAACATTTCTTTTAGACATATTAATGCATATAATAAAATAATTAATATATTTTATTACACATTTTAACATTGTTGCGGTAAAAATATATAATTTTTTTATAAATGTCTGCATTAAAAGAGAAAATAATTTTCCTCCATTCTTATACTCTCTCCGTAATATTCAAGTAATTACTGTGTAAGTATGGTCCTTATTGTAAAGATACGATCTACAGTTAGAGTTTTGTGGACAAAAACTACATTTAAAGTGAATTCATCGCCAAATTTTTTAAGATGTGTGGTACAACCACGATGTCGTGACCTATGATTGGAAGATATTCAAAGAATTTGAACTACAAAATACGCCCGTAAAGTGATGAAACTGATTTTCATTGATTGTTAATAAAAAAATTTACAACTAAGATGTTTATGACAAAAAAAGAATGTTTTGTTAAAAGCACCAATATTTACGTGACGCAAACTTCTTAGAGAAAGAAAAGGATGTTTCAATATCTCACACTTAGGACAATATGACTAAGATGAAGACTTTTGACCGTCGTCTTAGTGTTAGATTAATAGTACAAAAAATGGGATTTCTAAAATAAATTATGATTAAAGTCATTATGACACAACTGAAGATACGAAAAGTTCGAATTAGTTTCCAACGTTTTGATCGACAAACAGATGAAAATTTCAAATCAAGTTTAAAAAGACATAATTTTGGGACTGCTAAAATATGCACGATGCTAAGCCGAGTACTCTAAAAAATATTTCAGTTCGACTTTCAGGTGAGCTATGACTCTTAACAAAAGCGCTAGCAACAATGTATTGAAACTGAAAGATGTTATTTTAAGGAATATTAAATGTACAAAAGCATATCTTCAATTATTTGAAATCATTTTTATTATTTTTGGGGGGTGCTTTGCATTCTCTACGTACATATATACTTATTGAGCATTTTGATATATGGAGTTTTTAATGTTTACTGTATTCCGACTGCCACTTACAATCATGCGTAAGTTTAATTATAACTATAAATTAATTCCTTATATAATTGCACATTTTACTGTAGCACTTCACTCAAACTTAATTTATTTTTTGGTATTTCTGTATTTAAATTTTTTTTAGTTGAATCGCATATTGCTTTTTGCATTCTACCTTCTTCTTCTTCAAGTGCCATCTCCGCTTCGGAGGTTGGCAATCATATTGGCTATTCTAATTTTTGATATTGCTACTGGAAACAGTTGACCAGAGCTGCAGCCAAACCATTCTCGTAGATTGCGCAGCCATGACATTCGTCTTCTACCAACGCTTCTTTTTCCCATGATCTTGCCCTGTATTATAAGTCGTAGTATGTTATACCGTTCTCCACGCATGATATGTCCCAGATATTGGAGTTTTCTTTCTTTGACTGTATTTGTAATTTCCTTCTCCTTTCCCATTCTTCTCAGTACCTCCAGATTTATCATTCTATCCGTCCACGATACTCTTAAAATCCTCCGGTAAGTCCACATCTCGAAGGAGTCAAGTTTGTTTAATGCGGCTTGATTTAACGTCCATGCTTCCATATCATACAAAAGTACACTAAACACATAGCATCTGAGCAGTCGTATTTTTAATGGTAACGACAGATCCTTACTACAGAAGACGTTTCTCATTTTTAGAAAATTAGCTCTTGATCTTATTTCTGCCGTGTAGTCGTTGTTTTCTGTAATTAGACTTCCTAAGTAAGTGTATTTCTTGACTCTTTCTATCTGTTCTCCTCTAATTCTTAAGCTGTCGTTGTTGTTATTGTTTTTACTGATCTTCATAAACTTCGTCTTTTTGATATTGAGTGATAAGCCGTATTCCTCACTATAGTCAATTACTTTATTCATTATTCTTTCTAGATCTTCTAAGTTTTCAGTAATAATTACGGTATCATCTGCATATCTTAGGTTGTTTATTGGTCTTCCATTTACCTTTATTCCCGCAGTTTCAGATTCCAGGGCTTTTTTCATTATTTCCTCTGAGTAGGCGTTAAATAGACTGGGCGACAGAACACAACCCTGCCTGACACCTCTTTGAATTTCAGTTGCTTCTGATGTTTCGTTTCCTATTCGTACTGTAGCCTTCTGGCTGTAATATAAGTTTGATATTAGTCTTATATCTTGATAATCTAATTTCTTATTTTTGAGAGTTTCTATGAGTGCGTCGTGTCTAACTCTATCAAAGGCTTTATTATAGTCTATAAAGCATAGATATATACTTTGGTTAACATCCAAGCATCTCTGAATAAGCACGTTGAATGCAAATAATGCTTCTCTTGTCTCCACTCCATTTTGAAACCCAAACTGTGTTTCACTGATATCTGCTTCTAGTTTCCGGTGTATCCTAGAGTGAATGATTTTAAGAGAATTTTAGTGTGTGAGACATAAGACTTATAGTGCGGTAATCACAGCATTCTTTGACATTAGCTTTCTTTGGTATACATACAAACGTTGAGATTAACATTTCTTGAGGTATAATTCCGGTTTTATATATTATGTTGAATAGATTTACCAGTATATCTAGATTCTCTTCGTCAATTAGTTATAGGAGTTTACTTGGTATTTCATCTGGGCCTGGGGCTTTACGATTTTCATTGTTTTCATTGCATGTATTATTTCGCTTTTGTTATGTCTGGTCCTATATCTTGGTTGGGTGTGTGTATGTTCGGGTTTCTTCTCTCTGATCTCTGAATAATTCTTCTATATATTCTTTCCACCTACACAATTTCATAGCATTTTCTGTTATTACATTTCCTCCTTGTTTAATAGTATGTTGGCATTCTTTTACGTGTTGTACCAGCTATTTCCTTTACTTTTTATGTAGGTTAAACATGTCATGCTTAATTTGAAGGTTTTCTATTTCTTTACATTTTCAGCGTAATACTGTTCTTTTGCTGCTCTTATTTTGCTTCGTATTTCCCTCTGTAGATTTTGGTACATGTTTTTATTTCGATTTTTGTATCTTCTTCTTTGTTCCATTAAGTTCAAAATCTCGTCTGTTATCCACTCTTCCCTTTTATACCTTGTTTCTTTCAGTAGCTCTTTGCTAGGTTTTAGGATTGATTCTTTGAAGGATACCCATCGTTGTTCTACTTTGTTTCCTGCTTCTAGTTCAGTATTAATTTTTGATAGATTTTTGTTGATCTTTTGTTTTAGCACTTGTTGTAGGTCTGTTGCCTTGAGGAGTTCTACATTAAGTTTATTTTCGTTATTCCTTATATCAACCTTTTTTAAGGTGAGATGAAATTTGGCAACTAAGGGGTTATGATCGGAAGATACGTCCGCTCCCGGGTATGTTTTCACAGATCTAATTGCGTTTCTGTATCGTTCATTTATTAATATGTAGTCGATCTGATTTCGAACAATATTGTCTTCGTTGTCTGCAGGAGATTTCCATGTGTATAGCCGTCATTTAGGCAGTTTGTAAAATGTGTTTAGTACTATGAATTTGTTTTCTTGGCAAAACTCGACTAGACGATCTCCTCTTTCATTGCGAGTACCAAGTCCATAGGGTCCAACAATTGTTTCAACTTTCCCTTCCCCAATTTTGGCATTTATATCACCCATGACCATTGTTATATCTCGTGTTGTTGTACTTTTAAGTACCTTTTGTATGTCAGCATAAAAGTTTTCAATTTCATCGTCTTGTTTATCTGCCGTGGGTGCATAAATTTGTATTATATTAAGTTTTCCATGACAAGTTAGTAGCTGTAGCAAAATAATTCTTTCTGAAACAGGTGTAAAACCGATAACTGATTTATTTGTTTCTTTATCGACCATTATTGCAACTCCGTGTCTATGCTGCCTATCGTTGGTTCCTGAGTAGTAGATCTTCCCTTTTCTGATTGCATGTTCTCCTGTGTTGGGCCATCTAGATTCCGAAATTCCCAAAATGTTTATCTTCATCCTACTCATTTCTTGTTCGACATTTTGTGTTTTACCAGGTTCATACATGCTGTTAACGTTCCAAGTAGCGATCTTTATTTCTGTCTTGTATATATTGATAGGTGTAGTAGTAGTCGTCGTCGCGTGGTGGTTTCGCTGGATGACGACCTGGGAAGCCCCACTATTTCTTCCCTTGCCGGATCTTGGCATCCGAAAACCATGATCAGTAATCTTTACTCTTCCACCGTCCATAGCCATATATATAGCATTCTACCTACAGTACTAAATAAATAATTGTAAAAACCATTCAAATATATAAACTATTTATAACGTTGTCTTTTATAGAGTTGTAAGAAAGTTAATATCATTTAATCATTGTATCCCAAGTTACAATAATATTACACAGAATATTTAAAATATTAATATTATAAGTTTCTGAAAATATTAAATGATACTACTAGTGTTATTGTTTTTATTTTTTTTATATTCTGTTTATATGCGCATGAATTTGAATTTTATTTTATAATAATTTTTTATTTTTTCTATTTAATTTTTTATTATTATTCATGCATTTTTGTACTTTTTATTATTGTTTAACTGTGTTGATATTTTTGAATCACATATATTATAATTTTTATGTACATAAAAAATAATAAATTGCTAATTTTTATATCATTTTTTATTATTTTTTATACTTGTTTGTTTTTCAGTCACTGGAATCTCATAAAATCCGAAATAAGTTTGAAAATGCGTTTAGAAACAAATAAAATCTGAAATATGTCAAGCTTATCTTATTTGAGGATATTTCTTGTACAAATTGCGTTCTTTAATGATCCTTATTAAATGTATTTTAAATTTCTTTACATTTAGGTTATTCTACGCAAAAAGTAGAATTGAATACACCACTTCAAAATGTGGAAATATTTAAAAAAGTACCGGAATATTTCTGTTGGGCAGAATTTTTTAATGGCGAGTATCTGAAATATTTCTTTTAAAGTGTCGCACCTTTGAATAGTTTTTTTTGATCATGTATAGATTTTAAAAGTCAGTAAGATAACTATAGAAAAGAGACAACCACTAAATTACAATTTTATAAAGAAAACATACTGGCAACAGAAAAAATATTCCTAAAAATGTGTAATATGTCACATATGATGCAATGAGTTAATAAAATTCCTTTTAATTACATAATTTCCTTTTTTTCACTAAATTAAAACTTTATTTTTTATAAATTTAAGGTTAGTTTTCGGAAAAGTTAAATTTTTTCAGCCAAACTGAATCAAGTAATCTATATAACTGAAAAGCACACATGTTCAAGATATCATAATTTCAGTGGCACGAAACAAAAAAGTGTATAATTACTTAAGATGTATTTCAAAAACAATGTTGTACGACAATTTGGAAATAAAATGGTAGTTTTTTGAATATCTTTGAATGACAATACATTTTCTACTATACATCTTACTTTTCTGTTTTAAGTATGATGGTGTAGTTCTTGCAATACATTTATCTAAGCTAATAATCTGCGCTAATTTGTTCTAGTTACTTTTTGTGTTCTAATTCTTGTGTGTATAACAGATATGCCGATCAATTTTTGTATGAAATGATCAAGAAAATTAGTCTTATTCCATAAATTGGCCTTAACTTTGCATTTTTACAAACAGTACATTCAAGAATGCTAAATGTTCCAGATATGTAAACTACTTCTTTCTTAAGCTATTTGAACGGACGACACTACACATTATATTGTAACATTGCTTTAAGCTTTTTTTAATATACCTAAAAATTTAAACGTTTCTTGCTTTCAGTAATTATTTTTCACGCCAGAATGATGGTTCTCTCTAAATTCTTTAATTTTAATACTAACTCTTTTGATCATGTGCTCATAATTTTGTTTGTTATATTTTTTATTACAACGGCTTCTGTTTATAAAATTTTATTTTTGTTTTACTATAAAACATTTGTTAGTATGTCATTAAACATATTTTTATTTTTTACACAAAAAATAAATTTTGCACTAAAATCGGTACATTTTTTCACTAATAATCTCATATTAACAAAAATAATAGTTTTTGTGGATCCATAGCTTTAACCACAGAGAACTTCAATGAGTTGAAATAATTTAACTCGAAATTTATTCAAAGCATATATAAAATTAAAAGTAACAGCTAAAGACTCCTAAAGATTCTCATGGACAGACTTAATTCAAGCGTTTTCTGCAAATCTGGCTACAAGAAATGTTCGTAGTCCATTATGAAAAAAAATAATATAACACAGGTCTAAATCTCCCTTACCATATGTTAACCTTATTTTGAACTTAATTCAACTCACCCATTTGACTAGCAAGTATTGAGCGTTATTACCAATAAAATGTCAACGTGTACAAATAACTACTCAAAGTAGATAAAGTACATAACCTACAATACCACCTTCATATAGTAGACTTTGCAAAGAAAACCAAAAACGGAATAATGACAAAATTATAGAATCACAAAGTCAGTTAAATAAAATCACATTAAATATTGTCGAATTATGCAAAGTATAAGAAGCAGAAGAAGCTGGACTGGTTTAACGTTGAAAAGACATTCATATATAGAAAAGATTTGGTAAAAATTGGTGTAGTGAATTTATTACATTCAGAAAATAAACACTCTAAAGTAATTACTCGTACAGCCTATATAATTTTAAAAATTTTACTTTAAAATGTCGAATGTCCACAAACCGAGGTGAAATACTTCAGGATACACCTCGACATAAAATTTACAAGCCTTCGATAAGGTCTGGCATGTGGGACTTATTTGTAAAATCAAGCAAACTTTACCTACTAATCAAATCAATAGGCAGTTTATTATCCATAATCCGTAAACTCAGGATAGTATTCTAGGCTTGCTATAGTACCTCACATTTAAAAATTTTTTAAGTATAATATATGTCACAGACATTCTGACGACAAAAATGATTGACAAAAATTCATCATCTTTAGATAGTAAAATAATTTTTACAATATTTGATTTGAATTTAAATTTATTGGCCCAAATAGTGCTTTCTTAGTTAAGTACTTTTTTTTTCTTTTTATTAGAGGTTGCAAAGTTCACTATATCAGTGATTGGTATAAAAGAAATAATTACACGCTACAATAGCAAATATCAAACTGAATATTAGAAAGGTTATGAAGGCAGGATTCCGCTCGAGAAGATAATTAGATAATAAAATAAACAAAACGTGCATATCCGAATTTGCTAAGTCGTATATTTCACCACCTAGAATAAACTCAAGAAATGATTAATAAACATAACACTTCCAAAAACTTATATATTAACTTAACGAACATATAGCACAACTTTTATATATTAATTATTTCACATATACGCCTCTTAGATATTAAAGTAAATTAGTCTGTACTTACTACTTTTAAAGGCTTATAACTTTTTAACCTTTGAGCGCCCGAAGATGACACTTAGTTTTTCGGATTTTACTCTTCAATCTGAGTAGAATGACACTAATCTAAGGTCTCTACTATGTATGCACCAGAAGTTTTACGATATACAATAATAACTAGTTAAAAATAAAAATAGGAATAATAATTACTATCATGCGCACCTTGATGCCCTTTTCAAAAAGGCTTTTGGTTGGCGGCGTATCCACTCCCGAACAGCCTAGATGACGGCGTCGTTGTCCGCAAACAGTATGCCTTGCATATCTGATTTGAGCCTTTCTAACAGAGCCCAAATCGGGACTGTACAGTAGATATGGCAAAAGGTTCAATTTTAATTTCCGAAGAGTTTTTATTGTTGTTTTGGCCGTGTGGGAGCGTGTATTGTCTTGAAGGAAGGCTTCCGCTTTGATCGGATCTTTTTTTGCAGGTCTGCACGTCTGTTGCCAAGCGATCTGAGTAATAAGCTGCAATGACTGTTCTGGCATCCGTCAGAATGTCTACATGGATAATTTCCTGCCAGTTCAAGAAGAATGTTGCCATTATTTTTCCTGCCCAGCGGCTCCTTCTCGATCTCAGAGTTTGAAAGAACTGCTATGCCACCACTCACATGATGACTGCTGGGACTCTGGAATGAAATAGTGTACCCACGTTTTATCTATGGCCACTATACACTTGCGCCATCTTCGTTTTCAAACTGCTATAGGAGGCGACTGGCACCTCGTTAACATCCGTCAAAGTGCGTGATATCCACCGTACGTTCACCTTACAATAGTGCAGGTGGTTTTTTACAATGTCTTCTATACTACCAACACTGATGTACAGCGTTGCTTCAAGTAATAGTGCTGTGTCTATTCTCACAAATACGCGCGTCTGCACGATCAATGTTTGGCTCGGTGATAATGTTTGCGCTCGCTGCCTTCTCTGAAGCACTTATACCGCTTAAACACACGGGTCTGTGAGATATACTCTTTACCATACTGTTGTTGGAAACTGTGGTAAATTTCAGTAGACAGGACGTTTTCTCCAACGAGGAATTTGATCACAATGCCGCTCCGCGGTACTTTCTACTCGTTTCTACTAAGTTCTAATCTAAGCAAGAGGGAGGGCGAAAGTTGTAACTCTACTCATACAGTTGCTGCGCAGTGAAACTTGTTTGTACACTAATTATTCCAGGTTATATTTGCACCACCTTGTATAAACCCTTCAATCACAGAAAAACATCTAAAAAAGTGACGTTCTCAGACAGGAAAATTTAAAGCGTCTGAAACAATGACCTATTTTTGAGTTTGGTATTTTGAAAGTGGTCTTGGTTTTTTCATTGAAGTAAAATGATTGAAATGTATTAAGAAGCATTTGCAACGGTCTAAAATGGTGTGGAGCAAATAGAGTATACTTATTATAAAAAACAGTGACTGTATACGACTTACATAGATAAAATAGAATAATTACATTCTATGGGCAATAATGATCTTCCAAAGCCAATCCAATCAAACATGTTTAGTCCTATATTCAGCACAGCCTAACAATAAGAAGATAAGCGTATATTAACTGTCAAAAAACTATACAGACGGAAGTATGGTATTGGCTTCCCGTATCTTGCTCTGTAAGTTTAATCGTCAGTGTGCAAAATCGTTGCCATGTTATACTGGATAATATCAGTGAACGGACGGACACCTTACTATATCGTAGCTTAATGGTGTTTTTTAAGTACTTATAAATTCTTTTTAATTTTATTTTAAGAAAATCTTTTTCATAATTGACACTTCTGGGACTAGCTGTATAGAAAGGTATAAGAAAATAAAAAGTTTCAAACAAAAATTATGAAAAAATACATATGTGCTACGCAATAAAGACAAGTCTTTATATGGGATCCGCCAATTCAGGCGCCGGAAAATAAACCCTTGTATAATCGAGTAGGGTATTTTATTCATTTATAGATTCATGTATGCCATTTATGTATGAAAACTAATGTCACTCAAATATTTATTACGACTAACTTTACAGACGTCGATAGGATGGTCAAAATTTTCGATGACATTTTCACGTAGAGTCGCCTCGCATTGATCTCGGCAATTGTGTTGTTTTTGATGTTTTAGATGGTAGCTAGTTTATTGACGTAGACTTTACTTTTTAGATGTCTCTACCAAAAAAAAGCTCAAAAAGGCCTCAAATCGCATGAACGATCAGACCAATTGACATTTCTATTTCGCGAAATTAAACGTTCACTAAAGTTCGACTGCAATAACTCGATATTAGCACGTGTTGTGCAACACGGTGCGCCGTCTTGTTAGAAATAAACATCAATTATGTCGGCTTGATTAAGTTTCTGGAAGAAACAATCATTAATCATGCCGCGGTATAGTTCATAATACACAGTAATCGCATTTCCAGCGGCAATAACACCTTTTAACTACAGTCACTTTTTTAATATACATTGGTTATTTTTGATGTTTTCTTGGATTCTCGTTGGCGCAAATGAGACGTTTTTGTTTGTTCATTGTCTCATTAAATATAAAGTGCGCCTCATCGCATCAAGATAATTTTCTATGAAAAATTCGGATCAATTGCACGATGGAGGAGGAACCAATCAGAGAACACGCGTCGGTTGAAATGTCCAATTGGCTTAAGTTCTTGAGTCACTTGGATCTTGTAAGCATGTAAATTTAAATCTTTGTGCATAATGCGGCGTAAACTGGTCTTCGAAATGCCTAGTTCTTGCGATAGGACGAGTTACTAAGAGTTTTGAGCCCTCCTTCACACTCTTTCATTGCAGCGATATTTGCCGGTGTGTGTACACTTTTGGGTCGTCCACTCTTTGGCATATCATTAGAACAACCAATGGCTTCGAGCAATGATGGTGTAATTTGGACGGTTATGATGATCAAAATTTTTTTAATTCCTTTAATGCGATCTTCAATGGAATATAACTCCATAGCAAAAAATGGCAAACTTGAAGGGGGACATCTGGTTTTTTTGGGTGAAAATTTTCCAATTTTCATAATTTTTTTTATAAAAATTTGTTTTATTTAGAGATATGAGATTTCGTGCATTTGAAAAGATATATTAAGAGACATTAAAAACAATTTTTTTTAAATTATATTATTTAATTCAACTCCACCAGAGGGCGCAGAAGTCGCCTCCTGAAAAACCGTGCGTTGTGCGGTGGACAGGATATCTTTGCACTAGTATTTCCAAAACAAAAATCAAACGGCATCTTAAAGTAGACATATATATCTTGTCTATTCTACAACCAAGTTGTCAAGATTACTAGAAAAAAAATACCAGTCTGCGAAAAAAATTTTCGGAAAAACCCCTTTTTATCCTCTTCTAAAGTAAAGTAGAACATGGATCCGACCAAGAGATTGCTCTGTAAGCAATCCCAGAACGAACTTAAAAATTCGAAATCGAATATCTCGAAAATTATTCGACATAGAATTTTTTCAACTTCATTTTCGAATTCAGCGTAAAATTTCCTATAAGAATCACATTTAAAATCGCAATGTCGAAATTTTCCCGAAATTCGAAGTCGAATATCTCGAAAATTATTGGAGATAGAAATTTTTAATTTTGAATTCGAAATCAAAAAATTTCCTATAAAAATCCATTTACAAATTTTAAAAAATCTCATATTTTGTGACATACCGACAGGCAGACATATAGAATTCAGTAACGAACTTTTTAAGTTCTTTGAATATTTTAGGTTCAAAGAGAATTAGTTGTAGAATACAGACAAGCTATTGTTTCAATAAACACATTAAAAAAAAATTAGGTCTATCGGATTAATGGTTTTCGAGAAATCGTGTCCACCGCGTGAAAAACCCCCATTTTGAGAAAAACGCATTTAGAGTTTTATTCTATTTTGCGTTTAACTATTTACAATTATAATAGACAAAATGGTTACCAATCATCAGTCTGCGATTCCTGCGCCATAAAGTAACCCTTGGGCCTCTTAAAAAAGTTCTTCTCGCTCATCAAGCTCTTTTTTTCTCTTGATTCTTGCATTCTTTGAAGATTGCTGAGATTTTTTATCAGCACATAAAACTTTCTTTTTTTTTATCCCTATCACACTTTGTTTTATTTGGATCTTTACGAGATCTTTTCTTTGCAAACATTTAGACATAATGATATCAAATTCAAAGCCCGTTCAAAGGTCACCACGTACCTGCCGAGAAAACTCGTTGAAACTTACACCGCGGAAAAACTGGTGCGGCGAGCATGTATGCATTGTATCTTTATACATATAAAGATATAAAGAAATTAATAAAAACATTGCGATTCTGAGGTCGTTAGCCTTTCAAAAATATAAAAACTTGAAAATAATTTTTTGATCCAAAAAAACCGTTTTTTTCCTGAAAAAACACGTCACAACTTGCATAGCGGAAAAATTGGCTTGGCGAGCCTGGAAATATATAGGTATATATACATGTATGCGATATCTTTGCGGTAAATTGAGATATAGAAAAAATAAAAAAAGCATTATAATCCTAGGGTTTTCAGCTTTCTGAAAAAATACTAATCTCAAAATCGATTTTTTATCAAAAAAAAACCAGACGTCCCCTTTAAATTAAAAAAATAACATTAGTTTGACAGAAAAAAAACATGACATTTGGGTCAAATTGATGTTTGCTTTTCTGTGTTTTTATTGTCGAACCCTTTATAAGACATGAGCAAAATACTAAAACTTGTAAAATATTTTTTTATAGAATGATATCTTTAAAATATCATTATAACAAAAAAATAGTAATAAACAAGAATTAAAGAAAGACATGGAAAAATATATCATAAAAACTTTTTCTTCTTTAACCTTTAGGGCTCCCTCAATTGAGCATAGTTCTCTTAATTTTGTTTGATTTTGAGCTTTTCTTGTCCAGGCTACCCCCGCTACCTTCTTAATATTATCATACTAACGTATTATCGGTCTTCCTCTCAATAGCCTTGCAGTCCAGGACTTCCATTACTTCGGTGTTCATTTCTCGTCTTCCATCCGGGCAATGTGCCCTGCACAGTCCCACTTAAGACTTATTATTAAAGTTATTATTAAGGTCTTATCTACTATGTCTATTATTTTGGTCTTATTTCTTATACATTCGTTTATTTTTTTATCTCATATTATTAGACCCAGTACAGACCATATTTACAAAATTCAAGTTTCAAGTTTATTTACATTTTGTTTAGTAAATGTACAAGTTTGTGCGCCATATGTAATTAATGGCAAAATACATTGGTTATATAACCTTGCTCTCAGATACAAAGGTATCTTTTTGTTTGTTAGGATTTTCTTTAATTTTGTGACAGCGTACAAACCAAATTAAACAAGAACGGTGTAATACCGTAAAGGAAACTTTCTACAGCAGTGCGATGAAATTAGGATAAAAACTATTAAAAGGAATTAAGATTAATGTCTCCATGATGATCAGCATCAAAAACGCTGTCGAATGATGTGCTGCATGACATATGTGAGTATAATTAATTTTCGAAATCGTAACGGTCACTTCCGGTTGCCGTTAACCGATTTCGCTGAAAATCAATCCCATGAAAGGTACTGACCTAAGATGTGTGTGCTAAGTTTGAAGTGAATCCGTTGAATAGAACGGAAGTTATAGTGTTTCCAGACACACAGACAGACAGGATGATAACCTCATTAACATTCTATAAGCTGCGCTGTAGAAAGTCAATAAGAGGTTATAAGAAACACTTTTTAAATATTGAACTTAATGGCTCCTGTACTAACTACACCAGCAGCGTCTGACCAAAGTTGGCGGCTACAAACAGCGTCTGTTCTCTATGTTAGGAACGGCTACAAATACACTCACCAACCCGCAGTAGGACAGAGTGGTGTAGGCACCCCGAGAAGAATATGGCGAATTTAAAGAGAAATGGAAACATATCCCAGGTGGGTAAGAGCAGAAGTCCCAAATCCCACTAAACAAAAAAACTCCAAGAAGAAGCACCATATCATCATAACAACATACAATTGCAGATCACTAACATCTGATATATAACTATACTATTTAGAAAATGAATTAATTAAAATAAAGTTTGGCGTTCTGGAACTAAGCAATGTAAGGAGATATGGAGAAAACTTGTAGACGTTAAACTTAGAAAATACCTTTTACTTAACTCGAAGAAATGACTATGTAAATAATGCTACATAAGAAAGATAAAAGGGTTTTTTATTGATGTCGTATTATCAAGTTATTATCAAAATAAATTAAATCGATTCATAAGAAAACTAGACAAATACTAACCTCAAAAACAAATTGGCTTTAGACAAAACTACCATCTAGTATCAGGAATCATCTAAATAATGGACAAAATTTAGTTTTCTATGAAGAGTTATTGTCAATTTATTATTTTTATACATATATGTGACATATGTTTTTATATATTTTTAAATTAGAGACATAAGCAGTTTATTACAGAGTGAAAGCACATTTCGATGTTTATTGGATGCATTTTTAGGTAGTGATGTAGTGACCGATGTAAAAAGCGGTGATTGGCACACAAATGAAAATATGTGTATTCGTACTGATACGAGACGCTATTCAAAAACTTCAATAAGAAATTAGAATTGTCCAACAGAATTTTAAGACACATTCTAAACAAAAAATTTCATACGTATCCATATAAAATTAAAACTACACATAAAACGCCTCCAGGCGATATAAAAATTATTTGCAACACCCATGCACACAAATTTTAAAAAAAAAAAGACAAAATTTTGGCACAAATTTATAACGATTACAAAATAAACTATTTAAAAAAATAAAGTTTACATCAACCGTTCATAAACTGTTAACGCTTAAAAGCCAAGAGTCATTCAGCAATTGCACAAATTACTCTTGAAACGCTGTGCAAAGTTATGGATAATACCCGGAGGAAAATGGGACATTGTAATAGGTGTATAAATAAGTTCTCAGCTTTTTTCTGCAAAGTTAAAGTTTTATTTAAAAACAAACAAAAAAAACTTAAGTATCAAAGTATTCTCTGTTGACATCGATGACCTTTTGCCATCTTTTGGGTAGCTTGCGAACTCCCTGGTGATAGAAGCTCACTTCTTCTGTTTTGAAGTGCGTATCAGCAAAGTGATGCTGTAACGACCCGAATAAATGATAATCGGAACGGGCCACGTCTGGGCTATACGCCGCATGTGGGGGAAGTTCCCAGCCTAACGCGTCTGCAGCTCATCCGTGTCAAATGTTTGAAGGCGTCCAGCGCGTGGTTGATCTTCAAGACTAAACTCTCCTCCGCGAAATCTTTGGTACCACTTTTTGCACGTTGCATGACTTACAGCATTCTCACCATATGCAGCACAAATCATTTCGGTTGCTTCAGCAGCGTGTTTCTTAAGATGAAACGCGAAGTGGATAGAAAATCGAATATGCTCTTTTGTCATTGCCATCGTGAACACAGCTAATTATTTAGGTTATGTGCATCAAACGCCTAATCGCATGTCATTGCTTAAAAACCGCAAGAAGGCGGACTAATACGTTACATGTAAACGGTGATTTGTGTCCTGTGAAATCTAAAGCTGAGAACTTATTTATACACATATTAGTAACGATGGTACTGAACAGATAATTTCAAAGAGATTTTTGTTATTTAATATTATTATTTAAACATCAGACACTTAATTGTACTGCATATTTTATTAGTGATTAAAATAAGGAAACTTTAACGCATACTCTAAACAGATTATCAATAAATCTTTTAGTAACATTAACCAATGGACAATTTACAAAGCAGCAAAATTGACTAAAGTATGATTATAAATAAAATTTGTAACAAAACTAAATAAAGCTAGAACTTGTATATTAGATAAAGAAACAAAATCTTGCTTAAAATATTATCGAGGTAAAAAAATATAATTTTACCAAAAACCTCCTCATTGGTACTTGAAGAAAAAAATAAATTAAACTGGGACAAGAAAATCCTTGAATGAAGACTATGAACTTAAAAGGTTCGTTATTTATATTACTCTCACGCGTAGAAGTTCTAAAGAAACAACAGAAGAGCACAATAGAATGTTAAAAAGTAAATTTAATCTAAATCAGGGAATTGGATATTAGTTAAAAAGATTCAAACCAAAAGAATAAAAATGCAAATCTACTTTAGAACAAATTATTGAACATGAAAGAAGTGGTACAAAAGAAGTTTAGAAAAATGATAAAGAAATATGTTCAATTTGTGCTATTATCGTTTATTTTAAAAACAATAGCATAGTTTAACGTAAAAAATAAGAAAGTAAACAACAAGTAAACACAGGGATGAAACTATAATAATAGCTTAACACCAATAAAAAATACCACGTTAAAAGCCACTAGAAAAGGCAGTAAGAAATAAAATTTATTAATCACTTTAGTAACATGAAAATATTCCAAACAAAATTAAATGATTTAGCAAAGGTAGCCATGGACACTGTAAACATAAAGGACAACGACCACCTATCAGATGGCATGGTGATTTCTAAAAAAAAACCAGCTGAATTAGCAAGAAACTACACAAAACTGCGAATAATGGAAAGAGTTGGAAGACCCCTAAATTTAAGAATGATCTTAACAAGTTAGGAAAATAAAAAATAGGGAACAATTTCATTAATTGTTTTTTCTTTACTGTATCTTTTATTAAATTAATATTTATAAAATTTTCTGCGATGCGTTCAAAAAAAAAAAGAAAATGTTATAGTTATTCAAGATAACCAAGATTTAAATTGCAAGAAATAAAAAATAACCACATGATCCAAACAGACGTGCATGAATTCCGCACTTTCTTAATCCCTTAATCCAGAAACTTTATTTTACCTGCGATGGATACATGAATTTCGCACTATATCCTTGCAAGTAGTTAATGACCTTCCAATTATTTAATGTGTTTTTAGTAGTAATCTACAATCTACTTCTACAACAAAATTAAATTCTGATTTTGTAAATTCACTTCTCAGAAAACTTTAGAAAGCAAAAGTGTAGATTTCAATTCAACCCCTATCAATTGCTAAAATTATGACTTTTCCTCAGTTATCAAAATGATTCCTACTTTTAAATAAGTGAAAAGAGAAGAGAGGTTTTGATTTTAGACGAGGCCACGTTGGCTTTTGCAAAAAAACTAAAAAGTGAAGAATGTTTTGACGTTGCTTAAAAACACGTGTCGGGCTAAAGTGTGGACAGGTGGGCCTGGAAAAAAATATATCCAAATGTTTTTTTGGACATAATCATTCCAAAGATATAAAAACTTTAAATAGACAATTAGGTAAGAATTTTAAACCACTACAATTATATTTTACTTTATAATTTTTTGATCTATTTTGAAATTGTGTTTGTTTTTGTAGTCAGCGCTTGTGCAAAAAGAAAGGCTACAGAAGGTCTAGCTAGAAAACCTTATTAAATTATTCATAGTCTACCACAATTACAATCGAGGACTGGGAAGGACCTCTTAACGTATCAGCGGTATACTGCCCCCCAAGACATAACATTAAACAGGCCCACTTCGAAGATTATTTTCAAACACTTTACATCAGGCGGAGATTATAACAGCAAACATGAACACTGGGGGTCAAGAACAACTACTACCAAAGGCAGAGAATTAAAGAAAGCAATCACCAGCAACGGATTTCACTTCTTATCCACAGGCGAACCCACATATTGGCCCTCAGATCTGACTAAAACACCTGATCTATTGGACTTCTGTATTTCAAAAGGCATTCATCCAAATTACCTCAAAGTAGAATCCTGCCTAGACCTCTCCTCCGACCATTCTCCAATAATAGTTACAATAAGTACACAAGTGTTATCCAAAAAAAGTTCTCCTAGCCTTAGTAACAGATTCACAAATTGGAACCACTTCAGAGAAATAATTGAAGAATCGTTAACACTCGAGATACCTCCGAAATCCAAGGAAGAACTCGTCTCTGCAGTAGAAGTTTTTAATCAAGCGATCCAAAAAGCGGCTTGGCAATCAACACCACCGAAAAGTTTAGTAGAAAATAATTCAACTCTCCCTCAGGAGGTCAAAAAGAAAATATCTGAGAAACGACGACAACGCAGAAGGTGGCGAAACACTAAACATCCTGAAGACAAAAGGAAGCTCAATAAACTAACAGACCAACTCAAAAAACTACTGTGCAGTACTAGAAACAAATCGATTCAAAAATAACTGAGACACTTGACACCTACGGAAAACACGGATTATTCACTCTGGAGAGCAACAAAAAAATTGAAACAACCCCAACAACACATACCACCTATCAGACTTGAAGACAACACCTGGGCTAGAAATGACTATGATAAAGCTTGTGCCTTCGCAAGACATCTAACGAAGGTTTTTTGTCCATTTGACACCCAAACCACACCAGATGTGGAGCAAGACTCTATCAATACCTTGAAGCGCCATTTCAATTGAATCTACCGATCAAGCCCTTTAAAGCCAGTGAAGTCAAGGCTACAACCCTGACGAACTTAAATTCACGCAAATCCCCAGGGTATGACTTAATTACGAGTAAAGTTCTTAAAGAGTTGCCAGAGAAAGGGTTTAAGTATATTACCCAATTATTCAACGCGGTGTTGAGACTGAGACATGTACCAGAGCAGTGGAAAGTAGCCATCATCATTATGATTCATAAGCCCGGAAAGCCAAACGGAGAACTGCCATCTTACAGGCCAATAAGCCTGCTACCAATTCTATCAAAAGTTTTCGAAAAACTTCTACTTCAGAAACTAACAACAATAATTATGGAAAGTAATTTACTACCCAACCATCAGTTTGGATTTCGCAAACACTATTCCACCATTGAACAAGTCCATAGATTAGTTGACAGAATTCTGAAGAGCTTTCAAGATAAAAAATACTGTTCAGCTGTATTTCTTGACGTCGAGAAAGCATTTGAAAAAGTCTGGCACGACGGATTGTTATTTAAAATCAAGAAGGCACTACCTCCTGACCTCTATGAAGTACTGAAGTCATATCTTACCAACAGGCATTTCCTAGTTAGGTACGGAGACGCTCACACATCGCTATCTCCTGTCAAAGCTGGTGTCCCTCAGGGAAGCGTGTTGGGACCGCTGTTGTACATCATATTTACAGCTGACCTTCCGACCTCAACAAGTACTACAGTTGCCACATTCGCTGACGACACAGCAATATTATCATCACATGTAGACCCAAACATAGCATCCGAGAAGTTACAGTCCCATTTAAATAATCTAACTGAATGGTTTAAAAAATGGCGTATTCATATAAATGAATCAAAATCAACCCAAGTAACGTTTACAACTAGAAGAGGAAATTGCCCCACTGTAATCATAAACAACAAACAAATCCCACAGAACGAAACAGTAGCTAGGTATGCACCTGGACAGACGGCTAACGTGGAGAAAGCATATATTTACAAACCGTAAACACTTGGGTCTAAAACTCCAAAAATGTATTGGCGGAAATCACAATTGTTACTGGAGAGCAAAATACTACTCTATAAGACAATTATTCGTCCAATTTGGTCATATGGGATACAGCTCTGGGAAACAGCTAGTAGATCGAACATCGACATTATAAGGCGGTTCCAGTCAAAGGTACTGCGATGATTAGTCAACGCCCCATGGTTTGTACCAAATGAAATAATTCGGCAAGATTTAGGACTATCAACTGTGACTGGAGAAATACACAAGTGTAGTGTTCGTTATCATGACAAACTTAGTGCTCACCCAAACGCATTAGTAGAACACCTCCTGGATCCCGACGATGACGAGCCACGGCTTAAGAGATTCAAGCCTCTCGATTTACCAACACGATTCTCGTAAAAGTGAAGTGTAGTGCAATCAAACTGTAACGGTTAACTTCGGAAAAATGTTCGCTGGAACGTTTTTCATCATGTCCTGTAATATATACTGTTAAAACAATTACTAAATGTCAATTTTATGACAGATTGTAAGCTATAAATAAATTTAAAAAAAAATTATCCATACAACTTTGAAAGAAAACGTTGGAAAAATCGGCACTTAACTATTCGGGATATTAACTATGTACGAAATAACATTTATTCCGCACGGAAAAAATTGCAAGCCAACCTTCTAAAAAGTGCAGAAGTTTAATTTGGCAACTTTTCCTTGTCTATCAAAGGAGAAAACTTTGTTTTGTCTATTAAAGTAGAAAGTAATATTATTGTGTTATCGTGCGACACAAATTTAATGGCTTTGTGTAGTTGCTGATTACTTTGTATTTGATCTCATGAGCATAAGACCAGTAGATGATAGACTGGTGAAACGTACATAGACGATTCGCTATTTCTACCAAAGCTTCACGGCTAGCTACGATAGGACGACAAACTGTTGTGAGTCGTTTCATGCGAAATTTAACAGTAATTTTTACAAGACTCACCCTTCGCTGTATTTTTTTTTTATAAATGTATTAACTGATCTTCAGTTTGAAACTTATATAAAATTACAAAGTCTTGAAGAAAAGAACAAATTAAGGATCCCAAAACACGACGTCGTCAGTTATTTATTAAAAAAAAAATACATCAGTACCCAGACATCAGAAGATTACAATATGTCAAATGTTTGGGGTACTTTTATAAACAAAAATAATTTTATTATTGCTTTGTATTTTTTATTTCTTGTAACAATAAATTTGTATATCAGAAATGAGAACCTATCAAGTTGCAAGTGCGTAATTCATGAACGCCAAAATTTTATAATCCGATGTGCAGTGCGTAATTCATGAACGTGATTAGGGACCAGGTAGAGAGTGCGGAATTTACGGCCGCCCATCCAAAAAAAGAAAATGAAATAATGTATTTATTTGGTCTGTAGTTTTATTAATTTTTATACATAATATTTGTACTTATTTCACCCTTGCATACGGATATTTTGTAAAATTGTGCATAATATTTTCTTCCATTATCTCTGTTTATATTTTCTACATTTATTTATCTAATTTAAATATAAATTTACAATAACAGGCAAATACTTGTTAACATAAATCACATACTTGTTTTAGACCTTCATATTAACAGTTAACAAACAAAAAATAACATCATTACAAATTCCTTTGCAACAGGATACAAAACCTGATCGTCAAGTGAAGTGAAACGGAGAAGGAAACAATTCATTTCCTATTGTGAATTAATAATGGAAGATCTGCATAACGAAATATCCGTCAAAGAATAGCAAAGGAACCGTGTCGTAATGCAAGTGCTTTGCGATAAAGGCATTTTAATTAAAATACCTGGCGTTGTGGTTACGCAGTGAAAGGTTAACAATCAGTGTAAATGCACATAATAAATTTTTAACTAGCAAAGAAATATAAAATTAAATTAAATGGACATGCCTATATTAGCGCGCTGTGAACGATGGATTATCAATATGTAAAGCGTTCTTACATAATTTTACTTATCTACTTAAAACTTCTGTAACCACTTGCTATTTAATTATTGTACTAATATTAGTAATCATGCCTACCATCTAATTAGCGCATTTATCACATTAAAGTGATAAAACGACATTAATAAATAATACGCTTTAACGTCTTAATATTCCGAAATACTTTAAAAATCTTAATTTTATTTTTGAGCTAACCTTTTATGCTCTGTAATAGTAAAATAGGTTTTTTGCATGTACAGCTGACATTTTTAAATGTACATCTAACAGTTGCTAAACTTATAAGCATTAAGCTTCAGTCTCGTCATCTGACGCGCGCTCCAACTCTTCAGGTGTCCTCAAATCGATGGCAAACTTCTTCTTGGAGACACTCGGATTGTTCTTGTTTTCTTCTTTTACCTTCTTTCCGTACTCCTGAAAAGCAGCCGCCAAGGCGTATGTTAGCTGCCGAGCCTGACTCCTGGACTCGCAGACGAAAGCGTGACAGTCGAAGGGCACCCCACTCTTTAAGTCCACGTCCTTCACAACTATCATACAAAAAACTCTCGTGTAAACCAAGTCCTGGACCCCGTACGAAATTGTATCCACTTTGAAATTGCACGTCAGGGCGGCTTCGTTCTTATTTGAGGAGATTGAAGTGAACTTTAGACCTTCTTTTGATACTTCTACGTTCACCAGAGGCAAGATCTCTCCTTGAGGGAGGCTTTTGGCGCTTGCCACCAGGGCGTCAACGGGTTTCCTGGTGTGCTTTATACCCCACAAGCCTTTTGACGGCTGATGACCTAAAACAAATGTTAAACAGATGTTCGTTAAAGTTGCATTAAATAACGTTATCGTGTAATTAGTCCTACCCCTTAAGTCAAATAAATTTCATTTTATGAGAATTATGCCAGTAATTTTTTAAATACAGTTTTATACATCTAATCAAAATGCATTGTTTTAGATCCTTTATTGGTAAAATTCTGGTATCAAAATATGGAATAACTTTAACCAAATAACCAAAATAAAACTAACTGTTTTGACTGTATTGTATAACAAAAACAGCAACCGTCACAGTAGTTATCGTATATAAACCAAGACAATAGTTACTTTTGCAAAATTTACAGTTATTGAATGACATTTACTAGTTTTCACATCATCAGGTCCAATATATTTTAGTATCAATGCGAATTTGCATACACAAAACCCTTTTGATAAAACAAAATTATAAAAAGTGACCATAAATGTAAATAAGTAAAATATAACAAGTCGTAAATTAAATCTGCACTTATCCAACTAACATTTTTATAATTGATTCAAGTATCAATTATTTTAATGGCAATTTTATTATAACAGTATCATAATTGGTATGCTAGTAGAATTAACATAGAGCAACGACTGTGTATGTTGAAAATATTAATATAAACATAGTAAAAGCTCTGAAAGACTCAAAATAGCTATCAGAAAAGTAGACTGTCGTTGTCTGACAGACACAAACTCAATTCATAGCGTCTTTTTCCGCCATTCAGTAACGTAGCAATAGTACTAATACTGATTACACCCATATTAGTGCACGACAACCTGAATTTACGATGTGCCCTACGTAGCTTTCTAATGATATTCCGGCATCGATAGCATCGTTTTCAATTTTGTATTGAATATATAGCATAGATAGATAAAGAATGACATTACTCTTCTTAAGGACAAATTTAGGTTGTGGTTCATATACAAAACTAGATCATATTGTTGAGCAGCACGTGGTTAAAACTCGTGGCGTAATAGTATTGAAAACAAGCTTTTATAATTTTCATTCGCTGTAGTAATTAGAGAAAGTTGTTAAAACGACGCGTTCGATGGATTCGTATGCTTGCATTTATAATGCTGTTTCAGCAGACCATTTTCTATTAAAATAATACTTACTTCTATACAATACGAAATTCCCAGGACTGGATCATACCCATGATACTTTTTTTGGTTTGCTCGATTAGCACCAGTTGAAAAGACACCTTCCACAGAGTAGCATTAAACTCGACGACACCATATTATTATTAAAAAATAAAGATATACTATGATATAATACAAGGTAGATATAAAATTAATACCACTGATGCAAATCAATGTGGTTAGAAATAAACTTCAATAAAACCAGAATTGCAAATTTCAACAATAGGATAGCATAAAACGTATGTGAGCAATTTGTTTAAAGAATGTCACCATAAAAGCTAAAATGTCTGAACTTTATTTTGAATAATAACTTTCGTGAAAATAATATTAAAAAGTACCTAAGAAAATTTCTAAGGTATTATAAATACAACCAGCATTTATAAAAAAGTAATATATATGAAAAGTAAAAATGTGAATACGTACAGCTTCTCTCCTGTAT
The DNA here is from genome assembly GCA_036346155.1 of Sinelater perroti. NCBI lineage: Eukaryota > Metazoa > Arthropoda > Insecta > Coleoptera > Elateridae > Sinelater > Sinelater perroti. Next base: position 19,997,972 of record JARFIY010000359.1, on the reverse strand, counting down.
ATTTCTTATAGATAGACAATGTAAGCAACTGTTAGTATAAAAGTCATATTGAAACTATTCTTTCTGTATTTATAAGTCAAAAGAGCTAGAAAATAAAGTCTGCGAAAACTCATAAAGACTCAAAACTAGAGCATTTCGGCCAAATCACGCTAAAGAAAGAGTTTTCACCTGTCACCGATTGACGACATAGGCAATAGTTTATATTTAAACTATCATCTACTTTTAACTGGTTATTAAGCAGATATAAGGTGAAAAAATCTAAACTGTCCATCATGACTGGTTGGTACATAGATAAACTCTAGACTACTGAAGGTATTGAGAAGTGATTTGAATCAAATATTAAGTACTCCCGTATCTTTTACAAAAAGGTTTATATAATAGAAGATTTAACCTTGATAGAGGCTATACTAAAAAGGATATTGCTACTATGTCGGAAAGCCAAATAATAATTAAAGTTATGAGTTTATACATGGTTAACTCCGAAATTGTAAGGAACTGCGATTGAGCGTTAAATTAATTAAAAAACCAAATACTATCACTATCACTGATCATGCAAAAATGAAAAAATTCAAAAGCAAAATCACTTTCAGGAACTATTGGAACCAAAACCTTTATATGGATTATTTTACATACGTGTACATTGCAGGAAGTTATTAAAGAAGAATGCAAATACTAAAAAAATACTTAAATCTGAGAGTAAAAAAAGATTTACATAATAATTTCGATAAGAAATAGACAGCAATGTGAACAAATATTAATAAAAATAACCTTAGAATTTTAACTAAATTCTTAATAACATATTACAAACTGTAGCGGAACTGCAATGTGGGTTTATTTTTCGGAGTAACAACGGAATTAGGAAGTAGTTAGAAATTCAGCTCAAAAAGATTGTTGTTTACGTTTTAATACACTAAACCAACTGTTGTCTAGAAGGAGTAGAACTCCCAAATATTGTAATAAACATTTTCATTGATAAATATATTTTTGCATATGTATTTATATCTACTTTTATTTATCTTTTAGTAAAAAGTAGTTTAAATTATTTAAAAGTCAGTATGATTTCCATTAACTATGAAATTTGCATACAACTCATATATCGGAGTATGTTCTATTTAGTTTGTATATTTATCATGTTTTTAATTTTGTTCTACGCGTACAGCAAGACATGAGTCTATTTATAATTAACTTATAAAAATTATAGTAACGAAATTAAAAATAAATTTACAGTTCATCAAACTTTAACAATTTACATAAAGTAGAATATTATATTGCAATATCATTATATGGCCCTGTTATTCAAAGGTTTTGAATAATTTGGATATCGATAATTTTATTACGCTAGACAAAAAAATTAACAAGAATACAAACATTAATAAAAAATAGAAATTATTAAGCAAGTTTTCATCAAAAATTTTTTACTAACTGGAAGAAGAACTAAGAAAAATCACAAACGTGAGTTTCTGTGTAAAAGAAAAAATATATTGTAAACCAATTATCAAAATATGTACAACTGGACCAAGTATACGTACACTTTTAAAGTCCCGACATTCAACACAAAGTACATCATCTTAGTTTTCCATGACTTGTAAACCTCGATAAAATACATTCATTTTTTCCTCCATAGAATCCGTGTGTGGTCCATATTGGGCGCGTCTCCAGGTAGCGAATAGGAGGACGCACAAGGCATTTAGCTAGCTATTTCTGATCAACTGTCATGGGCAGGGTGGTGATAAGCCTCTTACTGCAAGGACCCAGAGACTTGAGCGGTTTAAAACCCGCAACATAGTGATGTGATGTGTCTGAGCGGGTGTAAAAATCTGCAACATGGCCTAGGTGAAAACGTCCCCCCCCTCCAGTAACACTCTCTAACAGCAAGGGTAAAGAAGCCTTGGCGAACTCATCAAACTCGGATATGGCAAAAAAAAACTATCGCGGAGGATGTAGTTGCCCATTCCAGTAAGGAGGCTACAGAAATCTCCACTACTGTAACAACCAGACATCTATCAGTGCCTAAAAATGGAAGGCTGCTATCGCCAGAGCGTTAGCAAGAGAGACACCTATAAGACCCAGAAAGCATCCGAAGAAGAAGAATACCGAAGCTGCTAGCACAGGAAAAACTTCCAGAACGCCCTTCGTGAAACAGCAGAGATCTGATGGGAACACACCTAGGTCTGTCAAAACCTCAGCCAAAAAGCCCTGCACCAATGAACAGGGCAAGGAGGAACAGAAACTAACATTTAAGGATGCTCATAAAATGGCAGCTCTTCAGGACTATCCGGAACAGAAACTGACGGAGAATCAAGCCGACTAGACTCAGGTAGAACTGTTGGGACAAATAAAATCGGGAGAAGAGGGTACAGGTCCACTGTTCCTTAGCTTACTATAAGAAAGAAGCAGTTATCCTCTCTTGTAAATAAAAATGAGGAAACCAAGTCGTGGCTCTTAACTACGAGCCTACCCTCAAATTATGGGAGAAAGGAATCTTAAAGTGCTTTTATGGGCACCCAAACCCGTTAGCACCAAACCGCAGAAGAAGATCTTAGACCTGTTCAAGACCCAAACAGGGGACTGTACACTGAGGACTGAAGAATAATCCACAGTGCAACAGAACCAAATGGAAGGACGTTGATAATTTTTATCGACATAAAACCTATGTCAACCCTCCAAAACCTAGACATAAAGTTATGCCTAGGGTTGGGAAGAGCAACAGTCAAACTGCTATCAGACCCCACTTCTACTACCCAAGAAGCGCAAGCACCAGCAAAGAGTCTGAGGCTGCTTCAAGTAAACCTCCAACAGAGTAGAAGCGCCACGGCTGTCCTCTGCAGCCGCTTAACCTCCGAGAACATCGATATTGCCCTAATCTAGGAACCCTGTGTAGTTAAGGTCAAAATAATGGGACTAGGATAAGTCAAAGGCGAGTTAATATTTAACAAATCCTCTGATATCTCCAGGTTATGTATTCTTATAAAAGACCACATAAAATGCATGCTTTTGCACAATTTATGTTTTAGGGACATGAAACTAAAACAAGTAAGGGATGGTAATATGACTGAGCCAATAATATCCTCACTTTATCTCCCTTACAATGTTAAGCCACCATCAAGCTCTGAAATGACGGAAGTAATCAGATTCTACGAGGCCAATAACCTTCAGTTCCTAGCGGGCTGTGATGCGAATGCTCACAACATTGCATGAAACAGCACCGACACAAATCCACGAGGGACTCTCCTCCTAGAATTCCTGGTAAGTAATAACTTACAAATCATCAATCTAGGCAACTTTTGTAACTCGACACCGCAAAGAAGTCATAGATATAACCCTGTCTACGATAAATTTATAGGAAAAGATTAAGCAATGTCATGCATCTAACAAACTATCAATGTCCGATCACAAGCACACTGAATACTAGCTGGTAGATTACGGCAAGGAAATAGTAACCTATCGTAATGCCAGGAAAACTGATTGGACAAAGTACTAGGAGGAGCTTACATATAGGCTATCCCTTGTTAAAACCCGTTTGCAAACTCCAGCTGACATGGAGCTAATAACTGACCAAGTAAATATGGCCATTCTAACTTTTTACGAGAATATCTGCCCCATAACTGAGAGGCAGTGCAACATAAAAGTAGTATGGTGGAATGAACGCCTGGTTAATCTAAGGAAAACAACAAGAAAGCTTTTTAATAGAGCAAAGCGTACGGGAGAGTGGGATCAATATGCCTGGGCTCTAACCAAATATAACAAAGCTGTAAGGAAAGCTAAAACGGACTCATGGAGGAAGTTCTGCAGGGATATTAAAAACACAACCCAAACAGTTCGTCTCCATAGAGTATTATCAAGAGATCAAAAGAACAGGTGACTATAGTAATAGTGAAAGGGAAACACTGGAAATGCTTTTCGAAACGAATTTTTTGGGCTTAGTAATAGTAGCTCAGATCGAGCTTACTCGAGTCGGTGACTGACACCTTTCTAAGGAGATCTACAAGGAATGATTAAAAAATTGACAGAAAAGTAATAACCTACAATAAGGTAGTTTGGGTTATTAAAACCTTCCAACCTTCCGAACCAGATAAAATATTCCCAGCACTCTCGTAGCAAGGGATAGAAATCTTAACTTCGTTCTTAATCAAAATCTTTCGGCTAAGCTTAGCGGGAAAACACCTACCACTGGCATGTTGACATACCAAGGTAATCTTGATTTCCAAACCAGGGCGGCAAACGTACAACCAACCTAAGGTTTTAGACCGATTAGTTTAATGTCTTTTTGCTTAAAGACTATGCAAAAACTGGTAGACAGATACCTACAAGACGGAGTACTAAACAACAATCTCTTACGTCGAAATCAACATGCTTACTAACAGGGTAAATTATGTGACTCTGCGTTACACAACCTAGCTAGCAAAGTATTAGTGCCGCTCAATAACAAAGAAATAGCCTTAGCAACATCTTTGGACATAGAAGGAGGCTTTGATAATACCTCATCTAACTAAATAACCAATACAATCCTAAAACACGGAGCTGACCACGTCTTGATCTGTTGGATAAACTCTATGTTGAAGGGTCTTCAGGCGCAAGCAAACTTGGGAGAGAAATTTCTCAAGGTTCATACCACAAAAGGCTGTCCGCAAAGGGGAGTTCTTTCCCCCCTTATGTGGGATCTAGTGGTAAACGAATTACTAGTATTACTCAATGATAAAGGTTTTTTACGCAAGATTACGCGGATGACCGCCAGTTTAAACTTTCTTTTTTAGGTCAGAATCTTTATAGTTAATTTAACAGCTGTTTCATAACAATTGAAGTTCATATTTTTATAAGCACCTCATGGCTGTTATAAAATTTGCACATAAGACTTGATAAACCTAAAAAAAATTTTTGAGTTTGTGTACTCCAAAATTAAAATTGCTCCAATGTCAATATAATACAAACAGTTTACGGGATCATGATGTAACCTGACAGTCATAAAAGAAGATAATGCGCATGCGTAAAGGAATTTGGAGAACATGAGATAACTAAATGAATTAGCAAATTGCACCACAATCGTAAGACCCATTTCGTTGACAACAAGATGGTGGCCAAAACTTAACGGAAACAGTAATTAAGCTAACTAGGATACAAAGACTAGCATGCTTGTATATCTGGAGTCAGAGATTCTACAGCATCTTGGAAACACTCCTAAATCTCATCCCTTGGATATTTATCTAAAAGGAAGCTTGGATTTCACTAATGAAATCCACGGTACCTGGATAGGCACAATAAACTGTGGGCATAAACGGATAAGGAAATGGTCAAAGGAAATACTATTCTAAGCATTACTGACCACCTATATACTCATTTGAAAACTTTCAATGGAGTTAATATGGAAAACAATAGACTTCCGAAGTGGTCTGGCTATCAGACGGATCCCACGCAAGAAACAAGGGCAGGTAAATGGCATAAAACCAAAGGTAAACCAGCTATTAGGCAGATAGTCAGTGTATTAAGCGGAGATGAAATCATGCATAATGGAGATACTAGATCATTATAGGATAAAAGTAATCTCATCTGGGTACAGGCCACTCTGGAGTAAAGAACGGGCCAGACGCACCGCAAAAACGGGCTAACACTCTATTTACAGGACAGAAATCTTCTAGGCATACCCAAATGTAGCATACGATGGGATAAAAGTGCACAAGGACAACAGTATCTCTGGATGCCACACAGGGCAAAGACTAGGACAGGAACTAATTGGGAAACCTTTAGTACAAAGTGACGTTGTATTTAGACGTACTCAGATAAGACAGATAGTAGACTTATAACAGAAACTGCCACCTGAAAACACCTCCATAGAATAGGAGTAAACTAAATGGCAATTGATTCGGTAAAACAGAAATCCTCACACTAATCTTTGACTACCCAGCACTATGCAAAAGACAGGAACTTTTGAAAATCCGTCATCTACCAAATCACGAGATCAAGAGCCTATACAGACATCCTAATTGTTAAAGGCACAAATCTTTAAGGTACAGGAACAAAGTGGGATTCTAGTGTATAGAGGCTGTAACCCCTATGATAATCAATCAATTAACCTTCAAAGAAGAGCTACTGAAGATCACTTTTTTTAATATTTTTAAGTTCTTATATTGCTACCTGATTACAAATTGACCGCCAGTTTAAACTTTCTTTTTTAGGTCAGAATCTTTATAGTTAATTTAACTTTAAAGGTTTCGTCACAACTAAAGTTTATCTTTTTATAAGCACCTCATAGCTGTTATAAAATTTGCACATAAGACTTGATAAACCTAAAAAAAATTTTTGAGCTTGTGTACTCCAAAATTAAAATTGCTGCAATGTCATTATAATACAAATAGTTTACGCGATCGTGATGTAACCTGACAGTCTATAAAAGAAGAGTATAATGCGCATGCGTAAATGAAAAGTTGTGAGTACAATTGACATATTTGCAATGACTGAGTGAATGCATCAGCAAATCTGCATAATATTTTGGGGGAAGCAGAACCATTCGTAAACAAATCTATTCGGATGATCCAGAAGGCTTTCGGGAACAATGCAAGTAGTGCAGAACGAATATGGGATGGACGAGTGCATGGAATCGGCGACTAACAGTCTAAGAACTAGAAAATGAGCTGGAGAATTCAAAAATGAAAATGTGTTAATTTTTCACAAAAGATCCTGGCGTTAGCAAAACAGAAGAAATCATCGTGTTGCGCCAATTTAACTAGATTTCTTCAAAAAGTTCGTAAACGGAAATAAAACATGAATCTACAGCTATTATAAAGCAAAGGCGCAGCTGTTCCAATGGAAATATTTGGATTTGTCACGTTTTACAAAGGTGCGTAAAAATAGCAGCAAGTTTAATACCATTTTAACCGTATTTTTGATTAGGAAAGCGTGGTTTATTATGAATAGGCTTTTGAAGGTCAAAAAATTACTTAAAAGTATTACCTAGACATTCTTCTCTAGTGAGTAGATGCAATAAGATAAAAAGGTCGCCGCTTTGGGTAATTGATAATTGGTAGCTTCATTACGACATGTAGAGTGGAATTGCTTATTTAAACATTAAATTACGCGTGCGACTCATCCATCATATGTTGTTCGATTAGCAGCAGCTCTTCTTCTTCTTGTAGATCGTCTCTGTTTATTTCAGAGGTTAGCTACCACTTGGTTAAAATGTTCTCGGTGTTCAGCTAATTGGAACAATTATGTTGCAGTTAATTCAGTCCATTTACGTACGTTACGCATCCATGATAATCTCTTCCTTCCTACAGGTTATTTTCTTTGGATTTTTCCCTTTATTATTATTTGGAGTAATTTATATTTTCCATTCCTTAGAACGTGTCTAAAGTAGTCTGTTTTTCTTTTCTTTATAACTTTTATCAGTTCTTTCTCCTTATATATTTTCCTCAATACTTCTTCATTTGTAATTCGTGCAAGTCCAAGGTATTTTTAATACTCTCCTTTACATCCACATCTCAAATATCTCTATTTTCTTTATAATAGTTTCTTTTAACATCCAGGCTTCCATTCCGTACAGGAGAATTGACCAAACGTAACACTTGATAAACTTTATTCTAATATCCAGTTATATGTGATTGTTGGATAGCAATTTTTTATATTTATAGAAAGCCCTTTTTGCTATTCCTATTTGAGATGTTATTTTATAATCAGAATTAAGATCATTATTTATCCAACTTCCTAGACATTTAAATATAGTAACTTGCTCTATTGTTGTTCCATTTATCGTTATTTGTGTTCTTGATACTGCTTATCAACTCATCCCTATAACCTTGTTTTTTGGGATTAATTTTTAAGTCCATCTCTCCATAGGGTTCGTTTATTTTATTTATGAGATATTATAACTTTTCAGGGCTCTCCGCAAATATAGCAGCTCTCAAAATCACTTTTGAAAGAGACAAGATTCCAGACTAACAACAAGATTAGGTCCAATACTCAAGAAAGTTATAGAAATTCTAATGCAGAACTTTGGAGAATATATTGAACAGTAAAAACGGTGCTGAAAAAGTCTGAAAAATTCTAAGGGACTTACATTAAATAGAATTGAGGCTATAAACAACGTATTTTGTATCTTGTACCATTTCTAGTCAATACATAGATTTTCGTTATTGTAATTGTAATACTTTGTTTCATATTAGCATACCATTGATATTTTTAGGACAAACCTCATATTCTGTAAAGCAACAGCAAACAAAAAGACATTTAAAAAATAATAACTGAAACATTCTTCTTTAGGTAATTAGAAATAAATTAATTGCAGCTGTATAAAATAAGAAAATCCAGAAATTTGTTGAATGACATAATAAACGGGGAAATGTACAATGCAACTACATGAAAATAATACATATATAATAATTTAGAAAAACGTGTATTATTTTCTAAAACGGACATTACATTTTTTAATACAAATTCTACAACGGCAGTGAAGCAGGAAAAACACAATTGCTATTTAATTAGAAATCGGCCAATGAAGTAAATAACAATTCAAAATTAATTAGAAGCATCAAGCGGAAAAGGTCAAGCAATTTCGTTTCTTTGCAGTTAGTAATCAATGAAACAATTTTGGTGCTGCAAGCTTTTTATTATCGGCGCATCCTTTAGGAGCTATTTCTGTCCTGCCTTGTGCACTTGCAGAAGGTAGGAGGTTTTACATCATCTTAGTGAATAATTGTTGGCTTCCTGCCTTTCGTTATCTGCTGTTACGTCAGCGATCAGCTGCGCACATGATGAAATTCGTGCCCAATTGTAGCCATTTGGCCGGATGCTACCTGGTTAGCCTCGTTACTAAAAAGTGCCTGTGCTGAAGTATTTATCCGTTGTTCCAAAGTCTACTCTGCCACATATATCAAGTAAATTTAAATATTTATTTCATTGTATTAATAATTAAAACATTTGCATTTCTTATATTTTAGTCTATGCTGACAACATACTTGCGACTGTATTGCTGTAATTGCTATCATTTAAGTTTTAATCATTAACAAAAATTGGAAATTTTAAAACTTGCAACTAAAATGAAAATAATATCTTTATAATGAAAGTTAACTATAAAAAATCATAACAATGTTTCATGCTGTATCTAAATTCAATTATTTATAGAATATTATGCAGTTATTAGCAGTGTACTTTATAAGTGCCATGATTACAACTTTAATTTTCAACTTACCTTTTGTTAAAATAAATATACGACTGTTGACCAAATATAGTAGGCAAAACATAATAACAATAGAACATTGAACGAAATCTATATTGTTCTCTTTACTGCTGTTTCAAAAAGGGGAGATCATTCTACCGAACCCCGTAATAGATACCAACCTTGTGTTGTCTATAAGTTATGCCCAAGTTCAAAATCTTACAAAGAATTTTAACCTTTAGTGTATGAATTTTTATTAGTAAATATATATATATATATATATATATATATATATATATATATATATATATATATATATATATATATATATATAATATATATATATTATCGAATGCCCATTTACCAATTGGTGTAGGGTTAAATTTCTACATGTAATTTAACATTTACTTATAGACCTAAGTTAACTAAATGTATTTTCTAATAACTCGTACATACTTAACTTAATTCTAGAGTGTTTTATTATTGTATTGTCTTTCCCTCACTTGTTTGGTACACAAACTTACTCCACTCCTTTTTATTTTGAGCTAATAAGCTTGCTTCTTGCCACGATTTCCCTCTCTCTACTAATATCTTTCCCACGGCGCTATCCCATGTTTGTTGCGGTCTTCCTCTTCCCCTATTTATTGACACCTTTGCTTTCCATACTTGTTTAACCTGTCTGGTCTCATTCATGCGTTGTAGGTGTCCCCACCAACTCAGTTGTCTATTCTCTATAAATTTGAGTATCGTCTGGATTCTTAGTTCTTGTCTCACTTCGCTGTTCCTTATCCGATCTCTTAAGGTTATCCCTTAGATATCTAATCTCCGCCGCTTGTATTTTACTTTTCATTCTTGCTGATAACACCCATGTCTCACACCCGAAGGTTAGTATAGGTCTGTATATTGTCTTAAATACATTCATTTTTGTTTGTCGTGTCACTTCTCTTTTGTTAATAAATTTGTCCTTCATGGCGTAGTAAACTTTATTAGCCTTTTCTATTCTCTTTGCGATGTCTAGTTCTTGTTTTCCTTTTTCTTCTATTGTGACTCCTAGGTATTCAAAGTGGTCTATTTGTTCTATGTCCTTTCCCTCAATTTGTATTTTTATTTTACACTGTTCCTTCGATATTACCATCACCTTTGTCTTGTCTGTATTTAATTTCATATCATATGTTGTTAATACTTCGTTCCATATTTCTAGATTTTTTTGTAGATCTCTCTCATTTGCAGCCATAATTACTACGTCGTCAGAAAACGCGCATTCTGCTATTTCTACCACTTGCAGATTTCTATATCCCACTTTTATCTTCTTCGTTCTTTTATTGCACTCTTTTATAACGTCGTCCATTAGTACGGTAAATAACACCGGGCTTAAGACTCCTCCTTGTTTCAGTCCTTCTTCTGTCCTGAAGCTCTCTGATGTCCTGTTTCTGCTCATCACGTAGTTGACATTGTTGTTATATATGCTCTTGATGGCCGCTATCAATCTTTTATTGACCTGTCTTTTAATCAAGCTTTCCCATACCATGTTTCTATTGACTCGGTCGAATGCTTTATTTAAGTCTAAAAATGCACAGAACACTTTTTTATTATACCGCACTGTTTTATTTATAACTTCTTTTATTGAAAATATATGGTCTTGTACACTATAGCCTTTTCTAAACCCACTTTGTGCTTCAGATAACGATTTCTCAATTTTCCCCCTTAGTTTTTTGTCCAGTATGCGCTCATAGATCTTCAGTACTACACTCAATAACGTAATTCCTCTATAGTTGTTACAATTCGTACTACCTCCCTTTTTGTAAATTGGCAGTATTTTTCCTATTTCCCAGTCTTTCGGGATTATCCTCTCCTTCCACACTTTATTGTAAATTGATAGTAGTATTTTTTCTCCATCTTCTCCCATGTGTTTTATCATCTCTATCTTTATTTTGTCGTTTCTAGGTGCTTTACCATTTTTTGTATCTTTAATTGCTTGCTTCATCTCGTGTAGCTCTATTTCCTCTATATCTTCCTCTTCCATGTCTTCTGCATTCCTTTTCTCTAGTTTTTCTTCTTTTCTTTGTTCTTCTCCTTGGTTCTCTTCTACATTTTCCTCTGCTTGTTTTGGGTTCAGTAATTTCTCAAAGTATTCTTGCCATCTTTCCATAATCTCTTTGTCTTCTACTAATATTTCCCCTTGTTTATTCCTTATCCGATCATTGTTCAGTGGTTTCTTACTTCTTAGTGTTTTTAATATTCTATAGAATAGTTTCTGGTTATCTTTACTATTTTTCTCTAATCTTTCTCCGAATTCTTCCCACTTCTCCTGTTTAGCTTTAATTACCATTTTATTAGTATAAATTTATTATATGCAAGCACTCTACTTGAAATACATCGCAATAGTAACTGCCATAATATGCGCTGGCCCAGGAATACCTTTAACATTACTTATATGGCTGAAGCGCACCTGATAACATTTATCCCGTCCAGACGCCGATTCATTGGCTTGTCTTGTATATTCTTTACGAGTTTGGAACACAATTTTTAGAAAATTATCAAATCACTTTATTTTGCGTTTGTGTATAAATTAAATAATTTTATTTATTAAAAAAAGGTACACTTTGAAAAAAGCATATAATATTTTCTTCACACTACCTTTGATGCTGTAATGTTAAAAAAAGAAAAGAAATTTTAATTAAAAACAGAAAAAAAAGAAAAACCAACCAAAACAGGCAAACGTTATTTAAAATTTATTTAATTCGATTTTCCCTTCGAAAATACTTCTTTTCAAGCTTTCTAGATAATAACTGTCATTTAATAATAATTTTCTCTATAATAAAAGTTTTTTTAGAGTTCTATTTATTGTAGTTTATTTATAATCTAACTTATAATAAAGTGTAGCTGGTTATAAATAAACTCGCAAGAACTGCAATAACGCTTTTCAATTAACTTGCAATCATTGATATACTACTATTTATTAAAATTGCAACATCAAGAAAAAATAAAAATTTGTATTTAATAGTATAAGACAAGCAAATGATTAAATATACAAAATATTTGTGAATAAACATTTACTTTTATTTAATAATGTGTGGTCCCAACTCACGGGCTCTTGCATCTGCTTCCATTATTTTTGGTATCAAACAAATGGTGTTTTGATAGACTGAATTCTATTCATTATTGTCAAGTTTCCATAATACAGCGAGATTCCTTAAAAGTAGTAGATACCGTTATAGTCTTTGCGCAATGATATTTCAGATATTTCGGATCGATAAAAAATTAGGTAATTGAGACGACCCTGGGAAAGTTTCTACTTTGTTGTATTAAAGGAAATTTAATATGTTATGTACCACAAATGATCGGACGTTATTTTGTTAAAAAATCTTTTGGAATACTTTCTGAAGGAACAGAGGTATTGCAAGATATAAAACCCCCTATATGTAGATCCAACTGGTAATGCAATCTCCAACTCTGACTAAAGGTGACCCGCTATCATAACTAATAACTTCCCATATCATAATCATTGTTTCCCTGGTACGAATGCGGTATTTTTGCTTGCTTTCTCCACGTCTACAGTTTACTAATATTTGATTATTATTACGGTTTAAAGAAAATCTGTATTTATTATAAAAGACGATTCTATGCCTCTTGTGTGTCTACAGATGTCTTTTAATTGTCTATTGTAATCTTTGCTGCAGCCGCAAAAGAGTCGGTGGTAGTTGCAAGAAAGGACGTCGACGTTAAACAAAGAAGGTAGACGATCAGAAACGTGTAATAGTCCACCATTATTGCTCTAGAGCACTTAAGGTCACCCTACAGCTTGGAATCGTAAACCTTTAAAAATGCCAATTATTTCAGTTGATTCTGTACACTGCCTCCAAAGTATAGTTTTTGCAAACGAATATCTTCTTCGACCTACTGGGTTCCACATCCACGTTACAGTATTCCTATGGCGTCTATTTCTCCTAAGACCAAAATTTTATGCAAGTCAAAAATTCATTAATTTGTTAATAACGTATATTTTGTCGATGACGAGACGTTCTTACATAATATAAGCTGCACGTGCTAAATATGGATGATTGAAAACACTTTTGTGTCTATTTACACATGATATAAATACTTTCTCTAGACCTTATATCTAAGAAACGGTATAGTCAAATCTCGACTAGACAAACATTGGGTTCGCAAATAACGGTAAATTATCTTTTCGTTATAGCATACTTAATTTAATGTAAATTATGCTATATAACTGGTTGTTAATGGTGTGGAGTTTCAACGAACAGTGTATATGACTACTATCATTCTAAACGCACAAATTACTTAATAAAGCTTTATACTGGGAAGCAATGAGTGTCCTATCTTCTCTGCTAAAAAAATACCAAGTGACAAATAAGTCAAGATAATAAATCATTGTCTTAATTGTAAGTTAAATTATTTATAGTGTAAGTAAATTACTAAACTTTCTTGTTAAAGTAGACTCCCGAATTTTAAGCATACAATACCATAATGTCAAAGGTGTCAGCGATATAACCACACGAAAGCATATTACTATTGACTTTCGTTCCGCAAGGTTGTGTGTTGTTTTCATCTGCCGGCCCGGCGAGCGATAGCTAATCAAAGGTCAGCCGATAACTTTCTAAATTCAAATTCATACATTAATATTTGTACATATAACTAACAAATTTCACCGATACCTATATAAAAATCGAACTTCTAACAAGCGCTCAACAATTAAGGCCGCCATGTATGGCGCGCCAAATTACGGGTATCAATACCCTCTCCCAACACCTATGTTAATTGATCAGCATCTCAATCCTGGTTCATATCAACAAATACCTCTACAACAACAACAGCAGTAACAATTTCAATCTCAATTTATACAACCAGCCATCAAAATTCATTCGCAGTCCCAACACACATCCTACATACTTAATGCAACAAACAAATCAACAAGGAACGCATTCTTCAACTCCCGACGAATCAACGGCAAATTCCAAACGCACGAAGAACAAAACGTAATGGTTTCGAACTACTCTGCGATCCTAAGCAAACAAAAATATCTGATTATTGGATTAAAACCCCATCTAGCTCTAATAAATACCAACCTCTCGCCGATTTTAATCCTGAAGAAGAGACAGAAGAAATAAAACCGCCGCCTATATTTATTTAGGGCGTAAATAATTTGAAACCTTTAACAAACATGTTGGAAGAAAAAGCTAAAGATAATTACGTTGTTAAACTAATCAATAACACACAAGCAAAGGTGCAACTAAGCAAAGCTACTGATTATTGTAAAATTATCAAAATCCTTAAAGAATAAAACACAGAATTTCATACATTCCAACAAAAGGACTACAAAAAGTACAAAGTTATACTATGGGATATGCACCTCACAGTTGATATCCAAGAATTAGCAGCTGAAATAAATAAGCATGTACATAATGTTCTGAACATTCATAATACCAGGCACAGAATCACCAAAAATCCATTACCAGTGTTCTTTGTAGAACTAGAACAGTTCAAAACAATAAAACAATTTTCGACATAGAATTTCTAATGAAATCTAAAATAAGATTCGAACCACCAAGAATCAAAAGGGAAATAATTCAATGTCAAAAGTGCCAAAAATTCGGTCTCTAAAAAAATTACGGTAACAGAACATCAAGGTGCGTTAAATGTGCAGGTGAACACCAAACACAAAACTGTGAAAGAAAAGTTAAAATCCAGGATGTGAAGTGTATTAACTGTCAGGGCAGCCACCCAGCAAACTATCGCGACTGCATAGTTGCAAAAGAAATACGAAAAAGAAAATATCCCTCCTTGCGCCCAAGGTCGTCTGATCCCCAGTCCAACTATGTACAACAAGGTGTATCGTATGCTCAAAAAACATCAAACAATATGCCAGATCACAATAAAACAAATATCCCACAACAACCCATGCAAATCCCATCTCAACTACAAACAGATAACAAGCTGGAGACGCTTATCACCAAACTCATGAAAAGAATGGACACTATACTCAACCTGCTTACCACCCTGATCAGCAAAATCAATCACAATGCCTAATATACTAAAAATTGCTCTATGGAACGCCAACGGCCTTGCTCAACATAGCCAGGAGGTTAAATCTTTCTTATCAGTCCACGACATAGATATAATGCTAATATCAGAAGCCCATACCACAGTTGTGAAGATGTGAAGATACCAAAGTATACAATATACTCGATCCCTCATCCTGATCTCACTGCTCATGCAGGAACCGCAGTCATAATAAAATCCTCAATCAAACATTACGAATTACAAAAATTTCAATCCGAATATTTCCAAGCTACTACAATTGCAGTAAAAGAGAAAAACAGAAATATCATCTTCTCTTCTGTATACTGCCCGCCACGACCTACTATTAAAAAACAACAATTTGCATCCTTTTTCATTATACTCGGGCCCACGTTTATAGCCGGTGGCGATTACAACTTCAAAAATCAAATATGAAAGAGCACAACTTACACCACCTAAGTATATATGAACCCACGTATTGGCCATCAGATCTCAACAAGATTCCAGATCTACTAGACTTCTGTGTCACTAAAGGAGTCTCGTCAAACTATTTAAGAGCTCACTCTTGCTGGGACTTGTCCTCTGACCACTCACCAGTGTTTATTACATATAGTACAGAAGTACTAAAAGTCCAAAAGCCAGCAACACTATCTTCTAGAAACACTAACTGGAATTACTTTCGAGAATTAATTACAGAAAGAATACAATAAGACATCCCCTTGAAAACAGAATACGATCTATACAGTGCCATTGAACATTTTAACCAGACTGTACAAAATGCGGTTTGGGAGGCTACTTCAGACCACAAAACTCAACAAGTTTCAGAATCCTGTCCAAAAATTATCAAACAAAAACGACGAGAAAAGCGAAGATTACGAAGAATCTGGCAAACCACAAGAAATCCTCGGAATAAAACATTACTCAATCAAGCTACTCGGGAATTAAAAAATCTTCTGTCCACAATAAAAAACCAACAATTGCAAAAATACCTCGCAAAGCTAACACCTACAGAGCATACCAATTACTCTTTATGAAAAGCTACGAACAAACTGAAAGCAAAAAAGCTTCCAGTTCCACCCATTAGAAAACACGACAACTCCTGGGCAAGAACTAATCAAGAGAAGGCGAACACGTTCGCAGATCACTTGACTTTAGTATTCCAACCACACGATAGATTCCGCCACGTAAATGAAGAAACACTTATACATCAAACCCTCAATGAGCCTAACAACGTCTGCCAACCTATAAAACCTGTAAAAGTTAGTGAAGTCCGAGCTACTATAAAAGGTCTTAACTCAAAAAAAGCCTCAGGCTACGACCCAATTACAGCCAAAATCTTAAAAGAGTTACCAGAAAAGGCAATAAAACTTATAACCTACATAATTAATGCCACCCTTCGTTTATGTATGTTCCCAGATCAGTGGAAAGTGGCGCAAATTGTAATGGTACTAAAGCCTGGAAAACCCCCAGAAGAGGTCACCTGATACCGACCTATCAGTTTGCTACCTGTCCTGTCCAAAGTTTTTGAAAAGATACTCCTGCACAAGATAAAACCAATACTAGACCAACGAAACGCTATACCAAAGCACCAATTCGGCTTTTGGGAAGGTCATGGCACTATAGAGCAAGTGCATAGAATAGTCACAAAAATAAATCATGATCTGCACCTAAAAAGATACTGCTCGTCGGTATTCCTAGATATTAGCCAGGCCTTTGACAAGGTCTGGCATACCGGATTGGTATATAAAGTAAAGAAGGCACTTCCACCAAAACACTAGGAGCTGTTAAAAACATACCTGTGGGATAGAAGTTTCTACATTAAATTTAAAGACGCACAATCATCCATAAGGCCAATTCAAGCAGGCGTTCCCCAGGGCAGCATTCTAGGTTCTGTTCTATACCTTCTATACACAGCGGCTTTGCCAACAACACCTCAAACACTGGCAGCAACATATGCAGATGATACCGCAATCCTTGCATCAAATAATGATCCCCAAACAGCATCCCAGATATTTCAGCACAATCTCAGAAAAAACAGAAAAATGGCTCAAATTATGGCGAATACAGGTGAATGAATCAAAGTCAGCACAAGTAACCTTCACTCTACGGAAAAAACCTATTCATTAGTAACATTAAATAACACTCTTATACGACAACAAGATAGCATAAAATACCTAGGGATTCATTTAGACCGACGCTTAACCTGGAAGACTCACATAATGAAGAAAAGATTACAACTTGGGTTAAGACTCCGCTCTATGTATTGGATGATAGGACGAAACTCTCAATTATCTCTTCAAAATAAAATACTACTTTACAAAACAATTCTGAAACCAATATGGACCTATGGAATTGAGTTATGGGGGTCTGCTTCTAATTCCGACCTAGAGATTTTGCAAAGATTCCAAAATAAAGTAATACAGTTGATAGCCAATGCTCCTAGGTACGTTCCTAATTGGCTGTTACAACAAGATCTACCCGTTCCTTCAGTTAAGGAAGAAATTCTCCGTGCAAGTACGAACTACCAAGCAAAACTTAGTGCCCATCCCAATAATTTAGCTGCTGCTCTTTTAGAACGACACTTTGACAAACGACTCCAAAGATTCGACCCGTTAGACCTGGTTAATAGGTTCACCTAAGATTAGTTCTTAGAATTTCTAAGTTTAGTTTAATTTCAAGTTTACGCACACATAATTTATTATAAAATAAGAAGTAACGCTTTTGAGTATTGCTTCCTCATGTTATGTAAAATTCAAATAATTTATTGAATGTTAATATAATTAAGAGATCGTAAATATTCAGAGAAATAAACCCGTGAAAAAAAATCTTTTTCCTACGGAAGCTATGGGTTTGCTGTGAAAGATGACAAAAAAATTACGAAAGTACAGAAAGTAATTTACTAATTAAATAACTATTGTGGTTTTAGTAGAAGTGACCACAAAAAAGTTAAAATATTTTCGATGTATTAAAGACTGGTTACTATCCTAGAAGGCAGCAGAAATTATTCCAAAGCTTGATAAATATCATTCTTTTTCCTATACCATCGAAAGTGTTTAAGAAGTTCTTCTTACAACAATTAAATTATCATTTTGGATTCCGGCGCCATCACACATATTCAGAAAATTAAAGACCACTTTAAAAACAAGAAGTACTAACAATTGTTTTTATTAACTTTACACAAGCCTTAAACGAGGATTGTCATGATAGTCTAATGTATCAGTTTTGTAAAGAGCTACTATCATACCTAAATAACCGAAATTTTCTGGTGAAGCATAGTAAAGCTTTTTTATTAAACATTTAATTTGACGTACAACTATGGAATGTTTGAAACCTTTAGTATATACTATATACATAGCACACATGACTACAATAATAAATATACAAATGTTGTAACATCCTATCAGTATTCCAATCAAGCCACTTATAATTTAATGGTAAAGTAACCATTAAGTTAAATAATCAACAAGTATTATAATTAAATCGTACACATATATAATCTTATAATATAATTGTCTTATCTCCCTAACTTTCTTTCTTTCTTTCTAAACTTATAATTCTATCTCCTCCTAGACGCTTCAACCGATTGAAACTTGTACACCACATTCACAACTATATTTGCTAATTTGGCGCAAAAAATCAGCCTTTTAACTTTAACCGTTTTTGAATTATTTAAATATTTTGATTATTGTATTGTATAGATGTCACATCTGTGACAGATAAAACATTTTTTTTGAAAAACAGCGCCATCTGTTGGACGTAAAAGCAAAGCCACAGCAACGCGTGGCCGGGTACAGCCATTTTAGAATAAAAACAAAGTTTTAATTGTTATACTCCTTTCTTTCTGAATGAATAATAATAATTAATCAATAAAAGAACGTAAATTGGTAATATACTTAATACAAATTGAAAATAACTGTTTAAATAGAAACAAACAACGTAAAAAAAGAAAAAGACTTGATGTAAGCTAAATTTACAATTAGTAATATAAATTGTCAAAAACTTAGGAATGAAAATAAAAACTTTGTACTCACCATAAAAAGCATTACAATTAACAATTTCTTGTGTTAATCTATAATCTACGTGCAGAGCAATGGCAATACCATAAACTACACTTAAAACCAAAAGAATCGACTAACTAGCTGCACGCGCATTTTAGTCTTCTGTTTATCTCTAAGAAAAATAAAAACATTAACGTACAAAAAGTATCTTTAGTATTGAGCTTTAAAGAATGTTGCTATTGCATTAATCGTATGACGCATTCAAAAAAATATGCACTACAAACAGGGTTTTATGAATCTTGAGAAATGGATCGTATGTGCGACGACGACTGGTAATTCATCTCAATCACTTATCCGAAGTTGACGTAAGTGACATAAGTTCTCAGTGATTTGCAAAAAAATGGATACCATAACCGCAGAAGCAGCCGAGGCAGTTGCATTGTTAGTAGAGGGCCTCAGTCAGAAGGCCGTGGCAAATCGACTGAATCTGAGTTGATCAGCTATGTCTAGAGTGTGGCGTCGGTACCGGAAAACCTGTGGCTACGTCCGACGGCAAGGAGGCGGCCTAAGGTCGTGATAACGAAAGAGAAGATCGGTTTCTCGTTTCAATATCCCTCAGAAATCAGCATATGACTGGCGTTGAATTCAAGCAAGAGCTACAATGAGTACGGTCAGAGATGTGGTCGCCAGCACTTGGACGATGAGAAGAAGACTGAAAGCAGCTTAGCTAACCACAAAAAAGGCAACTACAGGGTTCCAAGGTAACTGCAGTCCAAAAAAAAGGTGACTGGAATTTGCTCGCAAACATCTCGATTGAGACCTTGGACATTGGAGTCCAGAATGTGCCTACATGGCAACGACAGTAAAGGTCGAACCTATACAATGTCAGGAGAGCTATTTTCTCAGTGCTGTATTCAAGAAACTGTCGCATATGGAGATGGTTTTTGCATGTTCTGGGCGGGCATTTTCATGCACAGAAAAACTAAGTTGGTTTTCGTGCCTAGTGGAGGTTAAACAGCGGATCGCTACATCAAGGACATTCTGGAGAAATATGTTCCGTTTGCGAGATTTGTTGGTGAGGATTTCATGCTAATGTATGACAATGCGCAATTCCACACCGCGCGAGTGACCACTACCTCTATCTGGCTGATGTTGGTATACTTAAAATAGACTGGCCTCCGTGTAGCCCAAACTTGAATCCAATTGAGCATGTTTGGGATGAGCTTAAGCGAAAAGACGAGGCCTGAAAGAGAGCGGCGTTTATTGAAAAGTGGAAAGCAATCCCTCAAGATAACATAGAAAAAGTCACCCGATCTATGTGTAATCGCTTGGGAAGCGCAATTAGTAGTAGAGGTGAGAACACAATATATTGAAAAAAATCATTAAATTAATTTCAATTTTCTTTCATAATCACCTTTTTCCTTTCAACTATTTTGTGTTACTCATATTTTTAGGCCCAAAAGCTTTGTCAGAACAATTCCGATTCTAATCAAAGTGGTATAATTTGAAACCACAGTTTTTCAGCTTTCAAACATTACACTTAACTTTACTTGGAATGCTATAGAAGTGGATACACATTCCCTCATAACTCGAGCATGTTGCTGAGTTGATTATTTTGCTTTCAAGTGTAGAAATATATTAAAGTTTATTTACTTTATATCAATTTTCGCTTTATATTCTACCACTAATTATATAATGATTGCAACACCATGGCATAGAAGCATAATTTGTTCAAAGACTTAATCATTATTTTATGTTCATTGAGTTATTTCTCATAATCTACAAAAGTTGGAGAATTTGAGCAAAAATAAATCGTTCATGCAACTTACAACACTTCCTATACAGAGATTAACTATTAAATACAAACACGTAAATAAAATATATAAATTAATGGCCGTATTATTACTTTTAAAAATCAAAAAGTTCGCACAGGTATGTCAATAATCTTATAATAAACGGGCATATTAAGAAAGCAAGCAAGAAAAACAAAATATCAATCTAATCCAGACACATTAAAAATTGAACCATTTTTAATCAGATCAAGATTAATTGGAATTATATAAGTTGAACAGACATTGCGTCATTTCGTAATTAGCTTTCTTGAAAAATACCTTCCCATAAATATCATAATTTGCATTAAACATACATTATTACATAACACATGTTCAATGCAACAACCTTGGACTCGGGGCAATAGATACAATTACCATTGTTTTAAATGCAAATTAGGTAGACAGGCAATGTCAAAAGTAATTAGCAGATAAATATGCGTCCTTAAATAGAAGCATTTCATTGGCTTTATTTTATCAGTTTTCCCGATGAATATATTTTATACAAAAGGTGAGCGCACATAAACATTTTCAGAATTTACATGCTTTTCACAAATCATAATTGTAAATCAGCCGGATCTTAACTAATTAAAACTGAATAACATTAAATTTTACCTAAATAACATCAGTATTAATTATAAAGTAGCAACTGTATTAGAGTAAATTAAACTACTTAATGTTATTAAATATAAAGAGAGGTATTAATTAAAGAATTAAAATTTTTATTGCCTTTACTTGCAAATATAATACCTGCATTATTTATAAAAAAGTCAAAGTTTTTGTATACAAATTATTATGTTTAATATTAGTAGTAAAATAATATAAAAATATGATAGAAACAACAATTAGTTAAGAGGAATCAGTATTTAGGTCTACTACTTTGATAGATAAAGAACGTTTTAATCAGGTAACCCCTACAAAAGTCTATAGATTCCTTTAATACATAATTTATATTTTAAAGACAAAAATGATTACAATTAAAATTTAACAAAAATTAAGCCTACAAACTAAACAATGTATAGTAAAAACAAATACCAACAAAAATCTGTAATTTATAAATTAATATAGTCTCTTTCTATCAATAAATTAATGTAGCAAAGCAGGACGGAAGTGGTCATAACTATAGAAATAAAAAGAAGGGCAATTAGGTGAATTTGTAAAAGAATTATCTGAGCTGACAATTTAAAACATTTTAAAACTCAAAAACTAAATACAATTCTAAAGTAAACAAATAAACATAAATTGACAGCAAAAAACCTAGAGTACTTTTCTGGAAACAAAGAAAAAGTTAATATCATTTTTTATATTAAATAAAACTATAAATTTTAGTACTAAATATACAAAGGTAAGGAATAACGTTTGGCCTTTTTAAAAATTTGGAAAGAACATATTTCACCTCCAACTCCTTCAGTGCCTGTCTCAAAATGGGAAGAAAAAGACGGGCGGAGGGAAATAACAACCTCATAAAAAGCAAAGTTTAGCTACCCAGACTGATAGTACCCTGTCTGCTGCCTACTCAGGTTGTGACAGAGGAAAATAAGATTAAATTACATCGGCAGAAGAATTGTAAGAGTTATAAACAGAAAATACATATTTTTTAATTGTAATAAAAACCATATGTTTGGGGGAAAACCATTTGAAATTAATGTTTCTAGACTAACAGGTTACGCATTGGAGCATTGGAGCATTGGGTCTGCAACAGAATAAATGTAAAATAAATTTAGCCGACAAACATCGACGAAGTAAAACGAGAAATCTGTTAATGAATGTAATGGTAACTTAAAATCTCCTGGAAATACGAATAAAAATAGACAACGTAAAAAATAAAATTGGATAACTGTAAATAGATATAGATATTAACAGAAACAAAAAATAAAAGTTGAGGAAACATAGAAATGGACGAATTTATACTATTATTTTCTAAAGTACTAAAAGATGATAGAGCTAACAGAGAAATTGCACTATTAATAGAAAAGAAATGTAGAAGAAACATAACACATTTCCAAGCTATAAATGAAAACAATATCAACACCATGGGAAGATAAATAGAATTTTTTGTAATATATGGACCAAGTGATTATAAACCAGTCCAAATAAAAAAGAAGCACTTTATGAAGACCTCCAAGCAAATTTAAACAAAATTGTAAAAAATAGAGAAATAATTGTATTAGGCAATTTTAATTCTTGGAGATGGTCAAAACCAGAAAGCCAAGTTAAAAGGAAAATGTAAAGAAACTGGACAATAAATACATTCGCAGAACAGATTGGTCACAACCAACTAAAAAATTAAAATAAATTATAGATTAAATTAGACTATGATCGACGTAACATATGTCCAAGTATTTAGAGGGGCATAGTGTGGATTAGATTACTAGCTGCTAAAACTAAAAATAAAGGAGAATGGGCAGATTGGGCCCCAAATCGAAGATTCGGGTACCCAGACGAAATCTATGTTAATCGAAAGCCCTAAGTGTCCCGAGCAATATTGTTTAAGAAACCAACCCCGTACGATCTCTCTGAACAAAGATATAGGCTTTAGAACTTAAAAAAATAGACCATAGCGCCGGCACAGAGAGTCGTACAAAAATGATCTCAATGTCTAATGATGGGGACAGTCTGCTCTAATAGGATTTACCGCGATCACAAATTAAAACTAAAACTAAATCTAGCCTTAGCTACTGGCCTTAGAATTTGACTTGACTTGACATAGTGAGACTATGAAGTGCCGCACGATGACAAATGAGGTTTAAACAAGAGCCTAAAACCTTGCCACACCAAATTCGGTGAGTTTCAGAGGGTACCAAGAAAGTGATCTGAGATATGGGCTTTAAAACTTTTAGAAAAAACAGGTCGAATGATCTTGGTGTTTAATTATGAGGCCCAGCGACCATAGGGTTTCGCCTATCCTTTTAAAAAGACATACTAGAAACACCAAAAGGTAAAAAATTGTAATATGTAAATATAAATTAGAAAACTTCAATAAAGGGTATTACATATCTTTAAAAACAAAGGTTAGATCAAAAAGTTTAAGAAAATTAACAGAACAACTAATAGACAGTGTAAAAAAGCAAACTAAGATATGTTGTGGAAAGAAGAAATATAATTATAAGTAAAGGAAAAAGAGACTCTTATCTCAAACGGTTAAGTACTAAAACAATTGAGAACAGACAGAAGTATATATAAAAAAAGGACTGAAATGGGAAAACTTGTTACAGATGAAAAAAGTTGTGGGATAAACAGTGCAGTGAAGTATAAATGCTAGTTAGAGAGCAACGATACACAGAAGCCTGGAAGTTTATTAATAGCACAGTAGAGGAAGTAACAGAAAACAAACACTACAACTAATATTTGGCAAGGATTGGGAAAAATATTTAAAAAGCATTAGTGAAAAATAAAGCAAAATTCAAGAACAGAGAAAATAGAGATATTAATGTACAAGGAGAATCGATTGAAATAAAAGTGACTATAAGTGAAAACGCCATAGGAACTATAAATAATAGAAAAGCTGCAAACGCAATAAATTTTAAACCATGACACAATAAAATTGGAAAGAATTTTAACTAAGTTATTTAATAAATATATAAATTAAAACGTGGTACCAAAAAATAAATAAAAAGTAGGATATGTGACATCAATATATAAGAAACAATATATACGAATATATAAAAATTCCAGAGATATCACGGTAACACGGACATTTATCGCTTGTGTAAACGAGTGCTAAGAGACTGCGTAGAAAAAGAATACGAACCCCATAATGTTAAAAAACAAAGTGGATTCTGAGCAGGCAAATCATATATGGACAACCTGTTTACTCTGAAACAAATCATTGGAAAGAAATAGGAAGAGATATACATTTACTGTTTTACTGTAAGAAAAAGCCTCTAATACCATAACTATTTTAATGTAGTGGAAATCGATATAATAAACAAATATAAATAACAAAATAATCAAAACGGCAAAAGACTTATATGAAGATACAACAATATAAATTAAGAAAAAGCGATATTTAACAAAATGGTTAGACATTTTTGTTGCTAAGTCTTATACTTTACGATTTACAGACAACCAGTGCCTTCGGTCCGGAAAAAAAGAAGGCTTGGAATACATGATCCACTAAGTCAAAGAGCAATACGAAAAAGCAGGTCTGTCAGTGAATTTGTACAAAACCAGGTATTTATGTATAAGAGCTGAAGAAGGTGAACTGGACCTTTGGAGAAATTATCAATAAGCGATCATTACAAATACCTAGGGGTGAAAATAACAAAAAATGGTCGAGACAAATAAGAGATTAGAGAGCGAATTGGACAAGAAAGAAAGAAAATGAAACGGCTCATTCTATTAATAGAACAAGAAAATCTTTAGAAGAAAAAATACATTTGCCATACAATTAGTAAAAGCATTGCCTTATATGGAGCGGAAACTCGGCGATTGAACGAAGCGAATAGAAGACCTTAAAAATGGATTCATGCATTACGAAGAACTTTGACAGAATACTCGTTGACACAATAAGACAAATGATAAATTTGTAAAAATGTAACAAAACAATTCTTATGATATGGCCATGTAAAGAGAAGGCTCTACAAAAATGTATTTTTAATCCATTAAACTGTTGTAATGTTAACTTTATAAATGAAAAGCGTAATTATGCACCACTTGGACATCAAAGATATGAGAGCTTTTGTCGGTAGAAACTTTGTTAAAACAAAGATAAATCGTAAACATGATTAATGTAAGTCTAGGTTTTCAATCTCACAGTTTAAAGAAAATGTGTGTTAACACACTTGAAAACCTCTATGACTAATCATCAATTTGACCGAATAAAATATATCCGCAGTGTGAGTGATAACAGACCTAGTTAAATCCGTTATGGTGAACTTTGCTCCAGTACGGAACCTCTCTGAGACGCCATAAAGACTAGCTCAAACAAACCGGAAAAGTGGAAAATGTAAATCCTATGTCGAAATGTTTGAGCAAGATCCGTGCAAGCTCTTTCCAATCCATTAAACGTAATTTGTGTGAACGCATGTTTTACCCAAAAAATAATTTGTTTAAATGCTAAAAGTTTACTACATATGCATAAATTGTATTAATTGTAAGTGAATTATTAGAAATAAAATTAGAGAGCAATCCTTTGCGACCTGTAGAAAGTGGACGATTCTAGCAAAAGCACCCCTGTGCAACTTGGCTAGCCTCAGGGGAGTTGTAGTTTTATTTAATAGCGAGTTCGAACTGTCGAAAGAGCCTCAGCTGCGTTGCTCATCTGCTGATCGCATTTTTGGGAGAATCAACCTCACCAGATATCGTATTCATAAAATTGCCTACCGGATGTGAATCAGTCGCGCGCGGTTTCGTACATATGCACTGAACAAACAGGAAGCATTAAAACAGATAAATTTATTTAACTAGACGATGACTGAATAAGAAAATAAAAATTGGTAAACTTATGATATATTAGCGAGTATATTTTGAGAATGCAATAATCTATTTTAGAATTTAAGAGGAGAGCCTCTCGTAAATTTTTAAGAAATTTTTCTGAAATTTTTTTATTGCTTTAAAAAATTATTTTCTACCTGACGAATATATTTCCATAGTTTTAAGCCCAACAGAAAGTCCTAAAAGTCCCTAGGAAGTCACCGAAGTGATGCGCTCCAAAAGTACCAAAAGCAGGATACGCGCGCGCGCGCGCGCGCCCTTTACGTTCTCTCCAGTCAAATTTGATTTTTACGTGCAAAAATTAAGTACAGCTCAAAAATACTTAAAAACCGTAAAATTCCGTAGAATTGAATGGAATACTTTTCTAAGACTTTCAACATCCGCGTCACCTTCAAAATAGCGGCCAAAGTTGGCCAAAAACAGTTTTTCCGTTTAAAGAACAAAACTAAGCGTTGTAAAAAAATTCAGATAATAGTTGTAGAAATTTTAATACGGATCGAATAAGTCCAACCCTATTTCAATCGATAAAGAAATTAATTAATTAGTTATTGTAAAAACCGCTTAAAGTCGCGCTTTCTTCAAACACCTGTAGCTCTTTGGAAAATAATTATTTTTCAACGAATCTTGGTGAAAGTATAGCTTTTTGCTAATTAGAAAATATTTTATAGTTTTTGCAAAAATAAATTTTTTGATAAAAGGCGCTTTTTTAAATTTCCAATAAATCATACGCCGCCACATCTATAGACACGGGTTGGGATTAAATTTTTTTTAATACTTTCTCTAACAGATGCAAAACTATTGCAAATGCCGCAAAAAAACAATCGAAAAATCTTTTCTTTTGTGGGGGGGGGGGGCATAAAACTTTTTGATTTTAATTTTTATCGAAATGGCGGTACTGCAATTCCATAGCTGGCATTTTACTGCAAATTTAAAGTAAAAAATTTTGCCCTGCGACCTTCTGGAGTCAAGAAAACTTTTTTTTGAAAAAAGCTTCAGTTTTCAACATTAACAACTGAAACTTGCAGGATTTGTAGTTGAATATTATATTTTACATAAAAAATACCGGAACTCGATCGGAACTTTTCTGATTTTTAGGTATTTTTTCAACCTGCATTTAATTTTTGCAAAAACAGGGTATTTTTGCTAATTTGACTAAACTATCTACCTTTTAATTTCTTAGCCAACAAGTTTGCTAGTTTACTTTGTGAATAATAGGGAGCACTTCCGTCGATTGTAAAGAAAAATTCGGCCCGAGTAACCGTCGTTTTTCGTTTTCACACAAACAGTTGAGAGACGACGCACTCATAGTAAACAGTTCTACTTTTCAAAACGAACACTTCAATCGCATTTTTCTCGAACATGTTTTTTCTGCGCCGTGGAATGTAATTGAAAACGCAATGAACCAATCAATTTGAAATTTTGTACAGAAAATCTTTAACTTATTGGCCTTTGTACAAACCTAACATTTCGTATAAATTGTTATAATAAATATTGTTTTTAACAATTTGTTTATAAAAACAAATTGATTTTTTTTCAAAATATCTCAAATTTTTAATATTTTTTTTGTTTTGCTAAATTTAAGTTAGTTCAAAGCGGAATATTTTAATAAAAAATTATTTCGTTGAGTTCAATTAATTACAAGGACCTGGGCGCAAACTCGAGGAGCCAAGTTCGAGCATCTCTAGCGCCGACATTTTGTTTTTTTAATTATAAAAAAATTGTATTAATTTGAACGTCTATTTTATTATGTAATTCAATTCATTGTAATAAATTCTCTGTTTTTTGTAAAAAATTATTGATAAACCTGTTGTCTGGATCAGGCTCCCCTTAAAAAGCCATTAGCCCGTAGATTAAAGAAAATTCTAATTTTAGTAAAACAGTTTTACCAAAAGAATGTTTTATTGTAACCCCAACGTAAATAATATAGTAAATAATTGCAATAAAAAAACGTATTAATATTTATTAGCAAAAATAGTGTTTTATTTATATCACTAAAATCAAAATATAATTACTATGATATTCAGACTGCAGAGAGTACATAGAGTTCCTCTAACGTAAAAAATACAGAAAGTTTGTCATGTTAATGTTCTTTTATTTAAACACTACTTTAAATACTAGATAAAGATAATCTGTTCGTATCAATTTTCTTCAGTTTAATTTTACCGAAATCACATTTATTTTGTTTTGAAGTACGCTCATCATAAGAAAAACCTGTTAGTGATCATTGCCACATTTCATTTTATTTGTTTCAAAAACTTTTTATTTGGCCCTTTATATTTTTACAAATATATTAGAATTTTTGTTGAATTTCATACTCCTAATATTTGTTTCTTGTTGACGTGAAGTCTTACATATATAGAGTGGATGCTGATAATTACCCAATGATTTTATCTAGTGTGGATTCAACAGATACATTATCAAGTTTGCCTAATTTGTTGGCACTTATCAGGTTCTGAGGCTTCATCGCTTGTACTATTTTCCGGCTTTAAATTTATTATTTTTTAACGACACGAGTTAGGAGTAGAAAATTCTAACATAACGTGCATCGAGTTACAGATTTCGATTTGTCTTTGGATTTAAGTTGTTTTAATTATTTAAATTTCAAAAAATAATCTCTCGGTCTCTTTTTACGTTTTATCATTGAAAATGTTGTATTTTAAATTTCCATACACAATCAAATTTAAATATTACAATTTCTTATAACTTAAAATAATTACGATCAAAGGAATCATCAATAAGAAATGTCAGGATATTTGACATAAATTAAACGCTATGCATATTTCATTACTAAGGAAGGATAAAGTTATATCTAATAACCAGAGCTTGGAATATATGTATAATGCATATTTTGACAGTTATTTTTTTAAATGCCTATACAAAATATTATTTTGCATATTTAAGGATACTTATATTAATTTTATTAATTTTTTTAATTTTATTTGTAAAAAACAGTTAAAACCCCTGTTCTGTATTCTCAAGTTCCTGGGATGCTTTAATCAGTAAATACCTATAGAACCGCCAGAGTGGTCCCGTGGTTGAGGCGCGGGCTTCGATGCGGACGGACCCGGATTCAATTCCCGGTGCTCTCTGATGCCTGGCGGGTGGCCTACTCAGTCACTAAAAATAATTGAGTACCTGCGTTCATTCGAACAAGGAGTAATAATGGCGGTCGTCTTAGACGCGGTGCTTGCCACATCGCCCCGAATCAGAGATGGTGCGCGACGATCGGGCAGAGAGAGCGAACGTGTGAGAGCATTAACCTCTCAGTTCGCAGGCCGTGCTCCCACGCGGGGCGTAGAGCCTTACCATTATTATTAAATCCCTATAGGAGTTAATTTAAATACCTTTATAATAGCTTCCAAGAAGGTTCAAATCGATATCTATTTACACTTCGCTCTATTATTAAAAGATTAGCATTAACTTAAGATAATCCCGGATTGTTTTTCAACAAGCACACATTTTAAAATGCATTTAAAAGCAATTGGGGAGCTCAATTTTCCAACTTATAAAAATACAAAAATTATATAACAACTTTTATACCTATTTTGTTTATTATAATACATGTACCGCCCGAAATAATACTTTTATTTTATTGAACTTTAAACAATTTGTGAAGTATATTGTTTTGATATCATTTTGTGAAAACAGTATTTGTTTAAAAATGCCCAAACAAGCAGGCGCGAGAAATGTTTTATTAAAAAAGTGTGTCAAAATAATACGGACTTGAAAATTATTGACTCCTCTCATATTTTGTGATCAGTTTTTAATAAAAGGATAAACTTTTTATTGCTGTTGGATGTTAAAATTATAGTAGCAGAGTCTTTAAATTTAAAATATGTCTTTTCATAGTGTTTCTAATTTATACACAAGAAGTTTTAAAATTAAAAAGTAGATCATAATTAAATTTTGTTATAGATAAAAAAAAGTCTAATCGTTCGAAAAACATGGTGCATAATTGTTAATATCAATTGTTAATAACTCAGTATAGGAGAAACAGATATAATGTTCCATAGAGTTGCGTTATTAATTTGTAAGTTACAATATTACCTTATTTTAAAATTTTCTTAAAAACACTGGACTTTTGAGCACGCTGTTAATATTTCTAGTTCTTCAATATTAAGAAAAATATACCTCACGCGGATTTGTATGGTTTTCAATAGATGCAAACAAATGATGCTGAAAGTCGGTATATACATAGTTTATCTTGTTTGGTAAGTTGAATAAAAATGAACCTGGAAAAGGTTATTTCATTAGTGTAGAAGTTCTAGAAAAAACCAACAATATAACGATAGCTAGATTCGTTAATGAATCGTTAAGTCATATTAGCCGAATCAAATGCCAACGGGCAAAATAATGTTAATGATTATAGATGCTGCACCTTATATGATAAAACATCGCAAAATTTAATTTTGTTTCCTAATTTAATTCATTGTACTTGTTTAGCTTACAGTCTAAATCGCGGTGCTTAACTTATTAGATTAGTTAATAGTTTGATTTCGAATATTAAATATATTTTTATTAAAGCACCTTTCAGAGCCCGAGTGCATGAGGAAAAGTATCCTGAACTCCTTTTACACCAGAGCCGATCTTAACGAGATGGAGTACTTGGCTAAAATATGTAGATTTTCTTGCAACCAGTCACACTAAAAACAAAGATGTCTTATGTCAATTTGATTGGCATAGTTCATCTGCTCCAATTGGCATACATTAAATCTAATTTTGTTTCCATCGCAACTGCCATTAAGAATTTAGGGAAGCGAAAACTTTCACCAAATGAACGATTAAGCGTCATTGAAAGTTTGAAAAGCACAATTGCTAAAGGTGGTGAAGAGATTTTAAGAAAGTTGAAACAAAGCTAAATTATGTTTTGACAAAAAATGGAACCTACATGATGTGTTAAACGATGAGCAGAGGGATGATTTAGAATTGGATCTAATTACAATATGTACATTTAAGTACACACCAGTTACTTCTTGTGAAATTGAACGCACATTTTTAAGCTACAAACATTTGTTAAGCTATCAAAGAGGATGTTTAACTAATGATAATTAAGAAAAATATTTAGTAAGTTTCAGTGTAGAAACGCATAATGAGAATTTAAGTTATATTTTCATATTTATAAAATATTGCTACATATGTTTCCCATTAAAAATGAGTTAGTAACCTTTTTGTATAAGTATCTATGTAATATAGGTGTCAATATTGTAAAATAAAAATAATTACTTAAAACGTGTAATTTTACTTTGCATGCTTCAGTACATATTTTAACTATTTTATAGTGCATATTTGTATGCATATTTTATATCTTTTTCATGGATATATTCCAAGCTCTACTAATAACTACGGAATCTTAACATTTCAAAATTGTATTGGATGTACATGCAGAGCAAATCTGTATTGGACCTCATAGCGTTCAATATTGCAGCATTGAGACAGGACTGTCACTACATTGCCACAACGTTCGGCCGTTAAACATGCTCTAGCCTTGAGAGTATCTGACCGAAGCGTACGGAGAATTCTACACTGTGATCTCATGTTCCATCTGTACAAACTGATGGCGGTCCAGAAGCTCATAGAATGTCACTGGTACGCCCTACAATCTGCTGCAACATGTTGGTAAATGCTTCAGCTGTTACTGTTGAGCTCAGTAGCGAAAATCTCATCTTTATTTATCAAACTGGACAATAAGTAAAATTTTTTGTATCTACTTTGTAACTCTACAATTAGCTCGTGACTATTTGATGTGCTGTTACAGATTTTGCATCGTAGGAACATAATTTATTGAGACAGTACGGGGCGTGGCGACTGTCACATCTACCCGCAATGTTGCGATGTAAGTACACCGCTATGGTTCCCACAAGATGACGCTACTCATTACATAGTGACATCCCATGGCCGGCTTGGTCCCTTTGCGATTTCTTTCTGTGGGCACACCTAAAGTCTAAAATCTTTTAACGCAGGCTGCTAACCATTAAAGAAATAAAGAACACTCTATGCAACGCAATCACAACAGTACCAGTAAAAATGACTCGATAAGTGACGCGGAACTTTAACTGAGGCTGCAGGAGTCTATCATTCGCGGGCAAAATTTTTGATGATATCATATTCAAAACGTGTTGCTGACTAAATGGCAAGCATTGTTCTGTGGTAGCACAATAAAACATTTAACATAATGTATGTTGTTTTTTCTATTGCCGTTTTGAAAAGAGAATTATTCTGCCAGACTCTGTAGAAGATCAATTAATAAAGAAAATTATAAAATATTCTTATAAATTCGAATTGGAAATTGCAAAAAGAGTCTACTAGCAACAAAATGCACTATCAAAAGCAAATATTATAGTATCCATTTAAATCATTTTCATTGAAACCATTGTCACTATAAAATCTTTTAATAAATGATTGTCTCAAGTGCAAAATTTTGTTGCATGATATTATTGATGGCATACGTTTGGAGAGCTGCTCTCCAGTTATTGGATAAAAATAGAAGCTTCGGTTTCGCATGTGACATTATAGATAAATTTAAAAGATTAATAAAGCTCATATAATATTGTTTGAAAAAGTTAATGTATAAAATATAGATAAATAACAAAATTTTATCACAATTACTATAAAAGTATCTGATTTACATTATAGATTTAGTAAGATAACTTTTGCGTAACTAGCCCTTTTAATTGTTTTATTATGGCCGATCTATAAAAAACTCAAACATAAAATAAAAATATTAATTGTCAGGTTCTGATAAATAAAATTCAAAACTTTGAAATCATTTGGTGACGCTTCAATTAATCAATGAAACTATATAAACTTGGTTAGGGTAGAATATGTTATGTTAACATATATAATACATTAGATATCTATTAATAATTATTTATATAATATCACTCTTTAATTGTTTACTTACCATTACCATTCATTTCATCAATAACGTTTTTCTACAATTTTTGGTTATACATATATGTCCCTCATGTAATATGTACTAATACTGCATTTTCGCATAGGTTTTCCTTTACTAATAAATTTTATTTGCTCTCCTACATCCACGTCTACTCAACTACAAAATCTGCAAAATAGTTATGACAAATTCCAACAGAGTAAGACAGTTTATATAACGAACGTTTTTCTATATAGCTGCATAATTTACTATAAACGTAATGTACAATCCGCAAAGCTTTTCAAGAAATAAGAGCTATTCATCTGATTTCTAACAAACTCTGATTAAAAAACAGCCAGTGAACATATGGCGTTGAATGGTGCATGATCTATGTACACATCAACATCCATGCTGCGATAAGCAACAATAACTGCGGCACTATGTACGCTATGCGGTTGCTCAAAATCCGTTAAGTCGCATAAAATTGAGAGCAAGTAATATAATATTTGCGCGATCATAAATCTTGAGCAACTGTGTAGCGTAGATGTGATGCTACGACACGTGACCCTCTCTACTCATAATGTAATTAAATTGCAAGTCATATGCTAATGATAATGAACTAATAAACTAAAAGCCGCATTATCCTAAAAAGCTGACAAGTAATTAAAAGTTATTAGAGAATAAAAAATGTATATAGCAGTTTCCTAGTACAAGTCGTTGATAAATATATCACAAAATGTTAGATAAGAAGCGTTATCAAGCAATGACAAGAATTTTATAAACGATAATATATCTGAAAATAAATTAGTAAATAATTGTCAATTAAAAAAATGAAAATAAACCAGAACCTTAATCAGCAGGATAAAAAATATAATGATTCATTTTATAAATGCATTTTACATTAAAAACTACAGGTGCGCAACTGGATTCTGGCTTTTATTCTCGTATTTACTGAACTGTAATATTAATTTATAGAAAGTCGAGCAGTTACTTAATTTTTGAAATAATGGTTTCCCTGTTCTATGCATCTGGGCAATCTTTTGATGAACTGCCGAACCCCAGTTAAAGAAAAGAATGGGTTGGAATTGATAAATTCAGATTCTCCTCGATATTTTCGACATAA
The DNA here is from genome assembly GCA_036346155.1 of Sinelater perroti. Lineage (NCBI taxonomy): Eukaryota > Metazoa > Arthropoda > Insecta > Coleoptera > Elateridae > Sinelater > Sinelater perroti. The sequence continues at coordinate 19,963,531 of JARFIY010000359.1, read as the reverse complement.
ATAAAGCCGATATCAGTCAGGTGATGTAAAGATCTAAAGAATTGATGATCTAAAGGAGTGAAATTTGGAAAATAAGTGCAATAAAATTTTTCAACCAGATCATTTTTTAAATTATTCTGGCATTGTGCGACCGCGCGTTGCTTTCCTTTTTCATTGTTACTCTAGACCTGTTTGCGGCTAACGTATTAGTAATACCCATCACTTTGTTGCTTGGAGATAGAAGCAATTTATAGTGCACGATGTTCCAAACATCCCATCAAATACACGGTAATATGCTCCTAGCGTCGATATTCCGTTGTGCAGCATGGTTTTCAGTTCTACCGGATAAGATGACTATTTTTGCCTGTATAGAAATCTAATGAAAATCCGATGCAAGATAACTTTTTTCTAAAATCTAGAAATCAATAATATAGCAAAATCACCTCTCTATCTTGTAAAGATATTTAAAATTGGATTGACGTGTTACTCCAAGTCCTTTCCGACCTTTAACTACATGTAATACAACCCTCTTACAAAAGTTGTTAGAACTTTTCATGTTTGAGTATTTTTGACTCCCCAGGAAGTCCTCCATCTTGCAAGTCAACAGTTCTAATATTTAATCGTTAGAAACACTTCTTGCAGGCATTATAAAGAAACAGCATTCCTTGCTGAAGCCGCACAAATCATTTTTTGAGCTTTACTGGAACTTAAAACGTAAAAAGATAGTTACTTATTGCACAACAATACTAACAAATGGTATATCAGTGTGACTGAATTTGAATAGGTGCATGGTGGAGCAAAATACAATCTCACTTGAAAAAATAAAAAATAATAGGGATTACACCAAAACTATGAAATTGACAGTTTTATTTCAATATGTTTTAAAAAGAACATCGGCCAAGTGGTGTTTCTCATTTTCAATACTTTATTGAAGTTGTATTTTTAAGTTCTTTATTCTTTCATAACGTACTGCATTTTGCAAAGGTTGCTTCTAAACCTTAGTCTTAAGATATCCTCATAGAAGAAGTCACAAGAAACGAGATCCGGTGAGTAGTACGGTCCAGTAACTTCACAACTTTGAAATATTAGGCGCCCAGAACACATATCATGCGATACTCGGAGCTAAGCTCTGAATGGGCTGTCGCTTCATCTTGTTAGAATGACACATTTTCAATTGAAATGCGAAAAATTGTCGAACTATGTTCGCATATTGATTAAATGACAGAAACGCTATGGCCTTTCTCTTAAAAAAAATTTACTATATATAAGCTTTTCAGCTTTTAATGTCACTCAAGTAATAAAATTTTGTTTATTATTGCATTCTGACAAATAAAAATACACTTTGTCAGTAAAGAAGATGTTTCTAGACATGTCCATGCCATTTTGACAATCCCGTTCGGAAGACTCCTGTACAACAACTATCTTGAATGGACAAAAATAAAAGTCTTGAGCAAAATTCGCTATATAGTAAGACTAGAGAAGTGAAGAGCAATGATATGTTTGCGCGCAAATTATCTCGGAGACTGCAAAACAGAACGTATTACTGCATTAATGTTTTCGGTATTTGCTCACTACAAAACTATTATTTTTGAAGTTTCCTACAGACAACAAAACCGATTTTCGATCGGAAACGGAGACCCGAGATGCAACTTGACAATGCGTTCGAAAACCACATTGTACCAATGTACGCTTCGACAACAAAAGTTTGATTAGTTGGTCCACGATATTTTGATTAGTTGTCTATAATAAAGTCACTTCCCCCACCCTCCAACTGCCCTTGGCTTCATAACTTTTCTTTAAAATAAGGAATAGTCTTGATCCACCATGTACCCTTTTCATTTGAAGTTAGGGGCTGAGAATTTAGTTGCACACCAAATATTTTAAAATTTACAATTATAATAACCAAACAATATTAGATGGTGTAGTATGTTTAGTTTAGGTAAGTAAAACTTTGTTCATTACAAATTATCAAAATTTTGTAAAATTATTACTTAAAATTTATTATGCCCGTAATATCTATATCGTCATATTTATTATATAACTCAAGGTAACTACAATAATTAAAATACTTATCGAAGATTGTGACTAATAGCACTCAAAGAAAAAAGGAAATTTAACGTGCTCTGTATTTTATAAAAATACCAACATACTAGTTTGCTATTATATAATACTTCAAATATATTATCCGATCAAAAGTATCCGGACACTTATCTGAAACTAATATCTGGAAGCCGCTATAACTCTATTAACAAGCATAAAAAGAACAAGAAGATATGTATTCTTTAATGCTGAACAACACAAGCAAAATAGGTAGGTCAAAAGAGTTTAGTGACTTTTTAGATGTAGACTATTGAATGAGTAGAAATTTGATCAAAAACATTTTAACTCTTTTCAGTATGGCCAAATTAGTCATTGTTAACATGATTGTTAAATATAAACGTAAACGCAAAACCATAAAACTTTGATCGGAAAGGCCTAAATTATGAACGTAATTTGAACGAGATGACCTACCTTGTAGTAAGAAAGAGCTTTCCAAAAATTTGAATCTTCTATAACTGAATCTAAAACGTTTTATCCTGTGTACAATATAGGAACGATTCGATGATAACGGTTGCCAAGTAGGGTTTGTAAGAAAATAAATTTTCGTCAATAACATTATTTATATATCAGCCCAAACACTAGATTTGAATCCTGCTAATCACATTTGGAATAAATTAGAACGCTCTATAACTCAACATGCCACAATATGAAATGTTTTCGGCTACAATTTCTTGAAAGATATTTCGACATCTGTTTGAAAGTTTTCTGTGCAAAGTTACTGTTATTAAACAATAAATTTATACAAATTGTATATAGTATATGGTGTGGCGGCATTTTCGCCCTTGAACCGCCTGTGTATCGTGGCGGCATGCTGGTGGCTTTTATATCTGTCGCCACGTTTTACTATCGCACACAAAACGGCATATGAGCTTTTGCTCAGCGAGTCTGCATACGCCGTCGGTGGCACCCTTTGGGACGAAAAGTGCTCTCGAATTAAGATTTCCCGCAAATGATCTACCGCCAAGCCAGGCGCGAAGCCCGAAGATATACTCGACCCGCAACACGGCCAGTTCGATCGTGTTTAACCAACCCGCAAGAGATATTCGACCCGCAGCGCGGCCAATTCGATCGTGTTTAACCAACCCGCAAGAAACATACTCGATCCCCATCGCGACCAATGCGGCCGCATTTAACCAACCCGCAACATATTCGACCCGCAACGCGGCCAATTCGGTCGTGTTTAACCAACCCGCAAGAGACATATTCAACCCGCAACGCGTCCAATTCGATCGTGTTTAACCAACCCGCATGAAACATATTCGACCCGCAACGCGGCCAATTCGATCGTGTTTAACCAACCCGCAAGAAACATAGTCGATCCGCATCGCGAACAATGCGGCCGCATTTAACCAACCCGCAGCATATTCGATCCGCATCGCGGCCAGTGCGGTCGTGTTTAACCAACCCGCAAGATATATTCGACCCGCAACGCGGCCAATTCAGTCGTGCTTAACCAATCCGCAAGAAACATACTCAATCCGCATCGCGACCAATGCGGCCGCATTTAACCAACCCGCAGCATATTCGATCCGCATCGCGGCCAGTGCGGTCGTGTTTAACCAACCCGCAAGATATGTTCGACCCGCAGCGCGGCCAATTCAGTCGTGTTTAACCAACCCGCAAGAGACATATTCGACCCGCAACGCGACCAATTCGATCGTATTTAACCAACCCGCAAGAAACATATCCGACCCACAACGCGGCCAATGCGGCCGCATTTAACCAACCCGTAACATATTCGATCCGCATCGCGGCCAGTGCGGTCGTGTTTAACCAACCCGCAAGACATATTCGATCCGCATCGCGGCCAATTCGGTCGTGTTTAACCAACCCGCAAGAGATATACTCGATCCGCATCGCGACCAATGAGGCCGCATTTAACCAACCCGCAAGAGATTCGGTCGTGTTTATTTTACCCACATTTAACCACCCCGCAAGACTTTCGAATCGCATCCCGGTCAGTGCGGTCGTGTTCCAGACACGAAGACATCGCAACAAGGTGGCCACCGTGAAACCAACGCCACCGAAGCCGATTACATGTGAACGATTTGGCAATTACTCAACGGTTCATATCGGTAGCCGCCCCCATCCGCTTTCGCGCCGGCCGTTTAATGGACGATTTGGGCCTCAACGTTTTACTTTTCAAAACGGGCCGTACTTAGTTCGCCACACCGCACCACGAGGACACGGGCTATTTACACGCCTGCCTCTCCAGTATACTTAAAACATTAAAACTACTCAACCCACCAATATTTAACTGTAGAAATCCCAAGACAAAATTTAGTCAAGAAAATAGAAAAACAACATTACCAACCTAATTCAGTAATAAATAGAAAATTATTAAATCAAAGTTAACAGAAAAAATCGAATTTATCCATTTGACCACCAACGGCATTATATAGCGTAACTATTTCATAGTTCCAGAATTAAAATTTTGGATACTCATTTATGTAGATAAATAGATTTAATTTTAAATCAAACGTTCAAAAGAAATAAAAGCAAAAAAAATTAATGAAATATGTAAACTTGAAAATTTTATAAGAACTTGAATTAGGCTAACGATTTATTTCCACCTATTATTATTGCAAAAATGGCCAAAAAGAATTTGCGGTGTCAATTAAGATAAAGTTACTGAATGTTATTTTCAAGATGCTGTTATGTAAGGTCGTCGAGACAAATCAGATTTTTTTTAGATTGTATTGAGAGATATCTGAACGATCGTCTTCCTATTAGATAACTTCCTATTCTTAATCAATAATTTACGATAATCAACAAAATAAGCAGAGGATACAACCGTAGAGCTGCTATACCTTCTCGTCCTAAAATTGGAGAAACTTGGTTTGGCTACAAAAAGGCTTAAGTTTACAACGTAGCCAAAAAGTGCAGGAAATCTGTCCACCTGGGGGAAGTTAATTGTCGACAGGACAACTCATAGCAATCAATCTGATCACAAGAAAAGTTATGGACAATCTAACAGTGCACTTGGGCCCTCACTATTCTTTCGTCCTAAGACACACTCAACTGTTGATTAAGAAAAACCAGATAAACAGACAATTAAATGCCCAAGCATTGCTGAACGACATTAAGCATGACAACGCTGATTTCATAAAATTATTTTTGGACAAGAAGAACTTCATCTAAGGTAGAAAATTGAATTTCCAAAATGATCGCTGGATCTGCCAAGATCATACTATCATTATCTATACAAAATTTCCCACTTATGTGATGGGGTAGGGGCTTAATGAGCAGCGAAGCGAATGATATGGCGCCCCATTTTTTTGAGGAAGATTTTAAGGTGATCGCCGGGTGCTACGAGGTAGTTCAAATATGACTGGGACTTATTTGTGTGTAAACAAGCTGCACTGTGCAGCAGCTGCGCGACTTTGGGAGAGTGGAGCCACAACCTCTACCCTTCTTTCTGTTTGGGTTAGAACCTGTTTGGAAGTTGCTAGAGTGATGAGGAAACAGAAAGTACCGCGGAGCGTAAAATAACGCATTTTGGTGAAACTCCTCGTTGGAGAAAACGTCAAGTCAGCTGAAATTCACCACAGACTCCAACATCAGTATGAAAAAGAGTGCCTTTCACGGCTCGTGTTTGAGTGGTGTTAAGAGCTTCAAATAAGGAAGAGATTCAAACGCATAATCGTCGACCGCGAACATCTGTCACTGAGTCAAACATTAAAAAATAAACGCAGCACTATTAAAAAACTTGAGACAGTGCCGTGCATTGGTTTTGGTAATGTAGAAGATATCTTAAAAAACCATCTGCACTATCGCAAGTTGAATGCACGGTGGGTACCACACACTTTGACGGACGCAAACAAAATGTGCGCATGCAAACTACCAATCGTTTCCTGTAGCAATTTGAAGACAAACGTAATGGATTTTTGCAATCTATAGTGAGCATCGATAAAAAGTGGGTGCAATACTTCATTCCAGAGTTCCAGCAGTCATTACGCGAGTGGCGGCATAACAGTTCTTCCAAACCCAAGGAGCCGCTTGGCAGGAAAAGTGATGGTGACGTTCTTATGGTATTGGCAGGGGGTTATCCATGTAGATAAGTTGAAAGGAGAGTAGCCATCCTTCAAGACCATGCACGCCCCCATACGGCTAAAACAATAGTGAAAACCGTCCGGAACCTTATATGTCCGCCGCATAGTCCCAATTTGGCTCCAAGTGATTTCTGCCTATTCGGAAGGCTTAAATCAGACTTGCAAGCCATGCAGTTTGCGGACAAGGACGCCGTCATCCAGACTGTTCGGTAATGCATACGCTGCCAACCAAAAGCCTTTTTTGAAAAGAACATCAGGATGCTTCCCGAACGTTGGAAAAAATGTATCGGCTCCGGAGGAGAATAGATTGAAGACTGATGTGAAAATAGGTGCTTGGCAATTTGGTGTTTTGTAAAAAAATCAGTCCCCGTCATATTTGAACCACCTTGTACATCAGCGTAATAGAGACATTTATTAAACCCTGGATAGATAAAGTGATCACTGAAAGAGAGTACGTGTTCCAGGAAGACTCCGCTCTAGCCCTCAAATCAAAGAAGATCTGGACAAGACTACAATAATTTGTATTATCATTAAATCTGCAGCCATAACTATAATGCTCTTGACTATTACATGTGAAGTGTGGTTGAAACGAACAGACAACATATAACACTAAGAAGAGCTTAACGGCTTTCCATCATAGAGATAATGATACATATGGGCAAGGAAAAATTTTGTTGGCCTGCAACAGTTGTTGACGGGGGCTACATTGAATATAATTCTGAATGCCAATTTAATGTGTGATAATTTCGTGTAAATAAATTTAATTTTTTTGCATTTTAATATTATTTTCATTGTTTATTCATTTTCCAAATTTACCTCGACGATCTTGTAAATATCTATCCACTAGCTTATCAGGTATGATGTGATGCTGATTGATTCAATTTGGTGAATTTTAGCTTCCAGCGAATCCATAAAATTCTAATATATTTTATATATTACATTAAAGCTTTGACAGCAGTGTTTAATATTTTTCCCAAACTAAATAATTTTGAAATTTTGCCACAAAAATACTGTTTATAGAACTTAAATTATTAGCAACTAACAGCGACCTCCTTGTCAAACATTTTAACAGTCCCATCTAAAGTTACATACATTATACCCTAACACGGTAGAAACAGTTTTTTAATCTAAGGTTAAGAGAAGCATTGTTGCGAAATGCATTTACCTTTCTATTTACAAACATCTAATACAAAAGGCAATTTCATGTTTAACTTCTCACTTAAATATTCTACGTTCAGGCTCGCACATTCTTGATTTCGTCGGAAAAGGTAGCACACGTAACGAGGTAGTAACCCACTTTCCTTAGTAATGCAATGTTGTTTTCAAGAAGTGTTGCAAAATTAAACATATATTTAATAATACAAGGAAATTGCAAACAGTTTTCATTATTGCTTGTTGGCCGTTTTTAAATCAATTACGATAACAATTAAAACTTTGTATGTACAATATATAGTTTAAAAGTAACAAAAAATTGAAATTTAATTATTAAGAAGGTTAGTTTTATTACTTATATTTATATTTTACTAATGTAGTAAAACATTTGTGGCTTTATAAATCACCAAAGGCGTCAGGATATTCAAAATATGTTTATTAATATAATAGATAAACTTACTAAAATATTTGACATACAATTTTAATTTCATCTCTTAATTTTCGGATACTCCTTGTATTTTGTGAAATCGCTGCAGTATGTAAGGTTTTGCATTCATTATCAATAATAAACGTAGATAGTGGCTTATCTTTATCGGTAATAAAACACTTGTCCGGGATGTAATTTCAAAGGAACAATTATTCATCAATTACAATTTGCAATAATTTTGCTTCAACAAATTAAGGTCATTAAAACTGAGTATAAGAAGTGCTCATTTCAAATAATATAAAACGGAGTAACTGATAAACGAACATAAAATGTATACCTAGATACTTGACTTGAAAACTGAGGGGCAGGTCGCCCGCGCTGATGATGGGGTCGCTCTGCGTTGCCATGTTACCGAAAACCGAACCGCGCGACCTTGGTGCGATACGCGAATCTATCGAAGCATCTGTTCAGATGCGACCATTTCCGCGGACCCAATCACTTTCACGCGAAACCGACACAAACTGCGTCCAAGCGGAGCGTCCGGCAGGCTTTCTATTCTATGGCATCGAGCCGTTCCTGTTTGACGGTCCGGTCATTACTGATATCCGACACCTGTTGCACAACAGTCCCCACCGAACGTCAGGTAAATCGTTTATCAGGCGTAAAGGCAAAGCAGCTCGTAAAACGGCTTATCAGGCATTGTTTTTATCTGTGTGCTTGTGATAGCTGGTATTTCGATGGGTGATCTAAAAATAGTTTCGTGAAAATGACGTCTTACTTTGGTGCCAGTTTTATACGAGGTGCCGGCTAAAAGTTTTGGGTGGTAGAATGTTAACCATTTGAAGTAAAAGGTAGCAGAGCTTAATAATTATTTATTTATATCGAAGAGTTTTTGTACAGAAAATTGAAGAAGTTTGTTAATCATTAAATATGAATTTTTTCTTAAATTAATTTTTTTTGGGGGGAGGGGGGATAGTTCAATCGATAAAAAGTAACTTTTCTATATGGCCGTCAAGGTAAATCCGGAACATAAATAAATAATAGAGATAACATTAAAATTCAAGAAAATTAAATTTATTTATCCGAAACAGCGTCCATGTCTACGATCCATACATAATAGTCAAGGGAATTGCAGTAGTAATACAAATTATTATTTAGCCATAGCTAGGTCTCTCTTGCCTTCTGGGCCAAAACGAAGTTTTGCTAGAGCACATACTTCTGTCTAGTGACTGCCTACTTTTTCCAGGGCTTGACAACTGTCTCCAACACTTTGATATAACTATCGGAAATCATCCTTAGACCTTCATTAAAGCAGTAAGTTACAAGTCTCAGGATCATCGTAGAGACGGGAAACTTTATATACATGACCATAGGCACTTTAAAGGTATCTTAGCAGATCGAAGAGTCGTTCAACTTCCTCTCCTGGATATAGTTATTTTTATCTGAAAAAAATCCCAGAAATCCAGCTTGATGTCGTTCGGCAGTGCTTGGACCTTTCAGTTCATGTCCATTTTATCATTCTCTGTCAACAATTGACGCTTCTTCAGGACAAAAGACTTGTAGTGCAAGTCCTGGTGCATTGCTAGACTGATCGTCAACATCGCTACTCCCATTTCTTTTGACAGATTAATATTCTCCGACCAGGATTTTGATCGATCTTCTCTTTCAATTCGCAGACGAATTCGTCACTGGTCTTGCGATCAAATCGCTTAATGTGAATTGCCCCATTAATAGTCACCTTAGCCTGGTCAGATTCTCTATACTTTTTAGCTACGTTGTAAACTTGAGTTTTCTTGTCGGTAATTTTTCGTCATGAAGGTATTTGAATATAGCAATTTTTCTTCTTTTTATCATATGCTCTTGTGCCTTAAAGCGTCGGGCCGGAAACTAGCAATTCTAAAATCGTATTCTCGATTTATTTTGTTGTTATGTAGTAGAGTAGTATGCATGGCATAAAACGGCCGTATTTACAAAAAAAATAAAATATTTGGGTTACTTAACAAACTTAGTTTTGATACTTCCGGCTCCTGATTTGTAGCATAACCAACAGAAAACTCATGGAAAATGGAGCAACTTAAATCTAAAAATGTTAGATTGTAATATAAATTCCGTTCTTTGCGTGCAGGTATACGGTTGAATGCGTTTTATTATGCAGTTGTGTAAATAAAAATATGCTATGGTATATTACAATACTAGTGACCAGTAAATGAGTTAGTCTATTCGGAGGCTTCAAACAGTAACCATTGCTTTACAATGATTCCAAATATTCCACACGTTACTCTTTACAAATACAAAAAGGGAATAACTCAACCAAAACCGACAGAAATAATTAGATTGTGTCAAAGATGACTTGTAAAATTTAAAAATGATAACATTAGCTTGAATGACAAGAATCACTTCATGTTGTCTTCTAACTTTAATATTAGTGTTTTGAAAATAATCGCCCTACTACGGTTCACGAACTTGTAAAAGTCATATGACCAACAAACACATATAAAACAACTGAAAAAAATGATAAAATAAGAATTCGTACCGTATGACCTACCGCTCCAATATCACGTTGATATTGCACTCTCGTTATTTCCGACATCCGTAATTTACAATATAGAAACGTTAAGTGTCGGCTTAAAATTGGAGATAAAGTGGGACCTTGACCTAACGCTAAACTTCAACTAGTGAAGACCTTATTTACCGTTAGTCAGTCTCCGGGGAATTATATCTATCAAGATAATACTTATTCACACACACCTCGTACCACCTCCAAAAATAGGGAAATATAGATTTGAATTTTTTAAAATGCATATTACAATCTGTTAGTATTTAAAACTCATCTGAAATTCTATGCATTTTAAAATTGCTTTATATGACACTTTGGTGGCTATTGCTGTTTCACATATATTTTGTTTTCCATTAAAAGAACAATTTTTTATTTAACACAACTGACTTTGAATTAATCTATGATTGTCAAACGCGAATACGTTTATTAGAATAAATAGAAGCTGCAGGTAGCTACGGTATCAAGACGCCTGCTATACCATCAATAATTAATCAATGCACACCAGCCAAAGCTAATTTGAACTTTTTTGGTACTCAAATATACCAACCGGCAGAGCAACAAATGCAATACGGCATTCAACCAAACTATCAAGTTCTCCTCGTTTTGCAATTGCAAACCACAGATTTTCTTCCTACTCAATCATATTTTAATCCTATATTCCCCAAAAAAGCGATAAGCAATTAAAAACACTTGGATACGGACATGAATAATGACTGTAACAATGACTTAATAGATATGAACGATGAAAAAAACCGAAAAACATCAAAACATAAACGACAAACAATGAAAAAAGAAACAATTGCCCTCCAAATCTGCTTTGGTAGTTCGATCAAATTCGTACATCCAACAAATATCAAATTCTATTAGAAGCAGAAGCTAGCAATGCTTAAAAGCAAAATCCTAACAGTTAATAAACAAAAATTTCTTAACTTTCATATGATATTACTAATGCAAAGTATGAAGTATATTTTCACATATTCCGTGTAAAATTTATCAGTTTGTATTAGTTTATAAGTTTAGAACGTAAAACATAGAGCATGGGGTTCAAGACTAACTAATCTAAAACAGCGCAATTATATTAATAATGGTACTCACCTCATCTGGTCTTTTGATACTAATAAAATTTTGGACTTGCTGAACTTTACAGCCAGTAGGTGAATAGCGAATGCTTATACTAAAACAAAGATTAATCAGAACCTCTTCTCTGATCATTCGTTGATCATCATTAGTACTAGTGCGGTTAGGATCAGTAATAAAGTTTTCTTGAAAATCTGTTCTAAATATATTAAGTATGATTTATTTTTAACCATATTGTAACAAAATATGTAAAGCTCCAAAATAACAATAATTTTGATGACTTAATTAACTGCTTGACTACCTTAATATAAACGCAGTTATATACCTGAAATAAACAACATTCCACGCTATGTTCAAAATCGAATAACTGAAAAAACAAAGTACCTAAAATATGGTAAACAACCAGGAGTAGTTAGAGTAAAACGTAGTACTACAGCTTATCCCACAAAGTACATAAAACAAGAGAGGAAACAAAAAATATTTTGAGAGAATATATCCACTCCGACAGCATTCTCAGTAAAGTTCAGTGTAAAGTTTAAAAGCATAAAACTGTGGTTTCAAATGATACCACTTTGATTGGAATCGAACATGTTCAGACAAAGTTATAGATCTAAGAATATGTGTAACACAAAAGAGTTGAAAGGGAAAAGGTAATTATGAAATCCTCAATTGGAATTAATTTAATGATTTTTTAGTACATGGTGTTGCCACCGCTACTCCTAATTGCACTTTTCAAGCGATGACTTTTCCTATGCTGTCTTGAGGGATTGCGTCCCACTCTTTAATCAACGCCGTTCTCAGTTCCATCACGCTCCCTGGCGCAAGATTACTGACCCGGACACAATTGGATTTAACTCTGGGCTACACAAAGTCCAGTCCATTTTCGGTATACCGATGTCGGCTAGGTAAATAGGTTACTCGCGCGGTGTGGCATCACACATTATTGTGCATTAGCATGAAGTTCTCACCACCAAATCCCGCAAACAAAACATGTTCCTCCAGAATGTTCCTGATGTAGGAGTCCGCTGTTAAACGTCGTCCGTGTGCTAACTAAGCACAAAAACCAACTCAATATTTCCGTGCATGGAAATGCCCGCCCAAAACATGCAAGAACCACCTCCATATGCGACAGTTTCTTGAACACAGTAATGAGCAAATCGCTTCCCTGGCCTTCGATAGTCGCCTTTGCTTTTGGACTGCAGTCAGCTTAGAACCAATAGCTGCCTTTTTTGGGGTTAGGTTGGTTGCTTTCAGTCTTCTTCTCACCTTACAAGCACTGACTACCACATCTCTGAGCACAGTCAGATCTTGCTTAAGGTTAACGCCAGTCATATGACTGATTTTCGATTGAGACGAGAAATCAATTGTATTTCTCCGTTGTCACACGCCTACGGCCACCTCCTTGCCGGCGGACGTAGCCATCGGTTTTCCGGTATCTACGCTACACTCTCGATACAGCTGATTGACTCACATTTAGTCGATTTTCCGCGGCCCTCTGACTGAGACTCTTTCTTAACAATTTAACAGTCTTGGCTGCCTCAGCGGCTGTGGTATTCATTTTCTTACAAATCACTCTAGCACTTTTGTCACTTACTTACATTGCGCACGTGCGTTCCTATTTGTAGATTTGTAAAATCCCGTGGTGCGTATTGTTTTAAATGCGTTATCCGATTAATGAAATAGCAACAGTTTTTTGAAACTCAATAATAAAGATACTCCTTGCAGGTTAATGTTTTTATTTTCATTTTCCTTAGACTGAAACAAAAAACGAAAACGGGTGTACAGCTAGTACATTTCCACCATTTATATGATAATAGCACAGCTAAGTCAGACAAGAAAAAAGTAGATACATCATTTACTCAACATCTAGCAACTCCTTTCACAAATACAGACCATGATAATATTAAAGATTTTCTTAATGTAGCGTGTTGCTTGTCATTACCAATCAATTTTCTTTTGCCAACTAAACTTTAACAACAAAGTTTTGGTTATGGATTCATAGTAGAACGGTTAACGTAAAAGTTGCTAATAAAAGTTGTAATTGTACTCAATAATATTTGTAACGGTATATTAAAACTCTGCTATTTTCCCGTACAACAGAATTCGCACAAATAATAATTGCTAAACCGAAAAAACCTCTTAATCAATCTACATTCTATAACCACCATATAAAATAATCAAAGGAAAATAGACCTAAAACAGAAACACCTTTTGTCGATTATTTCTCAAAATGTAAAAAAATTCATCATTATCATCATATAGCCTCGATAGTTGCACACTTTTGAATATAACCTTCTCTTAAGATTTTCCATTTGTTGTTGCCTTGGATACCTTGTATCTACTTTCTTGTGATACGTTTCATATAATTACGCTGTTGTGTCGGAGAATGTCCGCTGCTTCTATTACGCATTTTGTCTTGGCCACCACTTTATTATTTGCTTAGTCCGTCGGTTAGCCATTATCTTTGCAATATGTCAAGGCCAATCACATCTTAAAGAAATGTTTCCTTCTATTTCAACAGCGATTTTAGCTCTTCGGCGTATTTCGTTATTTGTGACTTTATACCTCATGGCGATATAACCGTTTCATTTGGGAAAAAGAAATGTTCTTATAAAAAATACCTATCAATCCACGATGATCAACGTTATAGGAAATGACTGATATTTTCTTAACATTGTACACATCGAAGAATAAACGGCTCTCAATCTCCGGTAAACCATTAGTCTCAAACTATGATAGCGGTTGGAAAAAACTAACCGTACCTAGTGCTAAATCTTATCTCACAGAGCAGCCATTCTAGGTTAAAGAGAACGGCAGTTTTTCAAACTACCATCTAATTAATTCTAGCCTGCTAGGCTCCTTGTATTTGATATACACATTTGATATTCTGACTGCAAAAGATACGGTGATTCCCACGTTTATAGACGATACTGTCGTACTATTAGTCAAACATACTGCAGAAGCTACGGGAGAATCCTTTCAAAACCTTTTTTTATGTATTTTTATGTATCTATTAATATAAGTTAAAACTGACATTTATAGAATGAGGAAGAACTCTCTTTGTTCCCTCTTACTCTTTCTCTTTCTCTCTTTTTCTCCCTTTCTTTTCTTCTCTCCCTTTCTCTCTTCCTTCCCCGCTCTCTCTTCAACTCCGTCTCTCTATCCCCCCCTCTTTCTTTATCTACCTCTCTCTCTTCTCCTCTTCCTATTTCTTCTTTCTTTGTCTACCTCTCTCTCTTCCCTCTCTCTTTCTCTCTTTCTTCCTCGCTCTCTCTTCCCCCTTTCTCATCACCCTTTCTCGGTCGTGTTACTTTAATAAGAATTTAGTGACATGCTTCAATGGCGTGTATTATGGTGCAGCACGCTTCGTGGTCTTGTACCGATTGGATTGCTGCATGTATCTCATACCCTATAATTGGTTTTACTGGATCGTCTCAACGATTTACAAGATTTCTTGAACGCTTTCTGTTTATTTTTCATTCCGCCATTAATTTTTTGTTTTATTTTATTATTTCTTTTTCCAGGGTGATCTTGGTAGAGGAACGTGTTGTGATTTTAACTATTTTAAGATTAAAACATTGATTTGATATTGAGTCCAAAGTATCTTTAACATTCGTCTATAAGCCAACATTTCAAAAGGATCAATTCTTTTTATGCAACAAATTTCATTGTTCAGGTTTGAGCAGTGTATGTGGTTATGGAAAACACCTATGTTCATATTAATTTGAATTTGTTGTTTTGATATATCAATGAGACCCTTCAGATTCTACTTAATTTCGTGACTGTGTTTCAAGCTATAGTTATTCTACTTTTCAGTTTTTGACACATCTTTCTTTATTTGTTATTAGTGATTCCACGATAAACAAATTTTTTCTGCACTTCAAATCCAGCTGCTTCTTTAATGTTGTTAGGAGTCCAATCAATCACCATTACCTTTGTTTTATTTCTATTGAGCACATTTTTGCATTTAATGATTAACTAACGTTCTCGAGATGGGCGTCATAGACTGCAATGATAAGAATATCATTAACATATCTTTCTTATCTTTCGACTACAAACAGCTGTACGTTCATTTCTGTAGTGCTGCTGTATTCTCTATAACTAAAAAACACAAAAATCTAGGATACAATAAAATACAAATTGAATTATACCTTAGGTCAATACCTTCTTCTATACTGAATTTCAGCTAAATCGGCCAAAGGTCAAGGGGTCAAAGGTGAGGTCAGTGTGTCTGCCTAGAGACACGATAACTTCCGTTATAATCAACGAATTCACTTCAAACTTGGCACACTTATACCTTAGGTCAATACCTTCTTCTCGCCTGTCAAGGGGACAACGGTGAGGTCAAACTGTCTGTGTGTCTGTCTAGAGACACGATAACTTTCGTTATAATCATCGGATTCACTTCAAATTTGACATACATATATATAGCTTAGGTCAATACCTTCTTCTCTACTGAATTTCAGCTAAATCGGCCAAAGGTCAAGGGGTCAAAGGTGAGGTCAGTGTGTCTGCCTGGAGACACGATAACTTCCGTTATAATCATCGGACTCACTTCAAACTTGGCACACTTATATCTTAGGTCAATACCTTCTTCTATACTGAATTTCAGATAAATCGGCCAAAGGTCAAGGGGTTAAAGGTAAGGTCAGTGTGTCTGCCTAGCGACACGATAACTTTCGTTATAATCATCGGATTCACTTCAAATTTGACATACATATATATAGCTTAGGTCAATACCTTCTTCTCTACTGAATTTCAGCTAAATCGGCCAAAGGTCAAGGGGTCAAAGGTGAGGTCAGTGGGTCTGCCTAGCGACACGATAACTTCCGTTATAATCATCGGATTCACTTCAAACTTGGCATACTTATACCTTAGGTCAATACCTTCTTCTATACTGAATTTCAGCTAAATCGGACAAAGGTCAAGGGGTCAAAGGTGAGGTCAGTGGGTCTGCCTAGAGACACGATAACTTCCGTTATAATAATCGGATGTCCTTCTTAGTCCAAATAGATTAATTTGTTTCAATTATCCCCACAAGAAGCTTTACGCAGAGACGATTTTAACAAGGTAATAAGCAAAGAGTGAACATTACGACCACTACACAAAATAATATTACAAAACATTTACTTAATAAATTGCTTCCAGATCCGAATAATGGAAGACGTCGCTCCGTCTAGTTGAAACTACAGGAATACCTTGATCATAAAACCACATTGGTATAGTCATGTCACACTTAATGAATACTGTAAGTTTAGAGCAAATTGTAATCCTCTGAATATATGAAATCAATCAAAGTAGTAAATGCACATTTCTACAGTTAGTAACAAAAAGTTTTGTTTGTTTATATACATAAATTTTGCTAAATTGTAAATATTGAGAGAAATTATAAAGAAGCTCCATGATCTTTTTAAGAATTTTGTGGAAAGTTGAAAAATCTACATAATCTTTTTATTACTGGAGAAATATTTTAAGATTTGGTGATACTATTGTTATATAATTTGTTTTTTTGTGTGCTATATACCGAGTGTAAACGGTACATCTTTTTCAAAGAACTGTAAACAAACAAAATAAGATTACTATACTTTATATAATTTAACACGTTAGTGCATTATCATTTTTTATCGTCAGAACGTCAAAATTGAATCTAAATTTTTGATCGTGTAGCAGCAAACAAATTATTATTTTTAACAAAGCAGAAGTTCTGATTTATATAATAAAAGTGTCCCGTAACTATGATACGTAACTATGGGGTCGCAATCTAGAGCCTACTGACTTATATATAATACCATAGACAAATTAGTAAAACTTAATTTTCTTTATTAATATGTAGGACAATTTAATGTAATTGACTAATGCTGCATTCTGTGTGCATCATTTTTTTGCAAAAGAGTGAAATAGTCTTATACAGAGCTTAGAATGCATTTATTGTCATTGAAATATAAATTTTGTTAAACAAAGTATTTTTTAAAACTCCTTTAGGGTTTCTATAAATGTCAGAATATGAAAACATATTTCTTGAATTACCATCGAGAGCGTCAGTCTATGATATAATAGTTTAAAAAAATTAACTAGTTGTAGATGTGTTATGTTAGCATTTTTATTTTTATATGTGAAAAGTTTGCATTAAAGGAATTTGACAATTTAGAGTATTTCCTAGAAATTGCTGTTGTATCTGTCTTTTTTTAATTATTTACTTTAAAATATTAACAATTTCCTGAGAATTATGAAAACAAATTTATCATAAGTTTTACGTTAAATTTATTTTCTTAAATACATTTTATTATATAAAAATAACTTAATTCAAATACAAAATTTCCTAAAACTTGAAACAAAATGTTAGTAAAAAATTATATTAACTATACGCCACTATTTTATCAGCAAGCTTATCCACCTCGCATCTAGCTTAATGTGTTTTAACTATATGCAAATAATCAAATGCGGGACGCAATTTACATTCACGATCCATTTTGACCTTTGCATATTCATTCAGGCCTCACATCGAGATACAGTTAGGTAGGGCAGTCGGTGGAACTGCAATGTTACTTGTGCCGATTAACAAAATAAACCTAGAATCAAGCTACTGTTATGTTTATATATAAAATGCCAATTATTGTCATTCCTTTGCAGTCGCAAATTGCAGCTTTCTGGGATAGTTACGATAGCTAAAGCGAGAATCAATTTTATTACACGTGAATCAACAAAAATATATGTAAAGGCTGTACAAAATTTGTTTATTTCATTTTTGTGATAATATTACATTAAATATATACTAATATTGGGCTCAATCCGCTAATATTTAGAAATAATTATTACATTAAAAAAAATTTTAACTTTAGTATTTTAATGCTTTCTTAGTTTAAAACAAACAAAAATGATTAAGCAAACATTTCAAAACATTAATTTGAAAACACACAATAGAAATAAATACGGGAGTGGCATTGTCGAACTGATTTCTTAATATTAGTAAAGAAGGCAGCTAGTATGTGAAATACTAAAAAATCTGGTGTGAACATCACACGACTTTCCTTATCCTATTATTATATATTATACCGGGTCCATCGTCCCGGCCCTGCTCTGCTCTCGTCTAAAAATTTGTTACTTTAAAAAAGGGCGAAGCGCGAGTCCAACACTCGAAAGCTGATTAAAATAAACAGTACAAGACAATAATTGACTCGTACATAAAATTTTGCCACGTCACTGAAGGTAACCGTGCGAGCTCGGCTGCACAGCCTTCGCCATTAGCGCTCCCCCCGCCCTCCCACAGTCGGTCCGGTAACTCTCCGAGCGCGCTGTGATTGGTCCGTTTAATTAATTTTTAATCGGCTATAACTTATTTATTTGACTCGGATCAAAAAATTTCATTGTAATTTTTTGTTCGTCTCAGTCTGATCTATCCGGTAATATAAATTTCCTGAAACATTTTATGAACACCCAGTATGTTAAAAATAGTGAGCTTCAATTTTTTTTCGAGTTCCTATTTTACCAACTTTTACTTTAAATTCATGTTTATCTCGTAATAACAAATCATTTTTATTCTCATGAATTTTTTGTATCTTCAATCGTTTAGATTCGCTACCGCTTTGTGACCGATTTTGCGACCTTGCGACCTTGCGACCAAACGACTCGGCTTATTTTTACCAAAAGCTTCGCACTGCGTTCCATAGCTACAAGTAACTGACATACCAAATTTCAAGTTTCTAGCTCTTACGGTTCTCGAGATATCCTGTTTACTGACAGACCGACAGACACACACACACACACACACACACACACACATTCACACAGATACACACACACTACAACATTTCTGGTTATATTAGTTTCCTTATTATAGGATAAGAAAAGTAAAAAACCTTATGATTCACTTTCAATTTCTATAATTTTTTCAAATAGTTTCTCTCACCAAGTTCTATACATTTCTTTTTTTGTTGTTTAGTCAACTTCATTACGTTTCCTCAAGTATCTGGATACTCTTTACATCTATTCTATTAGAAGATCCTCTTCGTTTAAGAGGAGTTGTCTTCGTTTTAACCTTTACTATGCGTAATTAAAGCCTGTCACAATATTGTGAACATACTAATGTTCAAAGTTCAAACTTATTGATTATATTGAGCAACCATAAACTGCGTTATGCTATCTACCCGCCAAATAAGACATAGGGTACCCAAATAAAATAACCTTTTTTCTCTTAAGGATGATTGTGCAGAGTAGTATAAATAAAATATAAATAAAAATAACGTACAAATAAACGCAATACATGATGTAGCATCCAGTTAAGATCACATAGCTTCTCCCAATCATTTATAATTATCATCTTCATTTTGGCGAATCCCGGAAACCTGGACAACCTGGTAAAAGATCTGGTAATCAAATGGCTGGCGGTATCGGAGCTGATAAGAGTGAGAGAAATAATCCTCCAAAGAAAAGGTTGATTGGGACCAACAACCCTTTTCGTAGGAAAAACCTACATAAATGCAGTGCACGAGTCTTGAAATAAACAAATAACAAGACGAACAGAGTGAAAAAATACGGATATAATTACTAGGTCATTAAATGTATTAAATCTATACCGCTGTAGCACACTTAACAACAAAATACAACTTAGGCATTAATTAAAAGTACCAGGTGATTTTTAAAAACATAATACAAATAGAAACACAACTTGCTCTATAACAGATCACAATAAAAAAAAACATAAACTAGAACTGAATTTGTAGTTAGTAAAAAAGTAGTGCCCAAAATAATGGACTTTGAAGCGATTAATGATCGACTATGCAAACTCAGGAAAGAAAAGTTTTTAAAATACAACATTACTACACCAGATAAATCTGATGATATTTAGAAAAAGTTCTATACAAAACTAGAAAAAAGCTAAAGATACAGCACATCTGATTCGATACATAAAACCAAAGGTAGAAAGACAGCAGTGTTGCAAACTAATGATAGGCAACTACAGTCCACATAAAACACTCAGTGATAATGGTATCAAACTAATATATTCCGCGTTTGTAAATTATATGAGAATACGAAAAACCTACTTCTCCATAAAACCATCTACAAGGCCACATTAATTTCGTCGGATGAAAACACAGAAAATCAAATATATCACGACCTAATAGATAAAAAAGTATGCCACAGGCCCGCTAGATATTACGGGTTTAAGAGGAACAAATATAGCCTCTTGTCACTTTTTATTTAGAACAAAAGACAAAGGATTTCTAGAATCTATGAACAAATCTAGAAAAAGGCAAAATCAGTGGCACATTAATAATCTTAGACAAAGACATAAAAAGAATGTACAATGAAATAATCTTTCGCACAACACAAAAAATAACGCTCTACGGTAGATACTAAGTAAAATAGAAAGTAATATAAATATTGTGGGGAAAATAAAAAACACAATAATTAAGCAGCAGAAAGTATCCTAGCAGAAAAAAAATAATTTGATGATGAATGTAGAGGCATAATAGCACAAACACAACCAGATAGAACAAAAATGTCCCAACAAAAACAGAAGAGAACGTAAATAGTTACATCCAAGAAAGAAGCAAGGGAAATAAAATATGCAGAAGAAAGAAAGATTCAAGCAACAAAAAATTAAAAATATTTTACTATACCATACACAAAACAATACTAGGAACTTACATAAAACAGTCGACAAAAGCATAAAAGGATTTTAACCTGGCAACGGCCTGTGCAAAAATAAAAATAAAATTATAAAAGAATATACAAAATACCGACATAAATTTTTTTCCCCTTTTATTTGTACAATCAGTCTCGGTGGAGACTATAAATACAATTGATGTGTGCTTAATCTAAGACTATTCTAGGAATAACATGTCACGTAGAGTAATGTCCCAGTGGACATCCTCTGTAGTATTTTAGAGGTATGGCAATTTAGTTCTAGGCAAGTGACTAAAATCTGGTTGGAAGATCAGAAGGTTTGAATCGTTTAAGTCGTCTTGGCTCGTCTTCTTCTTGCAACATGTTGTTTGCTAGCTGATTGAGATGAAAGGTCAGCTTCTTTCTATAATTAGCGCTGAATCGAGTGATTTCTTCACGAACTGTAGGCAGTTTCAAGTCAGCATGGAGTAAGGCATTAGGCACGTACCATGGGGCGTTGACAATCGATGTAAGGACTTTATTTTGGAAGCGCTGGAGAATCTCTATATTTGAGGTGGAGGCGGAGCCCCAAATAAGGATTCCGTATGTCCAAACCGACATAAATGAGGATAAATCTAATTTGAGCATAAGAGCAAATCTGACCGAAGATAGTGAAAAAGAATATAAAACCATAGAAGAATATTAATGCACAGTGATGGAACCCATAATAAAAAAAGTATATGAAGTTATAGAAAAACTCAAGAGCAACAAAGCCTCCAGAATTGACAAAATTCCAGTAGAGCTAATCTCAGAAGGGGACGATGAAATAATAAAAACAAATCATAAATTCTTCATAATAATATGGTCTTCAAAAAAGACGAAAAACTCAAATAAAATAAATATCGGGGTATTAATTTATAATACGTAAAGCTCTCGCGCTCATTATTCACAAAATTTATTTATTTACCATACGCCAAATTGTAGAAAAATGCTAGAAACTTAATATCAATATATATCAGCTAGAGTTTAGAAAGACATACGATAGCATCAAACCATAGAAAATATATAAAACATTAAAACACTTTAAAATCTCAATTAAATTAAGAAGAATCGTTAAAATGATAATAGACGGAACACAAAGCAAATGTACGATAGAGTAGCAGCTATTTAAAGATTTTGAAACAAAAAAATTACCAAAACAGGAGGAGTGAGTGAGGACAGTTATTCAAAAAAGACAATAAACGGGACACCAGAACGAAGAAAACCATTAGGAAGATAAATAGATAATATTATCGATAACCTAAGAAACCTTGCGAAACTGAATTGGAAAGGCTTTACCGAAGATAAGAAAAAGTCCAAGAAGACTATGAAAGAGGCAAATGTCCACGACGGGTACTGCAATAGTATGTGCGCGCGCGTGTTTACTAAGTCAAATAAAGTGTAAAAATAAAAGAAAGGGAGAAGAAAAATATACCAATTAAAAGCAAATCGACATTGACTGCAGAATATGTTTTGCAGTACCAAATTGACTGACAACCCGTATGACACATCTAAAAACTTTATAACTAACGTGAATATTAATAATTTTTACTGTAGTTAAGTTTTCAATTTAAAAATAAATAATTATGTCACTTCTAAATTGTTTAAAACACATAAGTCTCTTATTGAATCTTGGTTCCAGTAAGGGGTTTCTAATGTTTTATGATGGGTGGTAGCTTTCTCCTGGATTACTTCCTGGACCGTTTGTACATGTAGGTCTATATGAATTCGTTACATATCTGCCGAAGTATTTTTTATTTACTCCTTTGTATTATTACTATATTTGTTTTGAAGCATTGTCCCATATATCTACCCTATATGTCCAAATATGCCGAACGACTGTAAATTAAAATTTTATTTACTGTTGATAGTCTAAATTTTCTCTCCATAAATATGAATAATCACAATCAACCCTGAACATCAACAAATGACTCTTCTAACACAGAACATATAACCAATACTATACTTATATCACCTCTAAACCTGATTAAAACATTTCTTGCTCAAATAAAACAATTCCTGCTAACCAACCTTTTACCGTTTTCCCTAAATGGAGCATAACTGCAACAAAACTCTTATTTATTTAAACATCTTAAACTGGAACGCTAACAAGCTGAAGGCTCAACAGACATTATTCACAACTTTTCTAACAAGATATAACCTAGGCCTAGCATGTATATCCCAAACTCGCTTAACTAATAATTATAGCATCAAAATTCCTGGTTATTCCTGTTATCGCAACGATAGAGCGGCAAGACAAAAAATTATTTATCATGAAGATACAACAATGAACACTCCCAATATAGAAACAGTAGCAATCAAAATAAAAACACAAGAAGGCAACTATATTAAAATAATTAGTGTATATCGGCAACTAAACAAACAGTTTCTTGAAAGCGACATATGCAAAAATTTAGGCGTAATGAACCCACAATTTTAATTGGCGATCTTAACTCCAAAAATATCATATGGGGATTTAGAGCAAGTATCCCAGCCGGAACAAAACTGGAAGCAATCCAAACCGACATACTACCCATATAGATTAGGCCACGGGCCAGATATTCTGGACATAATAGTTAAAAAAATTCTAAATCGCAAATATTTCAAGAAGTTTGTGCTGAACTTAACTCAGGTCATCTTCCGGTAATAATATCTTTCTCGAAGACCTAATGAATTAAGAATAATAAACGGACCCTTTTTCAGGAACTACTAGATAAAAATCTCAAATACCCCAATAAGTTGCTGACCCGCAAAAGATAAATGAAGCAATAACTATTTACACAACATACATAACAGAAAGTGCACAAACAGCAACGTTTCCATAAAAAAAAACGAAAACTTACTAATCATAAAAGTCAATTGCAACGCACAAGAGATCCTGCATGCGTGGTTAATAACGTACCACATAGAATTAAAAGAGAATTGGATGAATACAGGATCAATGCATATCAGAAGCGCATTAGCATTTTCGAACCAGGCGACTATGGAAAACCACGAAAAGAATTTTACAACAGGCGCAAGACATTCTCTCAATAACCTCACGCAATGCAACTTACAATACTGACAAAGAAAAACGCGAAGCATTTGCCGACTCTCTAGAAAAACCGTTTACCTCTAGCAATCATTAAGATCCATGCTTTACAAATATAGTAGTTAGATATATAGAAACACACCTTCCACTAGCCGGAGATAAAATGAAACCAACGTCATCAAAAGAACTAGCTTTAATAATTAAAATACATCGGCTAAACAAAACGCCAGGCGAAGATGGAATACCTAACATAATCCTTAAGCAACTTCCTCGGAAAGCGTTAACATACTTAGCTACCCTATTTAACACATGTCTAAGAACGGGCTATTTTCCTAACAAATGGAAACATGCATTAATTATTCTCTTCTCCAAATTAGGAAAAAACAAAAATGCCATCACCAGCTACAGACTTATCAGCCTATTAGCATCCTTATCTAAATTACTTGAAAAAGTAATCAATAATCAGTTATGTAATGAAATCAAGAGATTACAACTACTACCAGTCTCTCAGTTTTTTTTATTAATTTTATTAATCTTAAGTTACTTGAAAGCTATTTTATTCTCAAATCTAGACGTTTGCAATTGCAATTCATGCAACAGTATAATCAACAAGGCACATTAGGGCGGGAGTTCTCCAATGGAGCATCTCAGGCCTTATTTAACATTTTCGCCAAGGATATCCCTAACACAAAAGCAAATTTAGCATTATTAGCAAATGAGACTGTGTTATTGGCTAAGAACAACAACGTTTTAGATACAACCATACAACTACAACACACGACAAATGAATTGCGAAAATGGTTCAAATGCTGAAACCTAACGATAAATTATGATAGATGCGTAGCAAAAATATTCACCCTCAAACAAATCAACAAACGACCGCCAATAATAATCAATAGCAATCCAATCATGTGGACACACATCATGGAAGCAGTCATGTAGCTAAAATATTAAACAAAGGTCATGCAAAGCTGACGCAATTTTCATTAAAACCTAAATGTGCAACGTTACTCTATAAAACACTAATACGACCATTAGTACTTTATGTCTGCGTTATCTGGGGAAATACATACAAAACGAATCTACAAAGAATCCAAGTAATGTAAAACAAAATTCTTAAAATCCAAGTGAATGCCCCTTGGTATATTATCAACAGACAACTACATTAAAAAGCTAACTATAAACCTTTATGCAAACATTACAATTGTTTCGGAGTAGTGTTCTATCTACTTGGATAAAGACAAATACACACAAGATTGAAACGCAATCTACCGTAAAACATTTATTTAAACCAGTTATAGTGATAGCGATGGAAACTAGTTAAACTACATAAACTAATTGTAATAAATCGTGAGTGCATCAAAAGTAATTTTAATTTCATGAGTGGTCATATAAATCATTCTGTAACACTACCATGTATAGAAAATAATTTGCTGATATGGTATGTTTAATAAAAAAAAAAGTTTTAACAAGTGAATCTGAACATAGTCTGATACTATTTGATGGTTTTCAAGAATGGATAGAATAGTAGTATCGTCTGAAAATGTTCCTGATGTATTTTGTGCCACTGGCAAGCCTAACGTATAAGAACGTAGAGTAGAGGCCCTAGCACACTACCTTGCGGCACCCCGGAATTAATTGAAAAGTAATCTGATGTCTCTTTATTTACTTTGGTTTGGATATAACTTTAAAGTGAAAAGTAAGAATTGAAGGAGTGAAGGGTGCATATCTACTACTACGTATTTTTAAGGAAAATTATTGTTCTTACTACCATAATTTACATAAATATTTTATAATATTATAGTAAAATCACGTATGGTTACAGCTTATCATATTTTTTATATTAGTATAGTTTTCTAATATCTGCAGCGATATATATTAACTAGTTCACAAAATAAATTTGTTAAATGTTACGCGAGATTTTTATTTTTCTTTTTTGTAAAATAGTAATAATTAAGATTTAAATTACTTTTTACACCCTTTAACAGACAAATTATTAATTACAATATTTTAGCTATTAGGCGAGTAATTCTTTAACTACTGCATTTTATCATTGGTGTTAAACATTAATTGTAATTAAGTAAAAGTGGGCAAAAACACTTTTCTATTTTGGATATTATGTTATTTATGACATTTTTGCACTATACGTAAATTGTTTATTATTCACACATCAGAGCAACCAAATGTTTTACTACAAAATAATTAAAATAAATAAGTTTTTCACTACTAGTCCGCGTGAAAGAATTTTTAAAAATTGTATACAATAGATTTATCTGTTTTGAATAACTGCGATTAATTCATTCCTGCTCTATATAGGCAAGACATGGCAAGGTTTTCTTTCAACGTGCAGCGTGCTCCAAGTTGGTCGTCTAACGACAGGTGCAGACTTACTTAACTCGTCGCTGGCGACAGGTGGTATCCTGTTTGCTTTTGAAACGCTACTTCAGGTGACCCGGACAGCTTGAAGAGGATAATTCAAGCATCCGACGCAATATGTTAGACGGACAATTATTAATATCTCAACACATCAGTTATCTTTGCAGCCTTATTGATTTTCTGTTGAAAGATTAATACACCGTTTAAGTAATCACTTATGCCAGTAGAAGCTTAAAAACATTAATAAAATATTATGCATGACAGAATATGATTACTGTTATTTGCTTTTGCTAATATATAGGTCGGTGCAAAAATAATTGCGCTTTTCTATTGTTTCAAATTATTGCCGTTAATTTTTGTTATAGTCATATGGCATATTATTATAAGCAGTATAATTGGCACTACTAATTTCAATTTATGTGTACTGTTTTCATTCTTTACTATCGTTTAATATAACCTTTTAAATTAGTCACAGAAAAAAGCAAATTTCGTCGCACGAGTTTAAATTAGCATTAATAGCTTCAGAAACAGCTCGAAATATCAATTGTATTTCAGTGAAAGTCAATTAGTGATGCATAGATCAATTTTAGAAGATCCCAATATCACGCTTCAACAGATGTTTGATATATTGACAAATACCCTGTATAAATGGGTGCAGCTAAACAAACATCAAGCAATTTGGCGATTCAATATTTGAATTGAGCTTCTTTTGCTTAACACAATTATCTCTTCTTGATCGCATTCTTAGAAACAATAAAACATAAATTCTGTATAAAAATTAAAACACTTTGGTATATTGAGGCTTTATAAAATTATTATACGCAAAGATATTTTGGCATCCTAGACTGACAATTTTATAGTGCAACTATAAATTTTAATTAGACCGGCTTTTCTCTGGATCAGAAACATGGAACAATTTAACATTCATGTGGACGTAAGCATAAGCAGCCCATAGAAATACGTACGAAAGTTGAATTAATGCAAAGCTTATGCGCTCGTTCATAATGCATCCGTAATTTTTACGTTTTACGTTCATTTGCAGTAATTTTAATTTTCTCTAGATCAATGATGATAACAGAATGTTTGTTATTCTAAAATTTGCTTTACGTCCAACAGATGGCGCTGTTTTTCAAAAAATTGTTTTGATCTGTCACAGGTGTGACATCTATACAATACAATAATCAAAATATTTAAATAATTCAAAAACGGTTAAAGTTAGAAGGCTGATTTTTTGCGCCGAATTAGCAAATATAGTTGCAAATGTGGTGTGCAAGTTACAAGGAAATCGGTTGAAGCGTCTAGGAGGAGATAGAATTATAAGTTTAGAAAGAAAGAAAGAAAGATAAGACAATTATATTATAAGATAAGAAAATAATATGATTTACTAGAAATACTCTAATCCTGGTATAAGAATAACAGCAAAAGACATTATCAAGAAATTTAAGGTTCGTCTACGACCAGCATTAGTAAATCGAAGAA
This sequence comes from Sinelater perroti, assembly GCA_036346155.1. Taxonomy (NCBI): domain Eukaryota; kingdom Metazoa; phylum Arthropoda; class Insecta; order Coleoptera; family Elateridae; genus Sinelater; species Sinelater perroti. The sequence goes on along the minus strand of JARFIY010000359.1, from coordinate 19,935,656 downwards.
TTTGTCTTCATTACGACGCCTGAGAGAGTCTTACAAATAACTTTTAAAAAATAAAATCCACTTCATTTTTTAAACATTTGCGGAATTTCCTATGAACAAATGTTTTCAAATACGAAGTAGCAGCTTTTGATGAATTCGTTAATTTTGGGATTCTATAATTCTATTTGGTATGAACAAACTTGTTTCCAGTTGAAAAAAATGTTTGCAACCCAATGGTCATTATTTTAATAAATGAATATTTTTAATGGGTAATTCCGTGAAAAGTCGACAAATTTTGGAAAAGTTCTGAGAAACTCCATGCTGATTTTTTATGTGGAAGGTTATAGGCAACAGGTAAAAAGTGAATTGGAGTTTGGCATTTAGCTCGAGCTTTAAAAAGATTTTTAATTTTATAACGGTGAAAAATCAAAAGTTTGGTAATTTTTTACTGCCAAACTACAGCCTTAAGAAATGAACTGACTTCTTCCAAATATACAAAACTATAGCAGCTATATACTTTTGGTTCTGAGTAGCCCTTGGTTCCGTGTATGTTTCATAAAAATCTTATACATGTACAGCTCCCGAAGCGTGTAGAACATTTTTTTAAAAATTTAAAGTCTCAAAAATTGCCATTTTTGTAAATTTCGTTAAAATTACGCCTCCGACCCAATTGAATGTTAATAATCATAGTGTAATACACCAACATGTTGACAATAATTATCGCTCAAAACCTCGTCTTGCATATCTGTATATTGGAGAAATTAATTTTTAAAAAGGTATATTTTTGGCATATTTTAATCAATATCAAAGAATTCAATAACCCACAAATTTTAAAACTGTAACATATAGACAACTTAGCACGAGTAATAAAAAAACATTCTTGGGCCAAGTCTGTAAACCATACCATTTAGCCAGAAAAAAATATTATTTATTTAAGCGTCTGTTTATATACAATTTCGCTAGATATTTCGAATAATTGTAACATATGTTATTTTGTCTATTCTTATGTGAAAGGCAACAATGATATATTCCTTATGTATGATTTCTGAATGTTTGGAGCATAATATATATTCATTTGCAACATTCTACAGTCAATTCATCTGCTTCTTGAAGATGAAGCCACCACAAATTACCAAAGTTCACTACTTTTCTGATAAAGCGGCAAATCGATGTAAATATAGATTTAAGTTTTTCAATTTACTTCATTATAAATCTGATTATGATATTAATGCTGAATGGAATTGTTTTGCCACCAGCCATGGGAAAAGCCCATGTGATGGGATTAGAGGCATAGTCAAATGTGAAGCCTACAAGTTTATAATGCGCTATAAGATACCAGGTGAGATAACTGATGCTGCTTTCTTCTTAACCTCTTGTTCAAGCTTGGTCAACAACTTTGGAATGGGGGGAATATTCTAAATCATCGGTACTCTTCAAAATGTTTATAAATAAATGTGTCTTTTGAAAATAGATCCTTATTTTTCTTTTCATAGTTATTTCTTATTTTTTTGTTTATGGATTTCATATCTACATATATCAAAATTTAAAAACATGGAAACCCTAAGCACCGGGCTTGCGAGTTTGGGAGCATGAGATTGGCTTTCGTGTTCCAATAGCTCTCCCTCTCTATGAGGAATGAGGTGGTGGTAGACCACTTTCTTTCGATGGTTAAGATAATTACCTTAATGCGACGTAGGTAACATCTCAGCCATTTGCAAGAACTATAAGTTTTTAATATGATAGAAAAAAATCCCCCAAGTTATATTTTACAACGGGAGGAAACATTGTCTAGGTTCAGCAACTTTCCAAAAACGGGAAAATTGCTGATCCTCGGAGAGCCTACCAGGAACCTGCTAACTAAGGTTGCTGGTGTGGCGGACTTTTCGCCCTTGAACCGCTTTATATCGCGGCGGCATGCGGACCTTTTGATATCGGCTACGTTTTGCCGTCGCACACACAAACGGTGTGGGCTTTGCCCCGCAGGCATCATTTTCATATTCATGCCCCGCGGCTCGGCCACTGAGGTCGTGTCTTACCCCGCATTAATTCATATTCATGCCCCGCGGCTCGGCCACTAAGGTCGTGTCTTACCCCGCATTAATTAACATTCATGCTCCGCAGCTCGGCCATTAAGGTCGTGTCTTAACCCGCATACATCAAATTCATATTCATGCCCCGCGGCTCGGCCACTGAGGTCGTGTCTTACCCCGCATTCATTCAAATTCATGCCCCGCAGCTCGGCCACTAAGGTCGTGTCTTAGTCCGCATAAAATCATATTCGCATATCCGCATCCATTCAGATTCAATATTCGCATCCCCGCATCATTCATATTCACGCATCGCGGCTCGGCCACTAAGGTCGTGTCTCAGTCCGTATAAATTCGCATTTCGCATCCCCGGAAATATTCACGCATCGCAGCTCGGCCAATTTGGTCGTGTCTCAACATCCCGAAGATACCAGATCCGCAACGCAGAGGTGGCTAGCTGGGAATCGCCGACGAAGCCGAAGCCGAAGCCGAAGCCGATTCAGGTGAGCGATTTGGCAATTCTTTGGTTGATATTGGTAGCCGCCCCCATCCGCTAACGCGACGGCCGTTTAAGGGACGATTTGGCCTTATCGGCTGACCTTCCTCTACGGGCCGTACTACGTTTTCACACCGCACCACGAGAGCGGCTATTTACACGCCTGCCTCTCCAGTTGCCTTTACGCGGCTAGGAGGGAGCAATGGAGATAATAATCTCCGGCTAAAGTCTTCAACTTATTTATAATTGAATTAATACATTCAAATTTTTCCATTGAAGTTTATGTAAAAAGTATTTCTCTAAATACTAACGTTAAGAGAAGTAGAACAATAAGAATAAATAATATGTGCTTGAGAATAGCTTTCTTATCATGTATAGGAGTCTCGTATAGCATACTTTATCAAATGGTTGTGATTTCTTTTTTTATAAACTTTTAGAGTTGTTATTAATAAATTTATTTGTTTGACGAAAGGTTGAATGGTTTTTGCGAAATGTTTTAGACTGCATCTTTAGTATGTTATATATATACATCGCGTCAATTATTGGGAAATTCACGACGTTTTGACATCCAAAGGGGTTTTAGATTTTAACTCGAAGTCTCATTCTATCTACTCCCCCAAAAAAACTATGAGTCAAAGAAGAAGACTAGCTTTTCTCGTGTCCCTCTTAACTAGAAAGAGAAGTGAAGAACTAAATCGCCTTAAATATGACATCAAAGTGGATGCTGAAACGTCGGAAATTTCTTAATAATCAACGTGTGAATTTAATTGTTTATTTTGCACACATGTGTTAGGTTAATGTCTCGGCTAAGTCCATTAATGAACAAAACTGGCTAAAGAGGTAGAAGGAAATAACTTTCTAATGCTACTGATTTCTTTATAACTTATACAGCTCTAACAGATTGTGGTACGTATGTTCCTTAGGTATATACCTAAGTAGAGCACAAAAATGAAGGAGATTAGATATGGCAACTAAGACATACGACTATAAATATTTTTAATTATTAAGAACAACTCATTAAAGCAAATTATATTTACCTACTTAAAATCAACTACAATGCGAAATCTACCTATTTCTTGGGGCTATACCGCAAAGAATATTTTAATTTTTTTCCCAAATGAAGCGGTCTTTTTACTTAGGTTGTTAATATAGTTTTAAAACATATCATTATTGTAAAAAATTTTAATTAATCTGTTGTAGATTTTTTCTATTGGCTACATTTCACGTTCTTGTTCATCTCGCCCAATCCCTTAGCTTTATTATGTAATACTTCAAGTAAATTGCCTGTAGACTTCCACGTAGCTTCTTGTATAATACTGCCTATATAATAAACTTCTGAATTGGGGTCTGCTAGTTGTTTCATTAGCAACTATATACTTGTATCCTTCGATAAAGATTTTATATTTTTTCCAATTCGTTCACTCGTTCCTTAAGATATATACTACTTCTTTCTTAATTATATTACTGTTTAATATTATTATAACTGGCAAATAATCAGATAATATGTTATAATTTGACATGACTTCAGTGTAGTTGCAAATTTACCATTTTACCATTATAAATAAGTCAAATAGATCTGAAACTGTGTCCAAATCTGTTGGCTAATACGTTGGTTTGTCTATATAAAAGAAATCGTAATATTTGCCGGTTATAGTGTTGATAATATTTCTGTCTTTTGTCTTAGTAAATCTCGAATTTCAATGTGTTTGTTTAGAGTTACCATCACCTCCAACAATACATTTAAATTGGATAAACATATGGTATTAGTTAGAAGTAATTCAATGTTTTGGTAGACTATATAATACTGATATTTTGCAAAGGATCAAGGCAGAGCATTTTTTTTAGTATAGATTCTTACTCTGGATGTTCTGGTGATTAAAACGGAATTTTGATTTTGATTATATATGTCAGAATACTTAACTTAAGTGTCTTATATAAAAGTCCTTCCACCCATACCTTATCAAAGACCCTTTATAGATCGATAAATATTGATGCAGTGTATACCCTTTCTTCACACCCCTTTTTAATTAGTTCCCATTATTCTCAAAAGTTGGATGACTTTATTTTTAGAAGAAAATTTTCTAAGAAAATGAAGATAAATTTTTCCAGGGTTTAGCAGGGTGAATAATAAGCTCATGGGTCTGTAGCAATCAGAGTTTTGCTTATCTTTCCCTTTTTGCAAATTGGGATTAGGTTTGCAGTTCACCAGGATAACGGAAAGTATCCAAGCCTTATGCAGCCATTGAAGATTGAAGTTAGGTAGTCTACTGCTTTTTTCTTTGATAGGTGTTTTAATATTTCGTTGTTTGTAAGGCTATATCCAAGAAATGTATGCTTAGAAAGACATTGTATATACAGTTTGAGTTCTTGAGTAGCTGCAGTTGCTATATCTGCGGTCTCTTGCACCTGGAAGTTGTTATAGCATTTGCTATTTGGCCCACGAGAATCGGGTCGTGTTCGACTGGGTTTGGTGTGAAAATCTGCTCTAGGCGCGTGGCTAAAATTTCTGATTTTTTCTCTTCAGATGCGTAGATTGCAGTGTTTACAACTAACTAATCGATAAATAGCGTTAGGCTGTCTTAGCAGTCTTTTAAAGACCAACCACATGGTGGAGTCTTTGGGATGTATTCCTTTAATATAACCATTGTATCTTATTATTAGGCTATCTAGCTGTTGTTTGACTAGCTGGTTTAATTTGCTATATAATGTTTTATGGTAAGGTAGTCGAGTTCTTTGACATTCTTTTCTGTATTAATTTTTTTATTTGATTATTTTTATTATACGATGAGAAGTCAAATTGTGCGAAGCATTATTTCTGTTTCGGTGGCGTTGTATAGTCATTGTGTACTTCGTTATCGACGTCCATATTGGATTAAAGAGGACCAGTTTAGCTAAGTCTTTGGTTGAGAATAATTTTTAGAAGTTTCCACAGTTAGTCCATCATCAAGTTTAAGAATAGGTGGTTTTATCTGTGGTACGTCATAAAAAGACGTAATTACTAGAAGGTGAGTTCTTTTGAGATAGTTGCGATGAGGTCAGTTAAGTTTTGGGAATCATCCAGGGAGTTTATAAATAATTTGGAATGAATGATTTTGGTGTTAGCCAGGAGTTGGTAGCTGATTTATAGAGGTATTTTGGTTAGTTTGGGCGTAGAACTTCTTCGACGTTCTAATAGCTATTGTTAGTCAACTGCTTTATTTTAAGAAAATAGCTGCCTCCTTTGTAGTTTGCGGAATGCTTTTCTAAACAGTTTAAGCACCGAGGGTTCTCATTTGGTTTTTTGGGGACAGTTAACATATATTTGGTGTTCTGTGCACTCTATACAATTGTGATTATAATTGGCCGTAATTGCACATGTGGCTATATAGCTGGCTTACATTACTGCACTTTTGTAAATCTTCTTTGCGCTACAACCTCGATTATGGCCTGAGCAAGTCTCGTTAAGCTAAATATTTTTTTAACTTCTTGTGTATTTTCAAGGTCAACTGCGCATGGAGGTATTGGATAACTATTATTGTTATAAATTTAAACTGGCTATTTTAAGGCTGCTAGTTCAGTTTCCATTTCTTTTTCTGTTAGAGGTACTTGAATGTTTCGGATTATTACTGCGACTTTATTAACCGCAAGGTTTTTGAAAGTGTGGTAGCTTAGTTTATTTTCATTGTAGACTTTTGTTGTGCAATGATAATCTTCTATTGTTGTTAGGTTTATCCTTAGTTGATTATATTTATTAACTGTTGAAAATTTATTTTATGTTTCTTTGTTTAAGTTTCGCAAGTAATTCTTGATAGTTCAATTTGCCCGCGTTTCTTTTTTTCTCTGCGGGTGTCGATAATGCCTCAGCCTGAGGAAAAGTGCTCATTGCTGTAATTTCCGCAGCGTGTTTGCCTTAATAAATAATATTACTAGCATTTTTCATATGCTTTCCAATTCATTAGTATTTGTGGTTCTTTTATTTGGTTCTCAGTCTGATGGTACAATCTCGCCAATTTTTATTTTATTTTTGTTGGTGTTGATATTTCTAGGAACCTCTGCGCAGGGTTCCGTGAATTTAAAAAACTTACTTGCTGCTTTATAAAAAGAATGAAGTGCACAATTACTATAAATTAAACCGCAGAACAGCTTTAACTAAACAGCACCTAATCGTTAACACTTGCACGTTTCGATTAAATTAGTATTCACAATTTTTGTATTGCCAGTTAATCTACCAGTGCGGATAAAGAAGCTGGTCGAAGATATTTGAATAAATTAAGTGAAATTATTCAAAAATGTAGCTACAAAGATGAACAAATGTTCGACTTGGATGAAACGCGATAAAGTCGCCAGCGAACAGTGGACGGGTGCATCCAGCCATGTACTCTGTATAAGTAGTTGCGCGAGAGCATGTTACTAGGCGAGGCTATTTTGAAAACGAAGGTGGCCGACGGACGGCAAACTGGCAACGTCAGACACAACACAATACTGTTCTGGTAGGCACTATATTGTTTGCACATTACACAGTTCTCTACTCTATTTTCACACTACTTATTCTACACCTCTAAACGCATGATTGTTTGTAGGCAGCAGCACTTGGTAAAGGTCTCGGGGTAGGTAGCGCACCTGGGGTACTTGAAAAGGGCACTTGGAAGGGACTCCTGGACGGGATGCCGCACCTGGCGAGCTTACGGAGATGATACCATGATCTGGAGCACCGGGTGGGGCCCACGAATATGGTGTCAGACCTAGAGCACCGGGTAGAGCCTACAGAGAAAGTGTCGTACTTAGAAAACCGGGTAAAACCTACTAAGATGGTGTCTAACGTGGGGCACCAGATGGCGCCCTCGGAAAAGGTGACACACCTGGGGCACTCGCGAACCCCTTGTTGGCGGCGGCACACCTAGGGCGCTGATGGACCCGACGACATAGACCAAGCACTAGCGGAACCGACGGTAACTGTCTCTCACCTGAGTAATTTTTGACTGTGTGGGTGGATCCGCAAAGCGGCAGAATCCGGCGGCGTGGATGAGTTAGCAGGCGGCTGAACCCTGGAGGCGTGAGTGAACCTGCTGAGGCCTCTGGAGAAACCCTTTATGTCTGTAAGAAAATGCTCAAACCGATTTCCCCGGTCACCTTGGTTTTATCTTCTCGGCACGCAGCCCCATACAGGGTTATGTGCGCAGTGAGCGCCGGGGGGAACGCCGACACTTCGCCTGCCCAGCACAAAAATTCGCCGGTTGCGATTGTGGATTAGCCGCAAGGTGGGCTATGGCCCGTATTTGGGCGAGTGGATGTAGCGGCTTGACGCTACGCAGTGGGGCCTCAAAATGTTACTAGATCGACCCTGGCGGTGGCAAATCTAGCGTCGGGGCGCTGGAGCATAGGCGCAGGACGGCGACCGGCAACGTGTGGTACACGGAAGGCTAAAATAATAAACGTTGGGGCTTCAACGTAAGATTAAAAATATGTTTAACTGAAACTACAAAACAGCTTAACCTAGAGCACTAATGCTACGCTTAACTAAGGTACCGGTGAAAGGCCGCGTGACAGGGCTTGGTGCGACTGACGACTAAGAAGGTGACCAGCGGCAAGGAAGCATCTGGCGGCGCAGCGAACCTCCCGGTGACAAACCTAGCGGTCAGGTGGAGGATCAGGCAGCTGGGCCAGACCGACGAACAGGGCTGATGTCGGAGGCGGTGGCCAGATAGGAATGCAAGAGGCCAGGTCTCGGAAACAAAAACCGAGCGGCGACGCTGGTGGTCGGGTAGCTGGAACGGCCGGGCAGCCGAGAAGACGGCAAAGCGATCGGTAGGACAGATGGCCGAGCGACGTTGGAGGTCTGGCAGCTGAAACAACCGGTCTAGGAAGCAAGCGACAAGACAAGCGACAAGAAAGCGGCAAAGAAAGCGGCAGGGCAGGCGGCAGAGCAGGCGACAGGGCAGGCGACAGGGCAGGCGACAGGGCAGGCGGCAGAGCAGGCGACAGGGCAGGTGGCAGGGCGGAGGCGGAGCAAGTAGCAGGGCGAGCGGCCGGGCAGCGAAGTTGGCGGTCAAACAGATGGAGCAACTAGGCGGTGAAGCGGGTGGTAAGGCAGGCGGCTGGACGGCGACGGTGAAGGTCGGGTGCGGGAGTAGCCGGGAGATAAAACAAGCGTTTGGTCAGCGAGGCTGGCGGTCGAGCGGCTGGAGCGGCTGGAGCGGCTGGAGCGGCTGGAGCGGCTGGAGCGGCTGGAGCGGCTGGAGCGGCTGGAGCGGCTGGAGCGGCTGGAGCGGCTGGAGCGGCTGGAGCGGCTGGAGCGGCTGGAGCGGCTGGAGCGGCTGGAGCGGCTGGAGCGGCTGGAGCGGCTGGAGCGGCTGGAGCGGCTGGAGCGGCTGGAGCGGCTGGAGCGGCTGGAGCGGCTGGAGCGGCTGGAGCGGCAGAGCAGGCAATCGGGCTGCGAGACTGGCGGTCGGCCAACGGGAGCAACCGAACCGTGACGCTGGGACCAGGCTACCTCGGAGATGCCTCAGTGATGCCCTGGGTTAGCATAGGTGCCGCCTCGGAAATCTCCTAATTTCTCGCCTCTTAGGAAGCTGTGACAGCTAGAGCAGAAGTTTCCTGCTTTCAAATATCTTTATTTCGCACCTAGAAATTGGCAAGACCGATCGGGCGCTAATTGGTGGCGTCTTAGAGGCGCCGCGGCGCCTAGATAAAAGCGGCCCAGTAACAAAAATACAGATTTCCGCGCGGTACTTGTATCGGCTGACGGTGATTGTGAACTAGCAGTCGTTTTGCGGTAGCTGCGCTGGCGCATATTTGCCAATGTACCATCAAAGCCTCTCTGATGAGAAGCCGAGATGTCGCCGTCATCTGCAGGTAATGCTATGAGTGATAGCACGTATGCAAAAGCCTTCAGAAAACCCCGGCTTCCTTATCAGTGATGCTATGGAAGTGTCCAAAACCTAGTGAGTTTCAATACCTCAAATGAAGGTGCTAGATCGCTCTTCCACACTGTGCAAAGGCTAATTTCTAAGCCTTTGAGGACAATTTATCGTCGCAAGCGAAGTAACCACCGCGCTGCCAGAGAGGAACCTGCCGAGAAAGTTACGTCGATGAACAGGTTCGGCCCCATAAAACGGAGATTACCAACAAACAGGAGGCTACGAATACAACCTAAACAGTATTCAAATCCCGCCCATCATTCTGCGAGATAAAAGTCAAGAACCATGTTGAATCAATCACTATCTAAGATCATCCTCCGTCTGATGGATGTGGATAGTATTTCCCACCACATCTACCTGCTTCCAATAAATAAGTATATATATGTAGAAGTCTGGGATACCCGAAGATCTCCCGGACGAAAAAGTAAAGGCAGATTTGCTTGCACAAAATCTGTCAATTACATCCGTGAGAACAATGCACCGTCTCAGAGACATGAGATTTGTGGCACTGGCATTTGTCAAAACCGACCGCGCAGTAAAAGAATTTTCAACATCCGACGTGTACGAAAAATGGTTGTATAGACTGAACAACCCAAGAAAAGGAAACCGTTTAACAGTATCACTGCTGCCAAAACTTTGGGCCCAACGGTGTTACTACGTAGCTCTCCGGCGAATTAAGTGCGCCGGCCACCATCATTCCGGTGACTACAAAGTTGAATATAGCATCCCTGCGGTGTGTGCCAATTGTTCTAGTGTACATCCTGCGAGTTACAACACTCAACTTTCCAACCATTGCAGACATTAACAGTAAAATCAGCACAGCCTCCCGCCCGACCCCAAGAGCAGCCTCTGCGCCTGGCACATCATATGCTTAGGTGAGAGCATTAGCTCCGTCACCCCCACCATAATCTGCCTAGCATATCAAGTTTTAGGCCTGGACATAGTCATCGGTCCCATTTAAAAGCTTAACCAGCAAATACTTCCACAACTTTTGCTACGGATTCTCCGTACAGTGAGCGACACCACCAATACCAGGAAACTAATAACAGAACTCTTGAGCTACGCCCTGGACTTCGTCGACTTTCTTTACCACCTCTATGGTTCAAGCACCTATTAGGTTTTTTAGAAAAGAAGGATTTTAATGCTATACTGGTCAATAAAACCCATTTTAAAGGCGGAAGTTTTGCTTGGAGCACCATCTACCAACCACCTGGAGGGTGCACCGATATCTGCCCAGATGAAGGATCGGGGAGTTATTAAGCTAATCGCAGCTTATAACTTAGGTAGTCAATAATAATACCAGATGATGGGTTTTCCAAAGCCCACCCACTATGGCCTTATGTGTCACCCAGACAAGAGCGTAAAAGGCGGGCCCCAAAGACTAATCGACGTGCAGGAGACTTGTTTCTTAAGTAAAAACCGCAGTCAAAAACTCCACTACGATGTCTGAGAGAGTCTCGACGTAGCCAATAATTTCTTCTGCGAAACTGATCGTTCTCCTTCCACCTATTCACGGCAAGAATCGTGTCGCACACACCACCAGCGACAAAGTCGAAGCCTTTGCTGACTGCCTTGAACGTCAGTGTAACCTTAACTAAACACAGTCGCCGACCTTAACTACATGGTCATCATCGTCCGATTAGTGAGACATCTGAGCGAACAAGAGCTTCCAAGACCACCTGAAGTCAGCTATTTACCAGAAAGTCCTCTAGTCTGTTTAAGCTCTGAATCCGCGCAAAGCTCCTAGATCTGAGGGCATTCCAAACCGTGTGTTGCAGGCACATCGCCATTGTTAAGCGTGATAGGACGACCTACCTTTATATTATATGTTTTGCAACTTTCTTGCTAATTGTAGTTATATGCATGTCTTTATGGATAAGCCCTTTGCTAGATTCCAAAGAGCATTTACAACAACATGAGTATTTTTGACTGAATCGCTAAAGTACTGTTAAGTTGGTTTTACTAGTAGATTTATACAACTGCAGTCTGTATGATCTTTAACATTATTTTATCTATTCCACAGATTTATTATTAGGAGTAGCAACCCATAAAAATACTAGAAAACTTAACATTTAGTCTTTTTCTTTTATTGTAGGTATGTTTTCTTCGTGTAAATAATTAGCCGAGATAAATGCTTAGGTACTTCATATCTTTTGTCTGTGGAGGTTATCGATTGTTTAAGAAAATTAGTAGATAACTTGTTTTGCGCAAAGTGAAGGTCACATACCTTCATTTAATTGTTAAATCAGACTTGGATTCTATTTAAATTGTATTAGAAGCACTATTATGCTGTATTCTCAGCAAAGGTGGCTATCACTGTCAGATTTGTAGCTGAAATATTCGAAGTATCTAGTAGGGATAACATTAGCCCCAACACGCTTCCCTGGGGCACTCTCCAATTCATCGGAAAAAATGACGCATGTTATTCATCTAACGTTACGAGAAAATGTCTGTTTGACAAATATCACTTTAAAGCATTGTGGTAGAGATGGTAGATTTAAATTTATACAAGAGTTTCACATATCATAGGCTTCGCTAATACTATATCTTTTGTTTTCTAGATAAATGAGGATTAGATCAATTAATCTGTGCTCCTCAAGTCCAAACTTATATTCTTGTATTAAAACTTTCTCATAGTTTTCTAAGAAAGCACGAGGAAGGCCAATAGGCCAATAAAGAGATGTTCCCTCTTAGGCGGTTTCCCAGGTTTTAGGATTGTTAGGAAATAATCGTAATCTTAATATAGCATTAAATAAATATATGATCAGTTTACCCAGATTCCTGTTATTAGATCATATTCGAGCACCTTTTCGTATTAAATTCGATGAATATAGCTTTTTTTAATTTTGTTTACTTGTATTTTCTTAATAGGTAATGCCATTTAGATATATGTATCAAGGTATTTGTAGTTCTATTCTTTTAAATCTATTATAGTTGCACATGGTGCAAATTTTTCTTGAAAAGATTAGCTAATACATTAGTTTTGTTTCTATCGCTTTTTGCCAAGTTCCATTTGACAGTTTGGTGGAATATATTTCTATGGTTGCTAGAGTCTTTTTGTTGCTCTCCAAAGCGAATAATCCGTTACATCTATGGGAGACAACATTGTTAGGTAGCCTTTGGTCGTTTGCTCTTTTATTTTATGTAAAAGTACTTTAAAGTCTCTGTTTACCATATTTACTCTATTTTTATTACTTGAATTTTACTCCCAAGTTTAAGCTTTGCAACAATTTTTTGTTTTATTAATATAAGAAGAGTTGCCTAATTATTAAGTCGAGATGAAGCAGACGTGATTTGCCACCCAGCTTGTAGGTTTAGAATTATTATTACATAGTGTTGGAGGTCTGCAGCAATTAAGTACATAAATGCTAAATCAAATTACAATGAAAGAGTAGTCAGACAACAAATTCAAGTTTGACACAACGTTGAGATAATCTTAACATATGCCTTTTACTATAGAGAGATCAATGAAATTAAGTAGTTTTTATCAGAAGGTTATCAGTAGGTTGGTTGACCAATTGATAGAGTTAAAAGATGGTTTTCGTCTATCGATTTCAGCAGTTGTATTCCTCTGGTTCTCGTTTTACAATATTCTAGCCCGGTAATATACTGCAGACATTCTCTAGATTCTTATTCCGTCCTCTCCGTTTACTCATATTATTGATGTATGGTCATATTTGTATTTTGGTAGTTCCATGTGTTTAATCATGTTATAACAGAAGTACCCGCAGATGTAGTACCATCGGGGTAATGTGTACTCTAACTGGACTAATTATAAATCTTTAGATAAGAACTTTTAGTGAAATAAGCTTCATATATTAATATAATGTCTAGCTTGCTGTTTAATATAGCAGCTTTTAGTTTATACAGTAGAGCCATTAAAAGTTTGATCATAGTACTCATTTGTTTTGTAAGTCGTATTAGTTTTTTAATTCATTAATGTCATCTGCTTGATGTGAAGATGAAATAGTTATTTCATCTATTTTATTAGCATTTATATGTTTTCCTCTTTTAACACTTCGTAGATGAATACGAGCAAGATAATCTTCTCTAGTTAACCGAGTTCTTTTCTTCATAAACTACATACATATTTTATATCCTTTTTTTTCTTCTTTGGCAGAGTAGTAAAATAAAATGTGTGCATTACCGTATTTCCTTTTTAGGATGTAGAGATTTCGATTGTTATTTTTGCGTTTTATTTTATATAGATAGAAGATTTTTTTATTGGTGTTTATATAAAAAAATAACTAGTTTTTAGTGCCGCCTTGTCTCATATGTTGCATATATTTCGTTTATTTTCTTTATATTTTCCGCATCGCTGAATAACGTATTCTTCATAAAACTATTTTAAAATTACGGCTTTGTTTGTGTTTACAGGTGTAAAGTTTTGTTTTTATTTCCACTAATGATTATATTATAATAGTGTATAGTTTAGAAGTTTTTTTTTATATTGTAATTGTTTTAACCTATTTGATTTAGCATTTTAAGTGATGTTATTTATTTTACATATGTTACGAATATTGGTCGAGGTTTGACATTTTCTTATACATTGATTCACAGTTTTGTTTGTTCTATCGCATTAATAATTTTTTTACAATTGTGTGCTAGATGTAAGAAATTTGCATTGTGTTGTTGATTTGTTGCAACGTGTTGTTTAGGCTGTGATACGTATCCGAAATTTGGTTGCACTTGCAATAATGAAGTAATTTGTGTTATGTGCTGCACCAACGTACGTTCGCAGCATCCATTCTTATTAGAATATGGTGATTTAGGAGATTGCAGCATGTTGATAAGGTGGTCGTCAGTTATTAACGACATTTTCTCAGCTTTGTGAACAAATCGTTTACCACCTTTATGCCAATATCTTAGCATAACGGTTGATATATCAAGAAATTTGGAGAATCTAACATGCTTTCCACACCACAAAACCCAAATGCAAACTTAATATATAAAATACCCAATAAATGTAACTGACCTTAACCAACCCGTAGTTGCTGTCTCAAGCATTATTAGCACAACCCGTCTATACCGTTTAAATGCACCCATTAAACTGTATAAACATTCTCATTGGTAAGCTCAATATTTAACTTTTAATAAAATCTAAACCTTCATAAAGATATTGAATATTTAGTTTTAGTTAATTGCAGGAGCGAGCGAAGCGAGCGACTGCTCTTATACACTGGTACACTGGGTGAATGCGACAATATCCGTCAGTCTGTTGAATCTGTAGCGCTTTTACTACGAAATAGATCACTATGAAATTTTTCACAATGATAGAACTCGAAGCGAGTGAAGTAACCTGATAAATTGTTTCGAAATCGGACATCAATAATACGTTCGCAATTTTAACAACTCGCTCCTGCAACTTCTCAAACAGCGTGCGAGAACATTGCTAGTTTTAGAACTACTGATAACTTTAAGTTATAATCTTTTTTCCAAACCATATAAAATGGAATATTAGTCATACTAGTTGCTTTTTTAGTTTATTGGACTAATACAAATTTATACAAAACTCATCCATTGTTATAATTATAAAAACAATTTGACAAGTTTTTATTTACTTTTATAATTAAAGGAATTTTAAGAACTTGTACTTGAAGCTATATTTTGTTACCGTCCGTAATTTATTAATAAACAAAAATATTACATTTTCTGTTTGTATCGAGATGCTTAAATTATATGTAATTTGTCAATAACTGTCATTGATTTTATACCAAACTTAAAAAATGAGTTTTCAAGTGCTAATTCAAATTTGTTGGGCACCGTGAATAGTTTTTTGAAAAAGAGACATCTGGTTACGTAAGTAGTACTAGTAATCTTTAACGATTTCTTAATTTATAGAACAAAATTTATTTTGTTGACAAAATCAAATTACTTTTAGTTTACTCTTTTGGTTCTACATATAAATAAACATACACAAAAAAGATCAAGCAAATTTAAAATTATCAATTGGAAAATTTTGTAGACAAGTTATACTTCAAATTTGTATTACGTTAACTTTAGTTTCTAATCCTTGATATATGAATAATTTGAGTGTTAATATGTTTTAATATTTTATTTATGGTTAAAGCAGATTACAAAAAACACAATTAAAGTTCTTTTTTTAAATCATATTATTATGCTGTGTGTAATATTTAGACTTGTTTTTAACTAAATGTTAAAACTCCAGCCGTTTATAGTTTTTGGTTCTTAAACTTTAACGGAAAAAAATAAAGTTTAGATGGTTTTTCGATTTAAACTTTAGTACTAATAAAAATAGTAATAAAAAGTCGCGACAAACTGCAACTTATTTTGAATTTTTAAATCCTTACTTAGATTTACACATTAGCTCAAGTTTAAAATTAACATCTAAATAATCAAGCTTTTCACATACCTATGATTTTAGACTATGTATAACAAAATTGTTCTACAAAATCAAAGTCAAAATATTTACGTGAAATTTTTGAATACATTTCTTGCGTCGATCAAAACAGTAATGGCCTTGAAGAAGTAAAGCGAGGAGATTAGTCCATCTAGTATTTATATCCTGCTTTTACCTAACTATCTAATGATGTGTTCTTAAAAAAATATTGTCGCAAAAATTTAAACATTTTTATACTTTACTTTCTAGTAAGCCTAGTACCATATATACATTATTTAATTCACTATAATCTAATACTTGTAATATTTACAGCTAACAATTATTTAATATAAACCTGTTGTATAAATGGGAATTACAAGTATTTGACATACCGCGAAATACCTAATTTAATGAAAACATATGAAGTACTTTGTATAACACAAGAACGACTAATCTAAAATTAAATATTTTTCTAACTGATCGAATAGTGGAGGTACGATTTGATTAAATTTGGAGTTGATGGTACGTAATTCTACTCCGCATATATAGCATTTAAGGAAATATGAGAATAACCGTTTAGGAATGTGGAAGAAACATTTGAATCTTCAAATAAATTGATGGTACAGTAGACAGTACGTGTCATAAAGTGAGGCTGCAAATCTCAAAACCACTAATTTCTCTTATTCTAATTGAGTTTACACAATTTTATCGAAATGCGAGACTGGGATCTAGTAAGAGAAAAGGAGTTAATAAGGCCAATTTATTATTTTTTTTACAACAATTAGGAAACAATTTTATAGAAAAAAATTACAAACTTTCAAACTTGATACACTTCCATAAATTTGATACCTACAAGAAAGAAAGCGAGAACTAACCAATAGAGGTCCATCTTGACCACAAAACTATTTCGTGGATGCAGCAGTTTGTGGGTATCATAAAATACAGTTGCAGGTAACGGAGCACATATTTTAGAAGAATTTAATTAATTTTTTTGGAGAAAATAATTGAATAGATTTGGGAACTAAAAGCTCGGAGCTATTAAAAGGTGATTAGTTAAACCGATTGATAAGACCTCTTACAACCATTTCGTGTCCAATTCTGCACCGAGTATGCCTAGACCTTAGAAAAATTATAGAATAATTGTTTGATTTTTAGAAATTTGAAAACCATAAAACATTTTGATGATGCAGCATATTGTGTAGGTAACGAAATTAAAATTTTAGATAGCTGTAAGACCAGCTTAGAAGATTTCTACAGAGTTCACTGTGTGTAATACGATTGGAATTTGGGGCTAAGAATTGATAATGGTAAAGAACGAGTTAAGAAGATCAATCGGTTAGTTCTTCAACAGTCACTAGGCGACCATTTCCCCACTGCATATACCTAACCCCTAACGAACGCCGACCTCCTTTGTAGAGAGGAATTACAAACATTCAGGGTTGATACTCTCCCACGCGTGTGGTACCGGTCGTGAAGAGATGGCCGACTAATAAATGATGAGGAACTTCCCGAACTGCAAACCATTTTGATGATGTAATGAATTACACATATTACAGACTGATGCTCAGAATAGCAAAACCGCTAGTTTGAACGATTGTAACTGATTTGGAAGTTGTAATTCGAATCGATTTCAGATCTTAAGCTAAAAGAATTAATAACACTAATAATTTGAATTCAAGTTTGCAAGCTCGTATTTATATTATAAAAGAATAAGTAATTATATCGACCGAGCCCTTTACAGTTACTGTATGTCTAATTACGTAGTAAATATACTCAAATTTTAATAAAACAGTCTTTCAAATAGAGGCATGTGAATAAACGTTTGGCATCAATAAAACATTTTGATGGTGCAATAAATTGTGCTGGTTGTGAAATGGAAATTACAGACAGTAGCTAAGGTAGTTTGGATAATTTCCATAAAATTTCCTGGGTGCGATACAATTAAAATCCAAGAGTCGAGAAATAGTAGTTTCAAGGAATTAAATTCTGGAACGACCAAGACATCCTGTTTCTAAAAAAAGGAATCTTCCTTGATGAGACGAGTTACGAATAATCAGAAATTATACACTCACACACACACACGATACTTGTAAACAACTGGCCAACTAACCGACAGAAGTCTTAAAAGTAAAGTAAGTAAAACTTGTTGAAATCGAAAAGCATGTCAGTGATGCAATAAAGTGTGTGTACAATAGGATAGTACTGCAAATACTAAAACGGTCATTATGAGCGATTTTAAATAATCGAGGAGTTATGAGATGGTAGTTGCAAAAAAAATTGTCCGGAAAAATTTTATTTAAATTTGTGAGTAGCAAAGCTGCTAGTTTAGACGTTTCTAGTTAACATTAAGGAATAAAAAAGTTATTAAAGTTTATATTTAAGAGAGTTCAAAATTGTTAAGGAGGAGAAGTGAGAATTTAGCGAGACCAACCGGTGGATTATGTTGAAATTTTTAAGTTTTTCCTCTATGCTAACAGATCTGCTAGATTAATAGATAAAAATTCTATCGTAACGAAAAGAAATACTTCGATAGTGCAATACGTTTGTTAATGTTTGTTGTTTATAAAAATAGGGTTATAGGTGACGGAACAAAAAGCTAGTAAATTTTGATTACATGAATTTAGGGAATATTTAAACGTACTTCGAAATTTGTACTTTTGTTAATTTCATGTGTTGTGCGAGCTAACTTTACTGTTTCAAAATTGTCGATGCAACACAGGATTAATTTAATGCCTTTCTAATACATTTGTCGTCGCTATACGAGTTATATAGGGAAAAGCAATTATAACTCAATTGTATTGACAGTCAGTTAAGTAAGAGCGTGTTCGGCATAATTAGCAGTTGGTAAATTCTTATTTATGAGTCGATAGAAGAAATCTTTGTTCTCGATACTTTGTCACAAAAGATTTACTTGTAATCAAATTCTTGCTAGAGAAACGCGTAAAACACCATAAATTCCGTGTACGCGTCTCACTATGGGCTGTTTTTCTCTGTACTCACCCAAAAGGTCCGAGAATGTCTCATGCAACAGCTACTAGGTACATGAACAAGTCGAAAACATTAATTAGCGAGTACAAGCGAGACAAGGTATATCCTAAAGGTATATCAAAAATCCGGGCTTAACATTGTACCGAGGAGCAGGAAAATTGAAGGTGTAAATATATCGTACGTAGCTATCTGAACAGATCTCCGTGCGCATGATGTCAAGTGCCGTAGTTTAGTAAAGAAACCGTTGTTAAGTAAAAATCATATGACAAAACGACTCGCTTGGGTAAAGGCCAACATTAATTCAATTAATTCAATACATTAATTAAAACACGCGCTTACTTAGCTGGCTATATATTTTGTAGCGCTACGTAATTCTTTAATTTAATTGCAAGCCTTTGGTTATATTACAAATAATTATTTTAAAATAACTGTAACCTTTTCCGTGTTATTGTGCGTCAAATTAAAGTGCTGTGCGAAACTTTGTTAAAAAATATAAAAAGACAATTACAACACAACCAACGCAAAGTTATAAAAATTAGACAAACAGTTTTGCATGCGACATGCCCATTTTTATTAATTTGCATTAAAATTTATTATGCATTCTTATTATTGGTATCGAAATTAAAAACTCATCTAATAAATAAAAATCCATCATTTAGGACAGGAAGGAGCTGTTTCCTCTTCGTTTCACTGGGCAGTATGGGGTCATATGAAAGTACTCGATAACAACTTTCATATGAAATACGGAAACACATTTCGCGTCCGCTTGCTCTTGCCGACACTCGAAAACTGGCGTGATTTTCAAATAAAATACGCTTATATATAAAGCAACTAATATTAAAACAAAAAATTTAGTTCGCATATTTGCAAACACCATTTTTGTGATCATCTGTTATACAAGATCAAAAACATCAACGTGACGTAAAAATTATATTCGAGTTATCGCACAGGTAGCGGCTGACTGGCTGGCAACTTTTTTGATAGCATTACACTTTCTTAATTAGAGTTATTACACTAGAATTTTTTTTTACTTTCCTTATCCTATAATAAGGAAAGTAATGTAATCGGCGGAAATTTGACCTACCCAGTTTTTCACATTTCTGGACGAATTATCGCCTCAGGACACCAAAAAAGTTGGTTTGAGCCATTGGTTCGTGTGTGTGTGTGTGTTTGTGTGCGCGCGCGTGTGTGCGTTTGCGCGCGCGCGTGTGTATATTTGTGTCGGTCTGTCAGTAAACAAGATATCTTGAGAACCGTAAGAGCTAGAGACTTGAAATTTGGTATGCAAGTTACTTGTAGGTAGGGGACGCAGTGCGAAGCTTTTGGTAAAAGTCGGCCGAGCCGTTTGAATGCAAGGTCGCAAAATCGGTCGCAAAGCGGTCGCGAATCTAAACGGTTAAAGATACAAAAAATTCATGAGAATAAAAATGATTTGCTTATCATGAGATAAACATGAATTTAAAATAAAAGTTGGTAAAATAGGAACTCGAAAAAAATTGAAGCTCAGGATTTTTAATATACCGGGTGTTCATAAAATGTTTCGGGAAATTTATATTATCGGATAGATCAGACCGAGACGAACAAAAAATTGCAATAAAATTTTTTGATTCCAGGTCAAACAAATAAGTAGCCGATTAAAAATTAATTAAACGGACCAATCACAGCGCGCTCGGAGAGCTTCAAGGCCAACTGCGGGAGGACGGGGGGAGGGTAGCGCTTGGCCGCTAGGAGGGAACACGCAGGCGATAATGGGGAGGGCTATGCGGCCGAGCTCGCACGGTAACCTTCAATGACGTAGCAAAATTTTAAGTACGAGTCAATTATTGTCTTGTACTGTTTCTTTTAATCAACTTTCGAGTGTTGAACTCGCGTCTCGTCCTTTTTTAAAATAACAAGTTCCGGAACGAGAGCAGCGCAGGCCGAGACGATGGTATAATACATATATAATAATAGGATAAGGAAAGTCGTGTGATGTTCACACCAGATTTTTATTTATTATTTCTTTACAATCTGTTGCTCAGCAACATTCAGTAAATACTTTGACCTTGTATATCAATAACATGTTGGAAAATAACCCGTTGATTATTTCCTTAATAGATACAATTAAGATTTAACAAATTACTTAACCTAGTCTAACTAAACTAATTCTAGCGTAATCACTACACTGTCCCTGACCGCATTACTCAAAACGTGTTGGAAGTTCGGAGAATTTAAATCTTTTTAACCTTGGTTGTTCATCGTCCGATTCCTTTAGGTGCTCCACGAGTGGATTGGGGTGTGCTCTAAGCGTCTAAGCGAATATCGATGTTCGAATTGCTGGCAGTACCCCACAGTTGTTTGCCATATGCCCAGATTGGTTTGATCATGGCCTTCTACAGTAATATTTTATTGGATAACGACAACTGGGATTTTCTGCCTAGAAGCCGGTACATTTTTTGTATTGTGATCCCTAATTGCTTTCTTTTTGTCCATGTGTGTTTTCACCAATTTATCCGTCTGTCTAAGTGGATTCCCAGATTTGACGCTGTCTGCTTGGGGTATCTGCTGATTATTGAACTGAACCGGTGGACAATTACCCCGCCTAGTGGTTGACTTGTATGCGCCACTTTTTGCACCAACTTTCCACTTTGAGCAAGTGGTTTTAGAGATGGTCAGATGCTGTAGTAGGGTCAGGGTGTGATGACCGTAGAACTGTGTTATCTGCAAAAGTAGCAACTCTTGTTCTTTGCGAGGTGGAAAAATCTGACGTAAAGAGCAGATACAGTATCGGGTTTAAAACACTCCCTGTCCTGCGTTGATGGGATATAAAGGTGTTTGAGATTCACCATGTCTGACAAGAAAGTTTCTACTTGAGAAGTAAGACTTGAGTATTTAGTAATAATCTGATGGAAAGATGTTTTTAAGTTTAGAAAGTAGGTCGTCGTGCCAGACTTTATCAAAGGCTTGTTTAACGTCAGTAAAGACTGCAGAGCAGTATAATTTGTTTTCGAAATCTTTGATGATTGCGTCTGCTATTCTATGCACTTGCTCTATTGTGCAATGTTGTCTTCGAAAGCCAAACTGACAGGTGTTCAGGTATTAAATTGTTGTCTATGAGTGTTTAGTTAAGTTCCATGGCAACAGTCAGAATGTCAACTTTTGTTCCAAAACTTTTGACAGTAGCAATTCTGGGTACGTGAGTAGGTTTAAATATTTCAGAGTCAAACCTGGTCCTACTTTCCTCATAAGTGGTGTAGACTTTACAGCGACCTGAATAGAGTTTCAAAGAGTATTAGCATAATTTTTTCAAATAGTAGCTTTTCAAAGACTTTTGACAGGATCGGCAGCAGACTAAGTGGTCTATAGGACGTTACGTCTGCAACAGGTTTTCCAGGTTTGGGAATGAGAATTATTGTGGCTACCTTCCATTGCTCGGGAAAGTATCTTAGTCGTAATATTGCATTGTACAAGTATGTTATGTACTTGTAACCCTTTTCTCGTAATTATTTGAGTACTTTTCCTTTTATGAGGTATTATCGTGGTGCCTTATGGGGGTTTAGATTTTTTTGAATTGGGGTCTTAATTTAGTTGCATTTGAACGGTTGAATAAGTGATGACATTTGGAATGGTGCCTGAAGATATTCTAGAAATTCCTGTTCTTCAGCTTTAGTAATTTTTGCATCAAATGGTTTAAAAACTTTAGATACGTGTCTAGCAAAGTCTAGAACTTTTTCATGGTCACTTTTACCCCAGGTATTGTTTTCCAATTGTAAGGGTGTAATATGCTGTTGTAGACGTTTGAACCTCTTGGTACCTTTCCAAAACAAATAATCGGATGCCTCTGTGGGTGTCAGATGTAGTGGATAGTCTTGGACTGCCTGGTTTTTAGTGGTGCTGAGGATATTTTTTAATTCACGCGTTACAACATTTAGTGCTTGTTTGTCGTCTGGGTGTCGCGTTGTTTGTCATTTCCTGCGAAGCTTCCGTTTTTCTGCAATTTTTTTCTTCACTATAGTAGAGAATTCTCGATTTACATTCTTTTTGAGTTCACTCTTTGGTGTAGCTTTCCATGCTGCTTGTTGAATTATTTTATTGAATATTTTAATTACTTTGACTATGTTCTGTTCTGTTTTTAAAGACACGTCCAGGGTAAGTGATTGATCAATAAGTTCTGGAAAGATCTCCCAGTTTGTATACTTGTTATGTAGAGTGGGTTGATTCTTTTTGGGTAAAACTTTTGTGCATACTGTTATTACAATTAGTGAGTAGTCTCCTATAAGATCTAGGCAGGATTCTGCTTTGAGATTATTTAGACTTACTCTTTTCATAATGCAGAAGTCAAAAAGATCTGGTGTTTTTGTTAAGTTGGTTTGCCTGTAGATAATGCCTGCGAGCCAGTGTCATTTATTGCTTTTAATAGTTTTCTGCTTTTAGTTGTGCTTAGTGTTGAGCTCCAATGTACATGTTTAGCGTTGTAGTGTCTTCTGGATATACATCTATTTCCTAATGTGTGCAAGTAATGTTCTAATTGTTCTTGTTTATTATTGTGCCTTGGCGGACAATAAGCTGCTGAAATATTTAGTGGTCCATTCCAGTCTTCAATTATTATAGTTGTAGATTGAAGATATTAAAGGTTGTATTTGGGGAGTTTATGATGTTTTATGGAATTTTTGATGATAATAGCCGTACCTGCGTGTGCTGTTCCATCGGGATGTTGTGTGGTATAAACTGTGTTTTTGGGTATTTTTAAGTGACTTCTATCCGTAAAATGCGCTTCTAAAATCAGCATAATGTCAATGTCGTGATTAGAAATAAAGGATATTACTTCATCTTTGTGGTTTGTCAAGCCATTGGCATTACATATAGCTAGTTTAAGGTACTGAGCCATTGTTGCTTTTAGAGACGAGAGTGGTTAATAGATTTTGCATGGTTCCCATTTGTTTCATCGGAGTCTTTAGCATATTTTTCAGTTCACTCATGTCGTTGCTTTCACTTACTGGCATAACTTGTTCTGAGACATTCTGTTGGTTGGTAGATCTTACTATCTGAGCAAAGTTAAGATGATTTTGTTGAGCATGTTGCGTTGACATTGTCGCGTTCGCTCTTGTTGTCTGTTTCTCAGTGGAGGATTCATTTTGCGTTGTAGTTATTTGTAGACTAGACAACTCTAGCCCTTATAGTTTGCGGGGTGGTTACCTGTACAGTTAACGCATGCAACATCGCTACTTCTTTCTTTACGTTGGCATTGGGACGTTGCGTGGTTGCCAGTACACTTTACGCATCTCGGACTCCGGTTACAGAAATTTTTGGTATGACCAAATTTATGGCATTTTGCACACTGGGGTATTTGGTGCTTTGCAATTGGTGTTTCAAACTTGACTATTGAATGAGTTTGTTTGTCAATTTTGTAAATATTCTTATTGTTGTCTGCTGTTTTTAATTCAACAAAGAATAGGGATAGAGATATTTTAGCTCTTCTCTTTCTGATATTTGAAATGTTAGTAACAATGTATCCTAGCGATTTGAGCTCTTGTTTTAGTTCTTCTAGATTGGTGGAGGGGATGTTTCTAAAGACTACTCTAAAACTACAATCTTCTTTTTTTGGTAGGTGTAAAATTAAGTTTTTCGTTCTGATAGGGCTTTGATTATATCAGTATATTTGTTTGAAGTTTTAGGTTGTATTTTAACTTCGTCGTTGTGTAATATTTTTAAGTTATATCCATCTTTCGCTATCGATTCTAATAGCTTTCTAAGTGGCTCAATGATTTTTACACCAGATAAGTAAATTGGAGTCGGTTTGGGGACTTTATTGTCATCTTTATTATCATTTTTATCTAGTAATTCATATCAATTGGCAGTGGTAGTAGGATTTAACCAGTAATCTGCCGTTTTAGTTTGTTTAGGTTGAATGTTTTCATTGCTGTCTTTGCGTTTGCGTTTTTTGCTTTTAACAATTTACCATTCCAACTCATGACTGTTTTGATTTTATTGTGATTGTTGAAATACCATGTTGTTCTATAGTGGTGTGTTTGGTGCTTGCAAAATATCTTGTACGTTAAATCTTATAAATGCATTATTTGTAGTTGTTTGTTGCAGGTATTGATAATTTTGTGGAGCATTTTGAAAGTTTTGATCAATTTGCGTAGGTATAAATTGTTGGTTATTTTGTGCGGGTGGGATTTGATTGTAGTAATAAGCCATTTGTGGGGACGCGGTGGCTCAAATGGTTCAACCAGTTGGCTCTGTCCTCTAGCCGGTGCGCGCGAATTCGAGTCTCGCTCAATCCATGGGTGTGTGTGAATGTCCTAGAATTTTTTTTTAATTTATTGATACATTTACAATATATTACAAAGTAACATTTAGTAAATAATTTGACATTTAATGTGACATGGAGGAAGTTTTACAATAAAAATTTCCTTAAAACTAAATCACAAACAGTTTGGTAGTTGAATTAACATTAAGCAAAACGGTTTGGAAGGTCCATCGGTTTAAATCGTTTAAGCCTGGGTTCTTTGTCATCAGATTCTAGTAGGGTTACCGCTAGGAGATTTGGATGGACAGAGAGCCTATTGCAGTATCGGAACACTACACTTGCGTATCTCTTCATCTACTGTTGAAATGCCCAAGTCCCGTCGTATTATTTCGTTCGGGACGAACCATGGGCGTCCACTAGGGATCGTAGCACTTTTGATTGAAAGCGTCTAATATTAAATTGTTGTCTATGAGTGTTTAGTTAAGTTCCATGGCAACAGTCAGAATGTCAACTTTTGTTCCAAAACTTTTGACAGTAGCAATTCTGGGTACGTGAGTAGGTTTAAATATTTCAGAGTCAAACCTGGTCCTACTTTCCTCATAAGTGGTGTAGACTTTACAGCGACCTGAATAGAGTTTCAAAGAGTATTGGCATAATTTTCTCAAACAGTAGCTTTTCAAAGACTTTTGACAGGATCGGCAGCAGACTAATTGGTCTATAGGACGTTACGTCTGCAACAGGTTTTCCAGGTTTGGGAATGAGAATGATTGTGGCTACCTTCCATTGCTCGGGAAAGTATTTTAGACGTAATATTGCATTGTACAAGTATGTTATGTACTTGTAACCCTTTTCTGGTAATTATTTGAGTACTTTTCCTTTTATGAGGTATTATCCTGGCGCCTTATGGGGGTTTAGATTTTTTTGAATTGCGGTCTTAATTTAGCTGCATTTGAACGGTTGAATAAGTGATGACATTTGGAATGGTGCCTGAAGATATTCTAGAACTTCCTGTTCTTCAGCTTTAGTAATTTTTGCATCAAATGGTTTAAAAACTTTAGATAGGTGTCTAGCAAAGGGTAGAGCTTTTCCATGGTCACTTTTACCTCAGGTATTGTTCTCCAATTGTAAGGGTGTAGTATGCTGTTGTGGACGTTTGAACGTCTTGGTAGCTTTCCAAAGCAAATAATCGGATGCCTCTGTAGGTGTCAGATGTAGTGGATAGTTTTGGACTGCCTGGTTTTTAATGGTGCTGAGAATATTTTTTAATTCACGCGTTACCACATTTAGTGGTTGTTTGTCGTCTGGGTGTCGCGTTGTTTGCCATTTCCTGCGAAACTTCCGGTTTTCTGTAATTTTTTTTCTTCACTATAATGGGGCACTCTCGATTTACATTCTTTTTGAGTTCTTTCTTTGGTGTAGCTTTCCATGCTGCTTGTTGAATTATTTTATTGAATGTTTTAATTACTTTGACTATGTTCTGTTCTATTTTTAAAGACACGTCCAGGGTAAGTGATTCATCAATAAGTTCTCGAAAGATTTCCCAGTTTGTATACTTGTTATGTAGAGTGAGTTGATTCTTTTTGTGTAAAACTTTTGTGTATACTGTTATTATAACTAGTGAGTGGTCTCCTGTAAGATCTAGGCAGGATTCTGCTTTGAGATTATTTAGACTTACTCTTTTCATAATTCAGAAGTCAAAAAGATCTGGTGTTTTTATTAAGTCTGTAGGCCAGTGTGTTGGTTCGCCTGTAGATAATGCCTGCGAGCCAGTGTCGTTTATTGCTTTTAAAAGTTTTCTGCTTTTAGTTGTGCTTAGTCTTGAGCCCCAATGTACATGTTTAGCGTTGTAGTGTCCTCTGGATATACATCTATTTCCTAATGTGTGCAAGTAATGTTCGAATTGTTTTGTTTATTATTGTGCCTTGGCGGGCAGTAAGCCGCTGAAATATTTAGTGGTCCATTCCAGTCTTTAATGATTATAGTTGTAGATTGAAGATATTAAAGCTTGTATTTGGGAAGTTCATGATGTTTTATGGAATTTTTGATGATAATAGCCGTACAGGCGTGTGCTGTTCCATCGGGATGTTGTGTGGTATAAACTGTGTTTTTGGGTACTTTTTAAGTAACTTCTATCCGTAAAATGCGCTTCTAGAATCAGCATAATGTCAATGTCGTGGTTAGAAATAAAGAATATTACTTCATTTTTGTGGTTTGTCAAGCCATTGGAATTACATATAGCTAATTTAAGGTACTTTTTTTATTTACGCATCTCAGACTCCGGTTACAAAAGTTTTTGGTATGACCAAATTTCTGGCATTTTGCACACTGGGGTATTTGGTGCTTGTCAAAGGCCTGCACAGCATCTAGGAACACTGCAGGGCAGTATTTTTTATTTTGAAAGTCTTTTAAAATTGTGTCCACAACTCTGTGTATTTGCTCGATTGTGGCGTGTTCTCTTCTGAAGCCAAACTGGTGATTGGACAGGATGTTGTTCTCCTTAACAATACACATTATTTTCTGAAGCAAGAGCTTTTCAAACACTTTGAATAATATAGGGAATAGGCTTATTGGTCGATAGGAGGACAACTCATTACTAGGTTTACCTGGTTTGAGGATTGTTATGATTGTTGAGATTTTCCACTGGGCGGGAAAATGCTGGAGTCTTAGTACAGCATTAGAAAGGTGGGTAATGTAAATGAAGCCTTTTTGCCGAAGTTCTTTGAGGACTCTTCCTGTAATTAAATCATAACCAGGAGCTTTGTTAGTGTTCAGATCTGTTAGAATTGTCGTCCTGACCTCATTTACTTTAAACGGTTTGATAGGGCACATTTGAAAGGGAGCATCTAGATATTGAAGAATTTTATCTTCCTCGTTTGTAGGTATTTGCGAATCAGATGGACTAAACACTTCTATTAAGTGCTGAGCAAAGGCAGAAGTTTTGTCTTGATCACTTCTTGCACAGGTATTGTTACCTAGACGTATTGGCGGTATATCTTGCTGGGGGCTTTTTAGTTTCTTAGTAGCTTTCCAAAGCAAATATTCTGTGGCTTGCGTTGCCTCATTAGGTAGTTTTGAATAGCGTGATTTTTTGTAGTGGAAAGAAGATTCTTGAGTTCAGTTGTCAGCTGGTTAAGCTTCCTTTTGTCGTCCGGATGTCTTGTAGTTTGCCACCTTCTGCGTTGCTTGCACTTTTCTGCGATCTTCTTTTTAACTTCTATAGGGCAAGTTGCTTTGATATCATTTGACCTTTTTTGCGGTGTTGACTGCCATGCAGCATGTTGAATTGTTTGATTTAAGTTTTCCAAAGCTAATTCTATTTCTTCTCTTGTTTTTAACAAGATTAGGGGGCGAAACGGTGATATATACAAATGTTGAAACTCATAAACACCTTGGAAACTCAAACTTAGACCAACCAATCAACTATGAAGGTCTCAGCACTCTATATATTATCGTTCATGAGATATGTCACTTTAAAATAAAAAAAGCAGGAAAACCCCCCTTAGGGGTGTTTCAATGGGTCGGGTTTATGAGACATTCCTATTCTACTTTTTAATGAGGAGTTCAAAAAAGGTTCAAAAGGACCTAATTGTACAATTGATCATTATACTCAATTGTATATATTACCTCTAAAGATACAGAGAGTGATAGCTTTTCGTTTATTAATTGCCTATAATTAGACCAGTCAGTGAATCTTCTGCTAAGAGAAGGAGGATTCTCATTGTGAAGCACTTGGGTGTATAGTGTCACCAGTATTGGTGAGTGGTCGGATGAGAGGTCTAGGCATGATTCGGCGTTGAAATAATTTGGGTTGATCCCCTTTACAATGCAAAAATCTAGTAGGTCGGGTATTTTTGCCATATCTGTAGACCAATATGTTGGTTCACCCGTGGAAAGGTAGTGCAGTCCATTATTATTTATTGCTTTTAGCAATTCTCTACCTTTAACGGTGGTAAGTCTCGAGCCCCAAAACTCATGCTTAGCGTTGAAATCACCTCCTGAGATAAACCGGTTGCCCAATGTTTGGAAATAGTCTTCAAAGTGCTCCTTCTTGATATTGTGCCTTGGAGGGCAGTAGGCCGCTGAAATGTTAATTGAGCCTTGCCATTCTGTTATCGTAATCGTAGTGGCTTGGAGATGTTGTGTATTGCATTTGAGGAGCTCGTAATACTTAATGCAGTTTATATATATATATATATATATATATATATATATATATATATATATATATATATAATTGCTGATCCTGCGTTGGCAGTGCCATGCGGGTGTTGTGTAGCATATATAGTGTAACCATTAATCTTTAGATAACTTCTGTCTGTGTAGTGTGATTCTGATATCAGCATAACGTCTATTAAATGATTTGTAAGGAAGGTAGTTAATTCATCTTTGTGTTTTGTCAAGCCATTGGCATTCCATACCGCCAACTTAAGCTGCAAGGCCATGGTTGGGTTTGGAGACGACGATAGTTAAAAGATTTAATAGAGTACCCATCTGTTCCATTAAGGATTTTAACATTTTTTTTTAATTCAGATAAATCGTTTGACTCTAAGAATTAAAGGTTGTTGCTGTTGCTGCTTATTAATGTTACTGCGAGTTTGGTCGAATGAGCCACTAACTACTTGAGCATGGGTGCGATTTTGTTGTTGCATATGCGATGGTGATTGTCCCGTGTTTGATAGTTGTTTAAATCGTAGTGGTGGAACATTTTATGCTGCAGTTCTTTATAAACTTGACAACCCCTGTAGTTAGCAGGGTGATTTCCATTACAATTAACGCATTTAACATCGTTATTTCTTTCTCTTCGTTGACATTGCGATGTTAGGTGGTTTCCAGTACATTTCACACATCTTGGGGCCCTGCTGCAAAAATTTTTTATATGACCATGTCGCTAGCATCTAGCGGAATGTGGCAGTTCCCGTTTTTGCAATAGGTGGTTCGAATTTTATTATCTGGTGAGCCAGCTTGGTTAGAGCGTAAATGTCTTTATTATTGTCTGCCGGTTTTATTTCAACAAAGAACATCGGTAGTGGTATTTTGATAACTCTTTGTCGGATATTGCAATGTTCGTAACTGTGTGTCCACATGCCTTGAGCTTTTCTTTTATTTGGTTCAAGTAGGTTGAAGGGTGGAGGTTTTTTAGAACCACTCTAAAGTTTAGTTCATCTTTTCTTTTGTATGTGTGGAATTCGGTGTCTTTTTCTTTTAGTGCTTTAATTATGGTGTAATGTTCAGTGGTTTTAGGTAAAATTTTAACCTCATCGTTATTTAGTATTTTAATTTCGTAGTTCTCTTTGGCTATTATTTCTAAAAGTTTAATCAGTGGCTGAATAGTCTTGACGCCCGATATGTAAATTGGGGGTGGTTTGAGCTCCTTTTTATTTGTAGTTTGGCTGCCGTTTTCTAGTTCATCAGATTCTTTTTCGCCCAGGACATCAAATTTGTTAGTGGGATTTAACCAGTAAGCCGTATTTTTACTTTGATTGGCTTGACTTCGCATTTTGTCATTATTGCGTGGTCGTTTTTTGCTTTCAATTACGTGCCATTCATCTTCTTGCGGTTGTGAAGTTGCAGGTCTGAGGTAATAAGGTAAATTATTTTGATAAAGCTGACATGCGTTTTTGTGGTTGCGGGAGATTATTTACTGTTAAATTTGAGTAAAAATTATTTAAAGGCAAATGGTGCGTGAATTGATAATTTGGTTGTGGCTGTTGATACTGATAGTTCTGATCTATTTGCATAGCAAATTGTTGTGAATTTTGCATAGGCGTAGTTTGATTGAAAAAAGCCATAATAATTTGAGTTTACAGCACTTACAGTCAATTAGCTGATTAGGAAACTAAATTTGCACACTTAACCTCGACCGTGAGGTCGCACTTTTATCTTTATCGCCCAATACACTGGCGGTTGTTGTAATAGTTTTTCTTTCTATGCTACGAGATAGGCGGCCGCGTTATCGAACAATGTACTTGTCACGACGGTCACTTTTACTTTCGTGTCGTAACGCGATTAGAATAAGTGCATGTTAGTGGGCACAATAGCCCCTTGAGGCTGCAGTGCCTGTAAGTGCGCCCCTCCCGCCCCCAAAAATCCATTTTTGCCTTGTGTTTTTAGTACTTACAGTACTAGATAAAGATAGGATCCTACAGTTGTTGATAGCACTGAATTGACTGGAGGGTCACGCAATACGAGATAAGGTGGCTGCAGCCGCGTTATCGAACAACGCACCTGATCTGAACTCGCAGCGTGTGTGATAAATAAATGCTGTCGACCTTCTGTTTAAGGCGATAGCGCAGGTAATTAAATAATAAAGTTCGTACCGTTATATAAATTCGACAGGAATAGCAATTCCTGTTATTTTATACGGGATAAAGTCTGTTTTATTCCGACTCTGCTGTGACGCAGAATCCAGTGCAGTCTTTTCTTAGAACAGCAGTGGCGACAGAGAGCGGCAAACGAGACTAGGATCCACTAATGACGGACGCTAGGTTCCATCCACACATCGGCGCATCGCAAGTCTGATCGCGGAAATTGTTTATGTTTTTCATGACACGGCTGTGAACGTTAGTAAATTAACACTTGTTACACACAGTGCGAACTAATTGCGTAATACATCCGCTCGGTTTGAATGCTCGGACCGAACTTACACTAGAATTTGTGACAAATAAACATTTTGCATTATTTTATTTCGTTTGGGTGCATTTTCTGGCACTCAAGGGTTTATTGTACTGACGTCACATTCACCCTGCGAAACTCAAAACTCGCCCGCGCTGGGTCACCAGATAAAGGGGCACTACTCTTGACAACTGGGCTATGACGGTGGCTCATACTCAACAGTTAGTTTAATACCCTTAATAAGTTGAGAGACATAGGGCGAACATCCGTCTGATGTCACATCTACATATAGTAAGCTTAAATATAGTTTAACTTACATTAAATAGTGTAAATTATTTAATGCATTACATTTTTTCGAATCTATTTATTAATTCATTTTATTTAAACCTTTTACTCATTGTTAAAACTCATCTCAATTTTCTATTAGACATTCTACTAATATGTAGGGTGATTACTGAGACGGCAATAAATTGTTGTATTTCCTGATTAACAGTGAAGATTTCGAGATCGCGTCTAATAGTATTATTAAAAATCTGCCATGCTACGTTTATTATAGCTCT
Source organism: Sinelater perroti (assembly GCA_036346155.1). Taxonomy (NCBI): domain Eukaryota; kingdom Metazoa; phylum Arthropoda; class Insecta; order Coleoptera; family Elateridae; genus Sinelater; species Sinelater perroti. The sequence goes on along the minus strand of JARFIY010000359.1, from coordinate 19,903,526 downwards.
GAGTACCTTTGATTGAAGTTTCCTTAGAATTTCGATATTGAGTTTAATGCTTAATTTCTTCCGAGTATCGCAAGAAGTTTTCGCATTATCTACGTGACCTTTCACCCCTTTGGTAAAATGTTTAATAATATGAACACGTTGCTCTGTTCTAAAACGTTCCATGATGATAACGAGCCGAAAAACAATCGATGCTACATTAATCGGAGTGATAACAGATAACAAAAATGATAAATACTAGCCTACAAACTTCAAAACAAAAAAATACCTTTATGTAATACCATTTGCTTAGTAGATCTAATAAATCATCCCTAGTAGGCCATTCTGTTTAGGTGATGTCCTCAGTTGAGTATTTTATCTAGGTAGACTCTCGGGTACTTCACTTTATAATGTGTAACACTTAAGTATGGAAATCTTAGCTTAAGATTTGGTTGAGTTTATTTGTGTTCTTTATTACTGGAAACCAGTTACAAGTGGCGTTTGTTGGATTCTGAAGGTATTTTTTTTGCTATCTCAATTGTAGTACTCTGAGTAAGAATTGCGGTGTTATCTGCAAACATGACTAGTTTTGAATTGACATAAATGGGCAGATTGTAAAAATATGGATTAAACAATGTTGGGCTCAGAATGATCCCTTGGGGAACTAGACTCAGACTTAAAATGAATTATTGGTCTAAATAACTAAAAGTTGTCGAAATCATATTAGTTCCAAATCCTGGCAAAAATTGTAATAAGATATCATCCTATCATCCAATAAGCGTGTTGCTCATAATTTCAAAACTATTAGAAAAACTTCTATTGCAAAGAATAGCTGCTGATCCTAACAGTAAAGTATGGATACCTCCGCATCAGTTCGGCATTCGCCGAAACCATTCTACAATACAACAAACTTATAAAGTTCTAATGGGATTTATTTTTATTATAACATAAGAATAAAAAAATAATTGCTTAAGTTTTTTATACACTTTTGAAGGTTTGTTTTACCAGAGATGTTTTCCTACAATTGGCTACATTTTAGGTTGGTTTTGAAACAGTTAGTGGAATAGTAGCAAAAGTTTTTATCCTTCTTTATGGGTCAAAGATTTGAAATAGGTTTAATCAATATTCCAAGAGATAAACCTTTTCCAGGCCAAAGTGAACCTTGCAGTCACGTTCTGATTAGCGATGAAGAATTTGCACTCAAGTCCTATCTTATGCACACCTTTCTTTATTGACAATATTTATTAATCAAAAATTGATCTTCGTAAAGAAAATTATAACACGAGGTTGTGTCTTTTAAATCCTAGTTCAAAAATGGAGAATATTATTTAGACCAATTGCAACTAAAGTTGATACTGCAATTCTTATTGTTACAACATGTATCTTACGTACTAAACAAAGCAATAGTGAAAATTGTGATTCTTTAAATCCATCGGATCAACCTATCAACAAACTTATCATTTAGCACCAGATAAAAATTTGTTAATTTTTTAATGTTAAATAAATAACTACATACTTACCAGTATTTTTTAATTTTGCCCTAACCTGTTCCCACGCCTTATTATTTGCCTCACATTTTTGTAATTTTCATGTGATAAATCACAGAAGATAGGGTATTTTTTTATAAATTGAATACGTTTTCTGCAGCTGTCATCTTGTTCAAATAAGTTATGCCAGAGACTAAAAACGGTGCACGTAACGATTGTAAATAATTAGCTGCACTCGAAAGGCACCTGTGCGATATCTTCACGGCGGTGTAGACATGACTGATAATTTCATAGTTAACATTTCGATGCGAATAATTTGCCGCAAAAATTCACTGCGACAGCGAATTGTACAAAATTAAAACATTTTTGTCCACAACATACTATAATCTTCTTAATTTCTACTTGTATAAAAAAAATTAAGAACCAAGTACAATGAAAAGTATTTGACATGAAACCAATTAAATGTGGAGTACCACAAAAAGCGTCTTTGGTTTTTTACTATATCTGCTGTACAATGCAGATCTATCAGTAAATGAAAACATTACAATGGGTATATAGTATTTGCTGGAAATAGTGTCATCTTCCCTACCATCGAAGACCCACAACATCTATCACTTTACAAAATTATCTAAACAAAATACAAAAGTAAAATAAAACACAAATGAAAAATAAGATTAACAAAGAAAAACCCGTATAGTTAACCTCACTCATTCCAGTGCCCTCCCATTTATCTAAACAGCATATGTATCAACAAGTATAAAATATCTAGGGATGCATTTAGATAACAGGCTAACATGAAAACAACATGTAATTAAAAAACGTAAGCAGTTAGACTTAAACATTAAAGAAATACAATGGTTATTTGGTAGGAAATCCAAATTTCAAATGGGTATATAGTATTAAGCTCTGGAGACGTACCAACAAGTCAAATATAGCAATAATACAGAGAAATCAATTAAAAATATGATGTAGGATTTTTATGCCCCTGGTATGTCTTTGATAATACACTTTATAGAGACCTGAAAGCTACACATGTCAAATATGTCATAAGAGAAAAAAGTATTACTACCACAATAAACCAAAAAGCCATATGAACTTTCCTGGAACTGCAAATACAAGAAGGCTTAAAAGACAACAGCCAAGTTATTAGAGGTAATTAGAGGTAATATATACAATTGAGTATAGTGATCAATGGTACAATTAGGTCGAAACTTCTGACCACCTTTTTTGAACTCCTCATTAAAAAGTAGAATAGGAATGTCTCATAAACCCGACCCATTGAAACACCCCTAAGGGGGGTTTTCCTGCTTTTTTTATTTTAAAGTGACGTATCTCATGAACGATAATATATAGAGTGCTGAGACTTTCATAGTTGTTGATTGGTTGGTCTAAGTTTGAGTTTTCAAGGTGTTTATGAGTTTCAACATTTGTATGTATTACCGTTTCGCCCCCTGATCTTGTTTGATGAACAACTAAGGAGAACTTGTCAGTGGAGAAGATCTCACCACGCCAATGAAAAACTACAGTTCTTAAACTAACACGTTAACTAAAAAAATACTGTTGTAAGTCTGATTGTTAATAAATAATAAAAATTTAAAAAAAATTAAACTAACTTATAACTAAATTTAATTGTAACTTAAATCTACGTCACAAATGCCAGTGAGACAAGCAAGATTCGAGCCCACTCAGCTTTATCGCACGTTTAAGAATTACACGTAAGCCTTCAAAGATCTCGCCTACCGTCAACTCGGTTGCTCTAATAGTGCTAGGTAGTAAATTTCTCTTATGGAATGCATTTTTGGGGGAAGGGTTAATCTCCTAGTAAAACTTACAAGCACATTCTTCAAAGAAGTTCATAAAAGATGCAATATAAAGCGAACTAGGTAATATGTCATTATAACTTAATTATCTGTTCTAGTTTTAAATATTACACTGGAAATCCGTAGACCATTAAAGTCTCAAGTCTAAAATTATAACAGAAGTATTTCATTGCATAAAGCATTCGTCAAACGTCGATTTTATGTTTCGTAATGAATTTTTGGTTCGACACTTCATTGTGCTAATTATTTTGGAAATTATTGATTTTTATATTTAAAAAGGTGCATAAGTTTTTCTTGCAAGTTGTTCATTCTTAACTTATATGTTGTAACTTAGAAGACGTTTCGCTCCCTTTGAACAGTGTTTTGAATATGAGAGTAAATCATTAAAGCTTTCTTCGTTAAAGCCAGCATAACTATACTTACACATCCAAAAATAGTGTTCAAACAAAGAAATCAATCTGATTCATCTGTTTCTTTTTAGTTCTTTTTTGTTTTTCTATTTAAATGGTCTCTACAAATGTTTCATATTCGATAATAAAATAGTTCACTTGTTTGTCTTAGGATCCTTTAGAAATATAGTATTAAAATTTGATCACCTCAATCAGTGCTATCAAAACGACTTGATTATCACGATAAAATTCATTCTTTTGTGCATTTTATGAATTGTTAAAATCGACTAAAACCACTATTACATCACATATTACATATATCACATATCACATGTCAACCGTCGCGTTCAAGTGATAAAATTGGACGTAATCGACCTATTGCTAGTAATACATATATTTATAGATCATTTTGCTACGTGATAAAGAGGATTCACTGTTAAGCGTGCGATTAATTTGTTAGGTTTAAAAATTTGTCACATAAATTCAACTCCATGAAAGTTTTACTTGCTCCAGTCTTTTTAACGCGATTGCAAAAACTATCATCTTGTAACTTCAATAAATTCTTCATTGACTAAAGCGATTTTAGCGTCAAGAGATTCGTGGCCCATTTAAAACAAAAAAATGTAAGGGCGTTATTGGGAATTATCAATTAAAGTATATTTTCAATTTGTACAAATAAAAGTTGTAGTCAATTTACAATAAAAACAAAAATTAACCTACACGCTTAATAGAAAATAAATTATTTATTATCACAAGTGTATTACATGGTAATTAACTTAAACATAGTTACTCTTATCTTAACCTTTAATAAACAAAATATTTGGTTTATTATAATAATTATTTTGTTTATTCACATGTATTTAATGCTTTGTGTTTGATTATAATCTATGCTTAAAAACAAATAACTGTTTTACTAGTTCAGTAAATTATCAGTACTTTAAATATCTTATATGTCCTATATAGCTACAGTAAACATAAAATAAAATTTGTCAATTTAGAATAAATATAATATGTAATATAGTTACTAGTAAAAATAATTTAAAAGTAAATTGCGTCTATTAAAATAAAACCTTTAATTTCTTATTTAATTTTTAATGCATATAAAGTGTCTGTAAAATATATAAAATATAAAAGCAAAAACACAACAGTTGTTTGTTTCCCTTCATTGAAGCGTTTTAATTAATTGTAAACACATTTTGCATCCCGTATTCTTGTACCAATATTGTAACGAATATAGGAAGCGTATCAAATGGGGTCATCTACTTAAATATTAAGATCTCACAAAAATATAAAATAAGACTAATTCAAGCTTACGCACCAACAAAAGACGAGAAGGTATTAATAAATGCCTGAGGAAAAACAATGCAAATACTATGCGTTAATATGAAATTTAAACTCCAAACTGGGCATTAGCCTAAGAAACGATAGACCTGATAAGTCCAGATAAAAAGACCCAAAATAAAATAGATTATATTATATCATCACATAAAAACATAATAAAAGATGTGACAATGGTAAGTAGATGCATTACTAATAGTAATCGTAGATTAATTTAAGGTAGGATGGTGATAAATTCAAAATTAGAAAGATAAAAACTTACAAGAGAAGAGAGAAAGGCAATACACACTTGCAAGTTAAAACAAAATAAGAGGCAATACCAACTACAAATAAAACGAAAGCTCTCTACCAACTTACATAAAAAGCCTATAATTAAAATATGCAAACTTATAACTAAAACAATTAAAAAAGCAGGTACTCAAGTGGCTAGAGAATATTACAAAAAAAAATGCAAAAATTAAGTGAAGAAACGAAAAAACTAATGAAAAGAAGAAGACAGTTAGTAATGAACCGAGAAAGGAACTCAGACAAGTAAATAAGAATATTAAAAAAAATTGAAAACATCAGAATATAGAAAGAATATAGAAAAAAATAATTAAAACAACAATGAAGAATAACGCAAATCTCAAAGTACTAAAACGAATTCTTCCGTATGGAAAAAAAATAGTAAAATTGAAAAATCAGGAAAGAAAAATAACCATAAATATAAATGAAATTACGGAAATAGCTGAAACGTTTTATGGAAATCTATATAAATCAAAGAATACAGAAAGACAGAACTCGGAAAATACAAATAATAAAGTAAATATTAACTAGGAAGACATACCCGCGACAACAGTAACAGAAGTGAAAAATGTACTTGAAGAAATAAACCGACGTGCTCCGGGAGAAGATAGAGCAATTATAGAACTTATGAAAAATATGTTGTTATGAAAAATATGTTCACAGCTGTATTAGAGAAAGTGTTTAAGAAACTAAAATGGGAAAACAGGGAAATAAGCATAAAAAAGAAACAGAAAATAATCTAAGATCAAAGACAAAATTGAAGAAGGGAGTATTCTAGGTCCCATTTTATTCAACATCTACATGCATGACTTTCCTGTTCCCAATGCAAACCTAGCAATGTTCGCAGATGACACGGTCGTGTTAACCAGAAATCAAAACTTAGAGCAAGCAATAGCCGACTTACAAACTGCCGCCAATACACTAAGCAGATGGTTCATGAAATGGAATCTATCAATTCATCATTCCAAGTGTACAACGAAAATATTCACACTTAAAATTATCAAAAATCCAACGTTACTTACAATGAATGGACATACTATACAATGGAATGCCAAAGACGAGCCCGTGAAATATCTGGGTATCCATCTCGATACTCGGCTCACATGGAAATACCATATATTAAAAAAGCTGAACGAAGGCCACGCGCGTTTAATCCAGCTCTACCCAATCATAAATAAAAAGTCCACTATGAAAATCGAATGCATGACGCTCTTGTATAAATCTCTAATACGTCCATTGATTCTGTACGGATGTGCGATATGGTCTAACACTTCCAAAACCAATCTCAACCGAATCCAGACGTTACAAAATAAAATTCTTCGAACAACAGTCAACGCCTCGTGGTTCATTACAAATCAACAACTTCATCACGAATTAAACATGCCCACAATTCAAGAACATATTACAAAACTGACTAAAACCTTCCATGACAACCTTACCAACTGCAATGGTGCCACCATCTATGAACTAGGCCAAAGAAGTATTCATAGACGATTAAAACGAAAGTTACCCCAAGACATATACTTGAGTGATAGTGGTGATGACTAAGTGCGGACTAATCTCCAAATAACTATTTGATCAAAATACGTAAGTGATAGTCTTGATGTCATGCAATTAATTCTCAATTAACTATGTGATCAAATGGTAAATCCAAATGACTATTAACACAGCTATTTCAAGTGGTTATTAGGTACCATTCTGTTATTTCCCTTCGTTAAGTATTAATTGTCAAACATACCTTGTATAACAATGTATATTGTTGAGCAGGTAAAAGTTCTATTAAAAAAAAATTGAAGAGTTGCAAGAGATGGGAAGAATTAAATATAGACCCTAAAAGAATATGATTAAAAACGAATGAAGAAAAAATAAAATACATGTTATATAATAAAAAAACGAAGGAAGGATAACATTAGATAACAAGGAAATAGAACAGATAGAAGACTACATCCACTTAGGACAAAGAATAATCTAAGAAAATCTAAACCAGACGGCAGAACTAAAGAGAATAATAAAACAATGATGGAGTGCTTTAGGAAACTTAAGCTATGTGTTTATAGGACAGTTCTAAAACTATAAAAAGCCTTGAAGTATGGCACAGAGAACTGGCCATTAACAAAAGCAGTAGTAAACAAAATTAAAGCAGCTCAAAGTGGAATGGAATGGGTAATGCTGCGTAACAAAAAAATAAACACATAGATAAGGCAGACAACAGGTATAAAAAACGTAGTAAATAAATGGTAAGATAGAAGTGGAAATAAACGGGACACGTTGCTAAAATGAGCAAAAAATTGTACGATAAAGGCACTGGAAGAAAAAGAGATTGATTACATCAAAAAAAATTACAGGCTCAAAATGGATAGAGCTGGCACAGAATAAAGAACAGTGGAGAGCAATGGGAAACGCCTATGTTTAAGGATGAACGACAATGGCTGATTAAAGAAGAAGAAAAAGATAATTGCACCAATATTTCATGCGTCTCCGTCACTGTTTTCTCCAATTTATAGCAGAACTTAATGTTCATTATTTTCTACATTTCACTGTGACCCTAGCTTTCACATTAATTACATTCGACTGTCCGCAGTGAGTTAATCTTGAACGTGTATTCCACGCTAAGTGGCGCTTCTCAAAATATCTTCGGATAGCCTTTTATATGCACGCACCTAGCCTATATTGCCATTAAGATATCGAATTATTCACTTAACATTTTGGACACAACTCGTATGCTTAGAATACGAATTTCATTAAATTTAATCTAACTTATATCAATGGAACCATAATAATAATAATAATGGTAAGGCCCTACGCCCCGCGTGGGAGCACGGCCTGCGAACTGAGAGGTTAAGGCTCTCATACGTTCGCTCTCTGCCCGGTCGTCGCGCACCATCTCTGATGCGGGGCGATGTGACAAGCACCGCACCTTAGACGACCGCCATTATTACCCCTTGTTCGAATGAACGCAGGTACTCAATTATTTTTAGTGACTGAGTAGGCCACCCGCCAGGCATCAGAGAGTACCGGGAATTGAACCCGGGTCCGTCAGCATCGCAGCCCGCCCCTCAACCACGGGACCACGCTGGCTCAATGGAACCATAAATCAGGAAAATTCACTACACTTCAAATTATCTACTATATAAGTTACACTTGCATGTTTAAGCCATATGAGTACTGCGTGATAAGCAGAATATTTTTGCCATTTATAAATTGCAATGCCTTTTTCTGATTTAAAAGTCTACAACCGACTATCTATAAAAATTATAAATTATAGAGATTTAATTAAAGGAGCACGCATTTGTAATAAATGTCTATTAAAGAAATAACTTTATTTGGTAGAAAGCTACAAATAAATTAATTTTTGGTTACTTAAAATCCACCCAAATAGATTTTTATTACATTTATTAATAATAAATATAAATCTACAACAACCGATTTTGGCACAGGATAAATATGATAATAAAATTTGTTAATCCTTATCAAAATCCAGAAATAATTTGGATGCAAACGTACTTGACAGAACAATCAAGTGACTAGTAAAATCTTACATTCAGCATTCATTGTAATAGCATCTTCTAGGGCATCTAACGATTGTTTAGCCTTTGTGAAATATGATGAAAAGTACCGTGACATACATTTTCAAGTAAAGTTACTAAGTAACCAAGAAGCAAGAAAGATGAAAAACAGACGGTATTTCCATAAGCCAGTTTTAATTTAACGAAGTAGTTTTCTATTAGACAGTTTTATAAATTAAATTTAGCTTAATTTAGTCCATTTCATTTTCACTTATATTGTAATTAATTTTCATTATTTTTGCCACGTAATTTATTTATTTTAAAATCAATTCTTATGCAAAAATTGTTTCCCAAATATTTGCCAACCTATTACTTCAGTTTTTTTTAATAATTAAAAATTGTCTCACTTAAATTAAATCTAAGGGTTAATTGAAACATACGATGATACAGTTCGTTCAGAGGTCTTATAAAACATGTTTCCGGGAAAGCATTTTATTTATTTTATAATTTAGAAAATCAGCTGTGGTAATAGGAACACTCAGAAACACCAAACCAATCACAGAGAAGATAAAACAATTCACTTAGATAAACAAAATTAAGCTAACAAATAATGAAAATAAAAACCAATATAGAAAGGTAATAGAGATAAAAAAAACTATAACTGGAAAATAGAAACTAGACATTATAAGATAGATTGCAAACATTAAAAAAATAGTAATCAATTCAGCAAGAAGAAGTATGTGGTTACAAGAAGGTAAATATGAGAAGAAATAAAACTAGATGGTGGACAAAGAAAGTTAAAGATGCAGTACAGCGTGGAAAAAATATATATACACGAAAGACCTAAAAGACAAAGAAATTTATGATAATAAGAAAAGGGAAGCAAAAGAAAACATGGGAACACTTTGAAATCGAACTAAATGAAGGATACAGACATAACAATAGAAAATTCTGGAATACAATTGACGAATTGAGAGGAAAAAGGAAAAAGGCAAAATCTGGCATAAGAGATAAAACAATATAATCAAAATAAGCATACCAGAAAAAATAAAAGTATGGAAAAGCCATTGCTGGCAAAAATTCGACTTAGACTAACATGATAAAATACATCCAGTCCAACTAAATATACCCATTCATCAAGAAGATGGAATACAGAATAGTAATACAAATATAAAAAAAGTAAAAGAAATAATAGTAAACATCAAGATAGATAAAGCAAGTGGAAGAAGTGACCACAACGGAATATCTGAGAAATATTATAGAAAACGACGGAAAAATAGACCTAGAAATAACTAACAAAATCAAAAAAGCGAACAACTTTTACTACACACTTGGTGTGGCGGCCTTTTCGCCCTTGAACCGCTTTATATCGCGGCGGCATGCGAGCCTTTGATATCTGCACGTTTTGCCATCGCACACAAAACGGCATATGGGCTTTTGCTCAGCCGACAAGTCTGCATACGCCGTCGGCGGCACCTTTTGATATGAAAGGTGCTGGCGAATGCAAATTGCCCGAAAAGACCTACCGCCAAGCCAGGCGCGAAGCCCGGCAACATTCGCAATCCGCAACGCGGCCAATTTGGTCGTGTTTTAACACCGCACATTCACGTATCGCAGCTCGGCCAATTTGGTCGTGTTTTAACACCGCACATTCACGCATCGCAGCTCGGCCAATTTGGTCGTGTCTTCACCCGCAAGAAACATTCGCTACCCGCAGATACCAGATCCGCAACGCAGAGGTGGCCACCTTGGAATCGCCGACGAAGCCGAAGCCGAAGCCGATTCAGGTGAGCGATTTGGCAATATTCGTTGGTTGATATCGGTAGCCGCCCTCATCCGCTTACGCGACGGCCGTTTAAGGGACGATTTGGGCCTTCTCGGTTGACGTTCCAAACGGGCCGTACTACGTTTCCACACCGCACCACGAGAGCGGCTATTTACACGCCTGCCTCTCCATTTTTGGTCCTTACGAGCCGGATCGGTATCAGCTACAATACTGTAGAAACCGCTTGATAACTTGGCGTCGTCACAGACTTACGTGGTTTTGGTAAGGTGACCGCCATAAATTACATACATATTTATTACGCTTTATTCAAGTAAAGTTCCCTTATAATGGATAAGCTTGAATTAAAATTAGTTCAGTTAACTGCCAAAAGAGGCGATTTTCGAACGATTTAATCGTTTATATAACATATCAAAAATATTTCAAATTATCAATTACGCTCAAACGAATTATTTTTATCTCAAACTGAAGCTATTAGTGAATTATACAGCAGGTTTGAAACAATAATTGAAGAAATTAACAATTTGCAGTTTGAAATTGATCAGACTCCTCCAGACTACTCATGTTTAAATTCTATTGAAGATTTATATTCGAGTATTAAATATAAACGCAACCTTATATTGTCAAACAGCAAAACATTTACATTAGATCAAAAAAGAGGTATCGTAAAATTACCGCCAATTGAACTACCTTCTTTCGATGGCAAGACTGAGAGCTGGCCAATATTTTACGAAATATTTCGTAGCAATGTGCATTTAAATACAAATTTGACTGACGCGCAGCGTGTGCAGTATTTGATTAGTAAATTAACTCATGACGCTTTAAAATTAACCGCAGGTATTATTCCTACAGGGGATACTTATAATATTATATGGGATAGTCTTGTTAAAAAGTATCAAGATAAACGTAGTTTAGGCAGTCATTATCTAAATAACATTCTGGACATCAAAGGATGCGTCGGTAATGCTGTTAGTTTGAATACATATATAGAAAAATATTCCGCGTCCATCGCCGCATTAAAACAGTTAGACATTCCCGACCTATTAGATTTTGTCTTGTTACATTGTGGTTTAAGAAAACTTGATCCCCAAACGCTCAACAATTCGAAAATAGTGTGAGCGGAATAGAATTACCCTCCTGTAAACAATTTATTTCATTTACGCAAGATTATGTCAAAGTACTCGAGCGCTCGCATGTTAATAATTCGCAGACCAAGCCGCGCGCAAATTCCAGTTTACCTTATCACAGCCTTGGCCGTGGCGCACAAGGTGCCTGCAAGTCGTTTGTGTCGAGTGAACAGATTTTAATACGCGTTGCCCGCTATGCGACAGAGAACACCAGCTGTTTCGCTGCCTTGAATTTAAAATATGAAATCACCGCAAGCGCGTTTCGAGTTAATTAAAGCGAAACGCGGCTGTATAAACTGTTTAAGTCTATCTCACTCGTTAACTAAATGTAAATCACGGAACGTTTGTAAAACTTGTAAAAACAGCATCATTCTTTACTGCATTTTTCCAACTTAAAGAATGATCGCCGAATAAGCCGTCTGTGGCGGCTGGACCGCAAGCAGGTAACCGTGCGCCCATAATAGCTGAGTCAGCGCATTCAGCAACGCAACCTCACACGTCTTCTGTATCGCTTAGTGCGGCGGCTTCGAGTTCGGCTATATTGTTATCGACCGCACAGATCTATGCACATGATAAAACGGAAATACGCTCGTGGTCAGGTGTCTAATAGACAACGGGTCGCAAAATAACTTAATTACTATGGATTGTTGTAAACGCTTGAACATTCCCATAATTAAATTACGCAATTCATCTTTACAAGGTGTTGGTATGACCTCGCGACCTGTACACGGTTTTATTAATTTCGCAATAGAATCGCGAATTAATCCTAACAACAAATATTACATTCGTGCTTTAGTAGTTGACTGTATTACAGACAAACTTCCCGCAAACTTCATTACATTAAATGAAGATATGTCATATTTAAATAATTTACCGCTTGCCGATGTATCCTGGAATGTACCGGGAGAAATTGACGTTGTTCTTGGTGCTCAACTGTTTCCTTATATTTATTTGGGAGATAGGGTCGATTCTGGTAACCGCGCACCACCCGCTATATTAACCAGCTTTGGTTACGTGCTTATGGGAGATATTGCATGTCATTATGATGCAACCTGCCTACATAGTACTACATCTTCGTTTACCGCGCTTGCTAACGTTGACATTGAGTCAAGTTTACGGAAGTTCTTTGAGTTAGAGGAAATTCCATCTCAACGTTTTATTAGTCCAGATGAATTAGATTGCGAAAATAACTTTAACTCTTCGATTTTATTTAAAGACGGCAGATATTTTGTTGATTTACCCTTTTCTCGAAACCCCTCGGAGTTGGGTAATTCACGCGGCTGGCTCACCGTCGTCTACTTGCGCTCGAGCGTAAATTCGATTGCGTGCCAACCCTACGCGAAAATTATAATAAAACTATCGCCGATTATATAACGCAGGGTATTTGTCCCAGGTGCCTGACTCTGAATTGACAGAGGAGGGTTACTACATACCGCATCACGCCGTTGTCAGACCAGATAAGGACAGCATCCGTATCGTTTTAGACGCTAGTGCGAAAACGCACTCAGGGCTGTCACTTAATGACATTTTGCATGTCGGACCTAATTTGCAGGTCGACTTGTTCTCGTTGTTACTCGACTTTCGTACATTCCCAATAGCAATGACCGCTGATATAAAACAAATGTTTTTGCGCATCGGAGTAAACGAGCACCATCGTAAATACTTACGAATTTTATTTCGTTTCAGTAAGAACGAACCTATTCGCACTTACAATTTTGACCGCGTACCCTTCGGGCTAAAGCCTAGCCCTTACCTAGCTATGCGTACGTTACGCAACTTAGCGTGCGAGAATAATGACCGCTTCCCTGAGGCTTCTAAACTGGTAGAAACTCAGTTTTACATGGATGATTATGTCGATTCGGTTCCCGATGAACAGACTGCCATGCGATTGTCTCGCGAATTAATCGACCTTGTCAAATGGGCCACTAATTCACCCGCTTTATTGGAGGTTCTTCCCGAGTCTCACCGCTCACCAGTAAACTTTTCTGGCATGGGTAATGATATTTACAATTTTAAAATCCTTGGTTTAACCTGGGATCCTGCTGACGATTACTTTTCTTTAACAACAATCGCTGTAGAAGATAAATGCACAAAGCGCACGATTCTATCGCTAGTTGCCCGCTTATTCGACGTACTTGGCGTTGTAGCTCCAGTTGTGCTGTACGCCAAAATTCTTATTAAGGAACTATGGCTAGCTAAAATAGACTGGGATGAGGTTCCTCCGGAATCCATCATCAGTCGCTTTTCAGCTTTTGCACGCGATTTTTCCGCACTTCTCTAAAATTCCGCGCCATATTGGCATTGTGGGAAAAGCTGTAGTGAACATCGTAGCCTTTTGTGACGCGAGCTTCAGTGGTTACGGTTGTTGTGTTTATTTGCACATCACTGATCCTGAAGGTAATATCACCGTCCGGCTTTATGTGCAAAGTCAAAGGTTTCTCCAGTTAAAATAAGAACACTAGCTCGATTAGAACTTGCCGCCGCTTTGCTGCTGTCCAAGCTTGTTCGCGTGGTCCGCGATAAACTTTCCGCTCGTGTACCTATTACAGGTGTTTATGCCTTCTCGGATTCCACAATAGCGCTTTCGTGGATCCACTCATCGCCACATAGGTGGTCTATTTTTGTCAGCAATCGTATTGTTAAAGCCGCGAATTTCGAACCACGTGTTTTTGACTCTACAGTCACCCGTGTTTGTTCGTGGAATAAACTGTTGCGCATATTCATGTACAAACGTCCTGTCACCAAGCTATATCCTTTGCCAACTCAATAAACAATATTTTAGCTGACTCATGTATATATAGATAGTGTATTAATAGGGCATTTACAGATATTTTGTTACGATATAAATCTAACCGCAATTTAGCGCACCTGAAATATAACAGTTAATTTCAGGAATTTAATGAAAATATTGTTTCAAACCGCTGTTAATAGCTCCTTGATAAGGTAATAATTTTTTGAAAGCTCAGGACCTTTCAAGGCGGGGAGTATGGTGTGGCGGCCTTTTCGCCCTTGAACCGCTTTATATCGCGGCGGCATGCGAGCCTTTGATATCTGCACGTTTTGCCATCGCACACAAAACGGCATATGGGCTTTTGCTCAGCCGACAAGTCTGCATACGCCGTCGGCGGCACCTTTTGATATGAAAGGTGCTGGCGAATGCAAATTGCCCGAAAAGACCTACCGCCAAGCCAGGCGCGAAGCCCGGCAACATTCGCAATCCGCAACGCGGCCAATTTGGTCGTGTTTTAACACCGCACATTCAAGTATCGCAGCTCGGCCAATTTGGTCGTGTTTTAACACCGCACATTCACGCATCGCAGCTCGGCCAATTTGGTCGTGTCTTCACCCGCAAGAAACATTCGCTACCCGCAGATACCAGATCCGCAACGCAGAGGTGGCCACCTTGGAATCGCCGACGAAGCCGAAGCCGAAGCCGATTCAGGTGAGCGATTTGGCAATATTCGTTGGTTGATATCGGTAGCCGCCCCCATCCGCTTACGCGACGGCCGTTTAAGGGACGATTTGGGCCTTCTAGGTTGACGTTCCAAACGGGCCGTACTACGTTTCCACACCGCACCACGAGAGCGGCTATTTACACGCCTGCCTCTCCATTTTTTGGTCCTTACGAGCCGGATCGGTATCAGCTACAATACTTGTAGAAACCGCTTGATAACTTGGCGTCGTCACAGACTTACGTAGGTTTTTGGTAAGGTGACCGCCATAAATTACATACATATTTATTACGCTTTATTCAAGTAAAGTTCCCTTATAATGGATAAGCTTGAATTAAAATTAGTTTAGTTAACTGCCAAAAAAGAGGCGATTTTCGAACGATTTAATCGTTTATATAACATATCAAAAAATATTTCAAATTATCAATTACGCTCAAACGAATTATTTTTATCTCAAACTGAAGCTATTAGTGAATTATACAGCCTCTCCAACACTAAATAAGACAATTTTTGGGAAAAAATAAGTAAACAATCCTGTATGGAAGTGAAACCTGGACATTACAACAGAAATACAAGCCAAAACTGATTGGCCTAAAAATGAAATACTTCAGAAAGATAACGAGGAAATCTTAATCAGATCATATTAGAAATTAGGAAATCATAAGGAAATTAGAACAAGAAACTATAATACAAAAAAGTTATAAGAAACAACTAAAATGGTATGGACATATACAGAGATTAGACAGAAACAGATTAATAAAAAAAAGTAACGGAAGCTAAAAAACGAAGAAACGGAAAAAAGAAAGACCGAGACTTACATGGATAAACTACATCGAAGGGATAGAAAAAGCGAGGGGTAAACAATAGAAGAAATAAATAAAATGACAAAGGGCCGTAAAGAACGGAAAAGTGCGTAAAGGACATAAAACCCACAAATCTCCAACACCCGTAAGGATATATATAGGATACCAGAGAAAGAAAGAAAAAGAAAGAAAACCAGCTTAGCAATATATAATATTATACATCTCAGTGTTAAATTACGATATACAAATAAACATAAAATTGAAGAGCCTCGTCACCTCTATGAAATGCTTCTGGGATTGATACTTCCTTAAAGGAGGCAGTAAATAGCAGCTATGCAACTTTGAAGGTTAGCATGAAATTTGATTTTAAATTTGTGGTTGTATATTTGAATTGAATAATTTCCACATTTTTGATTAAGTTGATAGTCTTCTAAAATAGAGTACGGCTATTCTTAATACTTTAAATGAGTAGATTATCATAGATCGAATAAACTGTTTGAACAGAAGAAATTCTTTTTAAGTTAAATTTTCTGTTTGTAATAGGATACTTAATCTGATACATCTTTAGATTAATTTTATATTGAGATAGACGTCAAGATATTTTACTGTTTCTTCCAAACTTTACCGTATTGTAGTTTCGTTGGCCAGTATCGAAGTAGAAGCTTCCCGAGAGTAAATAATTTTGTCAAGCATTGTTTCAACTTAGTTTAGCATTCCATTTGAAAAATCAATATCATACTCTGTAAACTGTTAGTTAGAGTCGTATACGGTTTGGTGTAGATTTTCTTTTTAAATTAAAACGGCTGTGTCTGAAAAAAACATAGTTATGTTGTCTTGAATAGGATGTATATCATGTATATAAATTTTGATAAAATGAGGCCAAAAACTCTGGATTGCGGCACTTTCGTTTTGATTTGTTTGCTTTCAGAAAATAAATTATAAATTTTTTCCACGAATGTAAAGTTATCAAGAAAAGAAAGGAGTGCTTTAAAGTATTCTAAAATTTTTAGATGTAGGATCCTGTATACGAGGCCGTTTTTCCAAACACAGTAAAATATCTATGAAATTTCAATAAACTATACTGCCGTATATTATTTCCTCTCGAATCCCGTTTTCGTGGTATTAGTCAGCTTTTGAAATTAATGAGAAAAGGAATGAGCACACTTAAAATCAAATTGATATAGTGTTCAAAGCAGTAATTTGTTTGTTCAATTTGCGCCACAACACTTTTCCTAGTTGAGATCGACTTGTAACGGCAAAAATTGTTTCTACATTTTTTACTTCTGTGAAACCATTAATATGTGGACATGTTTCTACGAAAGGGAAAAGTACTATAGCCTCATATATACATTGAATAAACTTGCAAGTGGAACCAAAATATTAAAATGTAAATATTTAAGCATCAAATTGGAAATTTGACCAAACTCAGATCTTTAGCAAAGTCCAAAAATTTTGAAACAGTATATTTAGTGTTAATGTTTTAAAAAGCACGTAAGTTTCTACCACATAGATTTTTAAATGAATGGGTGCCGATGTATTACAACGCGAGGAGGGAAAGGGGGCTTAAAGTTTATTTCTAGATGCTGTCCAAATTGGGGATTTTGCTTGTCGGTCACATAGGATGCCGTTTTCGTTACTATTACGAAAAGTATTTTTTTTATTATTTTCCACATTCCAAAATCGTCAAATTTTAAAATAGCAAGTTTTTTTGATCTGTGAGGCAAATATCTGAATTTCGCGTAGTTTGGTGTACTTTTTGTTTCATTAGCTCTAGTTTATAATTTGGAGGTAAATAATAGTTGGTTGCTATTCTTCTTTCGACATGGTTGTCAGCTGTGGTTTCTACGATCTGAAACATTTTGTTGTCAATGTGATAGATCTGTATAGACAGTTAAATTTTGTGACCAGGCATGCGTAAAATAACTTTAATAGACTATACCGTTTTATAATTTCGGTGCATTTAATGAGTGCTGCTTTAAATGACAAATACACCTAGATGGTGACAATTTAATTCAGTAATAAATGTTTGGTAAATATGCTTATTAAGAGGTTTTATAAAAATTGATCGCATCTATTTAAAAAGTGTGTGTAATCGAAAAGTGCGCATAACCAGCCTACATGTTTTGTTTTCGGAGATTAAAAATATATACAACCCCAAAAAGTATGTTTGGCAGAATTAAAGATAAACAAAAGTCTGCCTTGATTAGTTATTTATATGGTTGTTTATAAATGCAGATAAGATTAAATGGGTTACCATTTTGGAAGCTAACATGGATTTGAATAATATTTAAGTTTATGCAATCGAATTGTAGTAGTTCGTTGTGACTTATTGTAGTTAGTTTCTAACTAAAACTGACACCTTTTCCATTTGCAAAAGTTTAATTTATTAATGATCAGTGAATTTATGTAATGCAAGTTGTCCTTTTGGTTAAGATCTTAATTCCACTGACATTCTAATTTAAAAGTTTAATGTTATGGATAATCTTCTGGTTATAGGGCATTGTAAATTAGAAATAAGGGAGTAATGGTTAATTTGTTAAATATAGGTTTTATGGGGTTCCAAACTGTTAAGATCTAATACTGTCTTTTAAGTTGTGGAGGAATTGTTGCCCAAGATTTTTTTAATTATTATGTTTAAGTGAATAATGCCTTTTCCCACAATTTATGCCTTGTGGAAAAGCGCCTTTATTTTTGTCTCAATTTTGATAGAAGTAATCACTCAGTTATTTGACGCAATATGATCGTAGCGGTGAATATTTATAGCATTCAAGGGAGGGAGAAGGGACATTATGTAAATGTCAGCATTATTCTACCATTAAGAAGTCCGGTCCTGTGCGTGGACATATTGGCTACAAATTATTTTGCGGCGAATAATATCGGTAAAAACGAGTGTTTAAATGCGAAATAAGTATAAAGTGGCGAGTAGATAAGTAAAACAAGTGTGACAAGAAACAATATACTAGTAGAAATTAAGGTAGGATTAGAATTATTGCAGGGAAATAAACTTTGAATCGAGGAGAGAGATAAGAGAAGGCAAACTTCGAGCGAGGTGAAGTGATAAGCGCGGTCACGGACGCGTATTATCCGCGCCAAACGTAAACAACACACAGCGTTGGATTAAGGCAAATTTAAATCGCAGAGAAATAAAATAAAAATACATAAACATAGTGTTTAAAATGAGTGGAAACCAAATAAAACTCATACTACCATAAAAATAAAAGTGAAAATAAAACAAAAACGTAAAATAAAACACGGAAGGGACACAGAAATTCGCGCGTAAATACGAAATACAAAGTACAGAATGGAAGAACACAAAATGGAAAAAATACTAGAAGATATAAATTCTAAACTAAAGGCAATAGAAAAAGTGGAAACGAAACTTGATAAAATACACAAGGATATAATAGAAGTAAAGAAGGAAAACCAACTGAAGATAGAGAACCACCAACTAAAGACTAGAATAGATCAACAAGAGAAGAAAATAGCTATGCTAGAAAAAGAATCAAGAAAGAAAAATATAATTATACACGGAGTTGAAGAAAGTTCAGAAGAAAGCGAGAAAAAACAAGAATGGTTCTAAGGGACATGAATCTGCCAACATCTATGGAAGACGAGATAATGGATATTCGAAGAATTGGGAAACCACATGACAAAAATAAAGTCCGTCCAATCTTAGTTGAACTAAAAAGCTGGACCAAGAAATTGGCAATCCTAAGAGCAACAAAACAACTAAAGGGAACGAGAATTTATATAGAAGAAGACTACTCCAAAGAAATGCAAGAAATACGCAGAGAATTGAAGAACTACATGAAAGAAATCAGAAACAAAGGACATCATGTTATTATGAAAAATGATACATTAATAATAAATGGAGACGAATTCACACTACAACAGTTACAAATGGTAGAATCACCTGAACAGTCAGACGGAGATAACGCAAACAGACCAAAAACAACAATACAAACACTGGAAAACATGGAAGGAATACAGACAAACACAGACTTAGATAAGAAGAAAGGAAGAACTGCCAGCGAGAGATCCCCAGAAGACCAGAATCAAGCCCTAAGAAACGAAGGTACGTCAGCGGAAGAGAAACTGTTGATGATCACACAAGTCAAAAGAACAAAAAACTAATAGAGCAAAATACAAGGGATAAACTGACGACAACAAAGTCAAACAACAAGGATAACGAGTATAAGGCAAATGTAGAAAAAAAGTTAGGTTTAGTTTATAAAGACACATTAAAAATAAAAAAGAATAAAAATAAAAAGAAGAAAAAAAGAAAAGCAAATACTAGCGCAACAACCCTAGACACAAGAACCAGAACCTTTATAGGCTGCTGGAACGTTAAAACTATGACAGAAGTAACAAAAACGTACCAAATACCAAACGAAATGGAAAAATACAAAATCAGTATATTAGGCATAGCCTAAGATGGAATGGGATGGGTCAGAGAAAGTTAGCAGGCAACATTTCCATTATTTACTCAGGCTACGAAGATGAACAGGCACACAAAAAACGTGGGGTAGCAATAATGTTAAATAAAGAATCAACAAAAGCACTGTTAGAATGGGAAGGGGTATCAGAAAGGATCATATGGGCAAGATTTAGAGCAAAATTTAGGAACATAATCATAATAAATGTGTATGCCCCAACAAACCAGCAAGAAGAGGAAGTGAAAGATATGTTCTATAACCAAATATACACAATTATAACGAAACTAAAAACTAAATATACCCGAGATATTGTAATCATGATAGGTGACATGAACGCAAAAGTAGGAAGAGACTGCGAGGGAAAGGAGAATGTAATGGGAAGACATGGAATAGGTGAGGCAAACGATAATGGCACAAGATTAACAGAATTCTGCGCCTTAAACAACCTCACAATAGGAGGAAC
Source organism: Sinelater perroti (assembly GCA_036346155.1). Lineage (NCBI taxonomy): Eukaryota > Metazoa > Arthropoda > Insecta > Coleoptera > Elateridae > Sinelater > Sinelater perroti. The sequence continues at coordinate 19,882,661 of JARFIY010000359.1, read as the reverse complement.
TTTATTTCAACATAAGGACATCAACAAAACAACTTGGACCTCACCAGATGGAACAACTCACAATCAAATTGACCATATCCTCATGGAAAAGAAATGGAGAAACACATTGCAAGATGTAAAAGCTATGAGAGGAGCAGACTGCGCATCAGATCACACGCTAGTGCGAGCAAAAATTAAAATCAGTATAAAAGCCAAGTATAAACTCAACCCAAAAAGAAGAAAACATAACGTAAATAAATTAGACGCCCCAGAAATAAAAGAGAAGTTTAAAGAAGCGGTAGAAAGGAAAGCCAACACTATGATGGACCCATCGATACTATCTATTGAAGAGATATGGAACGCTTATAAAAACACATTAAATGAAACACCAATAGAAATAATAGGTTATAATGAAAGACACGATAAAACATGGATCTCAAATGAAACAAAAATGAAACTGGAAAGAAGAAAAACAACAAGAGCAAAACTCCTAATAGAGAAAAACCAAGACCAGAGGAAAATATGGCAAGAAAACTATACCAAAGAAAACAATGAAGTAAAAAAGAGCGCAAGACAAGACAAGAGAAATTACATAAACAGCATGACTAGAGCAGCGGAAGAGGCAGCCAGGAAGCATGATTCCAAAACACTATACAAAACAAAATGACGTCAACCAAATTAAAAGGAAAAAATGGAGAAGTACTCTCCATACAAGAGGAAATTAAAAACAGATGGGTAGAACACTTCACCGAAATATACAAAGCATACGCAAAGACTAATAGAGAAATAGAAGACATAATAGACATACATGGAACACTGGAATTGCCTACAGAAGAAATTTCTAAAACCGAAATAAGGAATGCAATACAAACACTGAAAAGTAATAAAGCAGCAGGGATAGACGGAGTACAAGCAGAATTAATAAAAATACATCCAAATTACTCAACCGAACTACTTTATATACTACTAAACAAGATATGAACACAAGAACAAATACCAAAGGAATGGACAGAAGGTATAATAATAAAAATACCCAAAAAAGGAAATCGAACAATGTGCGAAAACTGGAGACCGATCACCCTGCTCAGCACAACAAGTAAAATAATGACCAGAATAATTCTAGAAAGATTAAGAAACCCTATAAATATAAAACTGAGAGACAATCAAGCAGGGTTTAGACCAAATAGAACATGTATCGATCACATCAACACCCTAGGAATTATTCTAGAACAAACAGCCGAAGTTGAAGAAGAAACCCTCATAAATTTCATCGATTTTCAAAAGGCCTTCCATACAATAGACAAAGAAGTAATGTGGAAAATATTGGAACAATACGGCATACCAGTCAAATACATTAAAATAATAAAACTATTTTACGACAACTCCACGGCATACATACACCATGAAGGACAACTCACCCAAAAAGTTGAAATACAAAGAGGAGTGAGACAAGGCTGCATCCTCTCCCCTCTCCTTTTTATAATAGTAATCGATTGGGTAATGAGGAGGACTGAAGACAAAAGAACAGGGATAAACTGGAATGTATTTGGCAAACTGGAGGACTTAGAGTTTGCGGACGACATCTGCCTAATAACAACAAATAAAAAACACATGCAACAAAAACTGATCAAACTAAACAACAATGCTAGGAAAGTAGGATTACAAATAAACTCAAACAAAACTAAACTATTAACCAAAAACAACATGGGGAATACAAGAATACAATTAGAGGAAGAGAGATAGAGGAAATAGACGAATTCTGCTACCTAGGAAGCATAATAAGCATCAAAGGAGGCACAGAGAGGGATATAGAAAGACGCATAGGACAAGCACAGAAAGCCTTCAATTCACTATTTAAAATTTGGACGTCAAACAATATCAGCAGAAAAACAAAACTCCGACTCTTCCACAGTAATGTAAAAAGTACACTACTATATGGAGCAGAAACCTGGAAAGAAGACAGAAAACACTATAAGAAACTGCAAACATTTGTAAATAAATGCCTCAGAATTATTTGCGGAATCTTCTGGCCAGAAGTAATCAGTAATGAGGACCTTTGGGAAATGACAAAAGAGGAAAGAATAGAGATAACCATAAAAAAAGCGCAAGTGGAGATGGATTGGTCACACCCTTAGAAAACCGATAGGAAATATAACCAGGCAAGCCTTGGAGTACAATAGGACAGGGAAAAGAAGGAGAGGCAGACCAACTAATACTTAGAAAAAAACAATTACAGAAGAACTAAAACAAGTAGACCTAAAAGATAGGAAAAAATGGAAGGAACTAATGGAAAGAATTGTGACAACGGAACGGACCCCAGACAGTGCGTGAGACTGGCTATCTCACCACAAGAAGTCTAAAGCTAAAGCAAATGAAACGCCCCAACAAGGGCGCCCTTTGCTCCAACAAAGGAGCTATATGATATATGATGATGAAGTATTGCAACGTTATCTTTGAGTTAAACGACACATTGCCTTTGTTATACAGCCTTACTCACTTAGTTATTGAGAAATAAAATTTATTTGGTTTTTCTCCTATTTCCTTTTTAATTTAATCCTTTAAATTTTGATTGCAATCGGCACAGAATTTAATTTATTGTTTACATAATATTAAGAAAGGTTTTTTGTAGTTTTTTGTATTAATTTTTTGTGTATTATTAAAGAATACATTTATAAACTCCCATAGTGTTTGTGTATCCTTTACGACTTATTGGTGGCTTAGAAATGTTTAATATTACATACAGTTTCTTAAAGAATAGGTTTATATATTTTTAATAAATGTAATTAAAAATGTATTTGATATTTAAATAAAATAAAAACAACTAAGCCAAGGCACTTCAATTGAAAGCCGCAGTAATAATAACAACAGGTCAGTATTAGAACTTTAAAAATGTTTTTAGAATTGATCAAGATTTAAACAAATATGAGAAGAGATTTTTACGGATAGAAACACAGTACCAATATTGCAATCTTTAAGGCATCGAGAGCAGTAAATACAATTTTACTCATCCGTGTTTAACTTGAAAATGCCAGAGAGAAAACGTTGTTTCATTTCACAATGGACATTTACCATGTGTTTAGGAAATTCATTAGGCGATTCCCACTCTATACTCTAAAACGATACATTATTTTACAAATATGTTGTAAAAAATTTTAGTTATTTTTTAACAATTTTATCTACATCATAGGAAGGAAAGCATTTTTCTTCCAAAAACAAAATACTAAATCCCTGAACAAAATTTAATGTAACAATTTACTATCAAAATTAAGTCACCTTTGTTGAAAACTTAAATTTTGCTCGATGGAGCAACCTGAAGAACCTCGACCTGTCCAACAATTTACTCTAAAAATTAATATTTCCTATTGCGTACTCAAAAACAATTTTTTTCCATCTCACTAGAATCACCGTTACTATCCATCTCTATTATTTTAGAAATTTATAATATAGCAAACATTTCATCATCGATCTTAAACTTTAATATTCTGGCACGTTTTGCCAAAATTATTTTGTCTGGTTGAACACTCATAAACCTGAGGTATTGTTCAGAGCAAATTATTTATTCTTTAATGTTGGGCATTACCAATTTTGAAAAGTTTGTCGACTAACAATTTATTATTATTCTAAAATAATTGTTACAAAACCAAAGGTTCCAATAGTTAAACTGACTGATATTAAAGAAACAAATATTATGTTTATATAATGCAAAATGAAAGTTGGTTATAAAAAATTATTTTCTGAGCTTCCACAAGTACGATTAATTTATCGTTAATTTACGTTAATTTCGTTATTACTGTTAATAAAAGGCGTTCTGCTTGGTAAAATTTTATAATGTACACGTTGAAAATGCGTTCTACCTTAGTGGGTGTGTTAATAAGCAAACTTGTGGCCAAAGAGTAACAGTTTGGTGTAGATTTTATGTTGGTGAAGTGACTGGGCCGTTCTTTTTTAAAAATAATGCTTAAAACATAGTGACTGTTAATAGTGAACGTTATCGTAAAATCATTATCACACAGCCTTTGGAGCTTACTGCAGGACGTAGGCCTGTCTTGAAAGTGTCTATTCCGTTTTATTTTGTGCCGCTCTCCACCATTGACCCACTGCTCTTTTAAGATCGTCGCTCCATCGTATCGGGGGTCTTCCTCTGCTCCAGCTTGTTATTCTGTATGTACATCTGTAAGTCTCGCAACGTAACCTGCCCAGTTCCATTTAAGATTCGTAATTCGTTTCAGATGTTTTTAACTGTCGTTTTTTCGTATTTAGATGTTGCTTATATGATCTTGTTTTAATGTCTAACGTTTTAATGCCTTAATTATATTTCTCTAAGCTGTTCTCAGTTTATTTGCACTACTTTTGGTTAGTGTAAGAGTCTCTTCTCCGTAAGTCATTAGATAGATCTTTCCTTTCATACAAATATATAATTCATTATTTTTTAACACCTCTCAAAGCGTTCCGAAGAACTGCCCATCCCAAGATTATTTTTCTTTTCAACTTGTACGTTTGATTGTCTCTATTGATTCGGATTTCGTGACCTAAGTATTTGTATTCCGCTACTTCTTCTGTAATATTATCGTCTAGCGCTATTGATCCTCCAAGTACCAAGTTGGTTATAATTTTTTTTGTGTATTTATGCGCAATCCGACTTTTTCCGCGTCTTGTTTTAGTTGTTCTAGCATTATTCCGGCTTTTTTGATGTCGTTTGTTATAAGGACTATATTAGTTCCCATATCATCGTAATTGAGCTATTTGAAAGTGCATTCCAACAGGGCGATAAAAAGTTTGAGGGGCAAACTATTTTCCTGTCTAACTTCTTTTTCCTAATGGAATTTCTTACTGAATTTTTGTATTCTTAAGCACGCTGTAAAGTTTATATATGGTATATCTACACGGCAATTATTAAGAACTTCTAGGATTTCAATCGTGTCAAATGTCTTTTGAAAGTCAACGAAAATTAGTACTAGTGTATATTTATTGTATTATATTATATATATTATATTGTATATATTTTATTCTACGGTTTTTTTTCTACTAATACTTTTATAGTATGCATATGGTCGTTAATACAGTACCCCTGCATATTGCTTGCTTAACGGACATGCCGAGATATTTAGCTTCTTTTTGAATTGGGATTTGTATATAATTTAGTTTAACCGGAAGAGCGGATTTGTGTTTTGTCGTAAACGTGATAGCTGTGGATTTATTTTCATTGATTGCTATTCGCCACGTGTGCAACCATTTTTGCATGTTATTCTGACTACTTTTTAGAATAGCCAATGCTTGTGTTAGATCTTAGTGAGAAGCTAATATCGCTAATTCAGCTGTAAATATCTGGAATAGAATTGGTACCAAAATGCTACCCTGAGTAACGCCTGCTTTTATTAGGTATAATCCAGACTGACTTTCGCCGTACTTGACCTGATAATACCTCTCGTTTGGATATGATTTAATTAGAAGGTAGTATTGACGTGATAGTGAGCGTTTATTTTTATATAGTAACTCGGGATGCCAAACTTGATCGAACGCTTGGCTAGCATCAAGGAATATTGCAACATCATATCTACATTCTTCAAGATCTGTTTTTATTAGATCGACAACTCTGTATGTCTGCTCCAATGTAAAGTATCTCTGACGAAACCCAAACTGATAATGTGAAATTAGTACTCTTGTTCAATTATAATTGCCAATCACTTTAGTATTAATCTCTCTAGTACTTTTAACTGCATTGGTAGTAGCGTTATCGGTCTATAAGAGATAAATCCATGTGCGAGTTTGTCCAGCTTCGAAATAAGAATTATTTGGCCAAATTTTCACAAAATTGGAAAAACTGTAATCTTATGACTGCAATGAAGATTTGTATCATGCACTTTATTACTTCGTGGGGCAGTCCCTTCAGTGGTTTGTCAATGATTAGGTCGTACCCGGGCGCTTTTTTGTTATTTGGATATTTAATTTTAGCTTTAATTTCTTCCGGAGTGAAGAATTATATTTGTGGACTTAGTCGTAAAAGAGTTTGGCGGTAGTTCATAATCTCTTGTTCTTCTTCAGGAGTAGTAACTTTAGGATGCGGTTTGAATATTGTTGATAGGTGTTCCGCAAAAAGTTTAGTTTTCTCAACTTCTGTTTTTGCCCAAAAACTATCAACCTTGCGAATTGGTGGAATAGGATTTCGGACATTTTTTACTTTCTTTGCTGTCTTCCGAAGCGTGTAATTGTTATTAGCGAAGAGGGATAAGTTGCTAACGTATTAATTAAATGTTTCGTGTTTCCATTTTCTGAAAGCTATTTTTAACTCTCTGGTTAAACTATTTACGTTATTTTTGTCTAACTGTTCCCAACTTACTCATTTAGTTTAAATTGTAGAACTGCTATCTATTACGAGTGCGAGGTTGGACACGTGCACTTCTGATAACTCGAAGCGATCACGGTACGGCACAACCACTCGCTTTCGCTATTTACAACAAACTTACTCAGGACACATAGACAAATAACACACACATATGGGATTGTAATTTTATTAACTACCTCTTAAGCACATTTTCGGTAGTTAATAAAAACATAAGTATATCGCTAATAAATTTCATACAAACTCATGTTACAGCTAATAAACAAAATTTGGAAAAATAAAAAGAGTAACTGTAAAGTAGAATACTTTAATAAACAGCTCCAATATATTTTAAAATTAACATTAGTTAGAGATGTAACTATAATAATGGGTATTTATAGCGCTAAAATTGTTGAAGGAAGTCAAAAATATTGCGTAGACAAATATGAATTGAGTAAAAGTTGTGAAAAAGTAGACCAAATGTTATAGTTTTGCATAAAAGAGAAATTAGTAATTAATTCTATCCTGTTTAAACTTAAAAAGAATATATACGTAAAGAGCACAACAAAATAAAATAATTAGAAATCTGATTAATTATATCCTTGTTAGTAAGAGATTCTGAAACAATGCAAACGCAATCAAAGCATACCCAAGAGCAGATGTTGACAGTGGCTATAATCCTGTAATAATAAATACATCAAGTTAAGAAAAAGACAACAACCAACAAAATAACTGTTTAAATAGTCAAATATTACAACGAACAAAAATTCTAAATTATATAATTAACATTAACTCCGCCTGCAGTAACTGCTGGGTGGATTGAGTAGCCCAGTAAGTACTGTTGCCGGTCCCAAGCCCGGATAAAGGAGAAGGGTTGGGCGTAGGGTTAACACCCCTATCCTGTAAAAAAAAGCAATGTTGTGAAGACCCATATTGAGCCTCAAAACTACGGGCGGATGTCAAGAAGACGAAAACGGCGAGAAAAGGACATGATTATCGGAACATGGAACGTAAGAACGTTATATCAAATAGGCGCTCTTGAAACGACTATGAAAGAAATAATCAAATATCAAATGGACATAAGAGCCCTACAAGAAATAAGGTGGTTGGGGTGTGGAAGTTTGACTAAATCAGGACACCAAATATATTACAGCGGGGCAGAGGATACACATGAATTAGGAACAGGATTTATAGTAGGGCCACGAGTCAAAAATAAAATACTACAGTTCACACCAGTCAATGAAAGAATATCATACATACGAATTAAAATGAAATTTAACAACATATCTATGTTCTCGGTACACGCGCCAACAGAAGAGAAAGAAGATAACACAAAGGAGCAATTCTATGCGACACTAGATAGAGAAATGCAGAAAACACCCAGCAATGATATACACATAGTTATTGTAAATCTAAATGCCAAGGTTGGCAAGGAAGAAGTATATTTCCCCACCATAGGCAAACATAGCCTACACGAGGAATCAAATAACAATGGGGATAGACTTAGAGAGTTCGCGACGGCCAAGGGACTGACAATTAAAAGTACAACCTTCCCACATAAACGGATACATAAGGGCACGTGGATATCACCAAACGGAAGGACAGTCAACCAAATTTATCATGTCTTAATATCAAACAGGCATCAATCCAGCTGTATAGACATAAGAACAATGAGAGGAGCGATGAGTGAATCTGGTCACATGCTAGTGAAGACAGTGTTCAGGGGCAAAATAGATAACGCTCGAGCTATACCCACGCAGAGGAATAAGAAATACAATGTACATAAAATAAAGGATGAAAGCTACAGAACGAAATACCAACAGAAAATGGAAGAGAGCATTAAAGAAAAACGAAACCAAGTAAGCGTGGAACCGATAGAGTCAGTAGAAGAAAAATGGAAGCAAATAGAAAATATTATTGTCGCTACGGCGGAAGAGAACATAGGATACATACAAAAGAAACCAAGAACAACATGGTGGGACACAGAATGTGAAAAGGCAATAGATAAAAGAAATGAAGCAAAAAAGAAACTGCTACAGAGGCCCACCAGGCGGAAAACCGGAGAATACGGAAAGCTAAGAGGAGAAGTAAAGAAACTGATGAGAAGAAAGAAAAGAGATTTCCTCGATAAACAAACAGATGAAATAGAACAGGCAAGAGAAGCAAAAGAGGTTAAAAGAATGTACAATATCATCAGAAACACCAAACAAGATTTCCACCCCAGACCCTCAATGTGTAAAAACAAAGAAGGAAAATATATAACACAAGAAAATGAAGTAATAGAACAATGGAGACAACACTTCGCAGAGCTGTTAACACAAGAGGAACGAAACGATAGAATACCAAAGATAATAAGAGATACCGTACAACCGGAAATTAAAGAGCCCACAATAGAAGAAGTAACGGCCGCCATACAAAGAATGAAAAATGACAAAGCACCGGGAATCTATGGCATACCAATCGAGTTAATAAAGTACGGGGAAGACGCACTAATCAAAGAAATTCAAGAGCTAATCAACCTCATCTGGAATAAAGAAGAAATGCCAGAAAAATGGAACACAGCAATTATCTGTCCGATATACAAGAAGGGAGATAAACACAAGTGTAATAACTACCGAGGTATATCTTTACTGTGTGTTACATACAAAATTTTCACAAATATATTACAACAAAAAATAATGGTATATGGAAATGACATAATTGGAGAATACCAAGCCGGCTTCCGACAGGGCAGATCTACAGTGGACCAAATTTTCACAACAAGACAAATACTAGAAAAAGCATGGGAGTATAACATACCAATATTTCAACTATTCATTGACTTTAAGGAGGCATATAATAGCATAGATCTAAACAGCTTGTACAACATCATAGAAGAATTAGGCATCCCGAATAAATTAATTAGCTTAACAAGAATGACAATGGGAAACTCTAGAGCTGCGGTAAGGATACAGAATAGAATCTCCCCGATGTTTACAACATCTAAAGGGGTAAGACAAGGAGATGGACTTGCACCAATACTGTTTAACCTAGTACTGGAAAAAGTAATTAGAGAAGCTACAGGCAACACTGGCAGCACCATCATTAACAAGTCACACCAAGTGATCGGATATGCGGACGATATCAACCTGGTAGCAAGATCGGAAAGAGAAGTCAAGGACATATACAGAAATATAGAAACACAAGCACAAAAGGTGGGACTGAAGATCAACGAACAGAAGACAAAAATGCTAGCAGTAAAACCCCCAAGAAGATTAGGTCAAAACTATACAATAGAGGACAAAAATTTTGAAGTGGTACAACAGTTCAAATACCTGGGAACCCAAATAAATAGTGAAAACAAGATAACACAAGAAATTCAGCTACGCGTAACAGCAGGGAATAGAACATATTTCTCATTAACATCAATCTTTAAAGCATCATACATAACAAGAGCAACAAAATTAAAGATTTATAAAAGTATGATCAGACCGGTAGTCACATATGGATGTCAGTCATGGACAATGACCAAAGAAGCAGAAGAAACACTATTGCGTTTTGAAAGGCGAATATTAAGTAGAATTTTCGGCCCAGTACAAGAAGATGGCATATGGAGAATAAGGTACAATTTTGAACTGAGACAACTACATAAGGAGGCAAATATAGTAGAATTTGCAAAACTACTAAGACTGAAATGGGCAGGACATGTAGAACGAATGGAAGCACAAAGAATACCAAAGGGAATATTCCAAGGGCGAATTGAAGGCAGAAGAGGTAGGGGCCGTCCAAGACAAAGATGGTCCGATAACATAGAAGAGGATGCACAGCAAATACTTGACATCCAAAACTGGAGGATTAGTGCACAAAACAGGGAAGATTGGAGGCAAAAAATACGGGAGGCCCAGGTCCAGATGGGACTGTAGCGCCATGAAGAGAGAGAGATTAACATTATAAATCTAAAATTCATAAATTACAAGAATACCACGTAACAAATTTAAACAAATAAATAGAAAAATTTAATAAAATATAATTTACAACGTATCATTGTTATAATTAATTAAAATTAAAAAATAAATTACAAAACTTTAAATAATTTGAATAAAATAATTAAAAACAATCTAATCATGGTATCAAAAACCAACAGTTTAAAAAAATAAGTAGTCAATTGAATTAATAGATATTTTTTAATTATAGTTTAAAATTTAATTATAATTTAAAAGCTAAAATGGCTTATAAATCCATAGATAGCGGTTAACTAAAAAAAATAAACCATTCTTCTACTATGACGTAATTCAGAACAATAGATTGTTTTATCGCAATATATTTTAGTTTAACCTAATAATTTTTCTTACTTAATGCTATATAGCGTACACTAATTACAGGCGATTAAACTAATATTAAAACGCTTACATTCTTGTACGAAAATACCGTGGGAGATTAAGTCGTTCGTAAATTGAAATAAAAAGTACATTGCATTACATTTCTTTCAGGAACAACGAGCCTTTGCATTACATAAACTAAAAAGTGTAACAGCCTTTCGTTTTATTTGCCAAACAGTGAACACTAAGTGAACGTTTTTTAATTTGTTGAGTAATGACCGGATAAAAATATTCATATCAATCCAAAATTTTCGAACTTTTAAATAAATAAAGACTTTTCACATACTGAGAACTAACACGCAATTGTAGAGAATGATTTTAAATAATCTTTAGGATTTGAGTTATACGTAGTTTGCGTTCTGTGCATATTGGAAGCTTGCATTTGTACAATTAATATCTAAGCACATAGAAAAGTCATTACGGCACCGTATGCTATGCAACAACGCATTAATATCATTCAAGTTTATTTAAATGACTTTTTGAATAGTAAAAATTGTTGCATTTGAGGTAATAAAAATATATGTGCTGCTCACAAAAAAAAAAACACAAAAATTTACTGTTTAGTGTGTACTGTAGGCTGGCCTGTACCTTTTTTGGGGCGAAGCTGTAAACATTGCTACTGCCAATGATGTACGCCATTAGAAGACGCAAAACAAATTTTTTCTTAAGAAACTAACGATTTTAACTTGAATAACATAGGTTCTCAACAAGATAGAGCTATGTGAAACAATCACTTTACTTCAAATTAAATTTCTTACTCGTGTTACCTCGCAAAGTAATGACATCAAATGACCACCGCTGTCTTACAATACAACTTTATTAGATTTTTTCTCTGATTTTTTAAAGTTATTTGAGTAAAGGTATTTATGTCAACAAACCTGCTATGATTCCAAGTTTAAAAGAAAATATGATACGTGTAATTGCTGAAATATAGCCGCATTTATGGGTAAGTCCTACATCAGCGGAACCCTAAAGAGGCATTTGATCGTGCTAAGTTTGTACTTTACTCTGATGACAATAAAATTCAGATTCTTAAAATATTTTGTTTTTTATTTAGGAAAACTTCCTAAATTTAATTTGGATCTCCCTATATTTCTGCTAAATACGAAAAAAATTTAAATGAGAACCAACAATTGCCAACATAGCTTGAATGGTTTACATATTTTATTTGTTTTGTCCAGTTAATCATATTTTATCAGAAGCAACAAGTACTTTTTTACCTAATAGGTGTTTTCCTCGGGAGACTAGTTTCGTATATTATTAATATTAGGGTTACTTAATTTAAAAACACTTAAAATAAATGGCACATTGTTGTTGCTTTTATGACCATAATTAATATGTTTTGAACTTACACATTTTAAATCTGAATAGCGCGCCGTCGCGATAGCTTGTTGTGGTTGGCGGGAGGGAAAATGGTAAAGGGCAAGCGCCACCGCAGTATGTCAGTTGCAATGGAGCGTTGAAACATGCAACACTGTGTTACACAGTCCTCGCCGTTCGGTGCGCTAGTAATCTCGCATTTTAGGCATCGGTAGAAGAAGTTTATCAAATGCTAAAAGAGATACAAATTGCAAGTTGTGCAAAAAATTAACAAAAGAGACAAGGAAGCAAGACTTGCTTTCTACACCACCGTGAGGGGTTTGTTACGGGAAAACCGAGTCATTCTGAATAATTTGCTAATAACCGACGACGCACATTTTCATGCTTCTGGCTGGGTAAACAAACAGAATATGCAATACTGATCATCAGTGAACCTTAAGCAACTGCATGAAAAGCCCCTGCACTCTCCTAAAGTGGCGGTTTTGTATGGAGTCGGTGCTTTCGGAATTGTAAGCCCGTATTTCTTTAAAAATGACAATGAACAAACAGTGACTGTTGATTCAGAACGTTATGTGACTATGTTGAACAAAGGTTGCGATAGCTTGGCATTGATCTTAAAAACCTATATTTCCATCAGGATGGAGCAATAGCTCACACTGTGCGAAACAGTATGGTTGTAGTTTGTAAAATGTTCGAAACTGTTATCTCTCGTTTTGGCGAAATCGCTTGGCCAGCTCGGTCGTCCGACTTCAGTGTACCAGACTTTCTTCTGTAGGAGTTTCTGAAATACCGTGTGTTCCAGAGGCATATCGTGAGTATTCAAGAACTCAAACAAGCCATTGGCTACAAAGTTGCAGCCATTGCTGAGGACCTACTGACGCGCGTGTACGACAACTTTAAGAAACGTTTGCAACAATGCATTGGTGAAAACAGAGGCCATCTGCCTGATGCAGTTTTCAAAAAATAATCTTGTAATCGGTGGTAAATAAATGACATACTTGATCGTAATTATAGACACTTTTACTTATTTTTTCTTTACTTCTCTATGTAATATATGACTAGTTGAAAAATGTCAGTTGGCTCCGCGCCACCCTGTATAACATTTAATTGTGACAGTATAAAATAGTGCACACTACTTGACTTATATTAATATAAAATTAATAATATACTACACAAACATGGTCCTTAAGTAATAAGTTAAAAAGCAAATTAAGGGTGAATCAAACGAAGATGGAACGGTCCATGCTTGGCATAAAACTTCTGGACAAAATCCCACTTGAAGAAATCAGGAGACGGACGGGCGTGCGAGATGTTTTAAATACTAGCAGGCTTCTTCTTCTTATGTCGCCATCTCCTATTGAAGGTTGGCGATCCAAATAGCGATTGTAGTTTTAGAGACAGCGGCTCGGGAAATTTCTGCGGATGTACACCCGAACCACCTTCTCAGATCTTTTAGCTAGGAATTTTGGCGTCTTCCGATCGATCGTCGTCCCTGTATCTTTCCCTCAATGATAATTCTTAATAATTCATATCGTTCGCCTCTCATTACATGCCCTATGTACTGTGTTTTTCGTTCTTTTATAGTATTCATTAATTCTCTATTTTTATTCATTCGTGTTAGAATTTTGTCATTGGTTACCCTTTGCATCCACGAAACACGTAGCATCCGTCTGTATAAATACATTTCAAAAGAATTTAATCGTTTCTCAATGGTTGGATCTAGCGTACAGCTTTCGCATCCTTATAACAGAATGGGGAAGATGCAGCACCTAATCATTCGAATTCTAAGCTCCATTTAGATCATGTTTATGAACGTTCTTTGAGCTTGTTCTATTCTTGATATTATTTCTTTTTTGGATTCACTTTTACTATTTATGTTAGTACCTAAGTATTTAAAGGAGGCTACTTGTTCCACGATTTCTCCTTTAATTTATAAATTTGCATCCACATGTGTTTTCGAAAATTCAATTATTTTTGTCTTGGGTACGTTAAGTTGTAAGCCATATCTTTCACTATGATCAACGATCATGTCCGTCATGTGTTGTAATTCTAGGAGGTTACTTGCTATTATTACAGTATCGTCCGCGAATCTGATGTAATTGATTATATTGCCGTTTATTTTAATTCCACCTTTCTCCCCGTCTAATGCTTCTTTAAAAATTGTTTCCGAATACAAGTTGAACAGGAGCGGGGAGAGTACGCAACCCTCTCATACACCTTTTTTAATTAGTATGTCTTCTGTGGTTTCTTGTTCTACTTTAACTTTAGATGTTTGATGCCAGTAGAGTTCAGTAATAATGCGCAATTCCTCTTTGTCAATTCCTGTCAGTTTTAAGATTTTCATCATTTTTTGGTGATTTACACAGTCAAATGCCTTACGGTAATCGATGAAGCACGCGTAGATATTTACATTCATATCTTTACATCTTTGGGTCATTACGTTAAGGGCGAAAAGAGCTTCTCGTGTTCCGAATCCATTTCGAAACACAGATTGTGTGTTGTCCAGTTAGTATTCGCATTTTCTATAGATACGTGTGTGAATAATTCTTAAAAATGTTTTTTAACACGTGGGACATGAGGCTTATCGTACGATACTCGTCACAATGTGAGGAGTTTGATTTTTTCGGGATTGTTATGAACGTGGATCTTAACCAATCGGAGGGTATCCTGTCTGTTTCATATATTTTGTTAAATAGCGATGTTATAAGATCTAGGCCTTTACTTTCGTTATTTGCTATTATTTTAAGAATTTCTGCATGGATTTTGTCAGGGCCAGTAGCTTTTCTGTTTTTAAGTGTTTTTATAGCGTGGATTACTTCGCTTTTAGATATTTCAGGTCCTTTTTCATTTATTGTTTGGTCTTCTAATGGTGGTTCATTCGGTCTATCATCATTGTAAAGTTTTACTACATATTCTTTTCATCTTTTGAGTTTAGCTTCTATACCTAGAATTATATCGTTGTTCGAATCTCGTAAAGTTGCTATTTGGTGTTTTCTGTTTTTGCCTGTCATTTCTGGTTATATTCTCATTTTCTTTTTTTTCCCTAATTTTAATACTAGGACTGCTAACCTCTCTGAGAAGGCTTTGGAACTTTCAACTTTGTTTTTAAAAGTTTTACTTACTATAAAGCCTACACCTTTTTGGCCTTTAATTTCACCAAAGTAGTAAAATAATCTGCCACTTTTCCTTTCTATAATTTTTTCACTTGTTCTTCTAATCTCCGCTATTTCTAGTACATCACATTCAATTTTTTCCAAAGCCTCTTCTAATTCTACCATTCTTTCTTCTGATAATAGGTTCTTACATTTAAAGTACATATCGATAGGTTTATCTTTTTATTTCCCTTGTTGGTATTGTTAGTTGTGGGGGTTGGAATATTTTGGTCTCTTGCACCTCTGGTGACCAATTTACTAGAGTGTGTTGTTCCAAAATATTCTATTTTTTAAATCTTTTTTGCCATGTCTGGTTTGTATATTTCTATTTCTTTTGCGTTTTGCCTTGCTTGTGAGGGTTCGAGCACCGTTCTGGTGTTTCAGTTCTCAATAATTTTTTGTTTTTTTTTGTTGCTCAATACTTCGTTATTCTCTTGCTGTTTATTTTTGTTTTTATGCTTTTCTTGTTTTTCTTCTCTTTCTTCCAATCTTTTGTTTGTTTGTCCTCTTTCATTGTCTGTCATCATCACTGCTTGGATTGTATTGGAGTCGTGTTGTTCTCGTAATGTTTCTTATGGTTGTACTTAACTTCTTCACCACTTGTAAGTTCGGTTCTATTTCTTCTCTCTTTTCTTTTCCATGAGGTGTTAACATCGTCTGCGTCCAGTTCTTCTCTTTTGGGATCGCTCCTTTGGATGGTTCTTCTTCGTCTGTATAATTTGTCTCCCTTGTTCTTTTCCTCCCTATTTTCCTTTTCTTTCTTTTTGTTTCCTTGTTCTTCCTGTTCGTACCCCATGAGTTCTTCCTCCATTAATTCCTCTCCGTTTACTATCAGTTTGTCTCCTTTTATTGATGCTCTATTGGCTTTCTAGCTTCTTTCATATGGGGTGTCAGTCTCTTACAAGTTTCTCTAGTCTCCTTATCCATGTTTTCGTTTGCCCCAATTTTTGTTCCCTTTAATTCCCTTACATTTCTTAATATTTCCATTTTTTTAAATTTTGTGGTTAGCCCTACTTTTATTAGCCTGTTTTTAACATTTTTCATAAAGTCTATCTTATATATTTTAATAGTAACTCCTATTTTTTCTGTTGCTTCTTTCAGCATTCTAGTTTTCAGCATTTTCATGTCTTCTTTTTCCTCTTCTGGGATGCCAAAAATTATTATGTTTCTTTTCCTTATTTTTTTCTCTAGCAATTCTATTCGAATCTTTTGTTGTTTGGCACTTTCTTCCAGAATTGTCTTTTTTCTGCTTGTTGTTTTTGTCCGTGCTTGTTTCGTCCATTTTGTTTACCATTTTAATCAGTTGCTTTATGATGTCCACCAGTGTTATATCAATATTTTCTGCCATGTTATTCGTTGTTCACTATTCGCTTTAAGCACTATCTTTAGTATTGTTACGAGTTATTTTCTCCTAAGCTCGTTTGGCAAATTTAGCTGACTTTTCACCAATGTGCAGTTTTTTAAATTTTTTGGGAATTTTTTATTTTGTTGGTATTACTCTTCTTTCTAAATTTAGCTGTCTTTCCACCAATGTGCAGTTTGATTTTTTAAAATGTTTGTTTCTTTGGTATTTCTGTAAATTTTTGTTTACTTTTGTTTTTTCTGATGGGCATGGATGAAACCAAATGATGTCCAAAACAAAATAGACTTTATGTTAACAAACAGAAGAGAACTAATTAACAGTACAGAAGTACTTAACACATTAGAAGTTAACTCAGATCACAGAATAAGAATAATAGTAACAGTAAACAAAAGTAAAAAAAGAGAAATCCTATTTAGAAACACAACAAAAGTGACTTTGACAGAAGAAAATGCTAAACATTTCAAACAATACCTAAACGTACATATATCAGGAAAAGGAGATACAGAAAAAATAAATAATTATACATAAGACAAGACTTATTTCAAACGTTTACAAAGTATTTGCGAACATAATACTCAGTAGAATAAGCGTAACTCTACATGAGAACCAACCATATGAACAAGCAGGATTTAGGAAAACATTTTCAACTATAAACCACTTGCATACGATCAACCAAGTTTTGGAAAAGGGCAACGAATTCAATATCCTGCTAAATATTGTCTTTATAGATTTTGCCAAAGCCTTCAACTCTATAGAGCATCATTACATCTGGCAGGCGTTAAAAGAACAGGATGTAAATGAAAAGTATATTAACATAATAAAAAATATCTACAAAAGAACCGAAACGTATATAAAAAAGGAAAAATGTGGTCCACTATTCAGAATATACAAAGGCGTTCGACAAGCCGGCCCACTATCCCCGGTCCTGTTTAATGCCACCTTGGAACAAATATTCAGAAGATGTGACTGGAAAGAAATGAATGGACAGAGATTGGTGGATGAAAAAGGGGGAGACCTTTGCCCGACATACGGGATAATTAATTAATTGGCTATTATTATTATTATGTTATTTAAATAGTTAAATTTTTCCAGAAAAAATAGTGGTAAGGTGAACTAAAACATTGCAATGAAACATCGTAAATGTGGAAATCGAGATCTAATATTAATTGCATACTTACTCCGAGTGATACAAATTTTGATTGAGGTACCTCACGTATGTATACAGTCGGAATGGATTTTATGATTTCAGTCTATTTGAAGACCTTGAAGAAACCGCATAAATTGTATAAAACAACTATTATGGTGACAGGATAAATTTGCATAAAATAATTCGTTTAGACTAACTAACAACTTATTTTCAATTTTAAGATCAATAGAATCTTTCAACAATTAAAAATCATGTAGTAAATGTTAAGCAACGACTATTTTAGAACTTGCAGAATGTATTTTGGTGTCGTAAAATATTCCGATGAAGCGCCTGCAGAACTTTAGTTTTACTTGCTGATAAGAGTGGCGTGATCGCACAACGATTTAAATTTGAAGAACAAATGTTCCTAATATGAAACAAGGATGCAAACTGCCGCTGTATTGGCATTTTTCGCTAATTTGCGATTCTAACTTGAAATAAAAAAATTACAATGCCAGAGTTACTTCTTTTGAAAATGCAATTTGTTTAAGACAAAAACTATGTTTGAAAGATTGAAGATAACCGGTGTCTATGGTAATCATAATGATCATTATTAATGATCTTTGATTAATGGAATAATTAGGTTTTTTTATGAGTCTAAGATTATTTTAAAAATTCTAGAGGTAATATTGCAAATAAGATATTCTAATGCTGATCCAATATTAGTACACATTTACATCTTTACTAGAAATGTAATTAATGATCGGACATGCAATAAAACAAGTACCAAAACTACTAGCTGGTACTATAGTGTTTATAATTATGCACAATTGTACTGATCTGTTTATAGTAAAACTGGGGAATGATTTTCTTTAAAAATATCTAGAACCAATAAAAATTTACTAGATGATGCATACTTTGAATATCTTAGAGGAATAAATCGCATTCTAAGAAACATTTTATACTTCCCAACTACTCTCCGTACAAAATAGAATTTTCTATAAGTAAAACTCTTAAATATAAACGTTCTATGACTATTGATAGTATATCGGCTTTATTTTAAATACTAATAAAATTATTTAAATATTATTGTTTATCAAATTTGTTGTCATGCTGGCATTTATAAAATAGATAAACAAGTTCAGAATTTCCTACGAGCGCCTACTTGGCCTACGGGGCTTAAACAGTCTTCTTTATCAACAACTAAATATTAATTTAGAGATTTAATCATCTTCCTGCATTTTTCTACAAATTTAAATTTCATGTGGTTTCTTCTTCTTTATTCTGTCTTTGCTAACTCTTTTTTTGTGTACTTAAATGCCTTTTTCTATTCCATCTTTCTTCCCCCTTTCCTCTTTTCCGTTTCCAACTTTCCATGTCTTTCCTTCCGTCTTCTCTCTTCTTTCCGTTTACTTCCCTTATCTTTTTTTTCTAAGTCCTTTCTCTTTAGCGATCAGCTTTTTTAAGCTTCTTTTATCCCATCACAATATAAAAAAAATTATAAATAACATCCAGTAATACATATCACAGCTCGTTAAATTTCCTATAAAATTATGTGTCGCATAGATTATGTAATTATGCATTTCAAATTTTACTTCAATTTTATTCTGTTTGGAAATATATTTAGTGTTGAACGATACACCTAAATACTAAATGCTAAGAAATGGTTTAATTTTTAAACCGGTATATCAAATTTTGGGGTTATATATAATAATTGATCGATAGACACAAATAGAAAGTACATTTGATTTTCCACGAATTTATGTGCTATGGGATGCTTCAAAGACAAAAACAGACAAATTGTTTCATTTTCTATCCAATAATATATCGGACGCTAAGTTTCTCTGATTTTATAATTAGGAGATTTTATCCCTACACTCTTGCTGCAACTACCATAATAATAATCACAGAAATAAAAAGCATGTTTTGTTTTATACTCAAAGATGTGCGCCATGCCTGATGTTTCCAATTTAATACCCCTATTTTCCCTCTTAGAGGATAAACTTAAGTTTCACTCTTGCACGAGTTTCATAAAATTAAGGAGTCTATACGAAAATCTAGTGTCCTACAATCATTTCTAAAAACCATTTAAAACATTTTACTTCTTTTCACCCCTTTAAAAGTAAAATTTCAGAAGATTTCACCTTAGTAAAGGCCTACGTCAAAGTAACATACAGTTTGACACGGGCAATATTAGTTAATCGGAAAATTAAAGTATATATATAAATAAACTCTGATATAATGCATCGAATACTTTTAACGAACAAAAATAATTTTTAATTCTTATAATTTGGCTTCCAAAGAGCAAACATACGCTTGACGTGCTCTACTATCTTTGAAAGTGCAGTGTTACACGCTTGATAAGTGAACGACGTGCGGTGAATTGCTTTACGCGATAACCACAATCGCGCGCCTGGCTGCTGACCTTAGGTTAAGCGCACCGATTAAATACTTGAATTATCGGACTAAAGTTTTCGATTTTCAACTAATGTAGTAATATGTATCCAATTAATACTGGCAATCTTAACGCCACTTACGGGTATGTAACTAATTTAAGTTATAACCAGCCCCAACTGCAACAAACCTACCAACAGACACCTTACGGCGGTCAGCAGAATTTTCATAACCAATCATTTCCTCCCCTACAACTTCCAACCCCAGATTTTTATTTAAGTACAGCAGCTCACTCTGATGACCCATCGACAATGCAAACTAACGACAGCGATGACATCGAAGTAGACGGAGAAACCAATGCCCACTCTTGGCAAGTGACGAAAAAAAGAAAACGGTCGAACAAACCTGCCGAACATATTTCTACGATACAACCGCAAACTATAACTCAAAATCGACTCCAACCACTATCTGGCCATAATATAGAACCAACCACCCCTCAGAGTTCTGGAAGAAATGAAAATACAACCAAAGCTATTAAGCCTCCTTCTATATTTATATATGGGGTCACAAACTACAATGGAATGATTGAGAATATTGCTAAAGTTGCTGAGAATGAGGCATACAGAGTAGTGATCGGATATCTCCATCACACCATCCCGACTGACACGATTAAAGAAGAACTCAAACAACTTAACCATAAAGTCCGAAATATAACAAACATAAGGCACAGGGTTAGCAAAGATCCGCTTCCACTTTTCTATGTCGACTTGGAACCTAATCCAAACAATAAAAGTATTTATGATGTAAAATTCCTCTGCAACTGTAGAATAACTGTTGAAGCCCCACATAAAAGACGAGATATCGTACAATGCACAAGGTGACAAAATTACGGCCATTCGAAGGCTTACTGCCTGAGACAGTACAAATATGTCAAATGCGATGATGACCACGACATCAAAACGTGTACAAAGCCAAGAAGCTCGCCAGCCAAACTATAAAGGATGTTTAACATAAAAAAAACTTAATAAATATGCGTTACAAAGCAAATAATCAAAAAAAAACCCGTCCCAGCCACTCCGCTGCAACCCAACATGATGCCACATATAAACCATATGCAATCTTACAGTCAAGTCGTCAAAGGAAGTCCCAACGAGCAAGTCAACCTAAGAGAACAACTAACCACCTTTCTAGCCGAATTTAAAAATATTTTTGCTCAATTAATGCATCAAAATAATACAATGCTCAACTTGTTAACAACTGTCATTAACAAAATAACTCCTTAATTGCCAATATACTAAGAATTGGGACGTGGAACGCAAACGGATTAATAAACCATAAACAAGAATTAATAGCTTTCTTACAAATGAATAAAATTGACATTATATTAGTGAGTGAAATCCATTTTACTGTAAGAACCATGTTTTGAATACCCAATTATTCTATCTACCATACAACCCATCTAGACGGCACTGCCCATGCAGGATCTGCGGTTATCGTTAAAAATTCCATACCACATTTTGAAGTGGAAAACTATCAAACAGAATTCATACAGGCTACAAATGTTAAAATCAATTCCTTTTGTTGGTCTTTCGTTGTCTCAGCTATCTACAGTCCCCCAAGACATAACATCTCTACTCATTAATATAATAGCTTCTTCTCTGCTTTAGACAGTAAATTTATTGCGGGTGGCGATTGGAATGCTAAACACACCCGCTGGGGTTCTAGAATTATACTAACAAAAGGTCGTAATCTCTTACAATTAATCACACAAAACCACTTCACTTGCCACTCCTCCGGAGTGCCCACTTATTGGCCGTTAAACTACAATAAACCTTCCGACTTATTGGATTTCTATATCTCCCATGGTATAGCTATCAATTACGTAATGGTAGAAGCAAGTAATGACCTGTCGGCAGATCACTCGCCAGTCATACTAAACTTATGTACCTCTACTATTAAAAAATCACTCAACCACAAACTAGTGTCTACACAAACAAACTGGGAACTTTTTCAACAATACTTGGAAGACAACACAAATCTTAACCTAATGTAATCCAAAAGGCTACCTGGGAGTCAACCCCTATCGGAACTGATCATGAAAAACCTACTGCTTCCATACCTCTAACGGTTAAAAAACTGATCGCAGAAAAGAGGAGAGCCAGAAGAACGTGGCAGAGGACACATAATCCTGCTGATAAAACTATCTACAATCGTTTAACGCGTAAACTTCATAAACTATAAGAGAGATACAAAATGATAACTTCACTGAGTATTTAACGAACTTGAAACAAGAGGATCACTCAATCTGGAGAGTCACGAAGAACCTTAAGAAGCATCAAGTACCCAAAAGACCTACCAGGAGAGCAGATGGAACATGGGCAAGATCTCCTACAGATAAAGCAATCACTATTGCAGAGCATTTATCCGACGTCTTCATTCCCTTTGAAGCAACGGCAGCTCCTGGATACAACGCAATCGAAGCATCTTTAGACATCCCGTGTCAAATGTCACTCCCAATAAACCCGTTTACTACCGCTAAAGTTATATATGAAATTCAAAAAGTGAACCAATTTAAGGCGCCAGGTCATGATTTAATAACTGGAAAAATTCTAAAAATGCTGCCCAAGAAAACTATCGTACTCCTAACTACGATTTTCAACCGGATGTTAAGTCTCTCATATTACCCAATCACCTGGAAGTACGCACATATATTAATGATACCCAAACCCGGAAAAAAAACAGAAAGTGTGACTTCGTATCGGCCAATAAGCCTTTTGCCTATAATGAGTAAACTGTTTGAGAAACTGTTTTTTAAACGACTTCGCCAAGATACAGACATATTTCAACACCTACCACAACACCACTTCAGTTTTCGAGAGGGTCATTCAACCACGCATCAAACGCACAGAAGAGTAAATGAAATCTCATCCTCTCTAGAAGAAAAGAAGTATTGCACCGCTGTGTTCCTGGACGTGTCCCAGGCCTTCGACAAGGTTTGGCACACAGGGTTGCTATATAAACTAAAAGTCATTACCGAGCTACTATTACTTGTTCCGTAAGTCATACCTAACAGACCGCTATTACTCTGTCAATTGCGATAACGAACTATCCCCATATTACCCCATCAAATCCGCTGTCCCGCAGGGAAGCGTCCTGGGCTCCCTCCTTTACCTTGTCTATACTGCTGATCTGCCATCACCTGACAGCACTGTGACTGCTACCTTCGCTGACGACACGGCAATACTTTCCAACCATGAAAATGCGGATAGTGCAACTTCCAACCTCCAACAACACCTCAATATAATAAGCACATGGTTAGGTAAGTGGCACATAAAAGTTAATCAATCAAAGTCAGTCCAAATAACATTTACTTTGAAAACCAATATTTTCCCGCCTGTCAGCATTAACAATGCTCCAGTACCGGTAAAAACCGACGTAAAATAGTTGAGACTATATCAACGGCTCACGTGGAACAAACATATACAAACTAAGCGCAAACAATTAAACCTCAAATACCGTGAAATGTACTGGCTCCTTAGTAGACATTCAAAGCTATCGATCCGAAATAAGCTGCTACTCTACAAAACGATGCTGAAACCAATTTGGATATTTGGTATACAACTTTGGGGATGTGCTAAACCGACCTGAACAAAAACACTGCAACAATTTCAGTCAAAAACCCTCCGCTCAATTGTTGATGCGCCCTGGTTTGTAACCAACCAAACAATCCACCAAAGCCTTGACGTCCCATTCGTTGTCGATGAAATCAAAAGATATGCGATGAATTACCACCAGAAATTGGATGGACACAGCAATCCACTAATTCACCAGCTTTTCACTTATCATCCACCAATACGAAGACTGAAGAAAACATGGCCTGAAGACCTCACAACCTCCCGCAAATGGTGCTCCTAGGGAGTGTCATCAATGGATGACTTCTCCTTTCACTGCCTCCGCTAGCATCACATTTACTGAATACTTTTGTTAAGTAGATTGTAAATTAACATTATGGTCAAAAAAAAATTCTTATAATGTGTTTTACTTAATAATTAATTCCCCGTTATAGGTAAATATTTTGCTTGTTTAATTAGCTTAGTTTCTTTGTACTGTAATTAGATATATTTATAGCTTTCTAATTTTATACAAATTTAAAATGGTAAATTGTTAGATGATCACCATAAAAAAAGAAGCTATACATTATTTCAAAATTATGAAATTAGAAACAGAGCAGAAATTCAGAAATTAGCTACAGTTTGCTTATTTGCTTCTTATGTTGCTAATAAAAATGCATAAATAAGATTCCAAGTTTCTAAAAGTTATTTAAGGGAAAGCAGGAAAAAAAAAGAAAAATTGTGTTGATAATAATTGATAATATACAAAAAGGTAATTTGTTGTCTAAAGTCATATCACGAAACAATATTTGTAACTCAATAACTTTACTTCCTGGAAGGCACGGAATATTTTAAAATTCTTTATTTCACCATATTATTGATAAACATATTTAAAACTATTCAAAACTACTTTTGCTATATTAGTATTTTTTAACGAAGATCATGGATTTTAAAGTACGCGGATGATAAACATAATCTTCTTCTTGTCGTGCCTTCTCTTAATAGAGGTTGGCGATTACATTGGCAAATGTTTCTCTTTCTGCAGCTGCTATAAATATTTGTTGAACATTCATGCCTGTCCACTGCCTTATATTCTTAAGCCAACAAGTTTTTCTTCTACCCCTTCCGCGTTTTCCTTCAACCTTACCCTGTATGATAAGTTGGGGTAGGTTATATTTTTTATTTCTTATTAGGTGTCCCAAGTAGGCGGTTTTTCTTCTTTTTATGGTAGTTATAATTTCTCTATTACAGTTCATTCTTTGTAGTACCTCTTGGTTTGTAATCCTGGCTGTCCATGGGATTTTAAGTATTCGTCTCATCAACCACATTTCAAAGGCTTGCAGTTTGTCTATCTCGTGTTTATTTAGTGTCCAGACTTCCGTTCCATATAACGATATTGACCATATATAACTCTTTACCATTCTCCATCTGATTTGTAAATTTAGATTTTTATTTGTCAGGAGTGTTTTCATTTTTATAAATCCTTGCCTAGCTATTTCTATTCTACTCCTTATTTCTATATTTGAGTTTAAATCTGAGTTTAACCAGCAACCTAAATATTTGAATTTTCCAACTTCTTCTAAAGCGTTGCCATCAATTGTAAAATTTATACCCCTAGGATTTTTACTCACTTGCATGATTTTTGTTTTTTTAGTATTGATTGTTAGGCCCATTTGTAAACTTGCTTCGTATACTTTGTTAATTAGCTGTTGTAATGCTCTAGGGTTGTCTGCAATTAGTACGCTGTCATCCGCGTATCTTATGTTATTTATCGTTTCCCCGTTTATTTTTATTCCTAAATTGCAGTTGTGTAAGGCGTTCTGAAAAACTACTTCCGAATAGAGATTAAATAACATTAATTTCTACGTTGTTTGTTTCAGTGTCTTCTACCATTACTTTAGCACGTTGGTTCCAATAAAGATTTTTGATTAGTTTTATGTCTCTTTCGTCTAAGCCAATGTTTTCCAAACATTCTATGAGTTTGATGTGTCTTACTTTATCAAATGCTTTCTCATAATCGAGAAAGCACAGATACACATCTTTTTTCTGATCCCTACATTTCTGCATCATTACTTGTATGCAGAAGAGAGCTTCACGCGTTCCCATTCCATTTCTGAAGCCGAATTGGTTGTCACTCACTACTTCTTCACATTTTCTATATATTCGGTTTTGCATTATCTTCAAGAGTATTTTAAGGGCATGGCTCATGAGACTTATTAATCTGTACTCATTGCAAGATTTCGCATTTGCATTCTTAGGCAAAGTAATAAATGTTGATTCCAACCAGTCATTTGGAATGTTACCCGTTTCATATATTTTATTATACAAATCAACTATTATCTTTAGGTTGTCTTCGTTTATTAGTTTAATTAGTTCCATATATATGTTATCCGGTCCTGGGGTTTTTCCTATTTTTATTTGGTGTATTGCATTCTCTACTTCTCGCTTTAGAATTGTGGGTCCTTTTTGTTCTTCTCCTCTGTTTTGTATAATTGTTTCTGGTCTCTCGTCGTCAAACAATATTTCTATATATCGTTCCCAGATTCTTATTTTCTCAGTTTCGTCCATTATTATTTTGTTGCTGTCATCTCTTATCATCATTTGTGTTTTCTTTCTGTTGGTGCCAACAACTTCTTTTATTTTCTTATATAGACCAAACATGTTGTGTTGTTCGTTCAAGCTTTCTATTTTTGTACATCTGTCGCACATCCATTTTTCTTTTGCTTCTTTAATTTTAATTTGTATAATTCTATTTATTTGTTTGTATTCTGTTTCACTGTTATTTTGACAATTCTCCGTCTATCCATTAGGTCTAATATTTCTTTCGTCATCCACTTCTGTTTAAAGTTCTCTTCTCTTTGAATTTCAGACTTTCATTTCCAACTGTGTGTATCGTTGTTTTCAATTTTGCCATAAATCTTCAATATCTTCTTGTGTGCTCCTGTTATTTGTGAGACATCACTTATCAAACTTGCTATTTCTTTATTTATATTATTTCTTACTTGTATTTTTGTTTCTGCATTTCGGAGTTTATCCACGTTTAGTTTTTTGTTTGTTTTCTTCTTCTTGATAATTATTTTCAGTCTAACTCGCATTTTGATAATTATGGGGTTGTGATCTGATCCAATGTCTGTGCCTGGTATGTCTTAGCACTTAGTATGTTGCTTCGATATCTTTTATTTATAAGCACATAGTCGATTTGATTTCTAAATATGTTGTCCTTCCTGTTTTGAGGAGAAGTCCAAGTATATAGTCTGCGAATTGGCATTTTGAACCATGAGTTGCTTATTACGTAATTTTCCTCTTGGCAGAATTGGATTAGCCGATCTCCTCGTTCGTTTCTTTCTCCTATGCTGTATTTACCTACAATGTCATTGACTTCCCACTTCCAATTTTGCGTTCAGATCACCCATTATGATGTTTATATCTTGTTTTTTTGTCAAACGTGCCATGTCTCTAATTTGCGAGTAAAATTCTTCACCTTCAGCATTAGATCTTTTCGTTGTTGGAGCGTATACTTGAATGATATTTATGTTGACAGGATTGCCTTTCAACTGTAAGAGCATGACTCTGTCAGAGTATGGTATAAAATTTTGGACATGTTGCTTTAGTTTACTGTCTATTACAATTGCTGCTCCATTTGTATGTTTGTCTTGGTTTCCTGAGTAATATATGATTTTGTCATCAGATCTTAGAATTCCGGAATCAGGCCATCGTACTTCACTGATTCCTAAAATTTGTAAATTTATTCTTTTCATCTCCTGGATGAGATTTGCTAAATTTCCAGGTGTATATAGGCTACGGACGTTCCATGTGCCTATTTTAATGGTTGAATTAATATTTTTCCACTCAGGGATTCTTAGCACCCCTGGTTACTTAAAACCTGCCGAGGACTGGGGGCCATAATTAAGTTTCGTGCTGCCATGTAATTTTCTTGGAACAATAATACAGTGGTTTTCTGTTGCCTTCTGTATCGCGGTACTGATTGCCGGTTGTAGCATCCATCGCTGCCGCCATCAGGTTCCATAAGTGAAGCTGTTCCAATCTCCTCGATTTCTACCTTCACTTACAGTTTTTTTTTTTTTTTGAGAGACCCGCTTCCATCTTCAAAAGTTATTTCAACCAGGGCCATTAAATTCAATACTTGTAAGTTGCCCCTGGTTGCCCCTCATTTAGTTTAGCCTGTATGTCGATACAGTTTACCGGTGTGTGGCCGCTATTTTATCTTTACAGCTACTAGGAGCCATAAATGAGAGTTGAGTGATTGTTGAGGACCAAAACCCCAGTACGACTACCCAGTTACCCGGATAGCCCGACAGTACTAGAAGTAGAGGTGCTACCTCTAACAATCACCCTACACACCATAAACATAATAATAGATATAATATTAACGCAATATTTAACAAATTGACTATACTTATAATATCAACAATTAATTAACCTCTACTGAACTTGCTACCATGCCAAAACACTTGTCAAAATTCTCTAAAGCAGACTTAATGGACGTTAGTAGTTTAAATTCAAATGAAGACGAAGTGAAATCATTAGACTATCAAATATAGAAAACAACTTTAGAAGAACATTTAATTTGCTTTACAATTAAATTGAAAGATATGTGTTCTCCGATATATTCTATTTGTTTATACCAGAAATATCTCTTTGCTTCCCTGTATGTTCATTTTCTCATTTTTTTTGTTTGCAACTCTCCCTTAGATTCCTGTCATCCAGTTCATTATTTTCCTTCTTACTTGTAGGTTTTTCTCGTAGTTTTCTTCTGCAGACTAAGTCGAACCACTTATTGGTTTTAATTTTTTATTTTCTTTCTTAAAACTCGTCTTTCTGCGCTCTTTAATATTTTATCTGTTTTCCTTGATGTTGTTACTTTCATTTCCTTCTCCTTTTAATCCAGTTTTTATTTTATCCTTAAGTTCCTTATACTATTCTTTTTACGTTTAGTCGTTTCATCTTCTATTCTATTTTTCTTGTTCTGTTACGTTATCATAATTACGTGATTCCCTTAAACTGAGATTATTATTAGGTAATTATCGAACTTTGAGTTCGCCGCTCTTCTCGACTCAACATTTTTTACTATTTTTATATATTTATTTTGTATTAATACACAATCCACTCAGTTAACAAACCCGTCATCAAGCGTTACTCAAATGCCTTTATGTATTTCTCTTCTTCTAAAGTAGGTGCCCATTTCCTGTAGTCTTTTTTTGCTGCAAAGTCTATTAATTTTGTTCAATTTTAATTTGCTTTTTGTGTTTCTTGTGCTGGCTTATTGTGGATTTGAAAGCTTCCTCTTTCTAATTTTTTCGTTGAAGTCACCCATTATCACTGTAATCATCTTTGTTTAACTCTGATTTTAGAAGCTTTCTAAATTTCCTTAAAATTCATCTTTAATCTCTTCTTAGTGTTCTTCAGTTAGCGCATGGCTATTTACAATGTTTATTAGATTTTTCCCAACTTCTGTTCAGTTTTTTTTAATATTTCTTTTTAATGTTCTCATCTTGTAGTCTCATTTGTATATTTTACTGCCGATAATTAATTTTCATTACTCTACTCTTACTATTTTTTTAATTTTATTCTTCTTTTGCTTTTCCTTTAATATTTTTGTATTTTTACGTCTATTTTCCTGTTTTCTATTACAATCTTAGAATCTTCTAGTTTGTTAACATTACTTTTTCTTTTTTTTTCCAGAACTGAGTTTTACAATGTATGTTTTGTTTTCTTTTGTTCTTCGTATTGGAAATGCTTCTGTTACTATGGGTTCTAATTGTAATTTTCGTCTATAATTATTTATGTTGTCTTTTGTTTTGCTTCTGTAGTTTCTTCTCTATTGATCTTTCATTTTTTTCTAGCGCGTTATTTTTCCCATAATTTTCTATTTATTTTCTTCGTTTCAAAACTTCTTGATTCTTATGAAATTCATTCTGTAGTTCGTCTTGTCTTTTGCTTTGATTCTCTATTATTTTTTTTAATCTTTTAGCATTATTTTAAAGCCTACCGTGTCCCCCCTTTTTATGTTTCCGTTTTATTATCTTGGTTTGGTTAATTGTTATTTTTTTCTGTTTCTTCGTTGACTGAAAGTGATATTATATTACTGCTCTTAAATGCTAGAAATTAATTCTCCCACTTTCAAATTCTGCTGGATTTTTTATCTTGCTTTTGTTCCTTTTAGTTATTTTAGTGATGTAACGCATTTGTTCTCCTCATTCCTTATTAATATTTGCTCATCTGGGCTTTTCTGTGCGGCTACTGTTATTTTGAACAATCTCGCAATAACACTGTTCTTCTTTATACGTAACTCTACACTTCGAAAGGCTGTTGGATTATAATATCAACTTAACCTTAAATTTATGTGGTCGTTTATCAGTGGTAATTGCTTAACACTTTTCTTTTTCGTTCCTCTTTCCTTTGTGATAATTTGTAGCTTAAGTGCGGCTGAATTTTCTGCTGGAGTTGGGTGGTGCACTTGAATCGCCAATACCAATCATTTTGAACCTTCATGGCTTCTAATACTAAGATAAATATATTTATTATAACACCAACTAATATTTATATAGCATAAAATTGATGTATATTAAAATATTAGTACCAATTGACTGCGCGGTTGAGGCGCTTGGCTGCCGTGTAGGTAAACCCGAGTTTATTCTTTGGTCTTATATGTTTGACGGATAGTCCATTAAAAATAATTGAGTACCTGAGTTCATTTCGAACAATAATTTTGCTAGTGGATGCGATTATTTAACTCTCAGTGTTTGCCTAATCACTCCATATCAGCGATGATGCGCTTTGACTCCTCAGTTCGCAAGCCTTGTCTCTAGGTGGGGCGTAGAGTCTCACCAATATTATACATAAGAATATTGATAAGTAAATATATGACAAACTCAGTTCCAGGATTAACATGTAATTTTGATTACTTATGATTACAGCCTTCCGAGATTTTTTAGTTTGCTCACCTTGTTTAAAAATTATAAGCATTTAAAATAGGGTAATTTCCAAATGTGCCTAACTCATTAACTTACAAAAGGTATCATCATTTTCCAGAGGTACTTTAGAAGTTTTTTTGTTCATAACTTAAATAGAACTTATGGAATCAATGAATTAAACTACTTCAAAATTTATTAAATAATTATAAAATCATTATAACATAATTTTTAATTAATTTTAACTTTATTAAATACAGCAAATGAATTTATATTATAAATTGCACATTACAAGTTGTCCCAAAAGCTCTGTAACACTTGGGAAAATTTAATTTTTGTCCATTTTGTATGGAATTTTTTGTGTTTATTGTGTAGTAACAAGTTGCGTCTTCGAATTTGAATAAAAATTGAACTCCGGGTATTAATTCGCTATTGCTGGAAGCAAGGATTGTTGTCAAAAAAAAACTGTGAAAAAAATTGTGATGCTGAAAGCGAAGAAAGTGCCTCCAGATGATACAAGCGCTCCAATGTTAGCGACATGAGTCTTAAATATCAGTCTTGAGGTTGGAAGATGAGCCTCGACAAGAGCCACATAAACTCACTGAAGCACAAGTCGACAAAAAAATCGAGATTTGTTGCGAACTGCCCAGCAGTACTTTAAATGACAGATTCTGGAAGCAAACTGTAACATCGGACGAGAACTGGGTCTTCTTAGTCAATCACAATCGTTAGAAGAAATGGATTCCACGCGGCCGAACTTCGCCGTCGGTTCCGCGCCAACACCGTTTCAGTAAGAAAGTCATGATTTGCGTTTGATGGAATTTTGAATAAGTTTTGCGTTTTGAAATTGTATCGAATGGCCGCGCTATCAATACTAAACTTTATTGCCAGCAGTTAGACCGTATCTACGACAAGTTGAAGAGTAAGTACTCGATTTTGGTTAACTGCAAGCACGTTTTGTTGCCAATCTCCACACTGCCAAGAAGACTAAGGAGAAATTTGAAGAGTCAGATGGCATTGAAGTTCTTTCGCATCCAGCCTACAGTTCAGATGCTGCCCCGTTCGATTATGACCTCTTCCGCTTAATGGAACACTTCTTGCGTAATCGCCAGTTCAAATCATGTGATGAAGTTGAAGAAACGTGCCAAGAATCCTTCGACTCAAAGCCATCAGAGTGGTACTTTGGTCGGATTCGAAAACTTGCAGACCGGTGGCAAAAAATTGTAAAAAGTGATGGCTTCTATTTCAAAAAGTAGTTTTTGTTATTTTTAAGTTCATCCATAAAAAATGTATCGAAAGTGTTGCACAACTTTTGGGACAACCTAGTATACACTTATTAACTAGTAAGATTATTTAATTCTTATTATTTATTTAAGTCAAGCGATTAAGTAAAAATTTTACTTTTAATTGGAATTTGTCTAGGTCACAAATCATTAAACCAAAAACTGTCAAAAATGCTGCTGAGCTACGCTAAGCATTTTAAAGGGGTCAATAATTGAATACTCTATGCGTTTTACACAATTTCCTTATTCTTCACTTTTAACTAACTGTACCAAGATGATCAAAATCAAATTTTAAAAATAAATGTATACACACTTTAGCTTTAAATATTACTACAAAGTCGATCCTAGAAAATACGTGCAACTTTTATCATACCCAATTTTATCCCTAAATTGATGCAAGGATAAATTTAGTAATGTGTGCAATCATGAATTAACAATTTATCACTGTATCTCCTAGGAAAAACAAAGAAAGTAGTGCAACGCTTAAATCTCCTTGAAAGTGTTTGGTCTTCAATCATGTTGCAAGTGAACAATAAGCAATAATTCTTTCTCGATCTAACTGCGAGCAAATTGCTTGCCATCAGGCAGTACTACGTTAATTGCAGCTTCCTTTTGCCATTAAATAGTTTATGAGTTACCAAAGCAAAAAATCCTAATTTGATGCAACATTTGGTAAAATTCCCAGATGCTCGACATTATTAGCCAGTTAGTGAAATATTTACGTGAAAGGTTGCACGCGGTGGGAACTTTTCCCAGTTGCGCTGTATGGGAACGCGCTTTGTCCGATTATGTCATAATATCATATCGCAAATTCATATCGTCTGAATCCGGGAGCAAACGGCTGCGCCTCTGTGCGACTCCCATCTTGTAATCGCACACGCCGCTCTAATTGCCGCAGTTTCTCAACGGGCACTTAAGATCGTCCTCGCGGCCCTGGTTAATCGATGACTTGTGGAAACAGCAGCGCGCCGCCGCTTCACTTTCGCGTGCGCTCTATCACATTCAGGCAATTAATATACATCAGACGAAGCAACGCGGCCGTTTAGCAACACATATGAGACCCAAAAAACTGAGTGCAGGTTCTCACAAAATTTGACTCTGAATTATAATTGCAACGCGGTCTTATTTCCACAATTGCCCCATAATTAGCCAGGACATATGAATACAAAGGAATCCCCGAATTCAAATAAACGAAAACAAAATCACTGACCATGTATCAAATTAGTTAGTCTTTTTAACAATGGCTCTGCTGTTTAAAAAACTCAGTTTCGTTTGCATCTAAATGTGAAGTCTCGTGTTACCTAATTTTAGCAAATAACTATCGCCAGAAACATTTTTAGTTCATCAGTTCTAACCAAATTGAATGTAATTTTTTAACCTAACAATCTAAAACATACAAAATTGCTTCAAAATAGTTGTGAAAACAATCGGAGTTTTGCATTCTGGATCTTTGTTTTATTATCCTTATTTTTAAATTTATTACTACCTACTTCAGGAAAACACAACTTCCCCTTTGTCCACATGTGTCATTATATTAAGCTCCCGATGTCATAATGCCTCCTATTCATCTTCGCCTCGACACATCAAAGGCATTGCAGTTGGTATATAGGCACAAATCTTCTTTGCCTTGTAAGCTAAAACTGAGTCTTACTAGATCACGTGCTCCCGCCCAACGGCTACTGCTTCTACCCAGGGCTTGACAATTGTCTACAGCACATTGATATAGTTGTCAGAGGTTACTTTAAAGTTTTTCTCAAAGAGGTGGGTTCTATGACATCTCCTTCGCTGCTCATAAGCTCCAGCACCATCAAAAAGACGGAAAACTTTATGTACTGTACATGACAGTAGGGACTTCAAAAGCATCTTGGTAGATTCGACGGTCATTTTGGTGATTAACCATCCTGTACTCGATAAAATTCATCGGTGATTGAGCTTTTAACTTCTGTCCATCTTGTTTTGCTTGTAGTACAAGTCCTAGACTAACTGTCGACCTTGTTGTGTCAATTTCTTTTATCAGGTCAGTCATACTTTTCGGGTGATCTTAATCGATCTTCTCTTTCAATTCGCAGACGAATTTCTCAGTTCTCTTGCGATCAGATCGCTTACTATGGGTTTTCTTGTCAGCAGTTACCTCCTCCCGGTGGTCAGATTTCTTGTACTTCTTAGCTACGTCATAAATTTGGGTTTTTTTGTAGACAAATCACGCAGCAAACAAGCGTAGGTTGTTGATTATGTAAAGCTAACTTGTTGTTTTGCCTTATAGGGAATTGCGAATACACATAAGATGGCCTTTTAGCTTTCTCGCAATACAACTTAACAATTCCGGATTTACCTCTAGGACCCTGTACGTTCAATGGCAACTAATTTATGAATCTGCAGCTAATCATGACCTACATTTAGAGCAACCAAAAATAAATTTGAAGATGTTAAGCATTTGAGATCATAATTATTCATTATCAGCTAGATAACTGGCGTAAAATATACGAAGTATTCAACTAATGGATAGTTATAAACGAGATACTAACTGTTCGCGCCAATCTCCTAATTATATTTATTTTTTGAAATTTTAAATTAGGGGCGGCTATAATTTGATTCCCTCTCATATATGTGAAATTTGTTATATCGGCCCAATTGACTGCAAGCACGCGTGGCGATTAAGGCCGCGAGCCGCGCTCGTGCAATTGGCTTTTAGCACTTGCTTTGGCTTAGTTCGCGCGACATTAAGCCTTTGCTTTATTCATTTTAAACTGGCCATTTCAATTACGTTAAGTTCACGCGACTTTATACTTTTGCTTTATTAAAACCTGCATTTCGCATTTTTGTTCGCGGAATTACGCATTTGCCTTTGTTCACGCTTTTGCATTTGGCATTTTTTCGCTGTGCTCTCACCGACAAATTATCAGCTCAACGAGGGAACCTTTATACCAGGAAGACGCCCCCGGTTCGTCTGCTGTGAAGATTGGGGTAACTTGTCCTAATTTTTATCCATATCCTTCTCCTTTTCTTCTGGAAGCCCCAGGACCAACAGCAGGGAACCGATATCTGCGGGAAGCGCCGTTTCCACAGTTTCGTGTTTTTAATTTTAAAGTTGTTTGAAGTTCTCTATTCAAAGTTCAAAATTACCTATACAGTCCACTTATTCCGACCGCACCACTAACAATGGACTCACTAAGAATAGATTGGTAACATTGATATTACTTCACATTGCAAACAATTATAATGTTGCTCAATGTTTTACTTAGCCTTAAAGTAAGCAACTTAAAGTAGATAACAGTATGTATGTTATAAATATAAGTAAATTAAGTTAAAGTTTTATTAATTAAAATGATATTAAAGAACATATAATTGTAAACAGAAATACGAAAATTATTCAGGTCCAAATAAAGAAAATTCAAGAAATGAAACCGTCACTTATTTTTTAATATAATCTCTTGATACATATTATGCAACTAGTGTTCAAGTAATGCTTCAGTATAAAAAGATTGGTCGGTACGCTTTAACAATTCTAGGGCGGCGTCATTCACTTTGTCGTCAATCTTAAAACCGTAACCACCCCAGAATATTATTAAAAGTTTAGAAAAGTGAAAATCTGTAATTTTCTTCCAATAACTCAACACTTGTTTGTATTTTGAGATCGAGCTTCATTATTTTTATCCATATATTTTTCCGTGTTATTTTTGGGTCTAATACATCCCCAAATACTTGTGGGATTATTTTATCATTGAGAAATACAAAATAATCCTTTCTGAGAACTAAAGAGCGCATGATTTACTCTTATTGACCTTGATATGCAAATTTTATCTACGTTTCTATTTTCTATAGATGTTCTTAAAAACTTTGAGATGCTATATAAAGATCAGGGTATGATGAAAATAAGGCAAAATCGTCAGCAAATGTAGAAACTGAAGTTTTTGTTGTAATAAACAAATTACCATTGAAAAAGAGAAATAAAAATAGGAAACTCCGCATAGATAGAAAACAACGTTATGTGAAAATTTCCGTTTCTTTCAAGCAAATAACTGTCAGGTACAACTTCAGTATTTTATTGTAGTTCCAAGGCACTATGCTTATAATTTTAAATAACAGGCTGTGATGCGAGACATTATTAAGGGTTTGTAGTTATGATATTGATAAAAACAGCCGAACAATAACGTTTGCCTTTAAAGGTCTTGAGAAATTCTATTTGTCGATGCATATGTTTATTTGCATAGTTATCTCAAAAGTCGAATTTATAATTAGGTATAAGATGGTTGTCCAGAAGTATTGGTTTTAGTTTTTGTAATAAGAAATTTTCAAAAACTTCAGATAAAATCTATAGACTAACTGGTCTGTAGAAAGTAACATCTGTCGTTGGTTTGCCAAACGTGGGTATTAGTATAAGTGTTACAACTTTTCATTGTACAGGACAATACGTTAGTCTTTAAACGGAATCCCTTAGTTAAATAAGAAATTTGTGATCTTCTCCTGGCAGTTTTCATAATACCTAGGTGTTATTAGGTGGTAACCGAACGATTTACGTGAATTAGTCCCTACGTAATTATAATTTTAATCTCAATTATTCCAATAGTCGATGCTAATGTAACAGGTGTATAAATAAGTTCTCAGCTTTAGATTTCACAGGACGCAAATCACCGTTTATATGTAACGTATTAATCCGCCTTCTTGCGGTTT
Source organism: Sinelater perroti (assembly GCA_036346155.1). Classification (NCBI taxonomy): domain Eukaryota; kingdom Metazoa; phylum Arthropoda; class Insecta; order Coleoptera; family Elateridae; genus Sinelater; species Sinelater perroti. The sequence continues at coordinate 19,846,153 of JARFIY010000359.1, read as the reverse complement.
TAAAGCAATGACATTTGGTCTTTCGAAACATCATTCGATTTGGCGTTTGATGCACATAACCTCGATAATCAGCTGTGTTCACGATGGCAATCACAAAAGAGCATATTCGATTTTCTATCCACTTTGCGTTCCATCTTAAGAAAAACGCTGCTGAAGCCACCGAAATGATTTGTGCTGCATATGGTGAGAATGCTGTAAGTCATGTAACGTGCAAAAAGTGGTACCAAAGATTTCGCGGAGGAGAGTTTAGTCTTGAAGATCAACCACGCGCTGGACGCCCTCAAACATTTGACACGGATGAGCTGCAAACGCGTTAAGGTGGGAACTTCTCCCACATGCAGCGTATAGCCCAGACATGGCCCCTTTGGATTATCATTTATTCCGGTCGTTACAGCATCACTTGGCTGATGCGCACTTCAAAACAGAAGAAGAAGTCCAAAAATGCACCGACAACTTTATCGTCTCGAAGCCGGTGAGCTTCTGTCACCAGGGAATTCGCAAGCTACCCGAAAGATGGCAAAAGGTCATCGATGCCAACGGAGAGTACTTTGATACTTAAGCTCTTTTTGTTTGTTTTTAAATAAAACTTTAATTTTGCAGAAAAAAGCTGATAACTTATTTATACACCTATTAAGAGCTTGAAAGTACTGTAATTGGCATTTTGGAAGTTGATGATATTTAATTTTATTTTTAATAATAACTAACGTAAGCCCCGCTTTTAAGTAGCTTTGACCTGTATATAAAGAGGAAAGTTGTCAGCACAACAGTGTTTATCCATTAGCATTCCATACTGCTAATTTACAGTGCTGATCCGGTACCGAATTTCAAAACGATAGTGTTCAGTTCAGTTATGATTTTGCCCATTTGTTGTATTAAAGTTTTTATCATGACTTTAAGTACAGAAACACTTCTTTCTACGCTGGTGTTTTTTGTTCTGCATTGCATTAAAATTAAGTCACTTGTTACTTTCTCTGGCTACAACCAGTTGCATCGAGTACTAAAGAGTTGTTTGTTCCTTTGTGGGAAAAACATATTTTACAGCAATTATTTATAAAAAATTTATTCTTTATAGATTACAGGAAAATTAGCACTACAGTTAATATATTTAATATTAAAAGTTCATTCTTTTTTGTGGCATTTGTTAGTTAAATGATTAACTGTAATATTTTGGTATGCTCAAATCATTGACATTTTACTCATTGGCGTAACTTGCGTTTTACTTTTGTATATTTAAATTTGACTATTGAGTATATCATTTTGTTTATGTTGTATACTTTTCTATTGTTTTTAATCGGTTTAGTTCTACAAATAATGATGGTAAAGCTGTTTTTGTGATTATTTGTTTAATATGTTGTTAACTACGTGTCTATATATTTTGTAGTACTGTTTTTAATTTGTCTACGTCAGTCGACGGATATATAATTTTTATGATTATTCTAAAGCTTCGTTTGTGTTTAAGCTGCATCTTTCAACAAGAACTTTAATTATAACTGTAAACTTTTAAAAGGTTTTTAATTTAGATTTCGTAATTATTGAATATTTTTAAAGTATACCTATTTTTTGTTATAGATTTCTGATGATTCTGATGAGTAGTATTTGTCGTAAGTATTTTTCGATTACTTTTAATAATCATTTCACATTTTAATCTATAACGCAGCACTTAATATCACTAGGGTTTGGACACGACCCAGCACACATCTAATACGAATTGTTTATACTTTGTAAAACTCCTTTTTTTCACACACTACCCAGCACTTAACAATTCTACGTACTTATAAACACTACATCAAAATGATAATAAAGAAAGTTTTGTTATACTTACAAAAAATTCAAGTTTTAGGTTTATAATACCCCAACTAGCTTCTCTTATAATTCTGATACATTATTACTAAAAGCAAGAACTTTTATCGAGAGAGACTGAAAAAAAATTTGTAATTCTAGAGGCGAATCAACAGTAAGTTACAGATCTGTGGCAAGACCGCAGAAAAAACTTGATACTAGCGGTATCTGATCGGTTTTGGAGATCAACTATCTTCGAGCACTTGGCACTTAGCTATAGCGCTTGAGGTCGACCAAAAAATAGTATGGAGTTATCCTCAGCAGCTCGACTTTGTCCACAAGTAACCCCGACAAGATACACATAAACTGACCAAAGCACAGGTTAATAAGCGAGTTAAAATTTGCTGTCATTTGAAGAAGCATGTCAAGAATGCTTCGGTTCAAACCCGGCGGAGTGGTACTTTAACCAAATCCGAATGCTTACATATCGCTGGAAAAAGATCAGAGACTAATGGCCTTTATTTTAAAGAATAGTCGTTATCGTTTTTGAATAAATTTGAATGAAATTTTTCGCAAATGTGACAAAAATTTCTCTTTAACTTAGTATAATATATAATAACGTTTGGTGCGCACAAAATTTCTGAATATAAAATATAAATAAATATATAACAAAGCATTTCAAACAAACGATACTACGGTACATTTTTTGCAGACTATAATTTGAGACATACGCTACAGTTTATAATTTAGATATCTAAAATTGAAACTAAAGAATGGCCTCAGTGTAGGTTCGTATTTAAGAAAATTAGAACATTATTCGTATAATAAACCGTCTGTTATTCGGGCTGTATGGTAGATGGCGCCGTTCTTCTAAGATTGCATTTGTTTCAGATTCATGTTTTTCAGTTGGAGTCAAAAAAACTGAGTTATCATATAACTGTAACTATGCCATTCACTGTTACAGAATTTCTAGAATCATCATCGAAGAAGTATGAATCTATCACGTCACCTGTCTAAAATTCATACAGAACCCGTATTTTCTTTTCATAAGTTATGCAAGAGTTGTCCGAACTCTAAATGTGGCCATTTTTTCAAACCCGTCGAGTTGAAAATGCACTTCATCGATGAGGATTATTTTTAGCTAAACTGAGAATCAACTATTTGCTTTATGTGTTTAAGCTCTTGCGTCAATTCAATTTTAAACGCATAAAGGTGCAGATCTTTAATAACTAAAGAAAGCTTCTCAAAATCTTCAATTATCAAGCGCTGACGCTAAAATTATATTTTTGAATTTGCAGCGACACTTCAACTGGTTATGGTGATATTTTTCCGGATCTTTATTTCATGTTAATATTTATGATGTTTTGCACGCATTACCGATACAGTTTTATAAAATTTATTCCACGAGGTTATTGTATTGTCTTCATAAAATTTTAATCTATTTGTAATGCGTTTTAACAATAATAACTTGTATTGCCATTCTTTTGCATGGTGTTTTGTATTTACTAATCAGAAGAATTTTAGATAATATCTGACAAAGTATCATGGTTTCCGACTGCAAAGCCATTTTTTATAAAATAGACAATTCAAAGAATAAATTTAAATATTTTTTAAATTTATTTAGTAATCAGAATTCTACGAGCTAAAGTTCTGACAGCTACTAGAAGGACTAGTGGCAAATAATATGATCAGGGAGATATCCAATGATATCATCTGTGTAAACTTAAATAAACATGGATGCAATAACTTAAATTAGTTCACTTGGCCACAGCTTTTTTAGTCTTTTGTTGATTATTGGTTCTAAAAGTTTTTCCATTAGCGGGTTAGGATGGTTGTCTAAGATGGCATGGTGCTTGATGGCTTTTTTGCGGATATCTTCTTGTACTGTTGAAACATGTAGGTCAGTATTAGTGTATGGTTTGTTACATACCAGGTAGCGTCCGAAATTTAACGGAGTATCTTATATTGCCCCCTTTGATTGATTTCTATATTTGATTTAGAAACATATCCCCATAGTTCTAGTCCATAAGCCTATATTGGTTTGATGACTGCTTTGTATAACAGGATTTTGTTTTCCGTAGGTACCCGTTTTTTTCTTCCTATCGGCCATTTGTTTTAATCTCTACTTGTTTTCTCTTTTTTGTGATGTGTTGTTTCCAAGTCAGTTTTGTATCTAAGTGTAATCCTAAATATCTTACCATTTGCGTTTGTGGTATCCGTACTTTGTTTATTGTGATTGGAAGGTATGTTTCCTTGCGGAAGGTGAATGTAATATGTGCTGATTTATTCTCATTCACTTTTATTTCCCACTTTTCCAACCATTGATGCTCCTGTTGTCACATTTTGTCATCTGACGTGTGCAAGATATACAGCAAGGACACTGCCTTGAAGCACCCCTAAATTAATAGAAAAGTAGTCGGATATCTCTTCATTTACCTTAGTTTGAAATCTTCTCTCATTCAAATAAAATTTTAGGAGATTGAAGTAGGCTGGTGAAAAAGTACACTTGATTTTATAAATTAATGTGGAGTGCCAACCTTATCAAAAGCCTGACTGATGTTGAAGAAAACTCCACTACAATGTTATTTTTTCTCAAATACTTTATTTATAGTCTGTGTAATTCGATAAACTTGTTGCACTGTCGAGTGTTTCTGACGGAACCCAAATTGATGTTCTCGTATCCAGTTCTCTGCAGGTAGATCTTCATGTAATCTACAAAGTACCGGTCTCTTAAGTAATTTTGAAACTATTGACAGCAAACTTATAGGTCTGCAAAAAGAGACATCTGTTAGATCTTTTCCTGATTTACCTATCATTATCATTAGCGCCTTTTTAGACATTTTGACCAGTATCCAAGTCGTAAAATTGCATAGTTGTAGGTTAGTCTTAGTACTCCATTGTTAGGAAATTTCTTTATCATTTTAGCCGTAATAAAGTTAATTGCAAGCAAATTTTTTAAATTTAGAAGTTTAATTTTTTTTGCATTTTCTTTTAGTGTCATTGCTTTGATAGGCGTATGTATTACACGTGGAATAGTCTGCTGCATTGTTTATCGTTTGAAATGCGGAAACCAAGTGTTGTGCAAATAGATTTGCTTTCTCAGCATCACTTTTTGTCCATGGTTTGTTGATCCTTGTTCTTATTGTTGGAGCAGGAGTTTTAGGTTTTTCGAATTCTTAATTGGCTTCTAAATAAAATTATCTGTTTTGCTTAATTTAGTTATATATTGCTCAAACTCCTGGTTTTTTATTACCGATAACTAAAGTTAACCACAAAAGGAAATAATAAAATACGTTATGTTACAGCAAAAACTGGTTTACTGAGTCATGATATTCTGGTTCCATTTGAGTTATTGCCATCTAAATAGGTTAATGCCCTTCTAGTTAATAGTTTAATGTAATATTGTTGCCGAATGAAATACACTTTTTAGGTAAATTGTTTTATTAATAATAGTAATTTCGCCAAAACTTTCGTAGATAATTTATATCTTTAGAAAACTTAGAAATAATTATTTTTAATAAATACATAGGTTTATAAATAATCTCAAACTGGTTTATTGTATTCAATTACATAATGAAACAAGTAACATTAGCCGATTACGCGGGATGCCAAAAATAAACATTTTATAAAAAAAAATCGCAGATTTTAGTCAATATTTAATACCAAATATTTTTTAGATTTAAAATGTCTCCAAGATAAATCTTATCTTATATCTTCAAACTCTTTAAAAAAACAATAATTTTTGTAGTGGGAAACATATTTAGAAATTTTCTTTTAAAACATCATCATTTATAACGTGGTGAAATACGGGAGCTTGTAAAAAGCCGTAAGCCTCATAAAGACACATACAAAGACTGTGTGGTAAAAGATCCCTAGAAAACTTAATGTTTGCCATTTTAATGAGGTATAACATCTAACTTTTAGAAGCTTTTCTTTTTTAACCCATTAGAATCACAAATTACTTAACATTAAATAATACCATTTGCTAATTGTTTGACTTTGTGTTACGTATTTGCAACTAAAATAATATTTCCAAGTAAAATATGTATTTTATACTACATTCTTTATTATTTATCGGCAATTGAAGTTCACCATTTTATATGGCGATTCTTGCTAGTGCCTTCAAGCAGACCGAACGTGCGTGCCGAGCTATACCTGAGTTATCACAACGGCGGAGCCTCAGCCGTGGCCTTGCTTAAGGTCAGGCAAATTTATATATTTATTAATTTAATTTCGAAAACTCGTGTATATTTTTAAACGTTTTCATAATATTTAAAAGTGGGCATTATTAAGAATCCTATTACACTGCATGCGAACGATAAACGCTCGGGATCGGGAACATGTTCCCTTCCACGAGTAACGCAGGACCTGGGACCCCACAATTTAACACTCAAGCCAATAATGGATTCGGACAAAATGGTAATCACTATAATCAGCCTATTGTGCAGTCATCAAACATACCAGGACAATCGTTTGTAAATGCACAAATGCCACTAATGTACCCCAACCGATCCCCAGCGAATCAAGCACCTTTACTAGGATTCAATCAACAGCCAAGTCAAATAGCACCTTCACTCACACCAACTTATAATCATTTTCCACCTGTACTATCAGAACAGCAGGTTAGTGCAAATTATGATAATTCTGTTAGCAGCAATATAAACTATAAAACCACAGAAGATAATTTAGCATGTGATGATGAAACAATGAACTACAATGAAACACAAAATCAAACCAAACACGCCTGGCAAATAGTAACCAAACGAAAAAGAGCAAAATGACAAAATTCTTCTGAAATTGATGCCCAAATAGAAACTGCTAATCAGTTCTCACTTCTCTCTGAAAGCAATAACAACACGTCTAATACTTCAATTCCTCCAAAAAGAGAACTGAAACCTCCACCAATATTTATATACGGGGTCTCAAATTACAAAGACATAATCGATAACTTAGCACAAGTAGTTGAAGAAACTTACTCTACCAAAACGTTAGCAAACACTACTGTTAAAATAAACCCCAACACTCCTGAAACCTATAGAAAACTCATCCGTCACGTTCATGAATAAGAAATTGAGCACCATTCATATCAGTTAAAACAAGATAGAGCATACCGTGTAGTCATAAGAGGCATCCACCCTTCTATTCCCCTACCAGAAATTACACAAGAACTCGAGAAAAAAGAACAAAAAGTTCATAATGTTACAAATGTCAGGCATCGGGTTACTAAAGAGCCCTTACCTCTATTCTTTGTAGATCTCGAGCCACAAAACAATAATAAAGACGTCTTTAAATTAGAATTTCTGTATCATTTTAAAATTCGAGTAGAAGCGCCAAGAAATAAAGAAGGGATCGTACAATGCACAAGATGCTAAGACTATGGACACACGAAAACCTTTTGTAGGAAACCGTTTAAGTGTGTTAAATGCGGAGGACCACATAACACCTCTAGTTGCAGCAAATCTAAAAATACACCAGCAACATGTGCTCTATGTCAGAAAAATCATCCAGCGAACTACAAAAGCTGTAAAGTTTATCAAGAGTTAATAAACAGAAACCATCACCTAAGACCAACCAGGCCCAGTCTTTTGTCACAAAATATTACAACTAATACTCCACTACATCCCACAACCCCAACCCCTGCTTATGCCCAAATGACTGCAGTACAACCTAACATCCCATCTAACAACACCGAAACAGGCCTAACTAGCAAATTTACTATATTCCTTAATGATTTTAAGAATATGTTCAATTAATTACTCAGCCAGAACAGTATGATTCTAACCATGCTGACAACAGTTATCAATAAATTAACTCAATAATGGCCTCTGTACTTAGAATTGCAGAATGAAACGCAAATGGCTTATCAAACCATATTCAGGAACTTACGCTACTTCTTAGCATAAATAAAATTGATATCCTCCTAATCACTGAAAGTCATTCAACACAAAGGACAACTCTTAAAATTCCATACTATTCCGTTTACTATGCTAACCATCCTGATGATGCGGCTCACGCAGGGTCTGCAATCATAATCAGATCTTCAATAAAACATCACGTACTCCAACCATACATAACACACAAAATTCAAAGTGCCATCATTAAAGTAGATACTTTCTCCCGACCTATTACAAATGCTTCAATATATTGTCCACCACGTTATTCTATAACATGCGATGTATACCTAGAGTTCTTCCAACGACTCGGCTCACACTTTTTAGTTGCCGGAGACTGGAATGCTAAAAATACAGCCTGGGAATCTAGGCTGATTACTCCTAAAGGCAGAACATTATTGAGAGTTCTAGAACTAAATAATTTCAACTATTTGTCGACTGGAGAGCCAACTTATTGGCCGACCGATCGAAATAAAATCCCCGACCTGTTAGACTTTGCCATAACTAAGGGAATCTTAGACCTACATAGTAATATTGAATCCAATTTAGATCTGCACTCTGACCACAGTCCTGTAATAATAACTCTAAGCACCAGTATTATATGGAAAAAGCCACAACAGAGACTGTCTTCCAAAAAGACTGATTGGAACCTATTCCGTCAACATATCAACGATAGTATATCACTAAATATCCGCTTAAAAGATAAGGAGGACATAGATGAAGCTGTGCAGTACGTAACTACGTTAATACAAAGGGCTTCCTGGACCTCTACTCCAGAACCCCATGGTTTCACCCGCAACAATCAGAACATTCCGCTTCATATTAGAGAATTGGTCATCGCAAAGCGCAGAGATCGGCGCAGGTGGCAGACTACCAGGAATCCAATTGATAAAACTTATTTAAATCGAATAACGCACAATCTCCACAATGCTATCCAAGAAGCAAAAAACGAATTCTTAGAACACTACATCGTTAATCTATCTACTGATGATCACCCCCTGTGGGACGCGACAAAGAAATTGAAAAGACCCATAGTATCTGTTCCACCTCTACGAAAAGCTGATGGGAGCTGGTCGCGGACGAATATTGAAAAATCCAACAGATTCGCAGAACACCTTGCTAGTGTATTTTCCGCTCCTGATATCCTCAACGATGATGAAGATGATGCCAAAATACAAACATTCTTAAACACCCCTTGTCAGATGTCTCTTCCACCCAAGCCTATTTCACCTGCAGAAGTCAAAAAAGAAATAAGTCTCTTAAATCCTCATAAAGCTTCTGGATATGATCTCATTACAGGTGAAGTACTGAAAAACTGCCCTAGAAAAGCTATTGTATTACTCACAACCATATATAACAGCATACTACGCCTGTGCTACTATCCGATACTATGGAAGTATGCAATAATAATTATGATACTGAAGCCAGGAAAACCTCCAACTGATGACACTTCTTATAGGCCAATAAGCCTCCTTCCTGTAATGTCCAAAATTTTCGAAAAACTTATTCTCACCAGAATTGCAAACGTAACACATATAGATGCCTTAATCCCTAACCACCAATTCGGCTTCAGACCCAATCACTCCACTATCCAATAGTGCCATAGAATCGTTAATAAAATCAAAGAAAGCTTAGAAGCAAAACAAATGTGTACATCAGCATTTTTAGACGTAAAACAGGCGTTTGACAGGGTGTGGCATGCAGGCTTACTTTTCAAACTTAAACAACACTTGCCAAATCAATTGTTCCTCATTCTTAAGTCATACATGTCCAACCGTTACTTTCAAGTTAAATTCGAAGACTCATTATCTGACTACCAGACTATCAACTCTGGTGTACCCCAAGGAAGTGTTCTGGGACCTTTCTTGTACTTACAGTTTACCGCTGATACACCAGCCAGCGAGGATACACTACTAGCAACGTTCGCTGATGATACAGCCATCCTTTCTACAGATCTCGATCCGATACGAGCTTCTGCAAAATTGCAAGCTTATCTTGATCAACACCAAATTTGGCTTACGCACTAAACGTTGATAAGTCGTGTCAAGTCACGTTTACAACAAGAAGAGCCGAATGTCCTCCTATTACCTTCAATAACACTCCCATTCCTGTCAAAGGAGAAGTTAAATACCTCGACCTTCGTCTTGACGCAAAACTAACTCGGAGAACACACATTAAGTCAAAAAGACGTCAATTAGATTTAAAAGTGAAGAACATGTCTTGGTTACTAAATCGTAGATCCCAGCTCTCACTACAGAACAAACTCCTCATACAAAACCATTCTTAGGCCTATTTGGACATATGGTGTCGAATTGTGGGGCTGCAGCAAACCGTCTAATACAAAAATTTTACAAACCTTTCAATCTGAAACTCTCAGTTACTAAATACACTTTGGTATGTCTCTAACAACACCATGCACGACGACCTCAAAATACTGTTTATACACGACGTCATCAGTGCTTACTCTGTTAAACACAAAAATCGAAGCATAACCCACAGCAACGAGCTAATCAGTGAACTGTTCATACAACCAATGGAAAATAGAAGACTTAACAGAACATGGCCAGAAGACCTAGCTACATGAATCCAGAGAGCCGTCAATGGATGGCCCCTGACTCAAGTGAACTTCTTTCAACTCATTTACTTATTACTTTATTAAGTAGATTGTAAATTTGCATTAATCCAATAAAAAAAATTATAAGACTGCACTTTTGATACTAAATTACAAATAACTTTTTAATATAAATTTTGCCTGATATATTCACTTATATTATCTCATGCTATATATTAATAACCAATTAATTGATTCATTTTTATTATAAAAACCTGCATCATTTTTTGTAAAAATAAATGTCAATTGTGTCACAAATAAATAAAAGTTAATTTGATATTCTTTGACAGGAAAGGAACGTGGAGAAAATAACCTAGAATTAGACATAATTAAAAAGCTCAGAGATAGAGGCGTAGATAGGATATTGAGAATATATGAGCAAACAGAGAATACAAACTAAATACCCGAAGATTGGGATTATAATTTAATAATTTCTATCTGTAAAAAAGGAGATAAAACAAATTATTAAAATTACTGACCCGTATATTTATAATCTTTGGTGTGCAATGCATAAATAAGAACTATAGAAGAGAAAATAATGGCATGTATAGAAGATAAACTGAAAGAAGAATAAACGAGCAGAAAATTACAATAAACTTAGCAAAGTTTGGATCTACCATGCATTTTTAAACGTTCCACCTGGAAAAATTTTGACGTTTTTCCGCATCTTCATGTTTTATTTTTCGAGTTATTTTTATCACGTACGGAAGGTATTTGTAATTTTTACTTTAATATTCTATTATCACTTGATTTACTAAAACTTATTTCTTGCTCTATTTGACATACCAATATTTTGCATTTACTGTGGCATAAACATACGTTTCCATAGTTTGTTTGTTAATCTGATTGTAATTTTTATCATTGGCTTTTGAAATGAGTCAAAATTTTTCGAGTTACTTGCAAATCATGCAAATATTTTAATATATAGTTTCCACTGTTTAGAATATATATTTAAATATGAATTTGCAGCCTTTCATGACTTTTACCTGCTTCCAGATAGCACTTTATCATGTCTGGTTTTTCAAAATATTCATGCATTTTTTTAATTGTTAAGTTTTTTATATTTATAATACAAAAACAAAATGTTCAAGAAAAAAAGTTTCTCTCATATCAAAAGAGGTAAAAAAATAATTTTAACATTATCACAATTACCGTAAGAATCTGTTTCGAAAAATATTCATAAACAACGAAATTATGACACTTTATAGAAATCAACTAAAAATTACTTTTGGCTTGTACTTAACGCGATAAGGATGAAGTTTGCCCCAGTCGATTTTTTTAAAAAACTAGTTTTTTTCTACGAAAATAGGTGTAACCTCCAAATTACATCGAATCTTGGACATCCTGTACACAACACATAGAATTAGTATCTTAAAGTTATTTGTATTTATCTTTAATACTATGTATGTTGCATTTGTACATAACGTTTTCGCTTCCGATATTTGATTTACCTTTGACTGCATCGCCACGTGATATTTAAGGGCTTACGCAAAGTTTCTAATAAACATGTTGAAATTGTCCATTGTTCGAGTCCTTGCACGCGCACAGCTTCATTCTTAGAAAATTCGGAGCACAACAAAAAACAGAGGTTTCAGATGTCTACGCGATGGTACGTACAATACATATGTAAAGACTTATCTTTTTTATATTTAACTAATTGTTTTATTAGAAAATTGTATTCCTATGGAATCTATAAACTCGAAAAAAAAACAGCAACTATGAAGATCTCCGACATTTATAGTCCAAAACACTCAACAAAGAAAAAGATTACTTTTATTTTTTCGAAAGTCTAAGGAATAGAATTATCGTAGCCGATGATTTTAATGCAAAACATCAAGACTGAGGCTCTAACAGCTATGCAAGCAAGCAATCTAAATTACTTATCGTCCGAGGCACCTACCTATTGACTCACAGATCAGCGGAAAATAAGGCAGTTTGCAATCAAATTGTTTTTAGAACTACCTGTTAACCATTAATCTCTTATAATTACATTCCACTCAGAAGTAACACATTCAACCACAACCAATACCTGTAATACAAAGACGACCTGGAAATACTTTCGAAGCAAATTAACTGATGAAATGAACTTAAAAATGCAATTAAAAACCAAATATAATATAAAAAGCAATAATAGAATTAACAAAAATAATCCAGCAAGCGCCATGGAAAGCTACAGTTACCAAAACAAATTCCAACACCAACAACTGCCTCTTAATATTAAAAGAAAAAATAATCAAAAAAGACGTCTAAAAGACGCTGGCAAATCAAGGTATCCAACCTACCTAATCTAACAGCTACTGACACCTCCGACTATTCGCTCTGGAAAGCGCCTAAAAAAATTAAAATATCTGTAATTCACAAACCATCTATTATCAAATCAAATGGACAAAGGGTCCGCAGTAGTAAAGAAAAAGCAGAAACCCTTGCTGAGCACCTAGTAAATGTGTTTAGGCTCTTCCCTAGCCATTGTCTTAAGGAAGATGCTAAAATAACTGACTATTTAAATTTCCCTTTTTCAAACGAGCTTATTCATCAACCTATTTAAGATTTTGGGAATACAAAAAGTAATTAGTAAAGAATCTAATTATATAAAGAGACGCCAGGCTTCGACCTTATCACTAGGAAAATTCTCCAACAGCTACCTGAAATTGCAGTTCGAGCCATCACTTAAATATACAATAGCATCCTTGCTATTAGATACAAAATAAAAAAAAAATACAAAAGGTTGATAAACCACCTACTGATCCAACAACCTATAGATCCATTAGACTTTTGCCAACCCTCTCTAAAGTCTTCAAAAAGTTATTATTGAAACAATTTCAGCCAATCCTAGATGAACAAGGATTAATCCCCAATCGCCAGTTCGGATTTCGACATCAACGCGCATAGAATAAATGATAGTTTAGTAGATCAAATCCATAATGACCTTGATGAACATAGATATTGTTCCGCTGCATTTTTAGATATTTCCCAGGCTTTGACAAGGTCTGGTACTTGGGTCTATTCTATAAACAAAAAAGTTTCTGCCATACGAAATCTACGAAATACTAAAATGTTATCTATTAGACCGGAATTTCTTACCAAGGTGAATCTAGGAATCACCAACCCGCTGTATCTGGAGTTTCTCAAGACTAATACTCATCCTATACTTACTATTCACAGCCGATTTATCAACTACGAGTTTAACCGCAGCCGCTACATTCGCTGATGACACGGCTGTCCTGGCCTCACATAATAATCCTACCACTGCATCACATAACTTACAAGACTCCCTTAATAAAGTCCAGCAATAGCTCAAAGTACGGAGAATCAAGATAAATGAAAACAAATTCCAATGTCACTTTCATCATGAACCGCGATAATTGTTTAGCGGTTACTTTTAATGTACAACAACTAAAACATGGCGACTTTGTAAAATATCTGGGGCTTTATCTAGATCAACAAATCAATACAAAAAAATTTATTGGGTTATTAGAAGAAAGTCAGCACTATCACTAGAAAACAAATTACTGCTCTATAAAGTAACGTTAAAACCTATTCGGATTTTAATTAACTATTTTAATTTAAGCTAACATTAATTCTAAGAATTAATTTTTAGATTTCATTCTTCCTCGTAAATGTATGTTAAAACACTCACTTGTATTATAGACTAATAAAATTTATAACAGAGTGACTTATTGTAACCCTACTCTACATGCAATTATCAGTTTAACTGCTGCTTGCACTTATTGTTGATGTTCCACACTACATATTTATTGTTCCTTGTAAATAGGACAGATTGTATAATAAAGGAGCTTAAAAAGAATCTACAAATCTTTTACATTGTTTAAAACGTAAGTTGTAGCTTACAGTCAAAAAATATGAGGTGCGTTATGTTACAATGGATAACATCAATAGCGTATATGAATGCAAAAAACGGTGGTTTGCTAACATTTCCGAAAAACCAGGTGTTAATATAGTTAGTAAACTAAAATAGCATTCTCAATCAGTATTTAATATTGTTAGTAAATAATTACTTCTGTTCAATTGATACGCGATTAAAGTGAAAAGAGTATGTTGACTTCTATTTGACTGATTAATTTTGATGACTTTCCAAGACTATTGTAAGTTGCTGGTTACTTTTTCGATATATTAGCAAAACCTGGGCTTATTTTATAGCGTTTTAAGAATAAAAACTAATTATTATGTGTGAAGTGTACAGTCAAATGAACATCAAATCAATTGCCTTTAAACTTGTGGTCGCAGTGTAAATACAATCTGAACACTTAAAAGTTTAGAAGTTTTAATTCAAATATATTCTTTCTTTATTGAATATTTTTCTATCAGTACAGCACGTTTAGTATGATTTTGGTAAAGTAACTAAAGAAAATAAAAACCACAATAAAATACTTGTACAGACTTAAATGCAATTGTGGTTCAAAAACATATTTAAAATTGTTTACCATTTTGTTATATGTTCATTTTGCTACTTAAAATAATAAAAATTAAGTTTTGAATATTTTCACAATTTTTGTAATTATGTTTTATTATATATAGAGTGGATGAAAAATAACTAAGAATTAAAGATTGGTAAGAAAGTTTATATTTGCAATGCAAATTTATTAAGACATATTGCATATTTGTACTTTATTACATAGGAAAATAAAAATAAATCTTTAAATTTCAATGCAAACACTGGTAGCGTCAACTAGTTCCTTGAAAGGGCTGGAGATTAATTTGTACAGTCTTTTAAAGAAATTTGTTTAGAATATTTCCGAGAAGCTTCTGAATAGGTGCGAGACTTTATCCTATACACATCTCCTTTTGCGTAGCCCCATACGTAGAAATCATATGAAGTGAGATCTGGATTTCTCAGAGGCTATTTACGGGATCCACGTCGTTCCACCCAACGTAGTAGAAAGTTCTAATCATGCAAGCACGTTAATAACAAAATGTAATGGTGACTATCTTGTATAAAAATAAATTTGATATTGTTATCTGAAATGGATACCGCGAGTCACACGTAATCTTCATGTATCTGGATATACAAGGTCCATCCCAAAAGAAATGAGCCTTATTTTTTTTCGGACGCGAGTGTACATTCCGGCGTGCTCTGACGCTTGGGGCAGGTGGTGGGGGGTCTTAGCTTCCATACGCGGTCGGTGCAAGTCGGCTCTGAGCTCTCGGAGCGGCAGGACGGGTGTTTCCGTGAATGTCTATTTTCAATTTTCGACACGGCGCGATGGATTCAAAAATCGATCAACGCTACGCAATTAAATTCTGCTTCAAACTCGGCAAGAATGCTACCGAAACGTTTGGAATGCTTCAGGAGGCCTTCAAGGATGATTGTTTATCGTACTCGCAAGTTAAAAAGTGGCACAAAGCATTTAAGGAGGGCCGGAAGAGGTGGCCGACGAACCTCGGTCTGGACGACCGTCAACCTCCCGAACCGACGAGAACGTGCAGCGAGTGCGCGATTTTTGAACGCCGATCGTCGGTTCAGTGTTTATCAAGTAGCAGATGCCCTAAACATTCCGAAATCGACAGTACATCGAGTCATTTCCGAGGATTTATCGATGCGGAAGGTGTGCGCCAAACTTGTGCCGCGGGTGTTGACTGACGAACAAAAACAGCTCCGGGTGGTTCGGTGTGAAGAACTCTTGCAAATGTGCGAAGATGACCCGGAGTTTTTAAACAAAGTGGTAACAGGAGACGAAACATGGTGTTTCCAGTACGATCCGGAGACAAAAGGCAGAGCGCTGAGTGGCACACCACCGCGTCACCCGGCCGAAGAAAGCTCGGATGAGCAAATCCAGGACCAAGACAATGCTCGTCGCCTTCTTCGACGCCAGGGATTGTGCACTACGAGTTCGTACAACCCGGACGCACAGTGAATGCCGCCTTCTACCTGGAAGTCCTCAAAAGACTCAAAAGAAAGGTCACAAGTAAGCGGAGCGCGATCAAAAACGACTGGAGTTTGCACCACGACAACGCGCCGAGCCACACCGCGTTCATCGTGACCAAGTACCTGGCCCGGATTCAACTCGGCGTGGTTCCCCAGCCTCCCTACAGCCCGGACTTGTCTCCCCGGACTTCTTTTGTTTCCGCGGTTGAAAAGAGTGCTAAAGGGCAAGCACTGGGACTCGGTTGAGGACATCCAAGAGAATGTCACAGCAGCCCTCAAGGACATCCCTAAGGAGGCCTACCAGGAAGCCTTCCGGACTTGGAAGACCCGTCTCCAAAAGTGCATTGATGCAGGAGGATCCTATTTTGAAGAATTTTGAGGTGTTGTAGCGATCTGCTCAATAAAACTATTTTTTTTTTGAAAAAGGCTCATTTCTTTTGGGATGGACCCTGTATATATATATATATTTCTATTAAAACAAAATTAATTTAATTTTCAATTTGTCCGTTTGAACTAATCCAAGTCCATTTATTTTTAAAACGTTACGCAAAATTGTTCACGATTTTTTATATATTAAAAGGTTGCCTTAAATATTTCTTTTGTTTTATTAGATAGTAAATGTTCAATATTTTGTTTTATACTGTATCAGTGAGTTATACACAATATATTTTGCTCTATTACTTTGTTGTACCCCTTCTGCACACCACATAACGCTATCTTTTCAAAATTTTTGTAGTTTGCTAACAACATACCTTCTCGGTGTATTTTTACGTCATTTATTGAAGTAAATCGTTTACTTGAAAAAAGAATTTTTAATTAAAAAATTAGTTATACTAGGAAAGCGCGATACCTATTGCAAAAACTAATAAAAACAAATGTTTATTGTTAAAAAACCTATTGTTCTTCAAAATATTCTCTCTGACGGTCATTGTTGCATATGCTGAAACCAATTTTCACAGTATTTTTTTGTAGCGAATCAGGTGTCTCCGAAACATGAGTTTTAAACACATCGTTGTCCACGCAGTTTATTCTTTACGTGTGGGAACAAATACAAATCGTTAGAGGCAAAAATTAGAACAGTGCGGCACATGACTCATCAATTCGAGAGTTTAAAAAGCCAGTTGTTTGCGTCTATGTCTGTGAGCTTGCATTGTCATGGTGAAGAATAATTCAGCATTACGCGTTGGTTTTTTTTATTTTTCTGAAGACTTCTGGCAAACAGACAGTGGTGTACCATTCAGAATTGACCGTTTTACGTTCCTGTAAAACCACGGTTGCGACATGCCCAGTTCTTCCAATAAAACAGGCAACCATCTGCTTCGAGGACAAACGAATTTTGTTGGGTTTGACGTATCTTGGAAGACCCATACAAATTACTGTTATTTACTTTCAGGCTCATACGCATAAATCAAACATTTACCATCTGTGACAATGTTGTAAAACGTATTTAAACACCACGATCATATTTGTTAAGCATTTCTTTCGACCAATTCATACAACCTTTTTTTTGAGCGATCGTTAACTTAAGCGGAATCCAACGCATTTTCACGGTTAAATGTTTACGCAGTATCTCATATATGCTAGTCATACTAATGCCTAAGAATGCTTGAATTTTATAATGCCACATGACGATCTTGAATTATCAGATCACGCACGGCATCGATGTTTGCTGACACCAAAGCCGATTTTAGACGACCACGAGTAAATTCATAGAACCAACGATATACAGTGGTTTTATGTGGGGTTTATTCCAAAAAATCGAAGTGAATTGACCAACGCACTGTTGTTGAAATGATCAACGTCGGAATTTGTAAGAATCATCGCACGAAAATGTTCACAAGTTAATTCCATTTTTTAGCAGAGAGTAAATTTTCAACTTAATAAAAATAAAAGAAATAACTTTTGTATGACAAAACGTTCAGAGTACGTATCCCGTCAAAAATGTTAAACTTTATGATACAAACGTCAGATCGTACTTAGCAAAGGCAAGGTTGTCGATTCGCAATAGATACCGAGCAGCCCACGTACTCACGTGGGACACCATTTCAGTTAAAAGTTAATATTTTTTTAACAATTAAATAAAATATAGCCATCTTGTCCAATTGAAAACAGTTGAATTTATTATTAAACACTTAATAGTAAAGGACACCTCTTTATTTATACAAAATAGATACTAAGACTTTTTAAGGTAAAGACGGGGGGCCTACAACTGTTAAAAATTACTTATTGCTGCTTATTCTCACAAAGAAATCAAGTGTTAGTATTAATAACTAATTTTTTTAAAAAAGATTCTTCCCCGTTTTGATGCAAAAACAAATCGTAGATGACAATACAGCTAGAAAGGCTACTCTTCGTCAACTGATACGGCATCTTTTTAGAGCTATTGATACAGCCGAGTTTTAAAAAGTGATTGTATACTGTTGTTTAGCAAATATTTAAAGCATCTGCTTATTCAAGAAGATTTTTGTTAACTGTGTCCATAGAATCTGATATAAATGAATAGCTGCATAGTTACATTTTGAAAAAAATATACATATCACAAATGCATCATTCAATTTTTATACGTAAAAACGTACAAAGAATATGCATAATTCTTTACTGCAAATGAATCATATTTTACAATAACTAGACAACGATTGAAAACATGACATGTTTAAAAGATATGCTTGCATGTTTATGTAAGAGGTGCCAAATAAAGTAACTGCGTGGAAGTCTGAAATTATTAGGACAACTTTTTTGACTTCTTGTTCTATATTCAACGATTTTTTTTCTTTCTTTTTATGGCCCTACTTAGCAAGATATACATTAATGTTTTAGATAGTGGCTGCATACTTTGTTTTGCTTTATTAGTAGCTTTAGTAAGGCCTTTTTAGAAATTCTTTATTTTATTATCTTCATTAGTCTTATATGTTATATACTTTAATTTCTTTGCAGGTATCATTATACGAAGGGTAGACTAATGAAATAGTGTGACATCTAGACTTACTAGCTTAGTCCTCTTCAATGCCCGTTTTTGAAAGTTCGATACCGCACATAGCTCCACAAGACTTCTCAACTCAAATTCAGGTTTTAAAGACACCATTTTGAGATTTGCAAAAATAAGCTGGATGGTGTAACGAGTGCTCTGAAAGATATTTCAGCTGAAGATTTGATGTTCAAGGATATTACTTTTAAAAATATTAAGTATGAACAGTACCGGCCAAAATTATATGAACTTTTGGTAATTCCCTCTTAACTTTTTTATTTCCTGATAAATTTTTTTGTAAACAAAAATTTTGACCTTTTTCAAACATCTGCTGATAATGGTCCTGCAAATTAATGTAGTCGATTAAAAATCAGCATTTTATTTATTTTTGAGGAACCGTATTTCGCGTAGTTTTCATCATTTTTTACATTTTTTAAATCATAACGACAGTTTCAGGCATGGGTAAGAAATCTGGTTTCTACGACATATCGACAGATATCTAGAAGGTGATTGCCCAAGGTCAAACTGTCCATGAACTTGCAGCAACCTCCACAGAGCGCTGCTTCGCATTTCCTGAAGCACTGGGGGATCCAAGGTAGTGTGATAAAATACAAGGTCGGTCGTCTCAAGACTACCTCAAGGCTCTTCGACAGGAACGTCGTCCACATGTCTCGTGGCAAACCCCGCCTCACGACAGCCGATATTTCTCGCCAATTGTGTGACCTCATGGACCCTAAATCATCTGTTCGTACTATCAGACATTATCTGCAGCAAGCTGGGCTTAATAAACGTTGTGCGATCAAGAAGCCGTTGATTTCGAAGAAGAATAGGAAGGCCTACGTGGAATGGATGCAAGTACACCTAAACTGGACGATGAAAGAGTGGAAAAATGTGGTCTGTAGTGGCAAAAGCAACTACATGTTGTTCGGAACGGACGAGATTCAATGGATTCGTCGTCTCCAAAGCACTCGTTTCTATCCCAAGTACCAAATTCCCACGACGAGACATGGAAGCGAAAGTGTCATGTTTTGGAATTGTGTTTCCGGCCTTGGCACGGGTCCCCTCAAGAAAACAAACGGCATTATGGCTCGCTATCTATACGACAACATGATGCGTCCATATGTCGTGCAGAACATTGGTAAAAGTTTCATTTCTTAACAGGACAAGAATTTTTTTTGAAACATTATTTGAAGCATGTCCAGGGCTGGTTCGCTCACCGTCGTGGGACCCTTCTAGACTGGCTCAGTCAATCCCCGGCTCTGAATATCGCCGAGGGCCTGGTAAATTGTCTGGTTAGCAGAACTGTTAAGAATGCAGATGAGAAGTACGCCCAACTTAAGAAAAAATGGGAAAACATCCCCCTCTTCTTCATCCACACTTTTCTGAACTCCTGTCAGGTACCAGGCCGTCATTGATGCCAAGGGATATGCTACTAAGTACTGTACTGTTGGTTCCTAGTGATTTAGAGTTGTTCCCGTGTTTTTATTTGATGTTCGATTTGTTACTGTATTTTGATCATTTTTGCTATGCTAATAATATTTGTCCGGTTGAGTTGTCTATTGTTCCATTTTTTGAAAATCGGTTGAGAAGCCGTTCGAAATACATCAAAAAAGATTTCCTGAAAAATTTTGCAGAAAATACAAGGAAACGAAAAATTTATGGCAAAATATATTTTTGACCGATACTATATAGGTGGTAGTCTAAAATGTTTTAAGTCTAAAACAGACAAGTATTTTTTCTGTCAAATTTAATTTTATTTTTCAACATTTTTTTAGTTTACACTTTTTCCAGTGATGCTCCAACCTCTTTAACCCGTTTAAATAGTAGTTAGCATCTTGATCTGTAAAGTAGACGTCTACGGTTGTGATAATCCCTTTCTTTTTGAAAATCTTTGTCATCGGAGACAAACTTAGAGCTTAGAAAACAGAAAATAGTCCCTGGGGGCCAGATCTGGTAAATACGCTGAGTAGTCAACTAATTCAAACTAGAATTCGTGAATTTTGGTTATGGCGACCGCCTAAGTGCGTTGTCTTGATTGAAGAGTACATTCTTGCGTTTTTTCAGCAATTGCTGCCTTCAGCTGGTGCAATAACGATGCGTAGTATAACCCCGTTATTGTTTACGCTTTTTTTAAGTAGCCGATTTACAGAATTCTCTGACTATCCCAAAAAACAGTAACCATCACCTTCCAGGCCGATGAAACCGTCTTGCCTTTTTGGAGTAGGTTTACTTTTCGCAGTCTATTGTTTTGGCTGTTTTTTGACTCAGGATTGCAATGGTAAACTTAAATTTTATGGACAGCGATAAATAAACGCAAAAAGTCCAACTCGTTTTGCAGAAGCTGCTTAAGCACAACCTTGGAAATGTTCATTCGAATGAATTTTTCGTTCAAAGCGAGCAAACGTAAGATAGCTTTCTCATTTTTAATTCTTCGGTTAATATATGACAAACCCTGATTAGACGGTCGCCCCGTGCCATTTGATAAACTTTTTCGGTGTTATCGTTGGAGATTACAATTGTTGACCGTCCCAAACGCTCATCAGCTAAGTTAGTACGACCTTGTTTAAATTTAGCTACCCATCTTTTTACGGTGGCAAATAATGGAGCAGAGTTACGTAAACGGCGTCTAACTCGACTTTAATTTGCGTAGGCGTATTGCCTTTCAAACAAACCCGGTGATAGTGAATCAAATAATTTGACAACGTTTTAATCCTCAGTATCAAAACAGAAAAATAATTTGCACTTGATTAGTAAAATTTTCATTTACAACTTTTACGTCATCAACTAACGTTGCGTTATCAAATTACCATTCATCAAGCTCTATAGTCATTGATCCAACTATAGGATGAGCAGTGAGGCTAAAGCAGATCCGGTCCAAGGAAATATCCTTGTTGGGCGCCTGCTTCAGATAAAATTGCCTTTTCAGAAAACAAATATGTAAAGCATTGACTTAGGAAAAGGGGTAAAGATGGTACTTTAGTTAACATGGCCTTTCTGGCCACTGAGTTGAAAGCATTTGCAAAATCAATTTTTACTAGCACTTTTGTTTGTTTTTGTAGTTGGTTGACATATGTCCGAACGGCGTGAATGCAGCTCTCATATCCAAGTTTTGTAGCGACTCCTAGTTGGTTTGGTTGTCGATAATTTGCCTAAGTTAGTTGTGCATAGGAGCAAGAAAGTTTAGCGGCGAGTCTTTTAAAAACACTACCAACAACAATAGGGCGAATGCCACAAAAGGAAAGCGTCGTACAAAACTGGACATATTTCTGGATTAAGATGCCCCGAGGTAGGAAAATTGTATAAGTTGGTGCTTTCTGTAGATTTCACATCTTCCATATATTGTGGGCAAAAGACGTCTATTTCAGATTATTTAGAGAAACTAGCTGCTATAATGTCTTCTACTTTAAGGGTTGGGTCATCGATCACTTGGTTTGCACGATTGTGTTTAAATTGTAATTTTTTTAATGTGTTTTTATTAAAGGGGGCTAATTTGACCACAGATCAGAGTATTTTGATCACACCTTTAATGTCACAATCATTTATTTTAGTTTTAATCCGTTTCTCGAACGACGCGTAAGTTGCATTCTTCGGGTTGCCATTAGATAGTTGAAATCTTGTAACATTTTGCTCGACTTTGAAGGTTAAAAATTTTTCTTTTAAATTTCTGCCAATATAGAGTGTTTTGTAAGTAAATAAAAGGAGATCTGTTGAAACCTTCATTCAATTCTTTTGAAAAAACTTGTTTATAACTTTAGACAGTTTGTCTGCTACAGTAAAATGGGCATCTTTAGAATCTTGCGTATTGTCCTAGTGTGGGCTCTAGCACTAATCAGATTTTCAATTAATTTCCATACTGTCATTTGTTCTGAAAAATTCGGATGATTTTCAGAACTTAAACCATGTTTTTTTTTCAGATGATGAAGTCTATTTTGGTCTTTGAAGATTTTTGAACGGGGAAAATATCAGGGCAATCGTGTAGATTATATTCTGGTAGAAGTATACGGAAAGTGTGGGGGGTAGAGAACCGGATTTGCAAACCAACGGCTTCTTTTTTTGACTTTCCTAAACAAATTATCTGATGACTCAAATCCACACATTTAGAATGGAACCATTCTTTACAGATGTTACACATTGTCGTAGCTTCTCCATAGCCTGGTTTCCTACAAAAACAATAGTTTTTGTGCAGCATCTATAGTATTCGAATTGTCTCCGGGAAATTTCCCGCCTGTTGGAGGCCCTTTTTGAGCAGCTTTATAGATTTAAACGCTTTTTGTTTTTGTCCCCACTTGTGTTAAAGTGCCGCATCATCGTCGTCTATTTCTCCTTTATCCTTCTTGAGGGCTTTTAAAAGTTTATTTTCTTTGCATTCTGACATGTGACACGTAGTCACACATTTGAAACGGTTTTTAGATTAGAAGAAAGAAATATTTTTTACAGGGCGCAATTTTCACTTGACAGTTTTGAGATATATTTTACAATTATCGCTTAAATTCGTTTTCATTAAGTATATTTAATATTAAAAACATGCTTTTCTTTACTTCTTTGTGCGCGCTGGTTAGAAGTTAACTTTAAACTAAAATAAAATCAAACAATTGTAAGCATATATCCTTATATTCGAGAATGGTTTTAAGATTTATCATTTTCTCAAATTTGCCAATCAAAATTCTTCAAGTTAAATTTTTATTTTCCAAGTTTTGGTTTTGGTCTAACTGTGTACGCTTTCTAACAATCACAAAATTAAGAAATTATATAGTTTTTTATTTACCTTAGACTATTCCAAATAGAGAAATATCAATTAATATTTAATGTCCAATTATTCAAATATTAATTTAAATGATTATTTAAATTGCAAAACTTGAATAGGTCCCAGCTCTAGATTTGTACATTTTTTAACCCAAATATTTCATCTGAAATGCATTATCTACTTTTGAATAATGTGGTTTCTTACTATTTATTCAGTAGATCTTTTTTAACAATCAGTGCTTTGCCTCGCGGCACTACACCGACATTGCCCCTATTTGGTTAACATCCTCTGTGGGTTTGGTCAATCCTGATTACAAGCTAACCTAGCCGTGGGTGACCGCCCCGCCTCGGCATCCGAGTTAGGATGGGTTATCGGGGTCGACAGAGTCTCCCCAGATTCACAATATGAAACCGCTCTATTTAACTTACTGCTAGTTAAGTCTAATCCTAGTGGTGACAGTTGATACACTTTGGAACCCCTCTCACTATGACACGCTATCTTATTATCTTACAGCTATGCCACCTAAATATAGGAGAGTTCTCACAGCGCTTATTCGTGCCCACGATATAAACGCCTTCTCCTAAGTCTTTGAGATACGCAAACTTGCCACCGTTGTTGCAAACTCGGAGAACGCCCTCCACCAGGTTCTCTGCCCCGTTAAGTTTGTAGTGTCTTGCATTGTCCGAGGCCACACAAGTCCGTCTTTGATGAGCCACTTCTCCGCTCTCAAACGGTGCTGTTCTTCCAACGAGCAGTCCAGAAGCACGTTTTGGGCGTCCTCTTCTTCTCTGCACTCACACAATATCGCTTGGTTTTACAGTTTGC
The DNA here is from genome assembly GCA_036346155.1 of Sinelater perroti. NCBI lineage: Eukaryota > Metazoa > Arthropoda > Insecta > Coleoptera > Elateridae > Sinelater > Sinelater perroti. The sequence continues at coordinate 19,821,454 of JARFIY010000359.1, read as the reverse complement.
CTATCCTTACGAGATAGGATCGGAAGCTTCCGTGACCCGTAATAAATTACGCGGTGTTTCTGTTTATAAATTCATCAGCGGACTCGCTTGCTGCCGGCGTAGGAATGAATTCTCTGGCCAAATCCCCTGTAGTAGCCGCTTGCCACCTTTGCGTTCGTCCGGGCCCGAATCCTCGTCTTCATCAGTAATCTCGGGATTGTACCGAACTCCGGAGAGTCCTTCAGCTTAGCCGCTTCTTTTGCTAACTGGTCAGCTCGTTTCCTGGTGTGTCCATGTGCTTTGGGAGTAATGTGGTTAAAAATGTTTTATCATTAACCATAATCACTGGAGTACATCATTGAATTTCGTATAGGAGAAATGTTCAATATATATTGCGAATTGGCAAACCTGTTTATTGTAGGTGACGTTTGCATCATATAGTTTGACATTATTAAGTTAAAAATTTCCTCTCAACTAAAAAATGAAATTGACTTCTCAACATTTTCGTGCGATGATAATTACGATTTTTGCCGTGGATTATCTTAACAACAGTGTGTCGATCAACTCACTTCAACTTTTAATAATGGAGCCCCATACAGAGTCACTGTATATCGTTGGTTCATTGAACTTGATCCTGGTTGTAGTTCGCTGGCGGGATAACTTAAAGAAGGCCGTCCAATATCGGCTGTGGTGTAGTTTACAACATTGCCACAGGCGACTAATTTTGGATTTATGCGTATGAACTTGAAAGTAAACAGCAGTCGACTGTGTGGGTTTTGCAATATGGCCCAAATCTAACGAAATTTATTTGCGCTCAAAGCACTTCGAAACAAATAGTCGCCTGTTTTTCTTTTTTTGAAAAAAGTGGATATTTTGCAATCGTAGCTTTAAATAATTGTAAAACGATCGCTTCTGAATGGTGCACAACTAATTGTGTGCCAGAAGACTTTGGGCAAATAAGAAAAGCCAACATGCTATGCCGAATAATTCTCCATCATAGAAATGCAAACTCTGACACATCGACACAGAATTTTTGATCACTCAAAACGTCGAATTGATGGGTCATCCAACAGACAGTCTTGATTTAGCCCCTAACGATTTTTTTGCTCCTACACGTGAAGAACAAACTACGCGGATTATGAATTTCGACGTCGGAAGGAACGGTTAATGCGTTCAAATCCCATGTTTTAAAGATAACTGATTCGCTATAAAAAAATGTAATAAGAATTGCTTCCAGCATATGCAATAATGTATTGACCGCCAGAGAAGATATTTTAAAAAACAATAAGAAAATTTCAACACTAAACATTTGCTTATAATAGGGTACAAATATAATTTCTCCGTTCATATATTCATAGGTGTAGATGTAGCTATACGTCATAATAAAATTCTTAATTGTCACCTGTTATACATTGTGGAGCGTTCAAAAATATTTAATATTTATTATGTTATACATAATCGAAGGGAAAAACAACAAACTTTAACGCGTATAAAATGTCAATTTTTTGCAAACCAAACAGTATATTTATTTAAAAGAAATTGCTTCTGAGAATTATCGATTAATTGCATAACCTCCTGGTAAAACTTTTTTATTTGAAAAATCTACAATAAATAATTTCAATGATTTTTAAATGACAATTTTAATGTAAATAATAAGGAGCATAAAAAATTGTAAAAAAGAATTGCTGATAAAGGATTGCTTGTGTTATTCTGTGAAGACGAAACTCCAACACAAAATAACTTTTTGAAAAATTTGGTGTTAGGAAAAATGCATTTTTGATTATATGCATGCAATGGGGAATATTCAAAAAGAAGTAAAACAGGTTCCATATGAATTAGAAGCAAATAATATCGAAAGACAGAAAATTACAGATTTTTTTTCATTTCATTATCACTAGCAATGGAAAACTGATTCAGCATAAAATACGAAATGAAATATTTATTTAAAAAAGCTGTATTGTGTATTTGGTGGGATTATAAAGGTGTAGCTTGTCACGATCTTTTCAAATGTGATTAAATACTTTCTGGTAATTGAAACAACCGAATCGTGCATTAAAAGATTAAGAAGCAGAATGAGTTAATAGATACGGTAAAGTAATTTTGTTGCACGACCACAAGTTACAAAACCAATAAAAAAGAACATTAAAAATATTATCCCTTTCGCCTTATTCATCAGATATTGCTCCTTCTAATTCTCATTTTTTTTCGATTTGTGGCACACTCACACAATTCCTTTGAAAAAGCTAAAATTCATAATGTACGGAAAAATTGACAAAATATTGGTACAAGAAGAAACAAATAAAACAAAAATAATACAACAGTAATGCCCTACTGTTTTTTGAAATTACAGCACCATTAAAAACAAATAATACTGCATTGCAACTTTTATATTAAATTAAGCATGCTACAATTAGAAAACGATTAAATTATTACGTCTGTGCGTGATTTGGTTATATAGTTTCTTAGATGAGCTCTATGGAAAGTAATAATATCGTGTGTAAAATAGGCATGAAAGTGTTCTTAGGCATTCAGATTTGGCACTTGTAAGAATGCCTTGTCAACAAAGGATACATTATCAACAAGTTAGAGAATTTAAACGAGAACATATTGTTAGCCTACATGAAAAGAATGTTTATTTACGAGAAATAAACCGCATAATATGAAACCAGTGAATCGATGAAGGTACTCAATGGCCAATAACAAGCTCTGAAGCAGTACGTAGGACATCTAACTGAGAGGATCGTCATCATCAAAGCCTCTGACTATAGACAAAGATAATAGTAAATCTTCAAGTATTTAACGCAACAATAATGGGCCATTACATGGTACTGATAGTCTACGTTCTCTGTTAGACGTTATTTACTCACAATATCCTTTGTTGAGACTATTACTTACTTTTCTGTATCTGGCAATAAAGGTGACATTAAGCAAATCCATTCTTGGATCCACAAATGGTATAAAATTGTCTTTTCGGATAAATCCAAATTTCTTTTAAACTGAAGCGATGGTCAGATATTAATACAGCGTAGGCGTACAGAAAGACAGTAAGAAGATTGTACAGTGGTAACTATAAAATGATGAAATAAAATGTTGGCCAAATACTCTCCATGATTCCGCTGACGTAAAACTTCTCCATAATGCTTTCCCATAAATGCAACTATATTTCAGCAATTACACGTTTAATATTTTCTTTTAGCCCTGAAATCGTAGCAGTTTTGTTGACAAACCCTTTCCTTCGAATAGCCCCAGAAAAAAAAATTCTAATGGATTTGGTTTAAAGCAAAGTGAGTATTTCACAAGCTGTGTGACATGTGCATTTATCCTGTAAAAACCACATCCCATTCAAATTTAAATAGTGGGATTTATTGAAAAAAAAAGTAGTTTACATCTCCCGATTGACTACACCATTGACAGTAACAACATTGCCAGTTTCGTTTTCGCTCCCCAGCCCACGATGCAGACCAAATAGTACATTTTTGTGAATGTCCTAGTTCTAAAACCCAGTTGCATAGCGTTTCTGGTGGTTTTTAGTGCAGTTTATTATGTGTTTTGATACCAACTCTACAAATGCAAAGTTCCGACGTTTACTGACCGTAAATGGCTCGTAATTGAAATCTTAAAGTTTATTTTAGATTAATTTATATAAGTACTACAGTATAGAAAGCTGTCAGTTATAATAGCAAGTCATTTCTAGTCAGAATTAGAAGGAACATTACCGGTCAAACTTACATTAACGCTATTCTACAGCTCGTGGTACTTCATTTCCTTCAGAGGGTGTCCTAAGCAGTCTATCGACAAGATAACGTTCAACTACATGTAGCACGTAAAATATTAAACTTCCTTCAATAAAATAGAGTGGAAACTCTGCCATATCCAACCCGATTATCTGACCTTTCACCAATCAAAAATGTCTGGAATATCATTGTGTGAAAGATGCAGTCGTATCCATAACCTCCAATAAATCTGAAATTTTGAATGGAATCAATAAAATGTGGTCCATCAAGACACCAATCATCTATTTTTAGCTCGATACCAAACAGATTGAAGGAGGTAACAAAAGTTCGCGATGGGGCCGTACACTATTGAATAAATACTTACGAACCAGTGTTTTGTAAATTTAATCATCTATTTGCGATCTATTATTATATGAATCTGCAAAGTTTCAATTATTTGTTTAAATTTTTTTGTACTGCAATTTCAATAAGCAGTAATGTATTTATACGCAAACGCTACTTTCTTTATAAACATAACTCGTAAATAAAGTTAGTTTTATTTATATCGACTTATTTAAACAATTACTTTTTTATACTATTCTTTTTTTTTGAACTTTAGCATTTGTTTCATAAATGCCTTATTAAACAAATAAATATGTTCCTTTTATTTAAATACTATTTTCCCATAAACATTAAAGAGATATTTTAAATAGCTCACTTAATCAACCAAATCCCATTTATTCTTATGTCCATATATTCATATATTCTTATGTTATACAAATAATTAAATTATTAATATTACAAAATTTAAGTATTATTTGAGTGTTAGATATACAATAATAATAATAAATTGTTTGTCCTTTTAAAACGCAAATTATTGTCGCTTCGTGCACCAGCAGATCCAATAAGGCACCTTTGTCGAAGGATGCGTGCCTGTGACGTGAGAGCGCGCCGCAGAAAGTATGAGAATACACTGAGACCTATATCACACTGAATCCTAAGATCTTACCTAATCTGCAAGATCTCCCACATATAAAAGCGGCCGGCAATTAGAGGATTCATTGCACCTGTGCCGTTCAACATCACCGGTTCGTCTAGGGGTAGTCGCGGGCGTCTGGGGTTCATGTGCTAAACGATACAGCTGCCATTAATTTATTTGCCAATAAATCTAGTGACCAGTGTATTTGTTCAGGGACTCAGCCATGGTATCCTTCGGCCTCGTCGTCCCTGCAGTTCTTTGTGGATTTTTGGTGTACCTTGCCTACGGCGTAAGTAGCACTTCAAAATGTATACCTGTTCGCTTGAAATTTTTCCAAAAAAGTGCATGCATGGGCACGTTTCACAGCTTTGTTGCAAGTGCAGGTTGTATTGTCATGATTTCTTCTCGCTTTTGTCTGAACCAAATCGCGTGCGAAAATCCTTTTGTAAACGCTACCTTCTCATCATTAGTGCAATATCTGATGCAAGCTGAAGCTTCTAAATTTTAAATGGTTTCACTGCTACACATATTCTTTTTGTGTCAGTTTTGTTTATTTATTTTCACTAATTGTTAATAACTACGTTTTTAAGATGCTAGTTGTTCATGACTTTAATAGAGATGTTCTTGTAGTTAAGTATTATATTAGAACACAACAATTTTCCTCAAGGTCTTGCCGATTAGAATATAGCAGAAATAGTTCAATGTTACTATATTTGGCCCAAATTCATGACTAAGCAGGCAGCCGCGCTTATCAGATAAGGCCGGGATTTTCACGGTGCGGAGATCGTCGGCGATGGCCGGAAGCCGGCCGATGGCATTATTCAAAGCGGAAGCGCAGCTACTCAGACCTGACCAGCCCATTGTTGGCGACGCCATAAAAGCGAAAAACATATCGGGAGGATTTCCACGTGGACGGACAGCGATGCTGCTTCCGACGCAGGTCGCATCACCTGCTGTTACATGGCATTGTTCGAGTTATGAAACTGAAATATGCTAACGCTGCGCGTGCCAAATTGGGCTGCTCGGGTTGGGTACGATTGGGCAGACAATGAAGTTATGCAACATCTTCTCAACAGCAACTCGACGGGTACGTTGCGGGCCAGGACTACCCTATCTACAGCGAGATACCCCAGGGGCTGTCCTTCAGATGCGACCAGAGGCTGCCGGGGTACTATAGCGACCCAGAAGCCCACTGCCAGGTAATTAGAACAAAAACTTTTTGGGGTGCCCTTAATATTTGTTACATCTATTTTTCATAGCAATTAAATCTGGAAAATTTGTTTTTTAATAAATAATATTAATTAAAAATTTCAATTTTAAACTAAATTAATATCTCAAAAGTATTTTTTATTGCTTATTTCTCTATATAGACAGCCCGGTATACAGCTCAGTGTTGACTATTCTATTCAGATTTTTGCAGATTATTCAACAACAATAATTTTTCTTTATTTAATAGTTTAGAATTAAAGAAATTCTCAAAATTAATACAAAATTAAACAGTAGATTTATTTTAATCATATAAAATTTATTTATAATTAATCAACAATTAATTTAATATTTTTTAGTTGGGAGTTTTATAGTTGCATAACTTTTATTTTTATTTTTTAATTATATAAAAGTAATCTACACAAATGCTTTTTAAATTGCTTCTTATTGCATAATTTGAAAAATGAATGTTATGGTATTTAATTATCTATATTTAAATTTAAAAAAAAAATTTATTATATATATAATTCCCTGTTTTGGTTATTGTCTATATACAAATCTTTGCTATAATTTGTTGATTTTAGTCATTAGCTTTGCACTGTCCTAGATTGTTCCTCTTTTGTATAGGTTTTTTCTGCTATTTTCTTCCAGTTTCCTCGTTGCCTTCTCTTGCTCTTTTACTTAAACCCTGGCTTTTTGTATTCACTTAACAGGCTTCTTATCTGTTTTTGTAGTTTTCCCCAACATTTAACTGTCTTTGTTCAATGAATTCTAACATTTGATAGTTTCTTACCTATCTAGTCTTGTTATACCATTTATATTTCTTAAGTGCTTTAATTTTGCTATTTATACTGTACTTTTCGTTCTTGGTGTTAGTATCTATGATTCGCATTTGTATATGGCTCGGTGTATTATTTTTAATACGTTCAAGTTTGTTTGCAGTGATACTGCTAATTTTCTTATAAAACTTTTATTTAGGTTTGATTTCTCTCTTCCTAGGTTTACCATAGTTACTTTTAGGTAATTAGAACTTTTGATTTGCTTCATTCTAATTTTGTCGATGCTTTTTCTGTATCCAATATTAGCATTACTTTAGTCTTGATTTTGTTTTTTTCCGTATGATTATGAATTAATATTTAATTGCGTATCTTCAAATTTATTTGTATGTTCTCTTTATTTACTGCTATATTTCTATTTATTGTAAGTTCCTACATTCTATAAACAATTTCTTTGCATTTAGTCTACATTGTAAAAAATATCGAGCTTGTCAAACCCCTGCTAATACCTTAAAGGCTTTATTTTTATATTTTTAGAAATTACCTAGTTAAAAGTGCACCACAATAGCATAGACTTCTAATTTTGAAATTAAGAAAGATGGGTAGATTAGGCCCCAAATTAAAAATTTGGGCACCCAAGCGAAACAAAAATGATCTCGGTGTCTAATGATAGGGGACAGTCTGCTCTAATAGGATTTATCGCCATCACAACCTAAAACTAAATCTGGCCTTAGCCACTGGCGTTAGAATTTGACCTGACATAGTGGAAGTACAAAGTGCCCTACGATGACAAATGAGGATTTAAACAAGAGCCTAGAACACTAATTTCGCTGAGTTTCAGAGAGTACCTCAATGTGATTTGAACAACTTCTCATTGTTACCAGGGCTTTTTATACCACTCTAACCTTTAGTTTCGTCTTATATTCCAGTTAGAACTTCTTACAATTTTTTTTGCGCGGGGGGCTCAGCGTCCATAGGGTTTTGCCCATCCTCCTTTTAGCTCTATTTCTCTCTCTCTCTCTCTCTTTCAAGTTTTTCCAAGTATTTGTTCTCTAGAATCTATTAAAAGTTTTCTCCGTGTCTTAAAGTACGAATTAGACTTTTTAAATAGATTTTCTTTGTTTTAGTATAAAAATGTGATTTTGAGTGCCCTGGGCTTTCCGAAACCTACTTCTCGATTAGAATTTATTATTGCTCTAAACTCGTTTCCTAATATTTGTTAATAAATTCATTTATAATTATTAGAGTTTTTTTTCAATATTTGAGTATTGTTTCATCTTTTCAGATATCTCATGGTAATTTTTTCCTTTTTTTTATATTTTATAATTTTTAATGTTATTTTACCGTGTTTGGGTGCTTTTCTATTTTACGTTCTTCTTATTGCTTTCTCATCTTATAAGTGTAATGTATGTTATATCTGTTATACATAATTCGTGTACTTTATGTTGATGTCTTTACTTTCAGCTTTTTGGAATACTTTCTTCCACTTTTGCAGCTACGTTTACATTTTTATTTAGATGACGCAAGTTACGTAATAAGTTAGAAAATATTTTTTGGTATCATTTCTACAACTCTATTTGCTATTATTTCATGATTTTGTCCTAACTTTGTTAATATATTTTATTATTTATTACATAGCTCCTCAAGTGTTTCTACATTTTAGTGTTTAAGTATTCTTTGTTGCTATTTTCTAATTTCATCTTTTCACCACACTATTTGCGCCCCCTAAAAGAATCCTCTTAGACATTTTTCTTTATATTTTTCTCTACGAGCTATGTTTTTCTAATTTCATTTTATTTCCAGTATTTCTTTATAGGTCGTCACAGTTTCTTTCTCTTTCAGCTTGTTAGATTTTGTTATTTCATATTCTTACCTTTCTTAATCTTGACAACTACTAATAATAAATAATAGGTCTGTATTTTACCTTTTGTAAATTTTAACGCTTAATTTTTAACGATTTTATAAGTTTAATTTGTATTTAATTAATAACATTTAATCAGTTTTTCTGTACTAATGTTACATTCTCCTTAATATTTTAATTTTAAAATTTAAAAACAAATACAGTTGCTCTAAATAATTTATACTACACTTTAATACTTGCTGAACATAAAGAGTAAACTATTTTTCACTTGTCTGCGTGCGTTTCTATGCTACTTTGCAATCGTCTTAGGTCATTCCAGTTTTGTAGGTATAAGCTTTAGCTAATATTTTATTCCACAAAAATATATTAAGGTCATTTTAAGTCAGCAAGATAAATAAATTCACGTCTTAGGTAATAATACTAAAATTTATTATCGGCTTTAATAAATACGCGGTAACACTTGAGTAACATGGGTTGCCTAAAAGTCTAGTTAATAACTTCAACAATTTAATTAAAATTAACATATGTGAACATTTGAACCATATTATTTCATAGATTTTAAAAAGTATTATTATATTTTTTAATTCAAGACGTAATTTTTGCATAAGTAACTAAAAATTATTTAAAAATTAATACTTTCTTATAAGCAATTATTACGAATAAATAGTATAAATAATTATAAGCTTTAGAAACAATATTTCACTTTATTAATTCATTCAATTTTAAGAAAAACGTTTATTGGTGCATATTAGGCAACCTAGACTACTTGCTTAAATAAATTTAACTTAGAAATTAACGTTACATACTTTCTGTTGGTCTTACAATGAAATTTAGTAGAAACAATCGATATTGTTAGTAAACATAAAATATGACATAAAGTAATCAAAAAAACTACCTAGTAAAAACATATTATTAAAAAATCAATTCAAGTACGACAGTTTATAAAGTGTGTTTTTTATAGAGGTATAGAACTTTGAAATGGAATAAAACAAAGATGAATATTTTAAATTGACTTGAAATTTACTTTATTCGAAAGATAATCTTCTGGCATTATAATTTAAATATGACTTCTGGCATATGACCGCCACGGCTGGCTCGGACGTAGTCTAATCTGGAGGTCCAATTTACGATGACTTTTCCAACATTTGTGGCCGTATATCGGCAATAACGCCGCGAATGTTGTCCTCCAAGTGGTCAGTCGCTTCGGGCTTATCAGCGTAGACTAGCGGCTTCACATATCCCCACAGAAAATAGTCTAGCGGCGTTAAATCGCACGATCTTGGAGGTCAATTCACGGGTCCGAAACGTGAAACTATGCGGTTACCAAACGTTTCCTTCAATAAATCAATTGTGGCACGAGCTGTGTGATATGTTGCGCCGTCTTGTTGAAACCACAGCTCCTCCACATCATGGTTGTTCAATTGATGAACGAAAAAGTCAGTAATCATGGCTCTATACCGGTCACCATTGACTGTAACGTTCTGACCAGCATCGTTTTTAAAGAAGTACGGACTAATGATTCCACCAGCCCATAAAGAACACCAAACAGTCAGTTTTTCTGGATGTAACGGTGTCTCAACATACACTTGAGGATTACCATCACTCCAAATACGGCAGTTTTGTTTATGGACGTATCCATTCAAACAAAAGTGAGCTTAATCGCTAAACAAAATTCGCTTATGAAAATCGGGATCAACGGCAATCTTGTTTTGGTCCCATTCGCCGAATCTACGCCTTTCTAGGTGATCGTGTGGCTTCAATTCTTGCACGAGTTGGATTTTGTAAGCACGCAAACCAAGATCTTTCCGAAAAATCTTCCATAAAGTGGATGGACACATATCCAATTCCTGTGCACGATGGCGAATAGACTGATTCGGGTCTTCCTCTACGCTACGCTCTACAGCAGCAATGACTTCTTCTGTACGCACTGTACGACGTCTCTGTGGATGCGTATTATCATTTAGAGTAAACATGGTGCGAAAACGTTTCATAGTTAATCGAATTAATTGCTCTGATGGACGATTATGTTGACCGTAAAATGGACGTAGTGCGCGATACGTATTTCGAACAACACCATGATTTTCTAAATAAATTTGTTCAATTTGGAAGCGTTGTTCAGGCATCAGTCTATTCATGTTGAAATGCCAAACCAAACTAAACATAAATCACTTGACAGCTGACAAAATGGCCGCCAGTTAAAAAAGTGTTGTCAACTTAAAGTTAATATATATAAAATATATTATGGAGCCTAACAAAGTTTTTATTTTTTTAAATAATTTATAACACAAAGTTGTCATTTCTTACTCATAATTAAAATGATACTACCATTTTATTACATATCATAATTGTAATTCGGTTAGTTATATAAGCGTTTTGCGTTGATAACACGTTGGTTTAACATTTTTGTACAGTATAAACTTTTGCTTACTATATTTCTAGTATATTTTAAAGGAAAAGGGAATGCAACCTGATTCTTTAAAAAGTCACATGTACATCTTCGCCATTGTAAAGTACATATTCTACTAAATTTGCTTAATTTTTAAGCCATTAATTAGCATTAGAACGGAATTACGAAAAGTAAAAAATAATTTTAAAATACTATAATAATAATATTTATAATACTATAAAAAACAAAAATCATGTTTTTTATAGGATAAAAACCTACGTCAATATTGTTAAATACGTTTGACATTTGAACATCTGCTGAGAAGCAATTTTCAAGGGAATGTAGCTCTTTAATCAGAGCCTAAATTTACCTACTCCCCAAGGAGAGTTATAAATCTTGATCTTGATCTTTAGTCGCTATGCTTTATTGTTTATAGAAATGAAAGTGAACAAATTTATAGATATTATAAACACGCTAACTTTTGCAAAATTCGCACAGCGTCAAATCGCAAGATCTGGGTGACCAATTAACGCCAGCATTTCTGAAAGTCACATGACTAGGCAAATGCTGTCTTAACAAATTTATGGTTTCTGTTGCTGTATGGCATGCGGCACCATCCTGTTGAAACCATATTTCTTCAAGGTCCTTATCGTCCAACTGATCCCACAAAAAGTCCGATATCATGTCACGATATCGTACTCCGTTTACAGTTAAAACTTAGCCAAACACATTTTCCAAAAAGAACGGTTCTATTACACTTCTAGCCCATAATCTGCATTAAATAATGGCTCTTTGTGGGTGCATCGGTTTTTCATGAATAGCACGAGAATTTTCGTTGCCCAAAAACCGACAATTCGGCTTATTAACAAAAACATCCAATTAAAAATTAGCTTTATCGCTAAAGATGATGTTTAAAAAAAATGTCATTCACTGTTTGGTATTCCATCACCCAATTAGCGAACTGTCTCCATTGCAAATAATCTCGTGACTTGAGCTTCTGAGTTAACTGAACTTTGTAAGGGCGGGGGTAAAGGTCTTTAGTGAGGATTCGTTACAAACTGGTTCTGCTAATGTTTAACTGTTGAGAACGATGGCGTGTTGATGCTCCTGTATTCTCATCGATACTCCCACTGACAATTGCAATGTTTTCGGCCGACCGCACAGGACGAGGATGCGGCAGAATTTGTTTGTCCAGAACCGAACCAGTTTCTTCAAATTTTTTAATTAATCTTCAAATGATGGGCTCATGAAGTGAAATATGAATACCAATAGTTCTACGTACTTTTCGAACACTTTCCGGAAAACTTTTGCCAAATTTATAATGTGCTTTAACAGTAACAACACATTATTCTTTTGTATAACGATCTATTTTTAATAACCTCGACGGCTACACATGACAAATGTTAAACATTGAAAAATGCTGGGAAATTTAAATTATTTGAATGTTTAGTAATAACTAATGGTTACCCAATTCGATCAAAGCCAGCCTTGCTGGCGCACAATCACTTTGCGCTTTTTGCAGTGAGCTGCACTTTTTGCTCCCTTCGGATAGTTAACTTTCAAATAAGCCGAGTTCATTGTCACTGCCCCGTGCAAGTGAAATTATTTTACGAGCTCCAGTAGACAGCGAATGAGTCCAGAATTATATATGGCGGGAAGAAATGAAAGTGCTTTATTTTCAGGTGTGGCACTGGTGCCTGCCCAACGGCGCCCAGTTCAGCTTCCTCTGCCCCAACGGTACCGTCTTCAACCAGTACGCCAGGGTGTGCGACTGGTGGTTCAACGTCGACTGCCCATCGACCCCCAACTTATAGCATCAACGAGGACCTCTACAAGATCCCCGTCTACAACCAGCAGCAGCAGTGAAGATCGTAGCCATAGGTAGACTTAGAGCCCACTGCAGCCCCACAAAGGAATCGCCGCCCTTTCTGCTTGATGGCGAGCTGCGCCGCAAGGGAAGCCGCATCTTGCCTATCGCCTTCTTTCGCCCACTCAAAGGCGCATTATTTATTTGTTTTAGTTTCCACGAACGCATTTCCAGGCCTACTCATCTTCCCTTCAAAGCGCAGTGGGACTGCGAATGTAAATACACCATCCATGACAGCTAACATTAGATTTCGCTATTATAAACTATTATAACATCATTGCATATCGATAAAGTATTTGTAAATAATTTTGTGTAATAAACAATTTTTTATGTAAAAATTGCGCAATACAATCTCTTCTTAATAGTTTTGGTGTTTGTTGCCTTGTAAATTACAAGGTAAGGATCCCATACAATTTACTAAACTGTTAACAACTACTGTGGATTTTGATAAAATTCTTTGAGCTTTTTTGGTTTAAAAATTAAAAAAAAATATATAACAAGACATTTATAAAAAGTATTTCTACATTATATATTTATAGTCACATAATAAATATTCTACATTTTTATGTTGGCATTTCATTTATATAAAGTTTTTTGTAAAATTTTTCTTAGTACACTTAAACAAAAAGCACAACGTGCTTGTTGTTTTTATAAGCTCTTAGAAAAAATGTAAATGCAGAACTAGATGAATTTACTTTTTTGATTTTTAGACATTAAATTTAACATGTAACAGTACAAAGTGACAGGATTTATCAATCTTTAACTAAATTATGTTTTTTTTTTAAGAAGCACAAATGTAGAGTTCATATGTGTACATTTGTGTTTCTAAAATAGACACTAAGTGAAATTTGGTAATGTCAATTAGTGAAGTAAATTGTACGACCAATACAAAAATTACAAACCAATAATAGCACGTTAAACTAATTTTATTTTTATTTATATTTATATCATTTTAATATTTTCTTTTAATTTTATAGTTAATACCCTTTAATTATATAACGTCAATAGTATTAATAATTAGTATACAAAAAGGCACACAATCATGTCATCATACCCAAACTAAAATAAATTTTCTTAGTTGAAGCTAAGAATATTTTCTCATTTACTATATATTGAAGTTCTGCTTCATGTTTATAATATTCTGATCCTATTCGGTTATGTTAACACGGATTGTTATAAAAAATACATGATTTAAATATATACTTTTACTTTGATTTTTTTTATTTAATAATACGAGAACCATATAAGGACAGATTAGAACACAAATTAGACGATACCTTAAAATCTACCAATAACATCTACAAGCATATAGTTTCCAGTATCCAAAAAATAGTTGAAGAAGCCCTTGGTAGGGAAGTAAAATCCAATAAAACTCAAAGACGAAAGGATTTTACCTGAATCAATTAATTGAAAATGCAAAAAACAAAGACTTCACCTCAAATGAATTTCTTCGAAATCTGTGAAGATAAAATAAAAGTATAAAGGAGAATTAGCAATATTTAAAAGAATAGTTATAAATGAAAACAAACATGTGAGTAATAGAAATGCAAAACTGGTTAAATTTTTTGTATCACACAGGTAGACCTAAAATTATATGTATAAGTGGTATCCACAGAGTTATGTCTGAACGAAATTTTTTTCCCGGTAATTAGAATGACCAAAGACAATGGCAAATGGAAGCCGTAATAAACAGCTGAATTGAAGCCTATTGTTGGACAAGAACTTCTTTTCTCTCACTGATTTGGTGAACATTGGGACATAAGGCAGCATTGTGTTCTTAAAAGTCTGCAGGTTGGTAACGGTGTAGTAACTGACCTGTGACCACACATTGTCAAGTAAAAGCAGTATGTCAATCATCAGTATCCATCAGCAAAATATTATTCTGATCCCAAAAAACAATTTTGATTTCTTAGAACGACGCTATCATTTCATAGATTGATGCTTTTTCGGCAGCTCATACCAAAATCATGATTTATTTGTTATAATAAAACGCTCAAAAGCGCCTTCATACCCACGCTGTACATATGCAGTAACTATTGGTGTATCTTCACACGCTTCTGTTAAATGGTGAGAGTGTGAGAAACCCATTGTGTGCAAGTCTTTGTAATCTTTAAGTCCTGTTACCCAAATTTCTACAAGACATCTGTGCATCTCTCAGTGCGTCGAATTTCAATGTGTTGTCATTCCATAAACTGTTTCTTTGTCGGCCTTTTATGTCAAAATCATAATTTGTCTGTTATGACCAGACACTTAAAGTACATCTTTAGATAAACGCCGTACAGTTGAAACAACTGATGCTATATTTATGTTAAGCTTTTATCTTCAAGTACTCGTGGATAATGGTAAGTAGTTTTATACGACAGACTTGTTGGATAATGTGTGCCTTGCTCGTATATACCAGACTGCCACTATTTTTGCCTTTCCCAACACAGTCCTTGTTACGTTTTTATATACGGCCACTAAACTTGTATGGATGTTCAAACTAGCTACTTCCACCCTTCAAAGATACCACGCTATCCATTATTGTCCATCATTGTCTATTATTGTCTACTTCTATGGTTTTTCACTTTATCCACAATTGTGCCCACAACACTGCTTACTATCTTTTCTTCTATGCGTTTCAGTAACATAATTTAATAAAATTACTTGCTGCCATAGTTTATTTCTACAAACGCACTTTAATATTTTGCACAATGGAAATTTGAGGTAGGCTACGAATCAT
Source organism: Sinelater perroti (assembly GCA_036346155.1). Lineage (NCBI taxonomy): Eukaryota > Metazoa > Arthropoda > Insecta > Coleoptera > Elateridae > Sinelater > Sinelater perroti. Next base: position 19,805,965 of record JARFIY010000359.1, on the reverse strand, counting down.
TTTTAAACGCTTTATATATATCTTTGCCATTATGTTTAAAAATAATGTTGTCAATTATAAGCAAATGTACTCTAAAATCATTTTATTATTGTTATAAAACTGCATCATTTCTATGTTAGTGTTCAAATTAAAAATTAAATAAAAACTTTTAATAAAAACATGGCGAACATAGTGCATGAAACATAATATATCGTCAAAATTCTAATACCTATAAACATACGTACCTTGTAAAATCCACGAGTGTCTTAAAAAAGTTTTTTCTGTTTGCTTACTTTATCTTTTTCTTTTCCTCTTAAACTGAACCTGCTTGGTTGATCACAATAGATATCAATAATGGTTACGCTTGGGGTTTATACACGGCTAGTCGAAAAAAATAAATAAATAAAATTTGTCAATCATACACTACCTTCTAAAAATTTTCATTTGAAATTAAGCTAATTAGGCAAATTTGAAAATTTTGAAGATTACCCATTAAGTTTGATTACTGAGTACTGATTTTATAATTTGAAGCTATTGTCGTTTATATCAAAAATAAAATATCAAAGTAAAAATTGTCTCACACAATTAGAAACTAAACCATAAGATTAAATGCCAAATAATCCGTAGATAGATCCCAAGAAAATTCTTGGTATAATTTGTTACATCGCCGCAGAAGTTATTCATTAAGGAAAAATGGAGAACCATTATTGAGAACATCTCAGTTAGAATGTTCTGTTTAGGAAGAAAAAGAACATTTGCAACAGACAAAAAAATTGATTGAAAAAACAACATGCATGGCACTAAAATTTCGACGAGGTATTATGTCTCTACACTACATTTGCCAAAATCTTATTAAAAGAATTTTGTTTATTCCCATAGAAGTGATAAAGATTCATAATAACAACGAAATTATTTTAAAATACGTGTGCTTATATTTGACGAAGTGTTCTTTGAAACATTTATATAACAAAATAAAAAATGAAAACAAAATGAAAAAGCTAAAAACACTAACCTGTGGAAACGGCGGTTTCCCGGTTTCCTGTGCTGTTGGTCCTGGGGGATTCAGGAAAAGGAAATAAGGTTGTGGATGAAGAGATAGAACAAGTTACCCCAATCTTTACAACGGTGCCGATCGGTAGCGTCTTTCCTGGTGTAAAGGTTCCTTCTTCGTTCCTCGCCGAGTAAAAAGCAAACAGTACCGAGTTTTACCGGCAAAATTTCAACCCCAAAATGTAATCGGGAAACAAATGGACCTCCGGGAAGAAGTTAATATGGTCCGCAAAATATCGAATTCCGCCACAAAATTAGCGTTCAACAAAAACGGCAATATAAAAACTTCTGCCGCCAATCAACTCTCGCCCAAAACGCTCTAGGCTTAAGGAAAATGGAAAGCTGGTCGCTCGTTTTCTAAACTATCACAAGATAAATTCAAAACGAAGCGAGCGAAAAGAGCCAGACCATCAGGAGCCAGGCGGGCCTAAAGCAGAGCAAAGGCGAGCGCGCCGAGGCCCAAACCGCGGCCTTGTATTAGCGCTCTGCGTGGTCGTGTAAATTCGCCGCCAACATCTCAAATCCAAAATACATAGGAGGAAACCAAAAGATGGCCGGCTCTAATTTAAAATTTAAATAAAAGTAATTAGAAATTAGCGCAAACACAGCATGAAAGCAAACAGGTGAATCACATTTGATATACTTGCTAATTAAACAAGTGTGTCTTATGGAACTAATTACCGTCATTCACGAGGACTTGAAGGTTTGTGCGCAATGGATTTCCTATACCCTTAATTCTTAACATAAATACAGCGTGTATACGAAGTTACAAGTGGCTGATCACAACAGCAAATTATGACTTTGGAAATAAACGCTGAAAATGAAGCAACATAAATAACACATTGAAATTTGAAATATTAGGAGGTACAACAGGTCTACCTTACGTAAGTTTGAACAGCATCACCCATGAAGACTCGGAGATAACAAAGGTCTGTCTGCAATGGGTTCCCTATATTCTCATCGCTCAGTAGAAGCAGAAGCTTGTAGAAGTATGGTAATAGTTATTGCATTTGTACAGTGTTTAGTAATAATACATAGATCATGATTCTGGTATGAGATGCCGTAAAAGAAACTCCGATCTATGGAATGACAGCACATTGAAAACCTTCATCCTAGAAAGCCACAGTTGTAATTGTCTATTCAAAAACAAAAATATATATTACTTAGAATCAGGAGAGTTTTCTACTGATGGATTAATTGCTCTCTCGTAAAAGTACTAATTGTAAAAGTCACTGAAGCTGCGAGAAATGCGAGGTAAGAAATTCTCTTCCAAAGACAAGCTTCAGTCCGCTATTAAATAGGTGTATAAATAAGTTCTCAGCTTTAGATTTTACAGGACGCAAATCACCATTTACATGTAACGTATTAGTCCGCCCTCTTGCGGTTTTAAAGCAATGACATTTGGTCTTTCGATACATCATGCGATTTGGCATTTGATGCACATAACCTCAATAATCAGCTGTCTTCACGATGGCAATCACAAAAGCGCATATTCGATTTTCTATCCACTTCGCGTTTCATCCGCTGAAGACACCGAAATGATTTGTGCTGCATATGGCGAGAATGCTGTAAGTCATGCAACGTGCAAAAAGTGGTACCAAAGATTTCGCGGAGGAGAGTTTAGTCTTGAAGATCAACCACGCGCTGGACGCCCTCAAACCGATTATCATTTATTCCGGTCGTTACAGCATCACTTGGCTGATACGCACTTCAAAACAGAAGAAGAAGTCCGAAAATGCATCGATAATTTTATCGTCTCGAAGCCGGTGAGCTTCTATCACCAGGGAATTCGTAAACTACCCGAAAAATGGCAAAAGGCCATTGATGCCAATGGAGAATACTTTGATACTTAAGCTTTTTTGTTTATTTTTAAATAAAACTTTAATTTTGCAGAAAAGAGCTGAGAACTTATTTATACACCTATTATAAATGATGTGCTACGCTAAAAGATTGATTTAAAGTAGTTTTGTAGAAACTGCTGGAGTAATGACAAAAGTACATATACATTTAAGTGGAATACCTCTAATACAATGTAAACTTATTTCTTCCGAATAATCAGAGAAAATAAAATAACTGTACCAGTAATTTTTGAACTCCTCAAGTGTGCTTTAAATAAAGAAAAATATTTTTAGCCAAAGAGGATTATTAATTAGGATTAAATTTTCTATTTCACATTTTATAACACAATATTTAAATTTAAAAAAACATCAAAGTAAAAACTCCTGCATTTAAAATACCTATTTTAATATATAGTTTCTAGTATTACACAAAAATCTGTCCCGTATAGTTTCATCTCTCTCTGGGCTCTAAGTTTTGGATGCAATAGAGAGCCAAATTTCAGATGCTTTTTAACTTTTCTATTAAACCTTATAAACTTTTAGTTTATAGTTTTAATCTTTTAGAATCACTGTTATCACCGTCGCTTCTTTGTGTTTGTTTTTGTACATATTTTCCAATTAACTGCCATATTTAGCTATCCAGTTTTTTATAATTTTTGTTTTTACATAAAATGCGCCATTCAGTTCCTTTTATAAACTTTTAAGACTATTTTTAATAAATTTGATTTTTTGGGAACTTGTTTTACTTTAAGTTTTTACTTTAAGTACTGTTTTTCTTCATGTCTTCTTTCATACATTTTTAAGATCCACAAAATGTACAGAATGTAAATATATAATAAATGTAACAATATTCCTAATTTCAACTAATTTACTTTGTATTGGACAGAACAACTTATTAATAGCATTAAATTATAAAAAAGCACATAAACCAAAGATTAAAAGAAGAATATAGTTATATAAATATAAAATAAATTGCCTGCAATGCATTATGTGCTAATAATAAGGTTGTAATTGTTCTATTGCTAAATAGGAGCAATTATTAATGGACAGTGTTAAATTTCAAAACGCGTAATGAGGTAAATATTGTTTTATGCACCAAAAACCTTAAATTTAGTCTCATTTCCTATTTTCTGCAGAGTAATTAAAGTATCTAATTCAATTTTTTGTACCAGAACAATATAACATGCAATTAATAGAATCTCCACGCTTTTAATCAAGAAAATTGCTAAAAAATTGAGAAACAAGACAGCTGCCTTGAATGTGAACAGTTTCATTCTAATAAACCCACTAGTTATCAGCAATGATGAAATATAATTATTACTGCATTTTATGAATTTCATCTATATTATTTTTATTGTCATTCTTTTCTTAAATAGTTATTGCTCTTAGTAACTTCCAGAAAAGGTGTTGTGTTATTAAATTGCTATATGTAAAAATACGTTCAGCCCGTATTCCAAAATTTTAAAGCTAAGGTTATCCCCTGTTCATATTATTTCAGGTGTTAATATATACAAAAGGGGAATAGATACTGCATAAAAACAGAATTGCCTTTACAGATATATAAAACCTGCAATTCTATTATACTAATTGTTATAACGACCAGTGCATTTTAAATACTCTACACATAGGTTAGTTAACTTTATATCTACTTATCAAGAAAAAAACAATTTCAAGCTAGACATAATAGCATACGATAGCTGGATATGCATCAAACTCTTATATGAAAAATATATTTGGTAACTATTTTTATCCAATTTTTAACAAAATAAATAAGCCTTGGATATGTATAAGTTTTCTCTCTGTGTTTTTAGCTTTTCGGCTGATTTGTCGCAGCTCTCTGTTCCTTTCTATTCATACATTTATTTTTCATAGATCTATACGTGGCACATCCTGTGTCTTCTAATATTTGTTTTGTGTATTTTATCCGTGGTCTGCCACGAGCACCCTTTCATTCTATACGCCCTTCAATAATTGTGGTTAACAGTCCTCACTTTCTTATTATGTATCAATTAGTGTACTCCTTTGTTTTTGTATGTCCTTCCATAAACATTTCTCTTGTACGACCCTTCTCAGTACTTTCTCGTTTGTTATTCTATTAATATAGCTAATCTTTAAGGCTCTTCTACAGCACCACTGTTCGCACGCTTTTAGTCTCTTTTTGGATGCCAATTTGATAGCCCATGTTTCGGCCCATACAACAGTATGCTCCAAACATATGTTTTTATGAAATTTATTCTAGTCGTAACAGGGATTGCGCTTGTTATTGGTAAGCTCTTCTTTTGGTAAAAAGCCCTATTCACTAGTGCAATTTTAGTTCTAATTACCCTTTCGCATCCTTCATCTCTTGTTATTGTACTATCTATCTAGAAAAATTTATTAACTTTTTTGTTGTTGTGCCCCATTACGTCAATCTTTATAGTTCCTAATCGTGTTTACCCGTGTGGGGTTGCTAGTCCCCCATCGGGCGCCTCCCCAGGTGGCGGGTAGGGGAATGCCTCCCAGATATGGGCGGTACCTGGGAAATGAAATACCAGAGGCGGACCAAAACTAGCATGGCATAGGAAGCAGCTGTGTCATTAATGAGTCAAGGCTGCAGAAGATTGACTTCGGTAACAGGCTTGTCATCATATACTTACAGGTGGCTATCAAATTATGATACACCCGACTGTAACACTGCGATGAGGAAAGCAACGGGAAACTACCTCATTATATTCCCAAGAAAAATCAGGATGGCAGAGAAATATAATGTTAAAGAATGTACTGATCATGGGCTCGAAACCAAGATCCGGCAGGGAAGATCACAGGGCTTCCCAGGTCGTCAACCAGCGAAATCCCTGTACAATAAGAGACAATATTGCCCCAAAATTAAAACTGAAACAAAAACTGAACATAGGCACGTGGAATATACGAAGCATGTTCCAAGCAGGGAAAGCAGCCAACGTGGTTAAAGAAATGCGACGGCTACATATTGACATATTGGGATGCAGCGAAATGAGATGGCCAGGCGAAGGAACGTGTGTGGTAGATGAACATCAAATATACTACATTGGTGATGATAGTCCGCAACATCGCAATGGAGTTGGTTTTATAATAACAAAGTACGTTCAAAAAGCAGTAAGCGGATTCCTACCAATATCGGATAGAGTTGCTATGATAAAAATAAATGCACAACCTTGTAGTTTGAACATATAATAAACATATAATAGATAACAGTGATACCAGAATCATTGCCAACTTGTACTGGCAACAAGGAGCCACAATCCGTATAGGGGACAGAACATCAGAGGAATTTCACATCCGCAAAGGTGTTCGACAAGGATGCGTATTGTCCCCGATGTTATTTAACCTACTCTGAAAACCTCTTCAAAGAAGCCCTAGAGGGTGCAGAAGATGGAATCAAAATAAACGGAGAGATAGTCAACAACATTAGATATGCGGACGACACGGTTCTGCTGGCCAACACTTCAGAAGGATTGCAAAGATTAATAGACCGCGTAACAGAAACTAGTAAAAATTACGGTATGCGGATTAACATAAGTAAAACAAAAGTGATGATCATGAGTAAAAATCCCAACATAAACGTGAATTTCCACATAAATCAATCCCCTTTACAAAGAGTACAGGCGTTTAATTACTTGGGATGTACGTTAAACGAGAGATGGGACCATACTCAGGAAATAAAAGTTCGAATCGAAAAGGCGCGGAGTGCATTTAACCGCCTAAAGAAAGTACTTTGTAATTTGAGTTTAAATTTGCAACTTCGTACTCGAATACTTAGATGTTATGTTTCTCAATTCTTTTATATGGGACAGAAGCATGGACTCTCACAGAAGCTGCAAACAAACGATTGGAAGCTTTTGAGCTATGGTGCTATCGCCGTATGCTCAGAATTTCATGGGTACACCATGTAACAAATGAGACAGTCCTTCAGCGCATGAACAAGGACAGAGAGATCCTTAATGCTGTTAAGAAAAGGAAACTAGCATACTTTGGTCACGTCATGCGAAATGATAAATATCGTCTTTTGCAGTTGATTATGCAAGGAAAAATCGAAAGCAAACGAGGTCCTGGTAGACGAAGAATCTCATGGCTTCGCAACCTTAGGCAGTGGACAGGAATGACATCGGTCGCCCTGTTCCGAACAGCGATAAACAAGAATAGATGGGTCAGACTGATCGCCAACGTCCAATGAGGATACGGCACAAGCAGAAGAAGAATCGTGTTTACCACATACCATTACTTTAGTTTTTCTGTTTAGTTTCATCTTATAATTTGTATTTACTACTTCTAGTTGTTTAAGCTGCAGTTTAAGTTCCTCTTTGTTTTTAGATAATAACGCTATATCATACGCGTACCATATCATACATACTCTCTTTCCATATATTTCTATGCTCTCGTTAGTCTGTTCTGAAGATTCATTTACAGCTTATTGTACATAAATGTTAAAAAGTACCAGCAACAGAACACATTCTTGCCTCACATCTTTTTCTATTTTGACTTTTCTATTTCATCCCCTTGTGTTATTGTTGTAATTTGATTATTAAGTGCGCAACTAGGTTTTCGGGTTTCACACATGAATGGCGCTAACGACACATGTAGTCGACATACATGTCTGAAGTTGTATTATTTTATAGCTTGGACATCTGTTAACAGTAACTAGTCGTAATACCAACTCATATCGCAACCCAAAAAAAAAATTTCTAACAACGAAGATGTCGAGTTTATGCCAAATAAACAGCATTTGCAGGAAGCTTTCCTTTTCTGTTGAACATGAAAAAATAATGTAGCTAAAGCACTTAGTTTGCTTAAAGAGGTACGGCGAGCACACACCATTGAAAACTACCTGTGAAAATTGGTTTAAACGCTTCTGAAATGGCGATTTCGACACTGCGGACAAGGAGCGCTCCGGAAAACCAATAACAATTGAGGATGCCGATGTGCAAGCGTTATTGGACGAAGATGATACGAAAACACAAGATCAACTTGCGGAGGCATTAAACATGACACGCCAAAGTATTTTCAAATGTTTAATGCTATGGAAAGAATTCAAAAGGATGTAAAATGGGTGCCGCATGAGTTGACTGAGAGACAGATGGAAAATCGAAGAGCCACAACCGAAATTTTGCTTTTGCGGCATAAAGAAAAAGTTTCGTGCATCGAATTGTTACTGGCAATGAGAAGTAGATATATTTTGAGAATCCCAAATGCAAAAAATCGACGGCACGGTCAAATCGCTTCGAAAAGAAGACAATGCTCTGCGTTTGGTGGGACCAGAACGGAATCGTGTACTATGAGCCGCTGTATTAGTAGTTATTCTACATATTCTTTCTATTTGTCGGCAACTTCTCCTTAATCTAACAGTATAATATCCTTACTATCTTTCATTCCCTTTGTTTTGGATTTTGTTCCCTAGAAAAAATTTTAATTTGTTTTTATGCTTGATCCATTCTATTTGTTCTGAGGTATTCTTCAACTTCGTCACATTTTCCTTTTATATACTGTTTTTTAGCTAGTCTGACTTCTTTGTTAATGTTATTTCTAATTTGCCTTCCTTCTTTCTTCTATTAGGTCGATAACTTGTTTTGTCATCTAGGCTGTTTTAATAATTCTTTTTTTAATGTTGTTCTATTTTATCTCTATATTCTCTATCTCATTAACTGCTTTGTTTATTTCTATATTAACTTTTTCTGAGTTTTTTAATTGTTTTTTTATATTCTTTAGCCTATTTATATCTTATTTGTGAATTTTGTTTTCTTCAGCTTTTTGTAAGTCAGTTTAAGTTTCATTATTATTACGTTGTGATCTGTATCTGCTTCAGAAATAGGATAGGTTCTGTATTCTTTAACTTGATTTCGAAGACGTTGTTTTACTAGGATAAAGTCTATGTGATATCTTTCTATATCTCCAGGCTTTGTACGTATATCGTTTTCTAGGATGACGTTGAAATATTGTATTTATTAGTACCAAGTTATGTCTTTCGCATATGCAGAGCAGCCTCAATCCTCTTCGGTTGCGTTTTTGTAGACGGAATTTTCCTAATACTTTCTCTTTTTGTTCGTTCTCCTACAATAGTATTAAAGTCTCCCTTTTAGTTTCTTAATTATGTTACTTATGGATTCACACATATCTTCAACTTCTTGATAGTTATGTTCGCTTGTTGGCATGTACACTTGTACAATGATAATATTCTCTGGTTTAGTACGTACCTTATTATTATGGCTCTTTCGTTGTATTGCCAATATCCGTTTATTTTTTTTCATATGCTTTGTTAGGGATAACACTAACATTAGCATTTTCTTGGTTAAGTACTATGTGCACTATTATGTACCCATCACTCCAAAAATGTCCTGCTTGTAGCCGTCTCATTTCGCAAAGAGCTAAAATTCCAATTTTAAGCATTTTCATTTCTAACTTAATGTTTTCTAGTTTTCCACATTTTAGTTTTGATCTAACATTCCAGATTCCTGCTTTGCTGATGTTTAAGTTACGTTGTTTGTTGGATCTCTCTTCATTAATTGTCCTCTCCCGGAGATCCGAATGGGCGAATGTTTTACATCCAGACTCAATAACTGGGGGGACAATGGTTGGTATGGTCTCAATGGGGATATTGATGCCAGTTAAGTATTCTCCAAAAAATATTGAGAAATGCCCCTGCACTATTTCTTAGCAGCTCTGCCAGCAACTCCTGTCCTCACGTTCTCGCCGTGCCTCCTGACTGTAGTCGTAATAGACCGTAGCTAACGAAAAAGGGTAAAAGGCGAATTTCCAGCGCCTTAAAACTGGAACCTATCGGCTAAGGGAATAAACCCTGACAGAAAACTCTGGCCCTCCAGGTTGGGGGTTTACAGCGGGCTAGCTCCTCGTTTGTTGTAAAAACTATAAAATGCTGAAAGACCAAACACACAGCCTCGGAAACAGGATGGATTAAACATAAGACGACGCACGCAAAGAAAATGGACATGGAAAGTGGGTACATGAAATATACAAGGCATCGCAAACAAAGAACAAGAAATATGCGGTCAACTAGATAAACTGAATATGGATACAGTTTGCCTAACAGAAACCAAGCGCAAAGGCCAAGGTAAGAAGATTTTCAACAACTATAAATTATACTGGTCAGATGTATCTAAATCAGAAGGCGCTAGAGCAGGAGTAGCCATAATAATAAAGAAAAAACACAGTAAAAAAATTATGGATGTTGAAGCAATATCAGAAAGATGTATTAAAATAACTTTAAAAATCAACAGCAGAAAACTGATAATATTAGCACTCTACGCTCCAACAGAGGACGCATCAGCCAACCTGAAGGAAGAATTTTACAAAACGATAACAGAACAACTGGACAAAATTAAAAATAGGCAACAAGTGATTGTAGCAGGGGATATGAATGCAAGAGTGGGAATACGAAAACATGACGATGTAGTAGGCCAATTTGGTGAACCAACAGAGAATGAGAACGGAGGGAGACTAATAGATATGTGTAAACAATATAATCTTAAAATTTATAAGACATTTTTCGATCATAAAGACGAACATAAGTATACATGGGAGAGACCTTCCTTAAATCAGAAATCTATTTTAGACTACATTGCGGCTCAGACCATTGTCTACTTACAGCAAAATCATAATACTTCAATGCAATTAAAAGAACAAGTAACATCATCAACAAGTGTAACTACACAGTCGTATCTAAAATATAAGCTTCACTTACTTAAGCAAGACAGTATTAGTTAACTATGCAACAACAGATTAAAACTTTTTTAAACGAAATTACAAGCAAATATGGTGAGTAATGACATAGAAAGTGAACACACTAAACTGACAGAAGTAATTCACCAAGCTGCAACTGAAGCTTTGGGAAGAATAGAAAAGAAAAGAAGAAGAAAACCTCTCTGGTGGACTGAAGAAATAGATAACTATATTCAAATGAAAAACAACGCGTACTATAAATGGTTAGCCTTAAGGACTGTCGAAGCACTGCAAGAATATAAACATCTAAAAAGTACATGGGAACACAAATGCATCGAAATTGATAGCATGTTAGGGGGAGCGGAAACTACAGAAGTCTGACGATGCTTAAAAATGCTAAAGTCAGATAATAGTAATATAAATCAAATATATATTGATACATCTACTTGGATGACACATTATAATAAATTATTAAAGGAAGACAGAGCTGAATACCTAAATGAAAGTAAAATTTTAAGGAATATTAAATCAGACATTATAATAACTGAAAACTACGTCCAAGTAGCGCTGAAGAAAATGAAAAATGGAAGAGCGCATGGTCCTGGTGAAATCCCGGCAGAACTACTTAAATATGGAAGAAATAATTTAATAACTAGATTAACAATTCTCTTTAACAACTGTATTAAACAAAACGAAATACCAACTCAGTAGAAGGAATCTTTTATTATATCTATTTATAAGAAAGGGCCTCGGAAAGATCCAGGAAATTACAGAGGTTTAAGCATTAACAGCACTTTTAGTAGATTATTTGGAAGAATTTTGATGGAGAAACTACAGGAAAATTTGGAAGGGAAAATTAGTGACGAGCAGAGTGGTTTCACTAGAGGTAAATCATGCGTTGACAACATCTTCGTGCTGCAACAACTTATAGAGAAAAGAATAGCAGTGGGAGAAGAAACTCATTTACCATTTATAGATTTGAAAAAAGCTTACGATTCAGTACTTCGAAGTAAATTATGGGAAGCTTTATACACTATGAATATAAATGAACAACTTATATACATCATAAAAGAGATAATAAAGATTATATAAAAAACAGAAAAAAAGTTTCGGAACTATTTATACCAACGAAAGGTCTAAGACAAGGCTGTATGCTATCCCTACTGCTTTTCAACACATATTTAGAAGTAGTCCTACAAAAATGGAAAAATGATGTAAGGGTAATGGGCATATCAGTTAACGATACCCATTTATTCCATCTTAACTTCGCTGACAACCAGGTTGTGATTGCACAGGATGCTTATGACCTAGAATTTATGCTGAGAAGACTTATAAAACATAAGAAAAATGGGGCCTAAGTATCAACATAGAAAAAACAGAATATATAGCAATAAACACCAATGCTAATTTTCATGTGATAGTAAATGATACGGAAGAAATTAAACAAGTTCAACAATTTAAATATTTAGGAACTTTAATAACTACTAACGGGGTAGGCCAGGATGAAATAAAAACCCGAATTGAAACCAACCGTAAAGTACTAGGAAGCTTAAATTCGATATGGTGGGATAAGCATATCTCGAGGAAAGTTAAAATACATATAGGTAAATCATTGGTAGAATCAGTGCTGTGCTATGGTTTTGAAACGTGGACAATTAACAATGAATATAATAGAAAACTACAGGTCGTAGAGATGGACTACCATAGAAGAAGCGCGCTGGTATCCAGAAGGGAACATCTTACAAATGATAAAATCCGGCATAGAGTGAGAGCCACAGACACAATAACGGACAGAATTAAAAGGAGAGGACTAAAATCGTTTGGACACTTGATGAGGATGGATGACCAACGATGGCCGAAACGAATCTTCAAATGGAAAAGAGGAAGACCTAGAAGATCATGGAATAACGGAATAAGAGATGCGATGATCAACAATCTAGTACAAGAGGAAGATGCTCAAAACCGAGACATGTGGCGTTTGAGAACCGGAAAGCCGCACAGGGCGGTATAAAGCGGAATATATATATATATATATATATATATATATATATATATATATATATATATATATATATATATATATATATATGTATATGTATTTTCATATTTATTATATTTGCTGCTTTCTTGGGAAATTTCTTATGCGGTGGTTTTCCCTTGATTTCCGCAAGATGTCCAGTTATATTGTGTAGACTAATTATCTATGATATCATTTCCTGTACCATCATTACTAGTATTATAGTTATATCGCCGTTACTCGGTCGCCAGAGTCTCGTTTGTGTGAAATGAGGTAGACCACACCTTATATCCCACGTATAAGTTTCTTAACAAAATTAGATTTTAAAATGATATATTTAAAAAAGTGTACAACAAAATGGACATAAAAGTATTTTAGATTATACCCTGATGTTCTGTTTGATTGTTCTACTGATTCAATTTTTTTAATGTTTTTCTCTTAAGTCAGTGGAACTAATCTCCAAATTAGACAAATTGATGAACACTAGTCTATGAAATAAGATCACATTGGAACCCGTTCCAAGAAACCACGTTTTTTTATTTATTAAAAAATCTGTTAATAGATTTATTTAAAAATTGCAATTGTCTTTTTTGGATCATGAGGATATTTTATTAATAGCATTACTGAGAGTGAGCAACACAGCCATGGAAATTTGAGACGCGGAGTGTTGATTCAAGATGACCATTCGTGGCTGACTCACACTTTATATTTTTTGGGTTCTGCGCTGATCAACTACTCTTTAATTAACGCAATAAAAGAAACAGAGCGTTATAATAAGTTTGCAGAAGCTTTACGAAATTTGTCAGTGCGATAGTAAAAATGCATAAACATTAAAGAGGAAATAATTAAATGTGTGCTCATTTCTTCCTGATAAAAAAAGTGAAAAAGAAGTTAATCATTTCTAAATCATAAATCCAAGGAAAAACATAAAAAGAGAATATAAGAAGATAATCTGAACACACATTATTGCAAAAACTAAATTTAAAATTTTTGTTTTAACTAAACACAAACACCGTTTTATAAAAACTTTTTGAAAGTCTTGGTAATTATCGTGTGAGACAAAAAAGTTAATTTTTTTGTTAATTTTATGGCCGAAGAAACGACAAAAAATTTCTAAATATATTGTACAAAACAAAAGATTAAACAAAGTATATTATTCTTCTTAGATACTGTACGGTCTCATACCAAAAAAATAACTTCTTCAAAATCTGAAAAGCTGAATAGTTTTGAATATTCACTTTTGTTATGGATCTCAGAATTTGTGCCATACTACGTTAGTTACTCAAATACTTAGCACAAGCAATATTTATATAATTTATTATAGTTTTTAATTATAAAACATACCTAATACCTAAATACAAAATAATTTCAATGTTTTTGTTGTACAAGTCTTTGTAGAAACAATGAAGTTGACTACGTAATTATCGGAAACTATAAATGTCGAGCTCTTTTTTGACAAGTATATTAAAGACTACCTCCCCCCCCCCCTTTGCCATACACAATTTCATTAATAATAAAAGAACAAGTGCACAATCCAATGACAAGAAGCATCTATTACAAATTAGCTCAATTTGTTTTTTCTTATTAGGCCCATCTATCACTAAATGGTAAAATTTGCTTCTTTGTTATTTGCAACATCCCCCACCAAGTAGACCAATTCCTTTTTTCGTATTTACTGAACTTTTGATCTCATTCAAAGAAGTGTTAGATAGCACTAGAGCCTTCGGATAATTGTATTTTGCTACACACATTTATTGAATATTAGATTTTATAAGCATTTATTGAGATGGTATAAATAATAATTGTTAAAAAGTAGTTTGCAAAGTTAATAATAAATATGACTTCGATAATACTATCCAAAGTTGAATAAGTGGTAGAAAATTAATTTACAAGAAGTAAAGTTGTAAATTCCATAAAAAAGGGTTGTGTCCTTGTATTCTTAATGTATAAAGACATGAGATCTTTACGTGTAAATCTTATGGTTTTATAAAAATAAGATAGCTTTCGAAAACTCAATATTAAAAAAATCCAGTTAGTAACGCTACTTTTGATGTTGCTGCAAAGTGAGGTATTAAAATGTGCTATCTATTTTCCAATTTTTGTTGGTTTACTCTCCTAATATTTTTGACTCAATATTTTAAACAGTAGTTCGCAAAGCCTGAATGTTAATATTATAAGAGCTACAAATAAAATTAATAGATTTATAAATAAATTTGACATTTTTTTAATTCCAGGATGACAAAAGAGGTAGGATCCTGTACTAACAAAAGGAATACTAAAATGGAATCGAACGGCAGAGGGGGCGAAAGGACCAATAACAGGGAAAACGTATTTCTATAGAGCTAGGTATCTAACACCACAAAACAAGAGTTCTTTGTCCTTCCAATTAAGAGTTGGGTCGATAGGCTTGTTGTATCGTGTGATTAGTTCTCGAGTTACTATGAGTTTCCAGATTCTGACCACGGTTTTGACACACCAAAACATTGACCATAAAAGCCTTCTCATCTATTTTATAGATTTGTTCGCTATCATCTAAAAATATATTAAACACAACAAAAAGATAGAAAATAGCATTGGAAAACGGTCGGATGGAAAGGATTTAGAACTAGACAGCAAAAAAGGGGTATGGATTTTGCTATATGGAATATCCAGTGAATTAAAACAAAACTAAAAAGAAATAACAAAAGAAGCACACAAACTAAATATAGACATACTGGCTTAGACAAAAACAAAAAAGAAATTAAAATGTAGTAAAGGATGTACCAAAAAAAGAAAAGATTTAAAAAATAGTTGCCACGTTAATTAAAAATGAATACAAGAGAAATATTAGTAGCATCGTAATAATAAGTCAAAACCTCATAAAAGTAAATATAAATAAAGGGTAAACAAACAATTGTTCTAATCGTTTATGCACCAACAGACGATCAAATAGTTCATAAAAAAATATTCGAATATTTTACGACAGTAGAAGATATAAAAGCTAGTAAAAAAAATCATTGAGAAATACACATGTTGAATAATAATAATAAATTTGTCAGACCCCAAAGAAGAACCAAGTAAATGACAATGGAGACCTATGCGCAGAAGAACAACTACGAATAATTAAAGGTTACAAACATAAAGAGATTCATAAATATACACAAATACAACCAACAAAAGACTGCTATCAATAATAGACTATATAATAATGTAATAAGATTATCTATAAAAACTTTAAATATAAGAGTATATATAGGAGCCGAATTTTATCAGGTCATCACTTCTTATCCTATTTCTCTCCATGTTTGAAGGAAGGTCTTCTTTATCGATTTCCATTTGGTACTAGTTTGTGCTTTACTTTATCCAGTTTAGCCCTATTATTTTTTTATCATTATATCATCTATTTGATGGTCTTCCTTTATTTTGTTTATGGTCCCACGGTCGCCAGTGAAGTATCCTTTTGGCCCATCTTTTCGGGCTAAATCGTCTGTCCAACTCCACTTTAGCGTTGGTATATTTTGTAGTATATCTGTGACTTTCGTTTTTTGTCTGATCTACGCATTGGTGTTTTCTGTTAATTAAAGAGATATCTAACATTTTCCGTTCTATGGCACGCTGTGTAGTAACTAGCTTTCGTAAGTGGGTTTTCAGTGATATTTTGCAATAAAGTTTTGTGAAACATAAGTTTTCATAAGCTATTAAAAGATAAAAATATGTTTACAAGATATCTTTTTGCTTTTGCTACCTTTCCAGGCAGTTTCTGTTGCTATTGAAATATTTACCGCAACGTAGTACTATACTATGCTCCTTTGTTGTCTGCAATACAATCCACTAAATTTTTTGACTTTGCTGTCAACGTAGACACCAGAACCGTATGAAAATATTTTGAAGAAATGTGGAGATGATAAAAAAAAATCGAATTACTTTCATCTGAAAGATAAGATCCTGGTTATGGAATATTGTAACAAAAAGTCTGCCACTAAAACTTTCATTTCACATAATTGACTAGGAAACATTTGATTACATTTTTACCATGTAGATGCGATACGCATATCTTGTCTCCGGAAATCGTGCAACTCGGTCGTCAAATTGATGTATTTTGTTTTAAAAAGATATAGCACGCATTTGTTGTTATTCTGCTCATACTTTTAGCACTCAACATATGCACACTTTTTTAGGTAGATTTTATAGGAATAAAGTTACGACTTCTTATCGAATTTGAATAAAATATTGCACACACGTTTATTGGGGGAATCTCGTCTAAGTTGGTTAATAGCCAAATCGGTCAAAAGCTGGGAAAAACAATCCTTCAAAGGTTTTTTAATTTTCTGTAACTTCCACAGGTCTCACCAAATTTTAATTAAATTTAGTAGGTACATTTCTTAAATGTATACCTAGACATAGTATAAAGCAATTTGATAAAAAAAGGGGGGAGCTGCGACTATAAACATTTTTGATTTTTACTTGTCACACGTTAAATTCTGATTAGATATTTATCGTTTTAGTTTACGAAATTTACCTCTTGAGAGGTGAAAGGTTTTTTAGTTTATTTTTGTGTATAAGTAAACATTGCAAATAAATACAAGCTGTTAGATGTTTCAATTTTGCATAGTTGTTGCAGCTCGTATCCACAATTCTTTTAACAATGCGGCCTGATTTTTCCTTCTACAATAGTTTTTAATATTCCTATACAGAGTAAGATATGCCTCATCAATATAACTTTTCTTTTTCTAACTTGAATTTGCAGGTTTATTTATTTCACATTTTTTAAAAGTTTGTTTATTATTCTACCTGCCCATTTTATTTTTAGGATTTTTTGTAGCACCAAAAAGTGTAGCGTTTTCAATCTTTTATTTTTGTTAGTACCTGTTATCCAGCTCTGACAAGCATATAAGACAGTGCTTTATACATATGTCCGCATTAATTGTATTCTTTTATTTGATATTGAGTTCTATATATCTGTTTTCTGTGATAAGGCATTCAGATATCAGAAATTTTTTACTTTTGCTATTATATTTTGTTCTAATTTTCTTATGCCCATTTTCGTGTTTGCAACAGGACTATTACTATTATTTTTCTTCTTGATAATGTAGTTATTTATGTCTCATATTTATTATTTTATTAAGTATGCTTTATAAAAAATCAAAGTATAAACGTTTGACCTTTTGCAAAGAAATTTTGAATGTAACTCAGATTAAAAGCTTTCTCTCCGTAGAGGACTATAAATAGGGTAAATCTTTGCGTTTAATAATATATAAACAATTTGGTTTACAAGTTGCACCGCCTTGTTTTTGAGAATATTTTCTACGTTTCGGCATCAGCTTTGATGCCATTTTCAAAATTATTTAGTTCATTACAAGTGACCTCAATCTGTCTACCAGCCAAAAAATGCTATAAAATTTAAACACGAATCTCAGATATAAAATCCTCATTACTACCCCAATCCTAAATAACACATCACCATCCAATAACCAACTAAATAACTCCTTATGGCTAGAAAAACATTTTTAAATATTCCAAAACTATAAGTTCCTTCAAAATTCCATAAAAAGCATTTCTTCACGTCTTATAATTAATGCATTTGATTTACAACCTGAAGAACGATTTTCTGTTTCTAATTAGTTATCTGTCAATATTATTGTTATCTAATCTCATACACTTTTTAACTGTATTCCCACTTAAATAAACTTCTCACCAATATCAAATATTCAGTTTAGAACAAAATCATTTTCCTCTACTTGAGCTCTCTCATAATAAAAAATTTTCTAACAACAATTTGTATTATACATAAAGGGCCTACCCATACCAACCGGTAGTAAATGCTAATTTCTCTATCATCTTACTCGAATTAATTCAATTACAAAATAGTCCTTCACCAAATTCATCAGACTTTCCAACAATACAAACCGACAAACAAAACTTAAATCTATTACCACAACTCTACAACAAAACATATATTCCAACAAATTCTTATTACATATAATTAGACATATTAACAAGAATACCAGATCTTTCCAACTAACAAAAAGTGTTTTTGCTTTACATCAGAGACATTACCAATAGCCGCATATTAACAAAGCAAAACCTACATATGCTACTTACTATCAACAATAAGTGGGCTGAACAATAAATAGTTTAAAATTAGAAAGGATTGTATCAGCACAGTCTTTAACATAATTTTCTAGTCGGTTTACTTCTTGGTTTATTATTAAAATGTTTAAAGAAAAAATACTTAACGGTAATTATAGCGCCTCGCTCTTCAAATAGTTAATAACTCTGCGGCTCTTAGGTACCTAGAAAGATCACGGCGCCAACGACATGACACCCATCTGAAACCCCTACAATTTTCTAGAAATACTTTCTCTATACGCAACGATAATACCATCCTTAATTTTGATGTCTTTTCTGGCTTACTCAAATCCAATTTATTTTTATGTCTCAGCATTATTTAAAAGCTCTCATTTGATATATTGCCATTTAAGATATTATGAGGTTGTAAAATAAGTTTCGTAATTATTTAAATTTTTAAGGATTTTATTTTTTGTATTTCTAGTATTGTAACAATATTTTCAGATTCCAGATTTTAGATGGCAATAATAAAATTGAACTTTGACCACAGATAAAATTATTGAACAGGGTGTAATTGAGGTCTTGCCGCGACCATCTTACAAGCCAAATCTTGTAACTTCTGATTGTGTTTGATTTTAATCCATAACGGAGTTTTCATATAGTCATCGTTTTAGTTGTTTAATCAAGTCAAAGAAGCACGTTAAAATTGCTTTGTTTCAATAAATTAGACTACTTGCAGAACTTTGGTAAAAAGTCAGTCGTTGCTTTTGACCTGAATTCGTGCATAAAAATCAAATTTCTCGTAACTATTAAGGAACTTTTCTACAACCTATTATATTGTTAAAATAATTATACGTCGAGATCGAGTGTGCATATTACAACCTGGGTCCAAGTTATTAAAGATCTGTTTCGCCACCTGGTATTTATAGTACTTATATTTTAAAATTCTGGCACTAGGGTTATAAAAAATTCATAGTTGAATTTATTTTATTTAAAATTTAGCATTGACACACATTTTAATATATTCAAGTAAAAATGTTTTGATAGTCGGAAGTCTTGTAGAATTGTTTGCAAAATTTTGGGTGCGATTATTTAGATGAATAAAATATTTATATAATGGATTCTTCCGTAGCACTTACTAATTTGTAAAGACTAATAATCGTATGAAGCTAAATTTGGTAAATACGAGGAATTATTCAACACGAGTATTTGTTAACAGGAGCAACATGGTGGAATGTAAATTGCAAACAACCTTTTTGCCTACAGGCCGTTATATGAAATATTGTAAATGGTAAATTTTTAAATACATAACGTTTTTTTCTAACATTGGCATAGTCACATTAGAGTCAAAAACTAACAGAATTTTTCACGAGGTTGCTCTCTGATGTTTGACATTATTAAATCTTCCATACCACTTAAACATACATACATACTTAATAAACACTAGCCATAAAATACTTCTGCAACATTAAATACGTTTCAGACGTAACCACAAGAATATAAGGTGTTTTTTTGCTCACTTACAGGCGCTGGGGCTCAAGGGCTTATTGTGCCCACTAACATGCACTTATTCTAAGACATTCACACACACCCATGGGTTGAGCGAGACTCGAACTCGCCTGCTTCGGCTCGAGGACAGAGCCAACTGGTTGAACCATCTAAGCCACCGCGTTGTTAGTTTCACGCGGTTGCAATTCAAATTTCAAATAAAGCAAACGTATTTTTTTATATGTGAGATAACACAATACAATTAGTGTGCATAAAAGTATTTAAAATACTACAAAATTTTTAAAAATCTATTAACTTGCTTTAATCATGGTGTGGTCAGAAATTTCAGCAAAAACATACCTACGATGTGATATCTTCTTGGACCATACTTTGTTGTTTTCTAAAATTAAACTGACATTAAATAGAAAACCAACGGAACAAGGAGTATACAACAAACCAGACATGAGTGAATGAAAAGAAAAAGGGATACAGAATAAAGTTAAAACGGAAATCAGTAATAATATGGGGGACACAAAAAAATACAAAAATGGCAATATAAGATAATAGACGGCTAAAGACCAGATCAAAAAAAAAGAACGGATGAATGGCGACATATTCAATTTAATGACATTTAGGCAAAAACTAAAAAATTGCAATAACAAGAACTAAACAAACGAATCAAAAATAAGATCAAATAACCAAAAACAAAGTGATTAAATAAGCAATGTGCTGACAGAAAAGTTGTAAAGATAACACGACTCTATAAATATCCAATGGAAAGTAAAACACACCGTAGGCAATACCAAAAGGGCCAATAAAACACTTCCAACAGATCAAAATGGAACCAAATACCTGAAAAAAATATGTCAAAGGGGTTTTCTCAGACGGACAGAGGACAGAAGTGATAACTATTGATACAGCTGATAGACCATGCATTACCAAAACAGAAGTAATCACAGCAATATAGCGCATGAAAATTAGAAAATCTCGTGACCCAGGTGAGATTTACACACAAGCCCTGAAGATCTGTCTACGCTGACAGTTAACAAAGAATATGGAGTGAAAATAAACTCTAAAAAGCAAAAATTATGATCATTAGCCAACAAAACATTAATGCTGACTTTTTTATAGAAGCTAAAACCCAACGAATAAAAAATATCAATTACTTCGACTGTTATCTAAACAAACACTGGGACCGCTCAAAGGAAAACAAAATTAAGATAGAGAAAGCAAGAAGTGCACTCTATCGCTTAAAAATATTATGCAGTCTCTCATTAAACATCAAAATCAGAATACCTTACTATAGAGTGGAGACCTGAACTTTTACAGAAGACTATAAAATTCCTGTAAGCGTTTGAATTTGGACACATAATGATGAATGAAAAATACAAACTTTTGCAATTAATATTGCAAGGAAAAATTAAAGAAAAAAGAGGACCCGGCTGCAGAAAAATTTTGTATCTGAAAAACTTGCAACAATGGACCGGATTATCTTCAGCTGCTCTATTTAGATCGGCAGCTGACAAAATAATATGCGCCACTATGATCACTAATATCTACTAAGGATATAGCACCTATAGAAGAAGATGGCAAGAAAATAACTTATAAATTCAATTTTTGCGCAAGGAACTTTAAATGTCAGCTAAGAATGCGAAATAGTTTTAGAGAAAGTGATCAAGTGTTTTACAGTAGTAAATTTTTTACTTTACTTATCCTATAATAAGGAAACTAATGTAATCGGCGGAAATTTGACCTACCCAGTTTTTCACATTTCTGAGGGAATTATAGCCCCAGGACACCAAAAAAGTTGGTTTGGGCCATTGGTTCGTGTGTGTGTGTGTGTGTGTGTCTATCTGTCTGTCTGTCAGTAAACAGGACATCTCGAGAACCGTAAGAGCTAGAGACTTGATCTTTATTCCGCATATTTCTTGGGCCGTTTGGAGTAGGTTCTCATAATAGGTTCCATCTTTTCTCTATGCTCCATTGTTCTTGTTGGTTCTCCTCTAGTTCTAGTGCGTTTAGTTTCCTCGTTAATGTTTGCTCGTATCTTTCTTTTGTCTGGGGGTTTTCCAACTCTGTTATTTTTGTGCCTATATAACTTGGTATGCAAGTTACTTGTAGGTAGGGGACGCAGTTCAAAACTTTTGGTAAAAATCGGCAGAGCCGTTTGGTTTAAAGTCTAAAAGGTTGAAGACACAAAAAATTCATGAAAATAAAAATGATTTGTTATCACGGGATAAACATGAATTGAAAGTAAAAGCTAGTAAAATAGGAACTCGAAAAAAAAATTGAAGCCCAGGTTTTTTGCCAGAGTTACCCAATTAATGTCTAACAGTGAGTAGTACAACAGTTAAATGACCACAAAGATTTAGAATCATGCAAGCTCATATGGACAATGTTTGACGTTTTGTATTTTTAATTTGTACAATAACATGTAAACAAATGTTAAAGTACTTCAAATTTTTTTGTTGCAAAATTATTTTTAAGTGAGATTGCCTTGTTTACATAAACAACGCAATTCGACACTTTAAAATGTAAATTTGTCTGCAGCGTGCCTTGTTAGTGACCTCCGACTTTCAATTAACATTTCATTAAACATACTAATCTTCGATCTCGACAACTACCAGACGCAATTGGTGATTCGCCATTAGTGAAAAGCAATCTCTCAAATAAAATTCATAAACTTCTTCTTTTTCTTTCTCGTTTCCCATTTATGCCTCACAGCTTTGGGCCCCTTATCCATTCCCTATAGGGTTTCCTCTTTCTTGCCATTCTTTTTACCTCCTCCATATTTTTTCCTCTATACCTAGCCAATAGCCTTACATTGTCTTCCCATTGTATTTCGTCTGCCTTTAGTTCTTCTTCCCTCCATTGTCAGTTTCGGGTATCTTTCGATGTCCATGCGGTGCACGTGTCCGTACCACTGTAATTGTTACTTTCCTTATCCTATAATAAGGAAAGTAATGTAATCGGCGGAAATTTGACCTACCCAGTTTTTCACATTTCTGGACGAATTATAGCCTCAGGACACCAAAAAAGTTGGTTTTAGCCATTGGTTCGTGTGTGTGTGTGTGTGTCTGTCGGTCTGTCAGTAAACAGGATATCTCGAGAACCGTAAGAGCTAGAGACTTGATCTTTATTCCGCATATTTCTTGGGCCATTTGGAGTAGGTTCTCATAATAGGTTCCATCTTTTCTCTATGCTCCATTGTTCTTGTTGGTTCTCCTCTAGTTCTAGTGCGTTTAGTTTCCTCGTTAATGTTTGCTCGTATCTTTCTTTTGTCTGGGGGTTTTCCAACTCTGTTATTTTTGTGCCTATATAACTTTTCTCGATTACTCTTGTAGGTTTTGTGATTAGGGTGTCTGCTACTAGGAGTCTGTGATTCGTAGATAGTTCTTCTCCGCTTATTAGTTTTACGTCCTGTAGTGCGTATCTCATTCCTGTGATTATTAGGATGTAATCGATTACCGATTTGTGTCCTAGTGCTTCGTTCTCGTATGTTTTATGGATGTTTTTATGGTTATACCATGTGTTTCCAATCAACAGCTGATTTGTTATGCAGAAGTCTAGCATACGTTCGCCGTTGTTATTTAGTTCATCGTTTATTCCATAGCTACCCATTGTTCCATATCCTATTTCTTTGTTATTCCCTACGTGGGCATTCCAGTCCCCCATGAGTATTACGTGTCGGTTTTTGGTCTCTGTGTTTTCTAGGGTCCTTTGTAGCTGTTCGTAAAAGTGTTCTTTATCATTTACAATTGCATTTTCTGTTGGGGCATAGACCTGGATGACCCCTGTTTTTTCCTGTAGTTGTATATCCATTGTAATTATCCTCGAGCTTACTGCTTCCCAGTTAGTGACTCTTGTTTCCAGTTCACAACTAGTAATTATCCCTACTCCCTCTGTTGCTCTTCGTCCTACATGGAATCCTGCGTATCTTAGGGTATATCCTTTGTACAGCATCTTCCTGCCGTTCCCCTTTTTCTTTGTTTCTGCTAGTCCTAGAATATGAATTTTGTACTCTTGCATTTTTTCTGTCTTCTATTTCTTTTCCTGGCAGCGTGGTAATGTTCCATGTTCCAAGTCTTATTCCGTTTCTAGCTTTTGGTCGTCTTTGTTGATTCCATCCTATTCCGAGTCTTCTCTTATTTATATTATCCATTTTATTAATTTGTGAGGTAAATCTTCGTGTCTAATCCATCCATATCCATCTCGTATTTCTTAGTCCCGCATGTCGAATTTCTCTGAATCTTATTAGCAAGTTATATAGAGTGGGTGATTGGTCCAACGTCTCGCTTATGATTCCTTCGGACCGACCTTTATCCGTATCCCTGAACGGGGCCCTTACAGGGTGCTATCAGCCGGGCCAGCTGAACCCTGGTTTTTTCTAGGATGTGTTACTCCTCCATCACTCCCCATGCATCCTGGCTTGTGACAGGCAGAGCCTGGGTCCATTTTTGGATCCAGGTTGGCTGGGTTTTTTTAATGAACAATTGGTGTATATCTATAGGTAAGGTATGATTAACGCAATAAATTGTGCAAAAATATTATCTGTTATTCAAAGAAAAGGAAGAAAACGTGTAGTATTAATTAAGCAAATAATTTGATAATTTGCGGATAGTTACATATCTGGCTAGGTTTCTTATCTATGTAGGAAATTACGTGGCAAATATAATAACAAGTGCATCTCTACCTATGTGCGACGTAAAAATAGCTCCGCAATTCCTCCCTCTTTGTGGAATATTAATCCAAGAATATAATTACATTTCAAAATTCAATTCGCGTTCTCTCGTGGAAATATTTATTGATGTTTGTTGACTCCTTTTAATTTAAAAATATTACGTCGTGTAAATTAATATTTCCAAAAGGTTTTTCCAATAGGGGTGCTCGAGATTTGACCGTGTAGAGCGACTATGTTGGTTGAAGCTACAACTGTCAAATTTAGAGGTTATAGTAATTAATGTTGGAAAAATCATCATAGAAAGTTACAGTGTTGAGTACCGCGTGAAAATTATTAAACTATCAAAATGAGTGCTCAGTTCGAGTTACGTTCCGTGAGGTTCGTGATTTTTACGGTGCACACAATCGTACTGTTGAGTTGACTATTGGTCGTTTAGTGAACAAATTCGAATCAACTGGTTTGGTAAATATTCAAATAACACCCGTATATCCTCGATATGAGGTTTGCAGAAAATATTGGTGCAATGAACGCGAGTGTGCAGAATAATCCGAGATAGAGTGAATTCCTCGTCGCGTCCAAGAACTTGGCCTTTCGCAGACCTCAACTTGGCGAATTTTGCGCCGGGACTTGGGCCAGCATGCGTACACAATTTAATTAGCCCAGGAACTGAAGCAGGACCATAAGCAGAGCCGAGCATTTGCTGACTGGCTCTGAAGCAGTTGGAAGTGGACCCCGATTTCGAACAGAAAATCATCTTCAGCGACGAGGCCCATTTTTGGACAAATGACTATGTTAGTAAACAAAATTGTTGGATTTGTTGAGATAACAATCCACATGAGACCCATCAGTTGCAAATGCACCCAGAAAAAGTTGCTGTTTGGTGTGAATTTTGGTTCGGTGAGGTACTTCTTTCAAAATAAACCTGGCACCACCATAACCGTCACTGGCGAGAAATATAGGTTAATAATAATTAATATTTCTGTCCTAAATTGGAAATCTGAACTTCAAAGACATGTGGTTCCAACAAGACAGTGCTACGTGTCACACAGCGCATACAACAATGGATCTTTTTACAAACAAGTTCGACAGGATAATTATCTCAATTGGCAACCAAGATCGTGTGATTTAACGCCATTGCACTTTTTCTTGTGGGGCTACCTTAAATCACTGGTCTATGTGAATAAACCGCAGATGATTGATGCCTTAAAAATCAGCATAACCAATGCCATTGATGCTATCGGGCCCGATTAATGCGTCATAGAAAATTGGACCTTTTGGATACACGCTTTTTTTGGCGCACTTACAGGCGCTGCAGCCTCAAGGGCTTATTGTGCCGACTAACATGCATTTATTCTAGGACATTCACGCAGACCCATGGGTTGAGCGAGACTCGAACTCGCGCGCGCCGGCTAGGGAACAAAGACAACTGGTTGAACCATCTGAGCCACCGCGTCCCCTATGATACGCGCTGCCCAGCGAAGCCACGGCGGTTATTTGGTCGATATCATATTCCATACATAATGTAATACTCTTTCAAATAAAAAAAATGATATCTCATACATAACCTGTTTTATTTAAATTTAAAGTTAAAGCGCCCTTAATGGAAAACCTTTTATGTACAAATAGTGGCTGTAGGTTAGTCCTCTCCAATTTTAGAGTTAATGGAGATAGTTGGTTTAGTTTTATAGATTTTAAGTTGAATTAGTAGGGCACACCCTAGATATAAGGTAAACGGTCATAGATAGATTAGACTGATTCCCATATTTACATATCTGAAATTGCTCGAACTAAAGAAGCTCGAATAGGGCAGTTTAACGTAATAAGTTTACTGGAAATCGTGTTTTACTAGTATCCGCGTGGGAGCTAGGTCTGAGATCTAAGAGGTTGAGGCTCTCATATGTCTGCTCTGTCTGCCCGGCCGTCGCGCACCATCTCTGATACGAGGCGATGTGGCAAGCACCGTGCCTTAGACGACCACTATTATTATCCTTTGGTACTCTGTTTTTAGTAATTATGTAAACCACCTGCTAGGCATCAGAGAGCTCTAAAAGTGAACCCGGACCCATTCGCACCGTAGCCCTCATCTCAACCACAGGGCTACTCTGGAATAAAAAAACAATTAACAATAATTTCTATACACCATTTTTCATAAATAATGTTATGAGGTCGTCGTATAACACAACTAATCTTTTCGAAGCGATACCCCTAGCAGCCTAGGATTCTAGAAGCCACGGGTCCGGAAAAATCTACTCATTCTCCCCTCCCCCTCGACGGCTCTATTCATCTTAAACTTTTGTTTGTTTTTGTATCTAGTGTGAATATAATTCTACTAGAATCTATAGCCAAAGATAAATACAAAATAGTAATAAATAATGAGGACTTTAAAATTATTCCTGGCTAAAATACTACATTACACAAAATATTTACCTACACATTACAACTTCCTATACTATTTGCATGAAATTTAGCTTTTCACTCAAAATTTCATATAGATGTACAAATAAAATTGTCACTTATAAAATGTGATGTAATCTTTACATTAATATATATCTAGTTATTAGAACAAACTAACATATATAGAATGGTATCTCATCCATATGATGTAAAACAGCAGATGCTAGTATAAACTATTGCAATTTATTGTCAGAGTTAGATTAGAAAATCTTTATAATAAAATCACGGTTATATCTAATTTAAGATTTGTTCGTTAAATACTTATAGTGACAAAACTGCCAGTATTTTATTATTATTTTAAATCGCAGTCCGTTCTGAAGCTAACTAAATAAAATTAAAATGCACATGCATTTTATATCTACTATACATTTAAACAGAAAGTAAACAAAGACAGCTGATATAAAATGTTTGGTTGCCCACCTTCAGGATCGTTTTGTATATCGTACTATCGTAAGATCGCTGCACCGACTTATCCCTCTGTTATCATTTATCATAACTTGTTTCACGTTCTCATTGCAAAAATTTGAAGAAACGTTATATATATATATATATATATATATATATATATATATATATATAATAGAATATAATTTAGTTACCACCAACAAACGTGTTATATTATAAACCCTAGGTGTTTGTTGTAATAATTTATTACTATATCTGTTCTGCAAACCGAGGCTAGAATATATTTTTTACCAAACTGTTATAACGGGAAAGGTTAAAACGTTAAATATTGTAATTCAAAGTTTGTAGTTAGAAATCAATCTACAGCCCAAACGATAAGAGGTATACCAAAAATATTTTTAAATATACATTCAGCATGATGCAAAGTTGTAAAGTAGACTCTCCTTATAATAGTGTGTGCGAATAAAGAAATGGGCGGGAAAGGGGACTAATAAAGTTTGTAAGTAGTAGTTAATATCGAGCTTCTTTAGCTTAATCAAAAATTTAAAATCTCTACTCAAAAATTCGTGCAATGCAAATTTTGTTTTTATTGTTGTGAATATGCATTTGTTCGATAAATTTATAGGTAATTTAACACCAAAATTTATAAAAAATAACAATTACAAAATTTATACTATGGGATCTTCTGTGGCCAATGTAATACAACCACAATTTAGCCTTTTCAATACGTTATAGTTGAAATTGCAGTTACAAAAGTTAAAAAATGTATATTTTATTGATAAAGAATTTACAATATAATCCTTAGTCACATGAATAGTTGATTAATAAATTATGTGGCATGTATATGTAAACATGAATTATATTAGCTTCAAACTGATGTATGGATTAAGTTTCTTAAATTAAATTATTATTTTAAAATTTTTTTCCAGATCTCGAAAACCGCAAAAGATAGCGGGACGCGGTTTTCAAAATTCTTTCATTAGATTCGATTCTACTAAAACGACATTATTGGTGCGAGCGCACAATGATACCGGGTGCACCAAAAACGCGTTCCAAAAACACCCTGAAATTGTTTCCTCTGGCGAACCGCTCATAGATGAGGATCCCTCTGGGAGTCATAAATTTATAGACCCTTTTGTGAAGTTTATCTCTGCAAAATTTAAAAAACCTCGACGAACGTTTAAGGGCTTTATGCGGGTTGAAAGAAAAAACCTTTTTTTGCAGGTATCGACTTGCCGTAAGGACCAAGTTGTAGAACTATAAAGTGGCTTCAAAAAACGCTTAATAACCCTTGTCCTTATTTTCCTCCTTCCTGTCCAAAAACGGCCCCAAATTTGGAAAAAATTACTTTTTCACTTATATCTCCGAAACGGCAAGAGATACAAAGTCCTTTACCAAGTTGTGGAGCCTAAAATGGGGGATTTTTCTGTATAAGACTTTTTCACGCAGGTTGTCCGGGGGAGACCCAAATTTGGCATTTCCGGAACCGAAAGCGAGACAAATTTTTTGTCTGCTCTAAAATTGAAAGTCGGTCTTAAAGCATATGTATATTGAAAATCACAATTCTACGATTATCCTTCGGTCAGTATTCGCGAGTTAATTTTGGCCTTCCTGCCAAAACCGCCGTCCTAGCAGACAGAAGAGAAATTTCGGTGCCCGCGATAATTTTGTTTGCGCGTCACCTAATTCCGTTTCGCTCTGATACGTTGATGAAATATGCGTTGACGTTATGTTGACATCACAAATATATAGCAAAAATCGTTCGTGCCTTTCCGTACCGACCCGAGCGCCTCCGAAGAACAAATTTCGGCCCGGCGGCAGGCGCGCCCGAGGTATTATATTTCCGGAACCGCAAGCGATAGAAAATTTTCGTTTGAAAGCGGGTAATAAAGCACTCGTGAGTCAAAAATCACGTTCCTACGATTATTCGTTCCGTCAATACTCGTGAGTCAAATTCCGCCTGGCTCGGGACACTACGGTCCCTGCCGCGGCGGCCGCCTGGCAAAGTCCGCGGGGAAGCAATTAACGTTTTGTAAATGCATCTTGTCTTCACCGATAATACGAATTTAACTTTGTAAATATATATAATAAGTTCAAAATTTTTCTTGTTAGAACCACTGGTGAAAACGTTACAACTTTTTAACCTTTGAGCGCCCGAGGATGACACTTAGTTTTTCGGATTCTACTCTTCAAAGTAGAATGACACTAGTCTGAGGTCTCTACGATGTATGCACCAAAAGTTTAACGATATACAATAACTACTAGTTAATAAAGAAATTTGATAGCCAAAAAACAGCACGGTTATCTCAAAACTCTATACTAAATATTTTTATAAGCCATACTAATAGCTATTGCATTTTATTGCTAATAATTGTTAACGTATTTTTAACAAATATTGAATCATATTGTACACTGTACGTGGGAGCATGTTCTGCAAACTAGAAGGTCAAGGCTTGCATGTGTCCGCTTCACTCTGATGCGGTAAATACCGCGCTTTAGGCAACTTCATGATTACCTCTTGTTAAAATTGAAGGAATACTCAATTATTTTTAGATGAGAGCAACTAGTTTAATAGCCGCAGTTTTCATTATTTTAAATCTAAATCTGAACGCGATTTACTATCCACATTACACCTGATATCGCAATATATTACGAGGGTATTTTTGAAAAACATTTTACTTATTCCATAAATGAATGATACAACAGAATAACGTAATTAGCATTTTCAAGAAAATATCTCTTTTTCGAACTACTTTTTAAACCAATTGGACTTATAAAATTAGCTATTAATTCTCTTTTTTATTTGTTTTATAATTTCTACAAAAATGATAAGAAAAGCCTACTCTTTCATCAACCATATGAATGTTTCAGTCATAATATATTATTTTGAACGAGATAACGGTGAAGCAAGTGACATCCAATCAGGAAATAAAATAGATTAATGTAGGGACTTATGATAAAGGTTTGAATTATTT
Organism: Sinelater perroti; assembly: GCA_036346155.1. NCBI lineage: Eukaryota > Metazoa > Arthropoda > Insecta > Coleoptera > Elateridae > Sinelater > Sinelater perroti. Next base: position 19,775,341 of record JARFIY010000359.1, on the reverse strand, counting down.
TTTGAAAAAAGCTGGAATAACAAAGTAAAGTCACAATCCGCAATTGAAAAGTGTACGGAGGTTATAGCATACGTTCAGTTAATGGAAATGCACCACAGATTGATTTAAAACAGAGGCGAGCATAAAAACCACGAGTGCTATAGGAATAAAAGCCTTCAACTGATTATTGTCTCCAGCGGGAGTTTATGCAAGATATAGATCTTATAGAAGTAGTTTTTCAGGATCTTACAAAAATAATTATAAATGAATTGAAAAATGTTTTGTGATAAATATTCAAATGTTTAAGATTCTTATACGCTGCCTTTGTTTTGGTGATCATAATACTAAGTCAGCAGGACAAATATAAGTTCGAGTTATATCATATCGTGTCATTTTCAAAAGTTTTTGTGCGCAAATGCCCCTTATCTATACAACATTGTACAAAAATCTGGTGTGAACATCACACGACTTTCCTTATCCTATTATTATATATTATACCGGGTACATCGTCTCGGCCCTTGGCTGCTCTCGTCCCGGAACTTGTTATTTTAAAAAAGGACGAGGCGCGATTCCAACAATCGACAGCTGATTAAAATAAACAGTACAAGACAATAATTGACTCGTACTTGAAATTTTGCTACGTCACTGAAGGTAACCGTGCGAGCTAGGCCGCACGGCCTTCCCCATTATCGCCTGCGTGCTCCCTCTTAGCGGCCAAGCGCTCCCGCAGTCGGCCAAGAAGCTCTCCGAGCGCGTTGTGATTGGTCCGTTTAATTAATTTTTAATAGGCTATAACTTATTTATTTGACCTCGGATCAAAAAAATTTCATTGTAATTTTTTGTTCGTTTTGGTCTCATCTATCCGGCAATATAAATTTCCCGAAACATTTTATCAACACCCGGTATATTAAAAATCCTGAGCCTCAATTTTTTTTCGAGTTCCTATTTTACCAATTTTTATTTTAAATTCATGTTTATCTCATGATAACAAATCATTTTTATTCTCATAAATTTTTTGTATCTTCAACCGTTTAGATTCACGGCCGCTTTGCAATCGATTTTGCGACCTTGCAACCAAACGACTTGGCCGATTTTTACCAACTTCGCACTGTGTCCCCTACATACAAGTAACTTGCGTACCAAATTTCAAGTCTCTAGCTCTTACGGTTCTCGAGATATCCTGTTTACTGACAGACCGACAGACACACACACACACGAACCAATGGCTCAAACCAACTTTTTTGGTGTCCTGAGACTATATTTCGTCCAGAAATGTGAAAAACTGGGTAGGTCAAATTTCCGCCTATTACATTACTTTCCTTATTATAGGATAAGGAAAGTAAAAAAACCTATCCATCTAAGTACTAACCGCGCCCGACGCTGTTTCACGAGAACCGGTGTTTTTAACGTGGTATGGTCGTTGCATCTATCTGCTTTGAATAATCTTACCTCATATGAGTGATTGGCTCAACGATGAGGACTCTGTTACTTTGGGATAACCGGTATCGGGTTATACCCCCGATGCCAGAGCTGGTATATTTAATGAGTTTAGTTGTTTAAATTAAAATTTCAAAAAAAGTCCCGATGGCGTTATTAGGCGTAAGATGTCCCCAATAAGCCCACTCCAAAATGATAAATAAGTCAAATTTAAAATCAGTAAATAAAATTAAAAAACAACCATGACTTTCAGAATAAATTGGAAACCTGATTGAATTGAATTGAAAGCACAAATCAAAAGTAAATTTTAAAAAACCTTCTTCGCATAAAAGAGAAAAGTAATTTGTTTTTTTTGTGGGGGGGGGGGGGGTAGCAATCAATACACAACTCGTAAATGTAGGAGTTACATTATGTACATAAAATCATGTCGTCTGCTCTGTCTTGACTACACAGCTAGCAGTACCAACTCTCAGCAACAGCACCTGAGTACAGCTGGTCCCGGGTTTAGGTAACTTTGCGTGCTTCTTCAAAAGTTCCTTCCGCTTGCTCCCTGATATGTTTTTGGTCATGTTGAGTGATTTATCCAACTTTGGTGTTGCAAGTAATTCGGAGAAAATACTTCCAACTAATAATGGAGCACTTAATGAAGTAGTCAGACGATTCGTCTCATTGCTAATCCATTTATTTTGAGTAACTGGCTCATTTAATTCAGTTGGCTACAGTTGTGGATCAGCGTTAGTTAGCGGTTTTGTTTGAATTCAGTGCGTTTCCATAATAGCATTGCAAAGATCTGTTTGAGCATTCATCCGCAAATATGTCGGCATCTTCTACTGGGTTGAAAACTTTGGTAGAAGCATTAGATTTAGCTTTGGCAGGAGCAGTGGACTAAGAAGAAGATGAAGGAATCTCCTGATATTACATTTGAGGGGGTCACTGGTAGGAGCCGCACCTTAACAAAAAATACGACGATCCTTATATCTATCCTAGTAGTCAAAAATCTGGTTGTCCCAAAAAGATTTAAAGGGTTTGTCTGAGTTAAAGTATATGCGTGATGTTCCTGGGAAAGCAGTACAACATTACGTCATGTTTATCGGCTACTTCCACAATATTTGCATCAATGTACCTGGGGTTTTGTATTTTGAAAAGTGTTTAATCCACTTCATGAAAATTGTCCATCTTGATATGTACTTTTTGATTTCAGTAGAGATTCCTAATAAGTCTGATATTCTTAGAATCAAGGCCTATATCTTGTAAAATTTTAATCAGCTTTGAATGTTTATGTCTCTATATCTTGGTAGAAAATATAAAGACCAAACAAAGCTTCGCGTATTTCTAAGTTGTTTCTAAACTCAAACTGGGTATTTGATACATATTCTTCGCGCCATTCATACACTGTGCGCACACGATTTGTAGTAGTATGTTTAAAGTGTGGCTAATTAATTTTATTGTTTTATAATCAAAGTATATTCCTGAGTTTTTGGTTTCAGACACAATTATAAAAGTCGGAGCAAACCATTCTGTGCGAATTATTCCGGTATTGTATATGTTGTTATATAACTCGGTTAGTATTTTAATCCCACTCTTATTAAGATCTCTATATTAATAATATTTAAAAAATGATTTAAATAAAACTACAAAAAATTATAGTTACAAACAGCTTATTTTTAAGAAGAAAATTGCAGCCGACCAATGATTAGTGGGCGAGCAGAGCTGCCAGGCATCCAGCACTGAAGATCGAACCATACAGTTAGCATGAAAGAAATACTTAAATTAATTTGTAGTGTTTCGATTTTTCTTTTAAAATAGAAGTACAATTTCTTAAATATTACTTTTACCAAAATTGCAACATTTTACCAACAATTCGTGCAACATTTTCAACTGATTTATAAAATTGTTAACGCCCCGGGTCACGCGGAATTTGACTCACGAATACTGACGGATCGAATAATCCTAGGAACGTGATTTTTGGCACACGAGTGCTTTATTACGCGCTCTCAAACGAAAAGTTTCATCGCTTGCGGTTTCGGAAATATAATACTTCGGCCGCGCCTGCCGCCGGGCCGTAATTTGAGGCGCTTGGATCGGCACGGAAAGGCACGAACGATTTTTGCTATATATTTGTGATGTCAACATAACGTCAACGCATATTTCATCAACGTATCAGAGCGAAACATGCAACGCAATCTAGGTGACTTGCGCAAACAAAATTATCGCGGACACCGTCGAAATTTCTCTTCTGTCTGCTAGGACGGCGGTTTTGGCAGGAAGGCCGAAATTAACTCGCAAATACTGACCGAAGGAATAATCGTAGAATTGTGATTTTCAATATACATATGCTTTAAGACCGGCATTGAATTTTAGAGCAGGCAAAAAATTTGTCTCGCTTCTGGTTCCGGAAATGGCAAATTTGGGTCTCCCCCGTACAACCTACATGAAAAAGTCTTATACAGAAAAATCCCCCATTTTAGGCTCCACAACTTGGTAAAGGAGCCGTCTTTGTATCTCTTGCCGTTTCGGAGATATAAGTGAAAAAGTAATTTTTTCCAAATTTGGGGCCGTTTTTGGACAGGAAGGAGGAAAACAAGGACACGGGTTATTAAGCGTTTTTTGAATCCACTTTATAGTTCTACAACTTGGTCTTTACGGCAAGTCGATACCTGCAAAAAAGATTTTTTCTTACAACCCGCATAAAGCCCTTAAACGTTCGTCGAGGTTTTTTAAATTTTGCAGAGATAAACTTCACAAAAGGGTCTGTAAATTCACGACGACTCCCAGAGGGATCCTCATCTGTGAGCGGCTCGCCAGAGGAAACAATTTCAGGGTGTTTTTGGAACGCGTTTTTGGTGCACCCGGATCTGGAAAAAAAATTTTAAAATAATAAAGTAATTTAAGAAAATTAATCTAAACATCAGTTTGAAGCTAATATAATTCATGTTTACATATACATGTAAATTCTTTAACAATAAAATATACATTTTTTAGCTCTTGTTACTGCAATTTCAACTAGTAATTATATTACGACTGTTATCATATTGCAATGTAATATGATAACAATAATAATTAATAGTGTAATAATTACATATTTGAATAAACACAACACGAGGAAATATGCTATTTTTCTTTTTATTTTTACCACTCCGAATGGGGAGTTTTCTAAATAAAATATGTGAGAATTGATTGGTTTCTTGTGTTGTGGGTAGATGTCAAAGGAGTACAGTTGGATGGAATGACTTTTTTGATTCGCTAACTTTACTTTTTTGATATCCACTCACAGCACAATCAATTAATTAATTAACCAATAACTCAGCCGCAACGCAAATTTCCACAGTTAGATCTAATCTTCACATTTTTTTCGAGTTTTGAGAATATGGTAGAAATGTAGCTGCAGGGGGTCCACCGGAACCAGCAAAACTTTCAAAGTGGTCTATGAGAAAAAAAAGTTTGGGAGCCTCTGGTCTAGATGATCCCCGTCATTCACATGCGACTAACTGATGAATTTAAACAAATGTCTCCACTTCGAAAAAAAGGTTAAAAATTTTCACACTTTTAAAAACGTGGTCATCATGTGGAACGAAAACAAGTGACGGCAGATTATAAATCAATGTTGAATATGAGTTACACTTCATTCGTAGAGCATAATTATAAACTTCACTAAAAACTGATGCGACAGTATCTTTAATTAAACCAAAGATATCCAACGATTTGTAGTTACTTTCATTGGTGTTTATCTTGCTTTATATTACTTGTAAATATCAAGTTTAGTGCAGGTTTAAATTTACCATTGTTCGTATTCGGCACTTTAACACAAACGTTTTACTAGTAGTTAGTGCTCACTCGAATTCATGGTCTATATACGATATTACATGCGTCCGCTTTTTTAAAGTGCACGTAACAATCTAGAATGCATGTGTTTATTACATTACAAAACAACTATCTAATGCGGTATTGGCACTGACCTCAATTTTTTTATTTTTAATTTATGGTATGCGGAATATTGAAAACAGAATTTTTGAAATTTACAGGGTGTCCCAAAGAATAGATTTACTTTCAATAAGATGGAGCACCTCCCTATTAGTATCATGATACAAGAGCCTATTTTTTATGAATAAACTAGTAAAAAGGCCCATCCCAAATACGGGACACATAAATCAAAGTATGCGCCTCCTGACAGCTGACAGATAGGTGATGACGCAAACATTAGTGAGGACGCGCCGGCACTAAATACTATATAGATAGGAATGGTATTCAATTTCTTGCGCGTTTTATTATTATCATTATTCAAACCTAAAGCCTCAAACAAAAAATTAATTAATATTTTGATTCTACGATAACTACAAAACTTCACATTTCTCTCTAAAGCTACAAAAGTAGTGTTTGTTTAAGGTAAAAAGAGAGTAAGTATTATTAACGTTTGAAGCAATAGAAAACTCACTCACAATTTGTTGTTGCATTGTAACAAATGTTTATTATTTTTTCTCTATAATATTTACAAAAAATTGCAAATAAAATTACTATGGCTATTTTTAGTCACTATCATTAATTATAAAATAACTGTCTCTATTGCCTCTTCCTAAATGGTTTGCAGCTGGATGACCAGTTTCACATTAATAAACACCGGAAAGTTCAGAAATCGTGCTCTGGAATTTTTTATTGGTTTTATTTAATAAAATTATCAATCTCTACAGACTATCTATGTTATGAATTTTCGTTATAGACATCGAATTCTTTCTATCTAAATTTGGCATATATAAAACCGTCATTTAGTCTCCTCCATACTCCATATAATTTCTCCTACAGAATACTACTAAGTCGTTTAAACTTAGTAAAAGCATGTTTAAAATTTCGTAATCAGAAAGAAAACATAGTAACTAACACTTTTGTCCAATTTTTAGTAAAAACTTGACCAATTATGAGTCAATATTTATAACCTATAGTCATATATCAACATAATGAAAAGTAGTAATTTGTATTATCATAAAGTTACAGTATCTATATCTGCAATAATTTTAGAGCAAATAAAATATATGGATTAATATGAATGAAGAAAACAAACCTACAATTGATAAAGTACAATTTTTTTTAAGTAAGCCAAGAACACCTAGATATTTTTGATTGTGTACAGCGTATAATGAAAATAAAGACCTAAATTATATGTTAAAATAATGAGAGCAATATTAGTTAGATTATTAAAACAATTGTGGTGTCATCATTCTTGAATTTACGTAGAGAATTTAATTCAGCTATAGATAACTTCTTCTTTGGTGGATTAGCACGGCGCAGGATGCGTGAAGTTTCGACACCATTGTCTTACCAGCAGATAAAGGTAATGCCACAGTTGTACTAACATAGAAGGACTACAAGAAGAAATAGAAAGATGACCAAACTGCTCGGTACGAACACTTACACCGTGCTCAAACGCGATCCCATATCGCGAATACTACGTGACACAAGCCAACTGATAAAGAGTTCCTCTCTGGATGACACCACCAAAAAGAGACTAATAACATAAGAAGCGCTGTTCCCAAGAATATATGGGCTCCCCAAAATACACAAGGACGATGTACCGCTGCGATCCATTGTCAGTGCCATCGGTGGATCTACTTACAAGTAAACCAAATACTTATCCAGCCTGTTACATTGGACATACCAGCAGTTACATCAAGGACTCTGCACATTTTGTCAACCATCTTTAAGACATTCAGCTACAAGAAAAAGATATAATGGTTAGTTTGGGTGTAACTTCCCTGTTGACCAAAGCACCGATTTAAGATGCCTTGGATCACTTGAAGAAAATTTTTTCTAACCATATCTTACAGCTATTTCAGCAGTGCCTTACGTCCAGTTACTTTGTTTGATAGGGCGTTTATTACGAACAAAAAGACGGACTAGCAATAGGTAGCCCACTTAGCCCGGTAATTGCCAATTACTACATGAAGAAATTTGAAAAGATCGCCTTCAACACAGCACCTTTAAGACTCGCTATATGGCTACATCGATGACACATTTGTAGAGACACGGAAAGGAGAACCTACCACAATTTCTTATGCACTTGAATTCTATACATCCAAGCATACAGTTTACCATGGAACTGGAATCGAAAGATGCTTTTTTAGACGTACAGTTGTTGAAATCGGAGAATGGACATTTACAACACACAGTATACAGAAAATTCACGCATACAGACAGATATCTTCATGAGCAGTCGAATCACCGCTCAAAAAAAGAACGGTTGTAAAAACATTGTTAAATCGAGTTCCACGTATATGTCAACCTTATTTTTGGGATAAGCAACTAAAACATTTGGAACAAGCCTTACAAAGGGAATAGCTACTCGAGGACGGAGATAAATATAGCAAGTAAACCTAACAAATGCGCACGAAAACACAACTGAAATGGGCTACGGTAGGCCAAGCTTTTTTATCTTACATCAAGAGATATATATCAAGGATATTTCAACTTGAAGATCGGAAAAGACAAATATAAAGACATTGTAAGCGATTTCGACTTAGGTGAAAGAAACGAGCGGGGAAACAGACTACTAGAATTCTGTTAATAATAGAACTTTGTAATACAAAATACAGTCTATGAGTTACTACCACAAAACTTGTATAGCTGGAGATTCCCGTAGGATAGCAAAGAAAAAACAGCCATAAATCAAATTGACTATGTACTAATAAATAAAAATTTAGAAAAACTATAACATCAATAAAAGCTTATCCAAGAGTAAATGTAAACTCCGATCTTCTTCTTCTTCTTCAGCCTTCTGCCATCCACTCCTGAATGTAGGCCTCACCCATTTCTCTCCATCTGTGTCGGTCACTGGTTTGTTTTGTCCAGTTACTACCAGCTATCTTCCGAACGTCATCCACCCATCGTTTCTGAGGTCGACCTTTTTTTCGCTTAGTTTCACGGGGGCGCCATAATAGTGATTTCGTTCTCCATCTCTCATCCACCTGTCTCGCGATATGTCCGGCCCGTCTCCATTTGAGGCTTGCTATGCGTTCTGTGACGTCAGTTATTTTAGTTCTTCGTCGGATTTCTTCATTTCGGATTTTATCTCTTAATGATATCCCCAGCATAGCACGCTCCATAGTTCTCTGCAGCACTCTCAATCTATTTGCATTCCGTTTTGTAAGACCCATCGCTTCCATACCGTATGTAGTCACTGGTAGGATACAAGTATCGTGAACTTTACGTTTGAGGTTGATCGGTACATCAGGATTCCTTAGGATATATGACAATTTGCCAAAGGCGGCCCATGTCAGAGATATTCGTCTTGTAATTTCAGTCCTATATTCTGTCACGTTCTCCAGCGTTTGGCCGTCTACTGTAATTTGCATATTGTATTGGCTCATAATTTTAGTCTTAGCAGGATTTATCTTCAGGCCTGACTTTTCTGCTGCTTGTTTGAGTTCTTGCATCATGGTTTTTAGTTCCTCTGGGTCTTCAGACATAATCACCACATCATCAGCAAAGCGTAGGTGACTGAGGAAGCAACCGTCAATTTTTAAACCCTCCTCTTGCCATTGAAGTTTCTTAAAAACATCTTCTAAAACTAGCGTGAAAAGTTTTGGGAAGATAACGCTCCCCTGTCGTACGCCTCTCCTGATGTTTATTTTGTCCGTTTTAAGGTCTTGATTTATTTTCACGTGCATTGTTGCCTTTTCGTAGATGTCTTTTATTATAGTAGTATATCTACTGTCGATTCTTGCGTTATTCATTGATTCTAATATATGAGCCGTACTTATAAAATCGAATGCCTTGGAGAAATCTATGAAGGCTAGATGTATGGGCACATTATACTTGGTCGTCTTCTCTATAATAGTGCGTAGAGTCTGTAGGTGGTCAATAGTGCTATATCCTTTGCGGAAGCCCGCTTGCTCCACTGGTTGGTAGTAATCGAATTTGTTTGTCAGGCGGTTGGTAATAATTCTCGTCAACAGTTTATATAGTTGTGATAGTAAACTGATTGGGCGGTAGTTCTTTATGTTAGTAATCGCACCTTTAAACTCCGATCACAACCCATTAATAAAAGAACATAAAAAAAGTAAAAAATATTAAAAGATCCAGGAAAACAGATAAATGGAAAACTACAAATCTAAAAAGCGAAAAAGAAAAACAAGAAGTTAAACAACAATTAGATGAATATCTAATAATAGAAAAAAGAAGTGTAATTAAGAAATAGACATCAATAAAAGAAAAATTAACCAAGTATGCCTAGAGAATATAAAGGTCCAAAAACCCCTTAAAAACAAAAATGGATGACTGACGAAATTTTGCAACTAACGGAAAAATGACAAAAGTGAAAGAGTCGAAACGAGATAAAGAAAGCTGGCTGACAGCAAGATGGAAGAATTGCAAAAGCAACGCGACAACTTTAATCTTCACAAGAAAATAAAAAAAACTATAGGATGTATAAAAAGAAAACAGTTTGCAACTTACAGGACGAAAAAAATAATATAGTAATGGATACGAATCGAAAGCTAAATATATAGAAAAAATATATTGAAAACTTGTTTTAAGATAACCGACCAAATATACCAAATATTTACAAAGCGGTATCTGGACATAAGATTCAAAAGTACGAAGTAGCGAAGGCTATAAAACTATCGAAGCCTAGTGAAGCTAAAGGTTCAGATAATATACCAGCGGAAATTATTAAACTTCTAAATGACAGCGGTATTAACGTACTCTACTATCTATATAATACAATACATGACTTATTTATTATCCCAGAATTATGGCTCAGGTCTACCTTTGTTGCAATACCTAAAAAGGGAAATGCAAAAAATATGTAGTGAATGCACAACCATAAGTTTAATGAGTCACAAACTAAAAATATTTCTAAGAATGATACATTCATCTTAAGTGTCAAGAAACGCTAAGTGAAAATCAATTTGGCTTTAGAAGCAAGTAAGGTACAAGAGAGGCGCTGTTCAGCATTCATGTCTTCATACAAAGATGCCAAGCCACGAACAGAAACGTGTTCTTATAATTTCTAGATTACAACAAGTCTTTCGATAGGGTAAAACATACAAAACTTTTGGAAATACTAAAACAGACAGGGTTGGATGACAAAGATATTCGAATTATTACTAATCTTTATTAAAACCAAAAAACTGTAGTAAAATTTGAATAACAAGAAACAGAATATGTACACATCAAAAGGGAAGGGGGTGCGGCAGGGTTGCATATTATCGCCATTATTATTTAACATATAGTCGGAAGCAACATTTAAGAAAGACGAAATTGCGGTAGAAGAAGAGAAAATAAATAATCTACGGTAGACCAACGACACATTTTTAATCGCAGATAGTGAAGAAGACCTGCAAGCACTTATAGAGTTGTCGAAATTAGTGAGGAACACGAACTCACACTCAACACTTCGAAAACAAAAATTATGGTTGTGTAAAGAACACGTCTATATTCAAACATACTAGTAACTGTAGGTATTAAATCGTTAGAGACGATAACATCGTAAAGGTATCTAGGATATATGTTATACAATTAATGGAATAACATACAGGAAATAAGACCGCGCATAGAACAAGTAAGAGGCACATTTGTTCCAATAAAATGTTTATTTAGTAATACTTATTCAGACTTAAAACTGAGAATCATAATGACCAAATGTTACGTCTTCCCTGTTAAGTTGTACAGAATGAAGAATTAGACCCTAACGAAGTACATGTGTTAAAAGTTATAGGTTTTTGAATTATAGGTCTATCGCAGAATACTGAAAATTTTCTGGATAGAAAAAAGTTCCTAAGCTGAAGTTCTCAGACGAGTTGACAAAGAAACAGAAGTTATAACAACAATCAAGAAAAGGAAGTTAGAGTACCTTGGACATGTAATGAGACATCAACGTTACCGCCTTTTACAATTGATAATGCAAGGGAAGATAGAAGGAAAGAGATCGGCGGAAAGGAGGAAAATGTCCTGGATGAAAAATCTACGTGAGTGGTACAATACAAGTACTACTTACTCTTCAGAGCAGCTGTGTCCAAGCTCCACCTAGCTTTTATGATAGCAAACTTTCAATAAAAGGAAATGCACTAGAAGAAGAAGATGAATTTGATAAAACCTTTTTTTGTTCTACAATTATATGAGCAATAAACCGCTGAGATAGTAAACTATTTTAGCTATTCAGAAATTGCTATACTTGTAGATAATTTTGAGAGAATTTGAGAAGTTCACAGAGTTTGGTACATTTTAAAATTAAGATAACCGTTTTACCTCAAGCATGCCTTTCTGTTTGGTGTCATAAAGTACATAGTCAAGAACTGAGAAATGCTAATTAAACGAATATCTATTTTATTATATTGAATAAATGATTTTACTTTATTTTTGTAATTTGTAAGACCGCTTGCGTTTTAGAGTGCTATTTTGTATAATAGAGCCATTCTTTGGTAAGTGCTTCAGGAAGTTCTTTGATTTCTTTTATTAGATCATTATTTTTTTGTTCAATCTTTGTTGCATCGTTATGATTAAATTTGATGATGAACTGACAAGAAAAAATTTTAAAATCAATTATTAAGATTTTAAGATTTTTATGCCAATTTTCAAGTTTTTAATGACTTGTTTAATATTGGCATTGTATTCAAATTTATTTATTTAAATATTTAATAATCAACTCTGATTTGGAAATCTTCTGTTTTTAAATTCTTAGGTAAAGTTCGTATCTCTTGCACTTTTGCCGGTTTACTATCCGATTTAGTTTTTATGCATCACTTATAATCATGCCCACCAACATATTTAAAAAAAACATATGTGGACGAGTACATTAATTATCTGTGCAACCGTATATTTGGTAACGTTTTCATTGCACTATTTGCACAGTTTTTTTTGTATGGAGGTTTAAATTTATGTATGTATATATGTACGTATGAATATATGTTCTGTAGGCACCTTTTATTAACTTTCTACAGCGGAGCTTATAGAAAGTTAATGAGATTATCATCCTGTCTGTCTGTCTGTGTGTCTGGAGACACTATAACTTCCGTTCTATTAAACGGATTCGCTTCAAACTTGGCATACACACATCTTAGGTCAGTACCTTTCATGGGATTGATTTTCAGCCAAATCGGTTAACGGCAACCGGAAGTGACCGTTACGATTTCGAAAATTAATTATACTCACATATGTCATGCAGCATATCATTGGACTTTAAAAGTTTTTATCCTAATTTCATCGCACCGCTGTAGAAAGTTTCCTTTACGGTATTACACTGTTCTCGTTTACTTCACATCTCGGAATAACTTATCATTGGTAACAGCATATATGTGTCGGACAATTTTGTTGTCATCAAGAGCTCTTTTTAGTGCTAGGTGCGTTTAAATTCTGAGGTCTGCAAATTTTTTTCTCAGCAGTGAGAAAATAGAAATATGCGGTTAATTTTAAAAGATGCAGGAAATATTTCTGAACTTGTAATATAGATGGCAGCAGCATACAATATACACTGGTCGAATTACTGCCATTCCGGTGAGTGTTGTTTTGTATACTTCACATGGCAACGTTTAGTGTTCAAGAAGAATGTATAGTAATTCGTTTTTTTTCTTGCGCGGTAAAACGCCCATCGAAATTCATCACCAATTGAGTGAGACATGCGGTGGATGTTAAAAATGTGTGCGTTCGTGCGAATGTTTAAAAAAGGTCGAAAGTTGTGTGACAATAAACCGACGCAGCCTTGGCCACGAACCAGCCGGACCAAAACCATGTATCGCTGGTGGAGCAAGTTGTTATGGTAGACCATCGGTTAAGTGTGTGTGATATCACCTCTAAACTTGACATTTCTGTAGGATCTGCAGAGTCCATTTTGCATAATGACCTGATAATGGGGTAAGTTTCTTTAAGGTGGGTTCCACGAATGTTGAGCGACGAACACAAGGCTGCGCGGGTAGCAATGTCACAGGTCAAGTTAACACGTGATGTGGTTATGAGTTTCCGGCCATGAAGGACACTCCGTAGCTGCTCATTTTCCAATCGAGTCGCTGTTGCAACAACCATTTTCCATTGAATAAACACACCACTAAAAAGTGTTCTCAGCAGCCGTACAATCATGGCGACAACATTATAAAAAATGTGTACGTCTAGATGAAGACTACATTGAGAAGTAACAGAAGTTTCGTTGTTCTTAGATAAGTACTTTTTAAAAAAAAAAAAACTAGTACTGACCGGGAACTCCGGTTCCACAGATATCTCGAGATTTTCCGATCAGGCTAATTTTTGGCGTCTGGACCTTAGTTGAATACTGAAAACGTTGTGTCTATCTATCACAGATCAAAAATTGTAAGATGTAACAGATGTTACATAAATAGAATAAAAAAATAAATAGAAACTTCTGCCTTGATCAAAAGTTGAAAAATAAAAGGACACAGGCGACATTACTTTCTACATAAGGCTTCTCATTTTAATGCATAGAAGCCTAAAATTGAAAACCTTAGAACTTGAACGCGCCTCGTATTATATAGCGATCTATTGATATTACTTGTTTTATTTTGTCACCAGCAAGAAATTGATAGTAGAAACGTTGTTTATCAATACGCTGTTGGATTAATAATTACGGCTTTGCCGTAAATGTCTAATGTAATAACAAACAAAAATGGCATTTTCCCTGAGTTAACGGTTTTAAATTTTTGCAACTGCTGTTTTGCCAAATGCTTGTAGCTTGAATTTTGTCCAAAACCAGATCAGGGCATTGAATGTGATGCCATAAACTGGGGAGTGTTACCTAACATATTGAAATATTGGTAAGGGTAAAATTATTTGTAAATAATCAATTATTGCATCCCTGCATATTAATTTCTTAGGGATTTGAAACCAGCATACGGAACTCACAATAAATTAACTAAATGTAAAAATCTACTTCAATTTCCTAGGCAAGAGATTAATGCACTTCTAGATAACTAATAACTCACGGTCACCAGAAGTTTATTGAAACACACATTTAGAATAAAAGGTATGATACTCCATTAAAAACCTAAAATTTTTGTTAAAAATTTACATTCAATTCTTTGTTACATTAGTTGCATCTTGAAAGTAAAAAATCGTAGGAACTATTGAATTTACATCTGCAGCTAATTTCAAGAGTTAGATCGTGAAAAAATGTAACGTTGTTTTCCAAATTGTTTGCTAACAATAGCCCTGTTATTAAAATTATTATAAAAATAAAAACTGTAGATGTCTAACCCTGTAGTTATTTTTCATAAAACTGCACATATGATGTCAATACTGAAATTTACAGTTTTATTTAATCAGCCATATAAAAATAAAGCACGCAGTTATAAGCGATTTATAAAATCATTTTACGATTTATTGAAATGGTCTACAAAATGTAGTTGATGCTGGCAATTTTGTAGCCGGATATTACGAATTTTATATAAAAATAAGCATAAATGCTTTATATATTCCACAATCATATTCAGGACATTTTCAATTAAATAAATAGACGATTTTCTCCCAAGGACTTTCTCTTAAGCATTAAATCTTGCTTTTGTGAAGACAGAACAAAGCCTGCCTGAGTAGTAAATTTCTTCCACTGAATTTTTAACATTTGTGTTCTAATTGTTAAATGGCACAAATTCATTACTTTATGCAAGTGTTCCGTCTGCCTGACAAAACTGCATTTTTGTTCTCTATTTAAATGAATACAATACTAATGATAACAATAAATACATGTCTGTTTGAACAGAAATTGGCCAAATTGTTGTTGTTTCGACGTTAGCCAACAACTCGTTAGTTTAGTAAAATCTACTTTTTTATTTAATTCGCCGAGTTGTTTTTTTTTTCTTAAAGTTTTCAATTTATTTTGCCACAATATTAAAATTAATTTTTTTTTGTGAAAAACGTTCAAAGTCAAATCGCCCATTTCTTACAAATTTCAATATATACAGCCACACTTTATAACATACATAATCCGGTCCTCTTGTACCGGTAGGTATCGAGGTGGTTACTTCCTTTTGTTATTATTTGATGTTGATTCTCCAGTTTCTCTTATCCACAGAAATCTGTGTGGCCTTGTTCCAAGTTATATCGCTTTCTCGAAGAATTTCTAAGACGCTATCATTCCAGGCTCTTTTGGTACTCTCCTATTTTTACTTATTTGTTATTATCTTACTATCTCCTCTTTGCTGTCCACACGTATGAAGTAACCAAATAATCTTAACTTTTCTGTTTCAAAACGTTCTTACGTTTGTAAGACTTTTGTTTGTCTAATCTGTTTATCCATAACACATATGCACAAATGTGGACTCTACAATTTTCTCTGTTTTTAGTTTTGTTATATGCGCTTTTTATAGTTTCTACTAAGTCCTCTTCAACGCTTTTTTATATTAGGATGTTTCACGTAGTATTTCTTTTCATAGTATCAAAAGCTTAGCAATGATCTATAAGGTATAGAAATGCTATTCTGTTGTTACTCAATATTTTTTCTGTCGATTGTTGTGGAGTTAATATACATGTTGTATACTACATCTAACACAAAAACACGCTCTGCACATCTTGAGTTACCATTTTACAACTGATTCTTGTCTAACAATAAGACACTTTTGTAAATTTTTGCTGCTATATACACTAAGAAGGTCTTTTTGAAATTGAAACATTCTTTTAAACCTACCTGTTTGTGTATGGGTAAAATTATTGCAGTACTCCATTTATTGAGTATTATTTTAAACTTTTAAACAAAGTTGAATGTCTTGTGTATTTCTCGTATCCCAGTTATATTCACAAACTTAATCAATCTTGAACTTTATCAGATCCACCTGCTTTTGTTAGTTTAGTTTTAAACACCATTTTTCTTAATTTTTCTAGATCTGTTTGATTTTTAGCAGACTTTATTACTCTGGTGTTGGCTTGTCCCACAATTTTGTTGCCAACTTAATCCATAGTTTGCCGAGTACTGTCTTGCTTTAATAATTCTTAAATTTATGCTTTAATTTATTGAGCATTTAATTTATTATATTTTCTCAATTAATTTTTACTTGTTTTAATTGTATCTCTTTTTTGTCTTAAAACGTTTTAATACTTTATAAAACAATTTTTATTTGTTTCTACTAATCTTTTCTAACTCTTTTTTGTCTTTGCTTTAATAACAGTTTCTTTTACTGTAGTTTTGTGTCTTATGGGCTTCATAAATCTTGCCATTTCGATATGTAGGTAATTTTTTATTTTCAATGTTTTTTCTTCTGATTGATCTCTTTATTGACTTTATTATTTCACCATGTTGTGCACTACTTGTTGCTTCTTGTTCTATTCTATATACATAAACTTTTATTCTCTTGCCTTTTTTATAATTTATTTCCTATTATGCATGCCACCCCTACCTGTGTTCTTGTAGATTTCTCATATCTTCCATAAATTAATAGTATGTTAAGAGGTGCATTTAAGTTATAACACCTCCTATTTTTTCCTCACAAACTAATCACACGACAACTGTAAAACTTGTGTCACATCTCGACATAATCTCCCTGCAGCAACGTCGCCGTCGTGATTCCATGGCCACGACGAACGTTTCTTTATTGTATTTTTTGCTCATTGAAAAATCGCTGATGCACTAGTGAATTTGTGACCACGAACAGTGTCTTTCATCGTTGAAAACAAACAAAAGTCTCTAGGAACCAGGTCAAGTGAGTAGGGAGCATGAGAAATTACTTTAAAGTTATCAACACTCGTGACACCTGGAGGACACTTTTTGCATTTTCAGGTCTTCATGCAGGATTGTGTGCACAAATCACACGGAAATGTCAACTTTGGAGGCGATGTGTTCCATACTCATATGGCGATCCTCTAAAACAAGTTTCTCCACTCGCTTGATCATGTCGTCAGACCGGCTGATGCAAGGCCGAAATTGTTGTCACACGACGTTCTGCTTTCTTTGAACTGTCGCACCCACAAACGCACATTAGGTACATCCATAACACCACATGTCTCACTCAACTGGCTATGAATTTCAATCGGTGTCACACCACGCACATCGAGAAAACAAATGATTACGCGCTGTTCTTGTAATGAAAACCTCGCCATTTTATGTATCAAAAATACTTTGTATTTTCCATTAAGCTACCTGTTCTTTCTTTTTTGTTTCAATAATTCCTATTAATTAAGTTCAACTATAATCTAATGCTTTTGCTATTTTAACTTATTTGCCACATAGTCCTCTATCATTACAAATTCTAATTTGTCATATCTCGTTTAGCTAATTACCCTTAGCCATTGCCTTATGCGTCTTCATTTGATTATTTGTTGTTATAAACTTGTTTTTGTCTGTTTAGCCACTCTCTTTTCTTTCTCACCCCAGTTATAAACTTTACCATTAGTCGATTTTCACTTTATGTCCTTTACTAGTTTCTTCTTTGACTATGTTCCTAATTTGTGTCTGCTTTGCTCTCAAGTGCCACGTTAAATTGTGCTCTGTTTAGGTGTCAGTAGCCTTTAACATAGCTTTACTATTCATTTCTCGCTGCTTAGTTTTCCAGTTACATGTTTGTATGATATTTACAATTTGTCTAATTTTGGTTTCCTGGGATTCTTTTCAATAAATCAGCAAAATAATTGTTGGAACTGCCAAGATGCCTCTAAAGTACCTACTACCATGCATTTAAAGTTTTCCGCCTTTGAAAAGATGCTGAGACTTGTAATAGAGCCCTAATTTTTTGACGAAAGCCTGAAAATATCCACCAACTATATTAACGTGCCTTGACTGGAAGAAGTGGTTGCCGAGTGGAACTACATGTTTCATTAAAACTCCGTTCTAGCCCACAAAGCACGGAAGATTCAAACATGGCTATACAATTTGTATTATCACTCGTGCCCCGACTTACAGCCGCTTGCCAGCCCGGAACTGCAATTTCCTTGACTATTACGTGTAGAGTGTTGTAGAGGCATCATAAGACCAAAGATGGTTTAAGAGCCTCCATCATGAAGGTAATGACACGTATCGACAAGAAGAAACTTGCGTGGGCCTGCAGCAGGTTTACGGTCCGGCTCGAGAGCGTTTTGGCTGCCTGTGGGGGCTACATTGGACTTCTATTTTGTAGTTTTTACGTCCTTTATAGTGATAGTTGTAACATAACTAATTATTTTATTTTTATTATACCGTTCAGAATCTGACACCCTTAAGAGTACCAATGACTAGTGAAAAAAAATTATACAGTTTAGTAAGTTAGATTATTATTTTGTCATTTTATAGAAGGCATCCATAAGTATTTGATCAAATCGGTGAAAAAATATTATTTAAAACATAAATGTTTTACAGAATTATATTTAAAACTGTTTCACAAGTTTAATAAAATTCTAGTAATTATATAGACTATTTTTCTTAGAAAAACTGATAAGCAATTGACTAGTGAAATTCGACTACCGCTAACCACTAAGTTATTAGTTTTATTGGGTGACTCGCCATCCCAGTTATTCGATGAAACATGATAATCTTTGTCAAGTTATAGTTTTTTCATCAAGTCCTCCCTTTTTAGATCTTCTTAAGTAAGAGATTCTTTTTAAGAATTTATTATAAATCCTAAATACAAATTTTTCACTTCAAATAATTTATTTTGATGTCTGTATTACTTTAATATGCCATATGTTTGTGTATTAGTTAGCTAGATTCAAATTATAATTTTTATATCGCCAAATTCACCAAAAATTAATAAATTTTTTCTAAACATTTTTTTAAATGCATTAGTATTTTTATTGCTCAGCATCCCCTTATATCTTAACATTCGTAGGAGAGTTACTTTGTTATGGTTCACAACTGCAAGGTGTTGCAAACTAATTTTCAATTATAATTTGTAACTAATTATTGTTTTACAGTCAGTTAAGTAAGAGCGTATTCGGGTTAATGTGGAGAAAAAAATATTTAAAAACATTTTCAAATACAAAGATGCTATTGTATCAATAATTTATCTAGTTACCACTGGCGTCGATAATTGCATGGTATCTTCAAGGTAGGCTTGACCAAATTGATGTATTCATCAGACAAGGCCCTCCAAATACGACGCATTTTTTTTTGTTAACTGCTTCAAAGTGAACACTTTTCTTCTACGAAGCTTGTACTTGATGTGTGCCCACACATTCCCAATCGGATTTGCACCAGGCGACTGCGACGGCCAATCATGTGTAACGATACCATACGTGATGCAAACCTTACTGCGTCGTTTTAGGTAGTTGTTCTCCTGCAGGATCCAGTTCTTGTTTTTCTTGATGAACCAACGTTTGACAGTCGGTAACAAATATTTCTTATAGATCTCAAGTATTTTTAAAGCGTTTAGGTTTTACGTAAACAGATAAAATGTTCCAAAACCCATTTTTAAAAAGCAGCCCCAAATATGCACTTTTACTGGGTGTTGAACGATCCGCTGTCCCAACCTGTTAATCGTGGAACTATAACATATCCGCAAAGAAAAGCTTTGTCTGTAAAAATTACATTGCTCCAAACTCGGTCGATATTGTTCTTTGCCCAATCGAGTCGCTTCATCACATAATTTTTACCTAACAAAGGTTTCTTCACTGTACTACGCCATTTGACATTATGTGCACCGATATGGGTTCGGATAGCTACGTACGATATATCTACACCCTTCTGTTTTAATTTTGCTGCTCTTTGGTGCAATGTTAAGCCCGGGTTCCAAAACTTTAGGGTACACTGCCTATCGAGTCACGTTTCAGTAAGTCATCAACCGTTTTTGTCTCCTTATATTGCTGCACCTACTTGCTGACGAATGTTTTCGACTTGGTAGGCGTTGCATGAGACATATTCGGACCTTTTTGGTGGGTCCAAAAGAACACAGTCTTGTAGTGCGACGTGTATGCGGCACTCATGGGCTTTATGCTTTTTTCTAGCAAGAATTTATTGCCAACTAAAGCATCGAGGACAAAGGTTCCTTCTATCGATTTACGAAAGAATTGGGGCAATACCTTTTACAAACTGCTAATTATGTCGAACATGCCTTTACTTAACTGACTGTATATCAAACTGACAGACTTTAAAAGTAAAACATCTCTGTTTTTATAATTCATTCTTATAATTAGTTAAAGTTTCTGTTTATATACATAAATTTCCAATAAATGTTTACGCAGTGATTTTAAAAAACATTTTAAGCTTATAAATATTTTATTAAGACGACATAACCACTATAATAATAAATTTAAGTTGCATATACATAGTATTATTGGAACGGTTGTATCGCTGTTGAAGATCATTAATGTGAAGCAAAGTTGAAATGATTTTTGTTGTATGCAAAATTATTTAGTCTTATAGATATCTCACTCATAAATTTTTCAATATTTATCTTAATTAGCTTTCATATATAAAGCAAAATATCGCTCTGAAATAATTAGAGAAAAATATTAGAGATTTTAAAAGCTCATAATGTTAGAAATTGAGACATTCTAAATAATTGGAAATCATTTAAAACCAATGAATTGTTTATTAAATAGATATTAAAAAGCCACTGAGGCAAGCTTATAGAAGTTGACTAAACGTGTAAAGAAAATGAGTTCTTAGAAAATGTATCTGCCGGCAGAAAAATGTGGGTCAAAATTTGTGCAAAATATATTAAAAGTTGATTTAAAAGTACAAACATAAAAATAGTAGTACATGATATTACAACTAAAAAAGTGAGAGAATGTGAAATGTTACAAACATATGCTACCCCGACAGACAGATTCCTAAATAATAAACAGTTATGCGAAACTTGTTTTTCAAAAGCGACCAATGTTATACAACAATAATTACTAATGTCCTCAAATTATTCCATTTTCAAGTTTGTATTTTCATAGTCTTTTTTTTGTTAATTTTGATTGTTTATTAGATTCGTCCTATTATGATGCTATTTGATTCATAAATTTTGCTTAATTTACTACCAATTGCTAATATGTACGGGTTTAGGAGGATTTTGTTTCTCATAATATCTGCAAGAAACTATAGGGAACAAACTTTGAACATTCAAACAAAGTCGAAGATGAGAAACTTGAACAAATTTTGAACAGTATTGCTACCGCATATAGTCAAAGCTTGCAGAAATACGCCAGGCAATTTCTAAATATTTCCACAAGCTGAGAAAACTCAAAGAAAATATGTGTTTTCTACAAAACGTCGGCTGAAAACAAAAGTAGACTATTTGTTGTGGGCGAAAAGTGGACTGTAAAGTAATTTTAAATTTAAACAAAGGAACTTCAAACAAAAGCTAAAGCTAAAAACACTAACCTGTGGAACCCGCGCTTTCTCGCAGAAATCGGTTCCCTGTGCTGATGGTCCTGGGGGATCCAGAAAGAGGAAATAAGGGTGTGGGTAAAAAGATAGCACAAGTTACCCCAATCTTCACAGCGAAGCCGATCGGTAGCGTCTTTCCTGGTGCAAAGGTTCCTTCTTCGTTCCTTGCCGAGTCAGAAGCAAAGGGGAAAATGAACCAAGATTTGCCGGAAAATTTTAACCCCGAAATGCAATCGGGAAACAAAACGACCTCCGGGAAGAGGTTAATCTGGTCGGAAAAATATCGAATTTTGCAACAAAAATAGCTTTTAACAAAACGGCTTCGCGGAAATAAAAAACTTCTACTGCCAATCAAATACGCCGGCGAGCTCTCGGTCAAATACGCTCCCGGCTTTCTAAACTGTCACAAATTAAATTCAATAACGAAGCCAAGCGGGCCGAAAACAAAGGCGAACGCAAGCGCGTCCGCGGCTCAAACTCCACACTGATATTTCCTAGCCCCGGAGCTTTACCGCTTTTTGTGTGGTTAATACATCTATTCATTTCTTCACATTTTTATTTCTTTTCTTGCTTCCTTTTTATTTTACTCTTTTTTACTTTCAGAACTCTTAATTGTGAGCCATCTTATATATCTTATCTATATATTTTTATTTAATTGGATCATTTAATTTTTGTTTTATCAGACAGAATGTTATTAATATTTTGATTTAATTTTTTTAACTAAAACTTCTTTTGCTACCTTGTGAATGTATTATTTTCTGCCGCTATACATTTTGTCTGGATTGCTATTATAAGAGTTTGACTGCTAATTTAAGTTAATATACAAATCTTGTAGAATAATCTTTGCGATATTTAAGACTATTTTCAGACTATTTTACGCTTTTGCTCTAATCGTGATAGTCTGGTTTGTTTTATTTCTACAAGATAAACCTTAGTCACTAGAGTATGGTTATCAAAGCCGCATTTTGAACTGCTTTCAACCCATATAAAATTTGCAACTTCGTCTGTATTATAGATTTTAGTTGTAACGTATGCTATATCTACGTACATATTTGTATTTTTTCTAAATTTTAAAAGATTTTTCTGACAAATCTCTGTGTTTTCTCAATTATTATTCATAATAGTTTCTCCCCATTGTATTTTAATCGTTTTTCATTAAAGTCTTCCGATAAAATGGTTTCTTTTTTATTGTTTACTTTCACTAGTAACCAATTCTGCCAGGACAAAGATCTAATAGTCGCAAACACGCTTTTTAAACTTCCAGCTCGCAGACTGTATACATGGAAGTCTCCAGCTGATAAGCCAGGGAAAACAGTAAGAAATCAAATAGACTACATTCTTTGTAATAATCGCTATAGAAATTCCATTAAGTATGCGAAAACATATCCTGGTGCGGACATTCACAGTGACCACAATCCAGTTGTAGCAAAAATTACAGTTAGGATGAAGAAGATAATAAGACCCCAGAATGACTATATAGATACAAGACGTTTAAAGGAACCCAAAATATATAATATAGTTCAACAGAAAATAACAAATGAGATAAAAAATATAAATATGCAAATAGACGAAGTCAATATTGATGAAAAATGGAACAAAATACAAAATGTACTAACATCTGTAACCAAAGAACACCTAGTAAGTAAGAGAATAAAAAAGAAACCTTGGATGACACAGGATATTTTAGATCTCATGGATCTGAGAAGAAGGAATAAGCTAAATGTACAAAAATATAAAGAAATTCATAAAACAATACAAAGTAAAATAAAAATAGCAAAAGAAAAACACCTGTCTGAACAATGTGAAGAAATTGAACTACTACAAAGTAAGCATGACAACTTCCACATGTACAAAAAGATCAAAGAAGTAACAATATATAAAAAGAAAAGTGGCGCCAATAATGTCATTAAAGATGCTGATGGACATATACTAACAGATATAAAAGATCAAATAAACAGATGGAAGATATATATCCAAGAACTTTACAATGACGAAAGGCCGGAAAACACCAGTTTAGAAGTAAAGGACGAAAATTTTAAAATTCTAAAATCGGAACTAAATTATGCACTAGAAAACATGAAAACAGGCAAAGTTGCTGGCCCGGACGAGATACCAATAGAAATTGTTAAACTTTGTAACGATGAAACATTAGATGTTATTTTAGACCTTTTAACACTATTTATGACACTGGGCAAATTCCCAAACAATGGTTGCTATCTACCTTTATTTTAATTCCCAAGAAAATTAACGCAAGAGATTGCTCAGATTACCGAACTATTGCACTTATGGGACATATTTTAAAACTATTCTTGAAAATAATTCATAAAAGAATTTACAAAACATTGGAAGAAGGAATAAGTAACTCCCAGTTTGGTTTCCGCGCAGGTCTTGGAACGCGTGAAGCTCTCTTTGGGGTTAATGTGCTATACCAGCGATGCATGGATATGAACCAAGATGTGTTTACCTGCTTCATCGATTTCGAAAAGGCGTTTGATAAAGTGAAACATGGTAAACTGCAAGTACTTTTACTTAAGAAAGGCATAGATAGGAGAGATGTGAGGATAATTAGTAACCTATATTGGGGACAGAGTGCTAACATAAAAGTTGGAACAGAAATAACCGAGGAAATTGAGATACGTCGTGGAGTGAGACAGGGATGCATCCTATCTCCACTTCTGTTTAACATCTACAGCGAAGCCATCTTTAGAGAAGCCTTAGATGAGGAATCTGCGGGAATTATTATAAATGGAGTAATAGTTAACAACATGAGATACGCAGATGACACAATCCTCTTAGCAAGCAACCTTACTGACATACAACAACTGCTTGAAAAAGTAAATGATCGCTGTAACCACTACGGCTTAAAATAAATTTTAATAAAACCAAATGGATGGTAGTTACAAAAACTCCACACATTCAAGGAAACTTAAGAGTTGCAAATATATTAATAGAACGGGTAAGGAAATACAAATACCTAGGGACGTGGATAGAACAAACAGCTGATCAAACAACGGAGATAAGAACTCGTATAGAAATAGCTAGATCCTGCTTTGCAAAATTAAAGAAAGTACTTTGCAACCGAAACATAAACATTGGGCTCAGAATACGAATGCTTCGCTGTTATGTATTTAATATCATGCTCTATGGCGTAGAAGCTTGGACACTTAAGAAAAAGCAAACAAACAAAATACAAGCCTTTGAAATGTGGTGTTACCGCAGAATGTTGCGTATAGCCTGGATTGAAAGAATAACTAACAGAGAAGTTTTGACAAGGATGAGCAAGGAATGTGAAATAATAAATACAATAAAAGAGGAAACTAGAGTACTTAGGCCATGTAATGAGAAATCCCAAATACGCACTGCTCCAACTCATCATGCAAGGGAAGATAAAGGGAAAAAGAAATGTTGGTAGGCCTAAAATGTCTTGGCTAAAAAATCTCAGAGATTGGTTTAATTGCAGCAGCATTGAACTATTTCGATCGGCCGTCGACAAAATCTGTATAAGAATGATGATAACCAACCTCCGTGAAGGAGAAGGACCATAAGAAGAAGAAGAAGTAACCTAGTCACTTCATTGTTTCAGCCGAAGCGTTATCATTGGGGTATATACGGCTATGAATGACAGTCCGATTTTTTATTTATTTATTCACAAGTTTTTATCGATATTAGGCGCTAGCTCCTCCTTTAGCACACAACTGTTTATGTAAATATATTGATGTTTTTCTTCTGCGTTTTTTCGTTTCTCTTTGTCTCCATCAGCGCTACTACGAGGATTTTAAAGTTTGCTGTCCCCTCGTAACTTAGGTGAGGTTAGGCATTATTTGAAAAGACAGAAGACTACTGATTATTTATTACTGGTAGAGGTCAAAATCAGTATGAAGTAGTATTTAAAGTATGTTTTGAAAACGTATATTACAAGAAATGGTATGCTGATTTCATCAAGATTTCTGAATGACCTGAATCTTTAGTAAACTTAAATTCGTTAATTTTTTTGTATAGAAGTGCATGCAAACTAACTAAAAAACCTAAATTTGGATCACTTTCCTTAAGATATAATGCATGCCGCCTGTAAATCGTTCTTTAAACAAATTAGACTTGTCAATAAAAGTACATTTGTAACTATTAGATTGTAATAAGTTTTTATTATTTCTATTATTCCTTTAGCATTACACGATGAACAAAATTCGAATAATTGAATTTGTTATTTACTCTTTTTTTTAAATTCTTGCTCCGTATTAACGAAGAGAGCGAATTTTATGCAAAATGCAGCACCATATATGACAAAAGCTGGACAATAAGTAAAGGTTTTATACAAGAATCTAATTCATGTTACATGCCTGGCAGCTGAACCAATTTGAAATAAATTTTATGTTTAATGTCTTTAAAAGTCTCATTGACGGTGCAGTTATTTAGAGACAAATTGCCCGACGTTTCGTTGCCTCCCGAGCCTGTAATCACTTGGCTTCACGCGGAACTTTTTTATGACGAGCATTTTAAAAAGATAATAACTCAAATTTTCAAAATTTCAGATAGTTCTAGTACTTTTATTGAAAAATCTCAGTCTACTTTAAGAAACCTAGAACTACGTGATCAGTTAACATTTATTAGGGCTCATTATTCATTTTTAATTTAAGTTAAACAATCATAGCACTGGAAGAAAAAGGAAAGCCATTAAATGAATCTATGCATTTGATAAATAATTTCCAAAAATTAATAACTGCCATTCCAGGAAATGTTGCATTTTTTTAACTTAACGATATTTTAGAAATAAAATCGTAGGTTATCAATTGCCAGCGAAAGTAAATGACATTCTCAATTTTGACAATACCGTAGATATTGATATTGATATAGAAATATCTATTATATGTGCTTCAAAAAATTCCCCTATGACATCTGTAGAAAGAAGTTTTTCTGCGTACAAACATATATTATCTGAGAAGCGTGAAAATTTCTTGCCAGAAAATATTTAGAAACACCTCATTATACAGTCAGTGCATCAATTAACTTTATGACTTTTAGATTTTTATCTCCTAGATCCTTTAAGATATTTTGTTAAAATTTAAACTGAAACTATGGAATGTTGGTACGCATCTATGTTAATTTTTATTGTTTTGCTCGTAGATGTAAATAATTTTAATAATATGTATTTAAGTTTGGTTTCAATGTTCAATAAATTTGTGCTTACACTTTATACAATTCTATTTTAGAAACGATAATTACCTAGTTATAATCAGCCTCATTTATTGACTTAAAAAAATAATAATAATCATTTTTTTAATAATGCATATTTTTGCATATTTTAATTACATGATCTGAAAATATGCCTAGGTTTGCAAAACTCTATATATAGAGTAATCCAAATTAGACTTGAACACAAAATATCAAAACAATTATAATTTTCTTGCTACCAGTGTAAAGTACCCACTTAGCAGTTACATATTAAATATGGCGTCAGCCAAATATCTTCCACAACTCTGTTAATATACGACCATTCTTTAACGAAGTTTTCCACAATGCTTTCTTATAAATGTGGCTCTATTTCAACAATTATGCGTCCGATGTTTTCTTTTAGGTTGGATATCTCTCTGAGAAATACGAGGTGCGTTCAAGTTCAAAGTTCCGAAATTTCTTTTTTTTTTGGGAAGAAGTACCTAAGAAAGTTAAAACTTCTGTTACTTCTCAACGTAATCTCCGTCTAGAAGGTTTCATTTTTTACAATGTTGCCATGAATCCATGGCTGCTGGAAACACTCCTTTAGAGGTAAATTGGCCCATTGCAAAACGGGTGTCCACGGAGAATGTCCTTTATGGTCCGAAATTTACGGCTACATCAAGTGCCAACATGTCCTGAGACGCTGCCACCCTCTCAACCTTGTGTTCGTCGGTTAGCATTCCTTGGAAAACGTTCCGCATTTTCAGGTCATCATGCAAAATGGACTCCACATATTATACGAAAATGTTTAGAGGCGACATCACGCACACCTAATCGATAGTCTTCTATAACAACTTGCTCCACTGGCACAATCATAATTTGGGTCCGGCTAGTTTGTGGCCGAAGTTGCTTCAGTTTATTTTCACACAACCCTCGACCTTTTTTAAACTTTCGCACCCACGACCTATAGCTAGATACATAAACATTTCAAAAATAATACCCACATGTTATTTCTGCACTGGTTATAATTAATTACTTTATTGAAGTGTTCATAAAATATAAATTGCTCTAAAGTTGTCTGTTTCTAAACCTCGCTAACTCTCCTAAAAAAAAATTTTAATTTATAGCGGCATATCGCAACAATTCAAATTTTTTTATAATCAATGATACCAAAGACACTTGGCTAAATAGGAAACGTAATGTTGACTAAGAAGAACGCAAAAAAACTTTGTTAGAAAAATAACATTTTGAAAGGATCAAAATAAATTTAAGAACCTATAGAAATAGCTATTGACAAAAAATATAAACTGTTAATCATAAATTGAGCAATTTTTCATATCTAAATTAAATATTAATAATATTATAAACAAATACACTTATTTTTAAGAAATTTGTTATATATAATAAGCAAATTGTCGGTTGAATTTTTTATAGTTGGTCCTTTCTAAATCTCTATAATATGCCGGAAGATGGAGGAGCCGGATATATTTACAACATAAAAAGGTAGTAAAAGAATTTTAATTTTAAAAATATTACGTAAAATTAATAACAATGTCAATTAGCACCCTACATAAACTACTTTAAAGCATTCTAATTTTGTTGCATAATATTATATACTTCTTATAGATGCAAATCAGAAAAATCTTAATTATATTAAACAATATTGGAATTTTTCGAGCATTTTTTGGTATAAGTTGTTATGAAATAGTTTTCGCTTGAAATTATCCTTTCGGTATTAAGTAAAGTTTGTATTATTTAACATTTCTGCACAAACATCAATTCCTGTTTTTTATTTTTATTTTATTTTAATAAAAAATAGTTTGCATTAATAAGGTACTACAATTAGAATGGGTTGCGTTGATGATTACTAACGTCGCAAATTATACAAAGTCAAAAAATTGTTCCTATCATAAACTAATTAAGGTATCTAAGTAATTCAGATTAGCATTAAGAAGCAACATATAAAAACAATTTAAAGAAATATGCTGTATTAAAGAAAACTAAAAGTAAAGAGAAAAATAAAAGTAAAAATAAAAACGTGAGCACA
This sequence comes from Sinelater perroti, assembly GCA_036346155.1. Taxonomy (NCBI): domain Eukaryota; kingdom Metazoa; phylum Arthropoda; class Insecta; order Coleoptera; family Elateridae; genus Sinelater; species Sinelater perroti. The sequence goes on along the minus strand of JARFIY010000359.1, from coordinate 19,746,521 downwards.
AGCAGATTTAAAATACTTAGATTTTTAAAAATAAATACCTTAATTTAAGTAAAGATATAAAAAAACGGCCATTTTCAAATAGCCACGTTTTAGTTCCAATGGTCTACTGGCATTTATACAGCTTATGTGTCTGTTTAAAATAAATAATAATATACAAAATTAAAATTTATTTTTAATTCAGAAAAAAGTTTCAAAAAAACTTGTTATGCTTATTGACAAGCAAAGGTTAGCTATCAACACAATGGTCCTTCTGGCGACAATATTACATACGTTCCCAGCAATTGAGTCTTTCATATGGCGCTACACAATGCATTTTAACAAAAAGTCTGCATTTACAGCTGTATAAAATCCAATTGACTCAAAAACTAAGAGAAATAGATCACCAGAAACGTCTTATATTTATAAACTGAGTTTTAGAGAACACAGCAGTTGATGTCAATTTAAAAAAAATCATATTGAGTGATAAAGGCTATTTTTTAAGTGGCTTTGTGAATTGCCAAAATGTCCATATCTGGATGATAAAAATCCACGTGCTATTCATAAAAGACAATGCATTGTTTGGTGTGCATTATGGGTTGGAGGAGTTTTGAGAACGACATTATTACTGTCAATGGTGTAATATTATCTGAAGTTATTAAACAACGTTTTCTTCAATCGAACCAACGATATGAACTTGAATGACATGTGGTTTTGACAAAATGTTCCACAACACTTGAAACACTTTCTGGTTATGTTATCTCGCAAAGGAGTGACATCAATTGGGTATCGCGAACTTGAAATCTAACCCTATTAAATTTTTCCTCTGAGACTATTGAAAGAACAGGATTTATGTCAACGAAACTTCTAGGACCAAAAAAGACACCAGACGCCTAATTGCTAAAAATAGTCGCATAATTAAAAAGCATTATAAAAAAAATTTCAAAAGAATCACCATGAAGAGCATTTAGCCATCAATTTCATGTGTAATTCTTAAGTAGTAGTTTACATTGTTAACAATAAAATTGAGATTATTCCAATATTTTGTTTTATTTAAGATAGACGTCCTAAAATTCAATTTGAATTACCCTTTAGTTCTATAATTCTCTATATAGTACAAATAACTTGTAGCTAAGCTTTCAAGAAGGAGGTAGTTTTTAATAAAGTGATTTGATGTAAATCTAATAAAAATTTAATGATATTATAAATACATAATCCGATCCTCTTGTACTTACAGGATTTAATAACAGTTTGCTCATCTAATTATTGCCCTAATTAATAAATATGTCCCATCGTTTCTTATATCTTTCATATTGGTTTTTGAGTCCCATGTCATCCTTTCTTCTTTAATATTTAGCCTACACTTTTAGCTTTTCTCATTCTCTTTTTGACCTACACGTTTTTCACTTTTTTGTTACTGTTCACTTTTATTACATACTCTAACCAATTTAAGTTTTAATTATCCAATATTTCTTTAGCCGCCTTCACATTAAGTTGTTCGCTTATAACTTCATTTATTATAGTGTATTCTTTCTTCTTCCTATTACTGTTCTTAAAAATTTCATTTCTGCTTCCTGTAGACGTTTTATTCTCTCTTTTGGTCAAAGCCCATTTCCTCCTCTGCGCAATAGTGTTAGAAGATAGATCGTTTTGTACGTCTGCAATTTCGTTTGCTAAGTTACTCCTTCTTGTTCAAGAAGTTTTTGCACAACACTTGGACGACCTTATATGCAATTCCTATTCTATTATATAATTTCTGGTTAAGTTTTCACAGTGCTACTCAAATAATTCTAGTTATTTGCTTGTTCTAAGTATTCGTTACCAATTTTTATATTAAGTTTTCATTCCTTATTTGGTATCACTCTAACTTTGGGTTTCTGTACATTAATTAGGAAATCGTATTGAGTCTCGAGAGTTTTCTCTGAGCCTCTACATAGAACAACGTTGTCAACAAAAGTACAGACATTTAAGTTTCTATTCGGCAGAGTTTTGTAGACAATATTAAATTTCTTTATTTTCCTTGGCAATCTTTAATTATTTTGTGCATAAGCAATATGACAAATAGATGGCTAATTACTCTTTCCTTTGTTTGTAGCAAAGACTTTAGAGATTAAATTTGAGTTCTCAGTATATTAATTGTTTATACATATGCTTTTTATTAGTTCTAAATCAACTTTTTTATCAGCACTTACATGTGGTGTCTCGCATAGGAATGCTTTCTTTTTTGTAATAATTACTACACCAGCTGTTGTAAGGTAAAGATGAGGTCTTGTACACTATGTGCAGGTTTAAAACTACTTTGAGTACCCTGAGTTAATGATGTACTGCTTCTAGTCGTCTCTTAAGTATTTTATCATCTCGAGTGCTAATTTGTTACAACTTACCGCTTTTCCTACTTTTCTTTTTACTAATATTTCTTCAACCTTGTTGATTTTTATGTATTTATCACTATCTATGTCTGGTTTGTATTTTCATCAGCATATTATAATTATTAATTTTAATATTATTCAAGTCACATTTTTGCAAGATTAACAGTTGTTCAATGCATTATTTCCACATGACTAATATATTCTAATTATGAACTATATGGAGAATTAGGCATCAATAGGAAACGACATAAATTGAGGACTAGAATGTATGGGAAAATATGAAGACAAAGAAATTAATAGAAATCTACTAAAAATGTTACAATTATCCCAAACAAACAATTTAATAATTGGAAATGCATACTAACTACAAACCCTGTAAAAAAAGTATAAATACGTATATGTATGTTACAAAGGAAAAGAAAGTTAAAAGCATCAGAGACTCCTTTGTCTACACACAAAAATTAAATACATTTTCCAAACAAATTAAAACCATACCAAAAACAGAAATGGAGATAGCACATAAATTAGTTAAAAGAAAAATAAAAACCGGTAATATAAATTATAAAGGAAAACATAATTGCATTAAAATATATATTCGTAAATTTAAAAAAAACAGAATTGAGAGGAAAATATCAACAAGGAACGGATTAAGTTTTTAAAAAGCAAACAAGACAATACAATACTGCAACTTGAAGGAACGATAGATTTATTTTAAAGAAGGGATAGCTGGAAAGCAGAACAAGTATGTAGAAGAATCACGATAAAAAAGAAACAAAAATTTATGTAATAGAATTAAAGCAATGAGAATTAGGAAAAAATATAAGAAATATAAGAAACAATCAACTGAAAATAACAACAAGCAAAATATTACATAGTTAGAAAGAACATTAGAAAGATAAATTTGGAAGGGTGAAAGCGAACATAGGATACAAAAAGAAGAAACCAATGTAGAGGATAAGGCAAGCAGGGAAAAAGATGAAGAGATGACACTGAATAAATTGAAAGGAGACTTGACAAGAATTGGACTAAGAAAAGCATGCGGTAGTGATAATATAAACCCGAAATTGATAAACTGGATGAAAGAAAATGGAAATAAATAAATATTGGGAATGTATAAAATACCAAGGCATTAGGAAAACAATTTAATTATCTCTGTCTAGCTTTAGTGGTTTTTATAGTTTACATGGCCATAATTGAAGAACGAATAAAGAAAATTAGAAGAACAGGCAGCATATGGAAATAAAAGCAAACATTAGATAATATATTCGTATTATTATATATATTATTCATATCGTGAATTTAATTGAAAAGAAGAATGACAGAGGGCAAGAATTATATTTTATTATTAACCTTAAAGTAGTTTTTGACATAATAAAACAAAATAAAATATGGGAAATAATAGAGGAGCTACAAATAAAGAAAAAAATAATTAAAGTAGTTTATAGTGTGTATGGAAAGATAAAGAGAATGGAGAACAATCGAAAGCTTTGGTTTGCGAGAGAGATAAAACGGAGAAACAACTTGAGCCCACTTGTATTTATATTAATAATGGACAAAATAATTAAAATACAAGACACTTACAGAAAACAATAGAATATAGAAACTTAACACCTTTAAAAATAAATGCACTCCAATATGCAGATGATATAGTCCTAGGAGCATACAAAATTACAGAAATTAATAAAGATATGAAAAAAATGAAAATTGGAAATGGAGTAGTCGCTATCGAATAAAGACATAATAGTAAACCACAAAACAAGAGAGGGAAAAATAACTAACATAACTTGCAAAGCAAAGTTAATAGAGAACTGATTTTAAATATCTTGGCACGATTTGTACTCAAGTTAGAAAACGGATCTAAAATAATAGTGGTATATATAGAAATAGAACAAAAATATACTAAGCTCCATGCCAAACAATTTACGGAAAAAATATAAAATGTAGAGTGAAAGTATAGATAAACAACACGAGAGCCGATAGGTTAAAGGAGAAATGAAGGAATTAGGAACTCTTTGAAAAAGAAATCCATATTACATAAAGTAAGTAAAAGAAGGCTTAACCGGTTTCGAAACATAGCTAGAATGAAGCAAACTAGATTACTAAAAATGCACTGGAAGCGAAACGAGGATATAAGAGAAGAAAAGGAATATCTAAGAAGACGTGATTGGAATGAGTAGAAGAGCTAGGACAAGTAACCGGAAGGATAATAATAAAAATTTAAAAATAGTAAGAGACCAGGAAGCATGGGAGAATTTGATGAATATCTTAAGAAAGAATTAAACTCCGACTCCCCAAAGGACAAAAGGGGATAACGAAAAGAAAAAGAAATAGCCTATCTGATATTTTCTTTTATTCTCTAGTACCTTCTATATGTGCTTTCTTCATACTAAAATAAAGTATTTGCTCTCACTGAACTACATTGTATTCACAATTCTGCCAAATGTTCCCCTTGGTCATTTCTTCTGCCTAATTGAAAATTTCCTATGAAACTTCTTTTTGCTCGTTCGGGGTTACAGCTTCTACCGTGTAGCCATATCTTTTTAGCTTTCACATTTTAACTGAAAATTTGCAAATGAGACGAGTAAGTACGAAATTGGTTCCTAGACTTTTGACTGACGAACAAAAGGAAAATCGTATGTTTTGGCCGCAAAAAAGGTTCCTACCTGTCCACATCCGTTTTACTCTCCGGATGTAGCACCATGCGACTTCTGGCTTTTCCCAAAAATAAAAACCGTACTAAAAGGAAAACGTTTTGACGCTATTCCCGACATTGAGAGGGATACGACCGAACAGTTGAAGGCCCTTCCAAATAAAGCCTTTCAGAAATGCTTCGTATTATGGAATCAACGTTGGGAAAAATGCATCTCTATCCAAGGAGAGTATTTTGAAGGGGATTAATTTAAATTTGATGTATGATTATTACTTTGTTTGTAATAAAATTATTCATCGTATTTTTTAATCGTATATGAAAATGTCATCGAAAATTTTGAACATCGTATCGGCGTCTGTAAAGCCAGTCGTGGTGAAGATTTGATATCATTTTTTACACACAAATGGCGTACATGAATGTTTAAAATAAAATACCCTACTTGAATTGGCCCGAATTAGCAAACCCCATATAAGCTTTTCATTGATCCATTGCTTATCCTTGTTAAAAAGTAATTTATTGCAACAAGTGTGTTAAAATGTAATGTTTTGGGAGCGTAAATTTCATTTACCGTTGACCAATTGTCCCCACTTTTACATAATAGTGAACTATTATAAGAGAAAAGTTCTAAATGAATAAAAATAAGCTTTAAAAATAAACCTTAAAACACCATTACTTAAAACACGTCATAACTGTTTATTTTTAAACTCCGTTTTTCCTAGTCAATGCATTACCTTTAGTGCATGAAAATTTTAGCTGCTTAGAATAGATATATAGAAAAAATATTTCAGAAGAGTAAACTGAAAACACAATCGAAGCGTTTGCTGACATTTTGGAACGTCAGTGCAGCTTCAACTACACTGACACCGTCGTTCACAATATGACCATTGCCCACTGAATCGTAAGATGTCCTTGTTTTAAGACAAATCCTCCAGCTTCTCTAGGCCCTAAAGCTGCACAAGACTTCTAGATCTGAAAATATCCCAAACCGTGTGCTGTAGGCTCTGCCTACAGTCGTCTACATCACCGTCATTTCCAACGGCGTCGTAAGCTTGGAAAGCGCGACACGTTTCTCCAGAACCACCATGCTATAGGTCTCCCGCCTACTCTAACTGATAGAGCACATTATTCACCACCGCTTAAAAATATCAATCAAAACCTTCAGCTGATTTCGAAGAATTAGTTTGGGTTCCTCCCCGAACATACCACCACCCAACAAATTCCCCAGGTCGTGGAAAAAATCACGAAAGGCTTTCTACAAATCGGCGTCTCCCAAGGCTATGTTGTCCTTAACGTTGTTCACAAAAATATTTCAATACTCAAACTATAAAGCTGTTAAGCTCACGATGATCCTCCTTGATCATCTAGCATGTTTAGAGAGAACTAGACACGTTGGGAAACTGATGCAACTCATAGAAAATAAAAGTTAATACAAAGAAAAATGTAAACGTTCTGTTTTCTAAAAAAGCCCAATTTCATTGGAGACGAGACCTAGCAAGCTTCAAATCCTCAATTGGAAGATATTTTGGAGCAAAAAGAATCTTATCTGAAAGCGTCATGCCGTACAGATTCTCGACTTCCTTTTTCATCCCGACTGTCCGTTTGCAACAAAACAACCGTCTATACCACTATTATACATTCTATTAAAATGTACCTCTGCCCTATGTAGAGATACTGCACAGAAAAAAACACATAAGCAAGCTCAAAACGGTTCCAATTTGATTCTAAGAGCCATATTCGGCGCTTGTCAGAAACTCCATGCTCCACCAAAACGCCAACACGCTAACCATCTAGGAGTTTATCTCCCAAAGCGTTACAATTCTAATCTTTAGCGCTTGGTTTACACTTTTATCATTTAGATTCATTTCTCACATTCATTAGGTCTTGTTTTATAAATTTTAATTGTAGAATCATTTTTAGTTTGTAAAGCTGATAGAATAATTTTATGATTAGATACAGATATTATTATCTATCTATTGTACAGTCAAAATAAAACTAGTAGTCATATATATTTCTAGGCCTTTAGCATTAGTTTGTTTATTTCAAAAGAACATTGCTTCATTCTACTTTTACATAGCGATGGTAGCTGAACATTTTGACAAGTAAAGGATTTTATTGGTCAAAATGTTCCTAAGCTCAAATAAAAAAATGATACGCTATTTCCTAATATTTGGTGTATCTTGCCAAAATTCGTATTTTTTTTAACTATAGTGAGAAAAATGTCGTTGCCGAGCCTCTCGTGGATCCAAAAGATGTTCTTCTTCGACCCCTGCATATCAAGCTGGGTTTAATAAAGAATTACATCGAAATCATGAACCAAGGTCAAGTTTTTAAAGACTTGAGAAAAAATCTCCTAAAAGGGCTAATACTATCTTGTGCGCATGAAATCACGGGTCATTTTCTACAATTAATATAGGGAAAATTAAATGATATTTTTTATTTTGGTTTTTCATACATATTAATATAATTCTTAAAGTGAAAAAAAATTTTAAATTATTTTAAAACAAAATGGCGGCGCTGTGGCTGATACAAATAAACCCCTTTTTATCTGCGGGGGACCACCTGGAGGTCGCAATTTTTTATGTAGAACAAAAAATAAAAAAGATTTTAAAAGTATACGTAAAAATCTAGTGAAGTACGTAGGATTTTGTGAAAATATTGATTTTTACTAAAATGGTGTGAATTTGAAAAAGAAAGTTGTTTTTTAAGAAAAAAATCTGTCAAAAATCGGTCATAAGATAGTTAATTCTTTGTCAATCGAAAAAATCATTTTTAAATAGTTAAAGAATCGTTTTAGCCAATAAAAAATGGAAATAAAAAAATTACAAGGTAGTACTACTCCTTAAGTGATGCAAAAGTCAAAAACCGCATCTTTGTTGGACCACAAATACGTCAACTCGTAAAGGGTTCTGCGTTCGACCTAGTTTTGGAAGGGAAAAAGAAGAAGTTTTTAAGAAAAGATAGCTTGGAAAGCTCTCAAGGAAGTTATGCATGAATTTTTAAGGAACAAAAGGATGATAACTACACTTAGTAGGTGACAGTATAGAAATACCATCAATTCGGATGCAACGTGTTCCTAAAAATTCATTTTCTCCACTCCCATCTCGATTTTTTCCCAGCTAGTTGTGAAGCTGTCAGTGACGAGCACGGAGAAAGGTACTATCAGGCTACTTCTATGATAGAACGGAGATATCAGGGCCGCTGGAATAAAGCAATGCTTGCGGGTCATTGCTGTTTTTTTTTGTAGGGATGCGCCAGAACTCACTTACAAGAAAAAAGCCAAAAGACAGCGATCTCATGAAGCCACCAATTGATTTTTTGTAGATCCAACCACCTGGTAGTTGTTCTTTCATCAATTTAGGATATAACTGTCATTAAAAAAAACAACGATCACACTTTTAGTGTTGTTAGCACATGTAATTAATATTTACGCTTTTCTTTTAATTCTTTAAAATGAAAAACTTTCATCTATTGTATATCACAGAAACTAGAGCTAATAAAGTGCACCCAATTATCTAAATTTATTATTTAAGATATTTATTAGGCATTTTGTTATCTTTATAGATATTTAACTTATGTGTGCATAAGTTGCTGATAGGTTCACTATTAAATCAGTTACAAAAATATGCAAGTATAATATTTTCAAAAATTCCTACGGAGTTTATATTTTTTAATGTTCTATGGCATTTATCTTTTATTACAGCTGTAGACTTATGATTAGCTTGGTTCGATATTTTCCCATGGTGCGTTGGAATTTCTTACCACACTTTTCATATATTATTTTTTAGTTCAGGATTTGATCACCAAATTTATTTTTCTCCCACAATTTTATTATCACTATCGAAATTTTAATTCCTTTTTGAGGCCTTCTAGTTAAAATTGATCTCAATCGTTCCGAGTATATCATTTGATATTTTTTTTCTATACAAATTATTACCGTCTTCATCAAGAAAGAAATTGTGGAAGTATAAATATCATGCTGATTCAATTCCACTGTTGAATAAAAAATAATTAAAACTTCACTTTAGTCTAATAATATATTCATTTGATTATACCTACCTTTAATCGTGTATATACTCCACGAAAGAAAATCTTAAAGTAACCAATATGCATTTACCTATGTATTATGTAATTGACAAGTTCTCTATTTAGAAAATGTTTTATTTACTAAACATAATTATAACGCCGGTTTTAAGTTTGCGTTACAATACATTTTTAACGCGATTGTGAACATTTTTAACTGTTGCTTGAACAAAGAAACATTTGAAAGACACATTTCTTTGGTTGCAACTGCGATAATAAGTTCGGATCATGAAAGTGGCCCAGGTGGTCGGACGGAATCACGTGTGTCTTTGGACCTGTCAGCTGTTATCCGCACGTAGGTAACGGACCGTCTAGACCTTCGAGCTTTTTAATATGTTTAGTTGCTTAAAAATGAAAATGATCCAGATGGTCCAAGTAAACCGGCAGCAAGGATGGGCTTCTGGTTCTGAAGGTTCTGGTTGCACTTGGGCGATGGGTTATTTTGATATTCGATTTCTTTTATTTGGTTGGTTGTTTAAGAATGCAAATGACTCAGATTATCCAACTGGGCCAGACGACAGGGTGACAGACTGTCTGTGCTAGGAAATAGTTTTAAGCGCGACTCAGGTTATCTAGGCAGTGTTCTTGAGAACTAGGAGTGCTCTTAGCTACGATGTTACAGCGTACACGTCAGCTGCAAACTCGCGTTGCATAGTTGATAAGTAATAGTAGAATATTACAAGCTCCCTTAAAATCTCACTCTTTATTCGACTTCATCCTTATAAGATAAACTTTAAGAATAAGTTGGATAGTAAAAGTCGCAGAAAACGACCGGTTTACTGTCAGAAGCATAGACACATAGAGTCCAAGAAAAATTTTATTATTTGTTTATGGAATAATACAAACGCTTAAAACACACCTATATGCTTTGAACACAGTAGTTGTTAATAGGATAATACTCAATATACATCAACAAAAGTAAACCTTTTTAAAATTAATTACACCAATTAGACTTTTGTTAAACTACTACTATGTAGTATTACACGGTTATATAGGAAAATCGTAAAAATTATTTTAAAAAATTGTTTTTGATGTTAAATCTTACAGAATGCTAAACTTGGTTAGCAGTAAACATCTACTTCAACGCGTTATAATGGATTACAGAAACAGATTATAGAAATTTGTAAAAGGGTATGTTAAACATAATATAAATAGATTTACATATTAACTGTTTTAGAACCTATCAAAGAAAATTTCAAATAAATTCAATCATCTAAATTAAAAGATTATATGTGCTGTTGCAAATAGTAAATCCTGAAAATTATATGACCATCCAGTCTTTAACATTTAGCGCACATTTAACCTTCTGAAATGAAAGAGATGGATGCTAAGATGTCTCAGCTAACCGCATAGGTTAACGCAGCGAGGCATTTTTAAAAGTCAAATAGAAAACAGTAATAACTCCACCACTGTGTAAGACGTATTGTAGGATTGGTAAGAAAATTATATGTCATTTCTTTTTTATGGGAAGGTCTTGGTGGTGACCTTACAATCAGTCGGTAAATGAATTCCACGAAAGAGGAGGTATCCTTAGAGCTTGCCCCACAGCGTATTTAATTATTAAGTAGAAGCTGCTACTTGTAAATGAAGTAGTTTTACTGTAAAAAAATTGAATTGTAAATACTTGTCCTTGAAATAAATCATTTAAAAACTAATGTGTACTCCCCAAAATTGTCAATTTTTGTGAATGCCGCATTGACCTTTGTGTTACTTTAAAATTACGTAAATTAGAAATAAAAATCCGTGCCAACGTGTTGGTCTGCAGCATTAAAGCGAGACGGAAAATCCTTCAAGTATAGCTTAGAAAGTTGTCAGGTATAGCGCAGCCCGACATCGCTGACAAGCGGCCGCCTTCTGGATGGCGCCTTACACCGCTCTGCTGTCCCCAGCTAGCTCAAGTCTTGATGCATTTCGCTGAAGTTGCGTTCACTTCAGCAGTTGCAGCCAAGTGGTTTGTGCGTGAGAAGCTGCTAGAGTGCAGAGCTCCCCAGCGAGTCGCCGAATTTCCAGAGCACGAGTGAAACTACATTTCACCGCGAACAGGCTGGTCGGCGCGCTCACACATGTGCCAAATACTGTCGATGGTGAAGCAGTGCCTCAAAGAAGTGACCAGATCCCCGGCGCTGGCGTTTGGGCTCAAGTACGCCAAGCTAGGGCTGAGTGCCTTCCTGCCTTTCCGCCTGTTTGAGATCAACAAACTCGCAACGGAAATATTCGCGAGACACTTCAGCTGAGTTTTCACCTCATCGCGATAGGCAGGCGAGTCCTGGGTCGGTAGTGGACGTGCTGGTCACCTACCTGAGGTACGTGGCTTACGCGTCGTTCTTACCCTCCTGACTTTTCTCCACGAAACTGATCCATTAAGTTGAACAAGTGTGCGCCGAGTATAGTGTGCGCGAGCGGGAAGGCGAAATGCGCTGACACCTTAATTCAAAGCAGCTGTTCTAGTTAGCACAGGTAAGAACCTAATTAAGTGCACTTCGTTGTAGAGATACAGCAATTAGCTCTGCAATGTGGATATGCCCTTTACACGCCTTTAATTAAAAGCCCCAAGTTTTTGCACGTAAGAATTATCGGACTATTACTTGTTAGATCCAAATAAGTACGTGGATTAATTTAGGAGAAACTTTCAGAAGCTTCCTTGAAGGAAGCGAAAATGCAAGCGCCGTTGAAAAAGTAAAAGTTTCCGGTCCTGTATGCCAATTAAGTCGAATTAAATCAAAATCATTGGGAATAGGTTCCAACAATTTTAATTGCCCGCTAGTGCAAAAATTATTCCAGTTACGAATACCTGAGGTGTATAAAGTGTTTATGCATCGATCACTACACGTGATAGAATTTCGGGAAGAACTCATCTCATTTAGAGCGCGTTCAAGGCAATTTATTACCTGACGGTAGTAATCCGTCAGATGCAGTTCTATAACTTATTTTTTATTTAAAAAAATAACTACAGGATAATCTAATGGTATATTTGGCACTGTGATCACCCACCGATACATTATTATTACTTATTATATAAACATTGTAATATAATATAGTAATGTGACATAAAAAAGTATTATCGTAAGGAAAGGCATTTTTGTGTTTATCTAATTTTATTTAATACAAATACATGAAAGTAATCATACTATTCTATTAAGCTATATCAACGAAATTTATATATTTAGCTACATCAGCTAGTACTTCCAGTTTCTTTTTTATTACATGATTAGATTAAAATGGTAAGTATTCAATATTAAAAATAAAATAAAAGCAAACAAAACATATTTCAATGTAGAAGAAATCTTTAAATAATTGTAATATGGTTTGCTTAACTTTATTGACTAAACTTAACCTTAAAGTACTTTTTGCAACCCATTTCTCAATTTACTAAAGTATTATATTTCGATAGACTCTGTATATAAATGAAAGTTTCAAATTTCGTAAATTAGTCAAGATATCAGTTTTGAAAAAGTCGATTTTTGAAAATTAAAAATAAATATACTATCAACCATAAAATATATATTTGCGTAAGCTGAAAACGTATCAAATGTTATTAAGAAAAGAGTTTATCGTTTATTGTTTCCGAATTTTTATAATTCCACACGTATAAATGAGGACTATTAAAATTTATTTCTCTGTAAAATGTTGAAAGCATAAATAGTTGAGCTTTCTTTCAATTTTGATGGAATACTGAATCGTAAAAAAAGTTTTAGTTTTTCTTCCCTAGATCAGTTGATTGGTATAAAAGACTGATCCTATATGTATTAAGGTCGTGAATTGCAAATATAAACACAATCGATGTGCGAAACGTATATTTTAATGTACGCGATACTGCAGCAGGAAAGACAAAAATAGCTAGCAACGAACTTGAGTAGGCAGACGTGCAGCTGGCTACGGTCGCGCGATCTACTCTGAAGCAGGCAGATGTGCGTGTTGCAACGGCTGAATGCGAATTCCTCTATTTTCGCCTAGACCATCTTAGAGATAATGAAGGCACATATTTTTTCATATTTGGCAGGTAAAAAAACCAAGTACCCAATTACGTCACGGGATAATTGCAGTCTACGCCGACCAACCCTAAAGCCATTAACAATATGACAATTACAGGATTTTTTTCCAAATTTTCGCTTCGCTGCAGTCCCTATACTGGACTACCTCAGGAAAAATTGCTTCAAAGTGATAATTTGGTCAAAAAAATTGAAAAAAAATTGAGTCAACAGACTTGACTAGTAAACTGTCACTTTGGATGAATTTCAAAGCCTTATTTAACCTACAAGGAGGCAGTAAGCTAAGAGTGTGACAGAAATCTTAGCGGCAAGGAGCGAAAGAAACAAAAGTTATCAGAGATCAAAGTTAAAGTTTATACATGTAAAACTTACCTTTTTTCTTACGTATCATTAAATTCTCTTTAAAAGGTGGTTACATCGAAAGAATGGTTGGATAAAAACACTTACTCACACAACAGACAAAAAGAAACGTCCAATGGAGTGCAGCGTGAAGCGCAGCAATCGCGCAGAGTAACCTTGGTTCCGGCTTCTGACCTCTCCTGCTCCTTTCCCTGACCCTCATTGCCACCAGCATTTCACCCTCTCTCTCTCACTCTCTCTCGTCTCTCTGTCTTCTTTCCAAAAATATACCTGTCTGCCAGCACCGCGTTTCATCCAAAGTGGCATTTTACTTGTGAGCTATAGGCTTCTTAAAACAGTTTTTTTCCAAATTTAAGATGCAGGTGTCTTAATTTAGACCCTACATCTCTTAAGATTGGACAAGATCAACTTATCATTGTATTTTAAGAGAATATTTTTATTAGAAAAACTAAATAATAAAATCGTTTTTCACTGTCTTCGTTATAACAACACAAAAGATTATAAAACATACAATGATCAGTTTTTGCGATATTCGTAATTTTTATATTAGTAATTACTACCATTATCACACTCCAAGTGGACCCATTTCTTGCAAAAATATGCTGAGTCTTCTCAGTAATTTTATATTTTTAAAATATAATTTTTAAAATAGCAATATACAAATAATAGAACAATATTTTTTCTTTTCAGATTCGGTTACCGAATTTTTTAATCTTCATCTGAAAATGTTCTGTATTAAAATATAATTCGCGTTAGTGCCCTTTACTCTGTTTTTGTTCTGATTCATTGTTGTTTGGACTGTCAACTATCACTTCAATTGAGGCATCTTGACTAGATAGAAACAGGGAATATTTTAGAAACAGTTTTTTCTCTTCTCTGTTTTTAGGCTCTTCTATAGTTGTATTAACGTTGTTTATGTGTATAGACTCGGCAACGCATTGATTTTCTTCTATAACTAGCAAAATATCTACTTAATATTGGTTTAAATTTATGTTTTCTATGTCCTGAATTTACAAAACCATTTATAGCACTGCCAACTAAAGCAGCTTCAGCATAGAGTTCTCCAAGTAACTTTGAAACCTGCCTTATAGTTTGAGAAGAATTGATACAAAGCTACATATATACTGTTTGAAGAACTAAAGGACCTAAAAGCGACACAATATAGGACTACAGTTTACCCGTATTATGTGCTGGTAGAGACGCAATTATTCTATAATCTCTTGGAGGTATATAATATGAATTGTATACCCATCCATTATTAATAGAACATTTTTTTATAGATGGTTTTACGATTGCTATAAAATGTCTTAAATAACTGATAAATAATTCACTTGTTACTATCCGACCAGATTCTGAGCAAGCAAATGCAAAAGAAGTTTGTTTTTGAGTTTATTTTTTGATCTTATCAATTTCAATATAAACATTAACAAAACTAACCACGTCCCTATTTGTAATTGCATCTTGTATCCAATTATATTTTAAGATCTGAGCTGTCTTTTCGACATTAAATATTTTGGATGAACAAATTGTGACCACTGCAAAGAGCTGTGAGCTATAAAAACATTCACAACTCTTTCATTGTAAAGGATATATAGTTCGCGTTGCAGCTTGTCCATTTTTAAATCTGCGCGATTAAATTGGACTCTGCAACGCCGGAAGTATGTTTTCACAAACCAAGTAATGCCAAATAAGCTTGTTTCTCACTAGACTATATGGCTTACTATTTATTCTTCTATTTGTAGTAAAAATGTACTATGGCCAAATTCTTTTGTACTACCATGAACATTTTTACCTTTTGGTGCATTAAATATCTTTGCTATTTTAAACACATTTTCTTCATTTCATTTTCCATATTTACCACGTTTTGGCATATTTAATTATAACGAAAAAATACTACTTAATTGAGTGTTGCAACTTAAAAATTGTTTGATTGTCCAATTAAAGGAAGACTAAACTAAAATGTGAAAGGGAATTAATATCTTAAAATGTTTATTAGAAAACAACCAAATGCTAAATAAAGTGGATTTATCACTACGCAATCGTCCACAACAATAAAGCACTTGACTTTTTAAGATTAAATGTGGGAAAGAGAGATATCTATTTTTCCCTGTATTAAATAATACATTTATACTAAAAAAGTGTATAAGTTAACATAATATAGGAAACCCCGTGGTTTACATTTATCACAATTATTAAATATTTTTCAAATTATTCCCCAGAATCTCGGCACGTGTTATATTTATTTATATTTTAGCAAAATCTATACAAAACTTTTTTTTCTAAATATGAAATTTTTATTTTTTTTTTACTTTTACTATTTACTTCTATTTTTATACTTCCTGTTTTGTAATTATTGGAAAACTATTTTTTCGAGAATAAGTGAATGCAAAATTTCTATCGCATAATCTATAAACAAAAAGAATGAACATTAATTCTTTGGCCAGATTATTACAATTGTTATTGAAACCATGACAATTTCTGATATCTAAATGTAAAATCACCTGTTTTTGCCATACAAGCAGAGAAGCTTTAATATTCTTTGTCTAAATAAACTTTAAAGTACATCAATTCATTTGTAAGCAGATGTTTATTGGAACTTTTTAATTATTTTAGACAAAATGACAAGTTGGTGTAATGCTATAACATAACTTTTATAACAATAATTATAATAATAATAATAATAGTAGTAGTAGTAATAATATATAAGTAGTTTAATCTAAATAAACATTAAAAAATTAAACAGCATTCACAAAAAATCTGGTGTGAACATCACACGACTTTCCTTATCCTATTATTATATATTATACCGCGTCCATCGTCTCGGCCCTGCGCTGCTCTCGTCCCGGAATTTGTTATTTTAAAAGAGGACGAGGCGCGAGTCCATCGTCTCGGCCCTGCGCTGCTCTAAAAATTTGTTAATTTAAAAAAGGACGAGGTGCGGGTCCAACAGGTGATTAAAATAAACAGTACAAGACAATAATTTACGCGTACTTAAAATTTTGCTACGTCACTGAAGGTAACCGGGCGAGCTCGGTCGCACGGCCTTCCCCATTATCGCCTACGTGCTCCCTCCTAGCGACCGAGCGCTCCCCTCCGTCCTCCCGAAGTCGGCCAGGAAGCTCTCCGAGCGAGCTGTGATTGGCCCGTTTAATTAATTTTTAATCGGCTATAACTTATTTATTTGACCTCGGACCAAAAAAATTTCATTGTAATTTTTTGTTCGTCTCTGCTTGGTTTATCCGGTAATATAAATTTCCCAAAATATTTTATGAACACCCGGTATATTAAAAATCCTGAGCTTCAATTTTTTTTCGAGTTCTTATTTTATCAACTTTTATTTTAAATTCATGTTTATCTCGCAATAACAAATCATTTTTATTCTCATAAATTTTTTGTATCTTCAACTGTTTAGATTCGCGACCGCTTTGCGACCGATTTTGCGACCTTGCGACCAAACGACTCTGCCGATTTTTACCAAAAGCTTCGCACTGCGTCCCCTACCTACAGGTAACTTGCATACCAAATTTCAAGTCTCTAGCTCTTACGGTTCTCGAGATAGCCTGTTTACTGACAGACCGACACACACACACACACACACACACACACACACACACACACGAACCAATGGTTCAAACCAACTTTTTTGGTGTCCTAAGGCTATATTTCGTCCAGAAATGTGAAAAACTGGGTAAGTCAAATTTCCGCCGATTACATTACTTTCCTTATTATAGGATCAGGAAAGTACAAAAATTTATAATTAATAGGGAATGTACAAAAGTCCACAAGGCGTGATTTAAGTTTTATATGCTACAGAACCTTCCTATTTACGTAAAGGTTTGCATTAAAAAAGCTATGAATTTCTATAATAATCTTTGATATAGCAGAATTTGAAGGCATTTTATTATAACGGGTGACTCAGAATGGAATGCATATTTCAAAACCAAGGAACATTGTAACTTTTCATGACACGTTTACGTAATTATGATAAAATTAAAGCATGAAATGTAGAAATTATGTTCGAAAAATTACATAATCAAGATGTTTGCCATCACGGCGTTGGCACTCCTCCAAGCGAGACCTCAAAGGCATGAAAACACGTTGACACATGTCTTGTCCAATTTCTGCGATTTCTTCTCGTATACGGGCTTTAAGTTGACGCAAATTAGATGGAGGATTCATGTAAACTTGATGTTTCAGATATTTCCACAGGAAAAAAAGGTGGGGCTAGGTCAGGACTCCATGGTGGTCAATTAATGTCATCTCTACGTGGAATAAGCCGGTTCTGAAACAATTCTCTAATTGTCTCTAATGCCGCGCTTGCTATGTGACTTGTAGCCCCATTTTGTTGCAATTATGTTGTAGAGCCATATCCCTCCCATACTTGAAAAACCGGACTAAAGAAATTACGAATCATGGCGGTGTATATTTTAGAATTGATGGTAAGTACGTGCCCACGGTTATCTTCAAAAAATACGGACCAATAATGCCCTTTGAAGAAATTGCAGCCCAAACGGGGCTATGGAGTAATTCCTGAAGTCTTTTCCAAGGATTGTTTTCTGACCAATACCGAATATTTTCACGGTTAATGTACCCATCTAAGTGAAAATGGGCTTCATCACTAAACAAAATGTCATCAAAGTTTTCAAACTGCACTGGACCGATTCAAATTCAAAACCGCCGCGCGTTTACGGATCGACCTTCGGGGATGTTGCCGAACGCTAGCGTTGAAAAGCTGTTGAACAAAACCTATGCATTTAGATTGGCGCATAGTACGTAATTCAACAGAATAAGGGAACTATAAAAATACAAAAAAGGCGCGTGGTGTTTTTTTTGAATATAAATTAGTTGTGTAAAATGCTAATAAGACTATATAGTAGTTTTTCCGTCAATCCATACGTTTAAATTAGTATCACATTTTTTTCTTGGTATAAACACATTTACCAGTATTTGGCATTCATTGATGTAGTTGGATTCGAACCAGCTTACACTTATACTATGTTCTTCCTTATTATAATTATTTATAACATGTTATTAATAGAACTATAAATAGAAGCTTCTTTTGAGAAATTAATGTCTATAAAGAAACAAAGTGTTCTAAATAATGTCAATCTGTTTGTCCCTATCCGTTAATCATTTAAATCAAAGGAGCTTAACGATACTTTTGTTTAAAACAACTCCGCAGCATCACTAATTTACATCCATTCTTCATAGTCGACAATTGGCACTTAACATCGAGTCTTTTACCCACAAGATGTCTGGCATACTGTAACCCACCTGTTCTAAAAAGCATAATCTACAATTGTAAGTGCGCAGCAAATGTCAACTGTAAATTGTTTTTTTTTCAAAAATTACTAATTTCAGCAAAACAAGGAGGTGAAGAATGTTTTTTCTTACATACAATTATGTAATACATTAGGAAATATCACATGTAATCTAATGATTATTGCAATTTAATTAAATTTTGGTATTACTTCACCTCCACTCTATCATCAAAACGCCAAACTACATTAAAATCTATTTCCAACAGTTTAAAAGTCAATGTGATGCTTACGGCTCGTAATTTACTCTTATCGGTAAAGTGGCAGTTTAATATTTTGTATTATCCTCTCCATACGTATGGTTTATGATTGAGTTAAGTTAATATCCTTCAAAGTAGCAACCTTTGCACATATAAAAGCAAGGATTATTACAACTGCAGATAAAAGTAAAGACGTATTACGTGCATCAAGCAGAATAATAAAAAACATATAAATATATATATAATAGCTATTATACTAATATTAATTACACAACTTAATAGTAATATTACCTAAGTTTTATCACTAAACATAAAAACCTAGACATTATCATTGTAAGTAAAATTGTAAATCCTTATTAAGTCATCCATACTGATAATTATTTCACTTACAATCATCATTGTAGTGTAGTAAAAACTAAGAAAATTTAAGACTTACGTAAAGTTCTGTAAATTGAGCTTTACGTAATTGGTATTTAAAGTTAAGAACTGCACGTCATTGAACTAAATGTCAAAGTTTCTACTATATTTCAAAACTTGTTAAACTATTGTTTAACATCCTTAAAATTTGAATACGTGCAACCTCCGACGTTCTTACAAAATTGTTACAAGCTTCCTGCTAGCGTGCATTGCATTATACATCTAAAACGTTCATCTGTAACCAATGCCTTACCAAATCGTCGTCAAAGCTTAATTTATTATTATCTACTGTTATATTGTTCAAATAAAATTAATTTATTTAACTTAAAAACTATGGACAAATCTAAATGAAGTCCTAAAAGTCTTTTAAGTAAATCATTTTACAAGTTATGGTTTACACTTCTATTAATAACAAGTTATAAATAATTAAAGAACATAGTATAAGTAAGGCCTTCACTCATAATCAACGTGAAACAAACTGAGCTGGTTCAAATCCAACTACATCAATGAATGCCAAACACTGGTAAATGTGCTTAGGTCGAGAAAAAAAATGTTGATACTAATTTAAATAAATGGATTGAGGAAGAAACTGCTACATAGTCTTATTAGCATTTTACACAACTAATTTATATTATAAAAAAACGAGACCCACCTTTTTGTATTTTTATAGTTTCCTTCTGTTGGATTACGTACTATGGGCACATCTAAACGCACAGGTTTTGTTCAATAGCCTTTCAGCGTAGAATAAATTATCATTTATAATTCTCTAACTTTGTTGATACACTAGAATCGGTAAGTCCGATGAGTTTGTTTCCATAAGTGAGATTATTATAGAGTATTGTAAAGTATTGCTTGTTAAATTAAATATATAGGATATTTTCACTTGACAATTATTGGACAATATACTGGAATTATTTATTTTTGCAGTGAATTAGCAGCCAATTAATTAACACACTGATAATATTACTAATTATTATTTATAACTATAGGCAACTCTACAACTGCTCGAAACTCCTCCTGGCTGTTCCTTGTGCTCACTTAAATACCAATATAATTGATTTTGAAATATTTTGAGCTCCATCTAAGTGCGCTTATCGGATTACTGTAACTTTAGCAAAAGTAGCGGTAAAGCATGGATGGCTCTTGATTTGATATCGCGTATACTTTTCACCCATTAATAAAATAACCCACAGCAACGAAGATATAATTGTTGCCGTTGTCCATCTCTAGGAATAGACCATAAATGTAGACTGCATTGTTCTTAATTTCATTATATTCTTTAGGCGTTCAATGATGTAGATGAAACTAGCCTTTTCGTTACTAATTACAGCAACTTGAATTTAGCACCCTCGACGTTCTTAAAGGTTTTCTACAGAAAGTTATTTTTTAACTTCAAGTAATCCCATTATGTTCATTAGGGTCTCGCCTCTTGGCCCTTCTATTTCAGAAACTTTCTTAATTCCAATTCACGTTAAACACACACTGCAGTTCCCCACAACTCTTAATCTTTTCTTCAGGTTACAAATAATTACTGCGCAGCATCCTCTTCTCTCTCTAGCATTAACAATTTTTCTTTAAAATTTCCTGAATACTTTTCTGTGTTCTCCGTTTACCCCCAGTTCTTCTCTCAAATTTCTGAAGCGTTCTTTTGTGTTTTCAACTCTTTTCCAAAACTTCCTGAATGTTGCGCTTCTTTTCTTTTTCTTTTTAGAAAATACCCTTCCACTTTATTTCTCACAATCTTTCTGCCCAAACTTCTTTTATTGTTCTTTTGCGTCTACTTTTGCTTCCTAAAATGATCCGATTAAAGCTCCTTTATTCCTTTGTCTTTGTTTCTTATTCTTCTTTCGAGTCTTTGAAATTTTCTGTCGTATCTGCTTTTATTTCCTGTAATTCTCTTGTCAATTCTCCCTTAACTTTTTGTTTTTAACCTCTTACCGAAAGTCTTCTGGTAAATAAAAAAAAATTAAGTGCCGAAAGCTGTGCGAATACAACGCAAATAGTGCTACAGATAAATATAGTGTAATTTTACGTTTATTAGTTCTTTGTGCTGTGTGCATACGTAATTTTAAATAATTTTTATGGCCTGGAAGTACAATAAATAAGCAATTTAAGTAAATTTGCAGGTATTATTTACCACAGTGGAGAGCAGAAACGTTACATTATTTTTTAATATTTGAAATTTCCCTCTTGATCTTCTAGACCATTCGATGATATCTATTGTTAATTATCTCAAAGTCCTGTAATTTACTTTTAACTTTTCGCTTATTGATCTAAAACTTTTCCTTAATTTTTCTTTTATATTCTCCAATATTACCATTGTTGTGTGTTGCTCCTTTCTCAGTCGACTATATTTTGTTTTTCTTTCCTGTCGTCTCTAAATCTTTCCTTAAAGCATTTGCTTTCACCTTTGCCAATTTTATTTCATGCAACTTGGTTTGCTTTGCCATGATTATTTAAATAATTCTTTGAGTTCTTGCACCAGTTGTAACGGACTCAGTTTACAAATTTCATTATTAATTTTAACTTCTTACATAATATTATATGAACGTATTATTGATATTTAGTTAGTTAGCAGATAATTAATAAAGGCAATAATGCTTCCAATAATTGTTATTTCCACAAACCAATCTGCTCTACGATACTTAGACCACCATGTAAGCTGTATTTGGTCAACAAATTTCAGAAATAATGCTGATGTAAAGAAATGTTACGTTATGCACATTAAATGTTTTATTTTATAATTGTCCTCATACATATACTCTACTTCCAGAAGAAATTTTCTTTAACGTTTAAATTTGACTTCACAGCTATTTATTTAAAATTATTAATCCTAACTATATGGTATATATTAGAAATGTTTGTAGCGCTTAAAATTACTTTGAAAATTAAAATATTAGAACCAGAAACAGAAAAAGTTGCAAATAAGCAGATTAAGAGCACAAGATATTTACATTACAAAATTTTTTAGTTTGCCGAATTTAGCTTCGTAGACAAAACTACACACGACTTTTGCGGATGCGAAATAAATATTTTTTATGTGTTTAACGTTGCTACCTTTGCTTAAAATAATGCATTATAAAAGATAAAATTATCACACAAAAAGAAATACAAAAAGAAAGGTATACTGTATAAAATGCATTAAATAAGAGTACAAATATTTGTATTTTATAAGAATTTGTTTAGATGTTACTGATTTAAAACACGAAGAAAGGCGTACTTTTTGCTTAACTAATAAATGGTTAAAAAATTTGAAATTATACTATTTATGTTACTGTTCGTAAAATTTTTTGTCATTAGAATATCCAGTTCTCAATTAAAAATAAAAAATAAAATATTTAGTGTTTTTAAAAATGGTTGGTAACCTAGCTACACCCCCAGAAACTGCGGTTATATCGCAAACGGAAATGCACACCAAGCGCTTAAGTGAAGAGACTACAGTGCCATGTAGGAAATAAATATAGTGTCATTTGTGCAGTGCCGCAAATGCAGTTGTGGACAAAGCAATAACCATGAAAGCAAACAAACATGGTCAGCAATGAAAAAGGGAGTAATTATTTTGGACGTCTACACCGAAATTGTGTTTTATCTCATTATTCCAAAACAAATGGAGATGGTCTTTTGAGATGAGAAGGAAATTTTGGTGGATGGTTTGGCTGCCCTCGCCTAAGAGCATCACCAGTCAGCGATATTGCGAGTTACTGAAGCGATTCGACTAACGTATGCAGCAACTCTGTCCGCTGTACAGAATCTGAAATACACCGTGCTATCTCACGCTCCACGTTTGTCGGATCTTGCACTAAGTAGCTATACTTTGTTATGTGCGTGCTAAGAGACTCTACTCCATTAATGAGCTATAGTCAGGTGTCCGTAAATAGTGATGTGCTACACCCAAATAATAGTTACGGAAACTGCCAGGAGTGATACCAAAAGTGTATAGATAGAATTGAAAAAGAATGTCTCTACCAAACTGTGTTCTCGCTTCTTCCTAATAGAAAATGAATAAGGAAAAAACAATTATAGTTACATTATTTTTAAAAACCCCAAGTACTGCTATTGTAATTTTTTGTTCTCAAATCGTAAAACGATGTTTACTTTCTACAATATTTAAGATAAAACACTTTTAAATAAGTCCCAAAAAACTAAATGCTTAATTTCTTGTACCTTTTTCTATAGCTTTTTAATTACTTCAGTTTATTGGCTTTAAAACTGAAATATTCATAAACGTTTAATAAATTTATAGGTACATAGTTATAACTATACATAAACTAATATTACAGATCGGGGAGTCTTGCACGTGACCTCATGCAAGAAGCTCAGGTTTGATTCTTTGCAACTTTTTTCACGTTTCACGAAAAGATAAAAATCTTATACAATTATTTAAAATTTTGCTCGACCAAACTAATGTGGGAATGTTTTCTTATCAGGTATCCTAAAAGTCGCTTTAGAAAAGGAAAGTCGTTTTGCATATGCATGCAGGATATGCAAATTTATTCTAGCGAATCGATAAAATATGATATATGAACTGCAAGCTTGCCACTGCATATCATGAATGAGTGACAATGGTGTTTACTGTTCCATCACCATAAAGGCCAAATGTTTGCGCTTTCAAATAGTAACTGTTCGGTCGCACAGCTGAATTAATATTTTATGAGCACCACTTTGGCTTTATTGGCAGTTACGTCTAATAGAATAGAGCAAAAACCCCGCATGTACTACTACACATACTTTAATTGTTCTCGACTAATTATATATAAAAGTAAGCTGCACTGAACTGTACAGTTCGTTTCCTTAGATTCATTTATACCATAAACTGGACAAAATCATGCCTTGTCATACTTTTTGTAATCTTTTCTATAAATATGCATTTGCAGTTTTGAATTGCAATGGGCTTTGATCTATTTTTTTTTAATTTATAACCGAAACTTTATTAGGCTCTCCAACATAATCAAAAACAAATGGTTTACACAAATATAATCAATTATAAAAAAAAACGTTTACTAAATGATAGATAAATAGGTGATTATTTGACTGTTGTGTTCCACACATTCTGATAACTTTCTCTGTTTATACGATTTCTATTTATGCTCAACTGTATACGTGTTTAGAAGTAATTTTAGAACATAGGCTTTACTTTAAAATCTTTTAGAATTTTTTTTCAAAAGTGTGTCAGTTATAAGAAATTGCAGTATACATATTTGACATTATATAAAATTGTTGATAATTAATCAACAGCGAAATTCAGTGTTTTATAATTCTTCTAAGCATGAACTGATTAACGCCCTTTTCAAGCTACGCGTGCTGTTTTTGAACTTAAAAATTTGTAAAACAATAATAATATCTTATGAGATTGCTTATTTACTTTCTTATTTTAGCCTTTTGCCTTGCATTGCTGAGATATTTAGCCAATTTATAAACTTATGTTTCTTATTTGAGGTTTCTACTGCATTTATTATCTATGTTTACGGTTACCTATATTCACAATAATCCTGTCTCTAGGAGTTCCTCCATCTGCAACTCCTAGAAGAAGGAAATATATGAACTATTTGATTTAATGTTGCTAGTTAATCTGATTCTTTTGGTAAATATAAAGCTTCTTCAATTTATCTCCATTTTCCCCACGTGCTGTACTCGGTTTTATATATTATATATCATTTGATGTATTAGTAATTTGGCACATATGTATAAATTAAAATAAATTTATCACTCACATTTTTATGAAAAATGAGACCAAAATTAAAATTGATAAATTATCTTGCAACATATTATTTATTTACATCATATGTGTTTATTTATACAATAACAACCTTCGTTCTGTAAATTTCGCCGGAATTTGCAATAAATGTTATCATTTATTTTTGCCATTTTTTACAAATAATTTACTAATTGCAAAATGTGAAGTTGTGTATATCGCCGTAAGTACATTTTTCATTGTTCAAAGAATTATTAAAGCAAAATTAATACGAAACCTTATTATTGCTATTGCTCGAGAACATAATTGACTAGAAGAAAATTATATTTACAAGGTCATCGAAATAAATCCATAAAATGAATAAACAACGAACACAACATTAAAACATAAGAGAAATTCAATTTATTTGCATAAAACTTAGCACAATTAAAGTAAATAGTATTGAGAATCATATGATGCAATGTAGCCCCCATCACGACCTTCTCGAGCCGGGACCTAAACCTGTTGCAGACCAACACAAATTTCTTTAGGTCCATATGTGTCATGACCTCCATGATGGAGGCCCTTAAGTTGTCCATGGCGTTATGATGCCTCTCATTAATCTTCGTCTCAACAACGCCCCACACGTAATAAAAAGATAGCAGACGGGGCTGAATGATGGTCATAAGTTGGGGGACCAGTAGCAATACAAATTATTCTATAGCTATGCCTGGTTCTTCCTTGCCTTAAGGACTGGAGCGTAGTCTAGCTGAAACACGCGCTTCCTACGCAGCATCCACTTTCTTTATCCAAGTCTTGACAACTCTCTCAAGCTCTCAAACACTGTTTACTATTAGACTAACAAAAAATTTTAATAAACAACAAGTTAATTATAAAATTGTCGATATACCTTCCTGTCGTGCAAGAAGTTCTTTTTTGTTTATCTTGTTTTTTCTCAATCCTCGGGACAAAAGACTTATAGTGTAATTCCTGGTGCACTTCTAGATTGGCTGTCGACCTTGTCATTCCCATTTATTTCAATTCGCGGATGATTTTATCACATCCCTTACCTTAACCTGTTGGTCAAAGTTTCTGTACTTCTTATATATGCTTTTTGTAGCTAAACTACGCAACAATTGCTGTCAAGTACAGCAGGTTTGCGGTCATATTCTTAGCTTATTTTGTCTATAATCGTAAGTTTTGATTATGCGAAGTTAATTCCCTAATAAGGAAAGGTGCATGCGCAAAAAGTGGCCTTTCGACTTTTTCGCAATACAATCTAAAAAATTCCAGATTTATCTCAATGGCCCTCTACCGTGTTTTTTTAACACAACTAATTTCCACTGCTTTCAGTAGTTTTTAATGAACTGTGTCATTGTAACTACATTTACATAAAGTTACTTACTAAAATCACTTTTAGCAAATCTATTATAAGCTATTTTTGTACAAATAACATAACAATTTCAAGGCCACAGAGTACTGTCTGTGCGATACCCACTAAACTAGAGATACAAAACCCAATAATTAAAAATAAATAACACAAAGATCAGTCATATAATTGAATGGTGACGTTTTGGGAGCTGTTAGAAATTTATTTATTTATTTGTCGTGCAATAAAAGCACGTCTTGTTTTTCTTCATAATCTTCTTCTTCTTCTATCTTCCGTTTACCCTTGAGTGTGTTGGATTTCTTCCTAATCTACTTCTTATAATTATTATTCTAATCAGTAGTGTGTATTATTTTTCACACATACGTTTTTATTTTGAGCACTATTGTCTTAGTTCAGTTAAATTATGCTTACTTCTAGTTTTTCCCCGAATAAATAAAGAAAGTGTAAGACGAATATATAAATACAAATGATTTACTTCTGTAAATGATACAAATGTAAAACTGTCCTTTTCATTGCAAATGAACAAAAACAGCCACTAAGAAATTAGAATGTACTCTCCTAATTTGCTTACACAGCTAAAACTATGGTTTAATGATTTTGTTATCAAAGCTTGTTATATTTATTGTTAGTTAGCGCCGAGCTGATTCGTATAAATATACAAAATTAAGAGCTTACACTTTCAAACTGCAATTTTTTAGTCCTACTTACGAATGTAGCATCCAATTAAAGCAACATTTTATGGTCATTGATTTGACTTTGCTAACAATTAAGCTTTTTTAAGAACAACTTTGAAAGTTACCGCTAATTAAATGCTGCTAGTTAATGTTAACTGCTTGTTACTCTACAGATGATAATAGATTGCAATCTTAATGACTCATCATTTAAGGCGAGATCGTCGATAGCGTCGGAAATTGCAAGATTTTTAGTTATTTTAATAACAAAAAATGCACGACCTTGTCAGTACATAAAATTAAAATTTGTCTGGCGCTTTATTTGCTTTGTTTTGTTAGAATTTTTGGAAATGCTAAACATGTTATTTTAGAACTCATTAGAAATGACGTGTGTTATTTGCATCTAAAGTCAGATATAAAGTGAAAATTGCATTCCTCAACAATTAATTATTTCGCTTCACTTAAATGTGCTACATAAAATGTAAATTCGACCTCGCTATTCAATCTTGAATCCAGCGATGTGTACTTCAATAGTCGTGCGGTACTGCCTTAGGCAGTGAGTGTAAAAACGTTTACCAAGCCTACCGTAGAATGGTATTTGACCTTGGGTACAATTTAGTGTTCTCAGGCTGGTGTTTCATTTTTTATAAAAATTACTACTGTTGATCTTATTCGGGTATATTAACTGCATACATTATTAATAATTGCAAGAAACTAGTGATAATGCAATTAGATAAATTTATTCGTAATACAGCTCTAAAATAATTTTTACTAAATTGCATTAACACTGTTTACTATTAGACCAGCAAAAAATGTAATAAACAACAAGTTAATTATAAAATCCTAAACAGTTCAGCTTTATTTAGATGGTAACACTTCGATATTCTTGTAAATAAATTGTTTTAACATCCACGAAGAAAACTTGTGAAAACGCATAAAATTTTATAACTGGACGTGTGTTTATGCTTGCTAATAAATAAGAAAGAGAAAGTAGACGTGACAAGATAAAAGTTATAATCGCTTATTGTAAAATTCCCACAGATCAAATATAACAAATTCAGAACATGCAAGTTGGCAGCAAATTTATATAACTATAAAAAGAAATCACAGATTTGAAAGTTTTGTAACATTGTAGAAACTTATCTTACTCTCTTCGTTTTAATTTATTGAGTTCGCAATTTTAACGCGTGGATAGTTAATATTACTTACTAAAAATAAACTAAATCACTTCTGTTGCTACACAGAAATACTTACAAAAATTAATATTTTAAAAATAACATTTTTTAAAACGCTAATTACTGAGTTGATCGGAAAGTTCGTGCCGAATTTCAATAGATGACAATGGGAAATGTTTAAATACATCACAGTTATAAAAAACGCAAGATTCGTCTACATATTCTTAAAGGTGGCATTTCGATGTATCTTTAAAAAGAGTTTCTTGTAATAAATTGGTTTTTGTTATTCTTGTGCCCTTTTGAAGATGGGAGAAAACAAAGGGCATTTTAAACACTTCTTGCTTTTCTCTTACCAGAAAGCCAAAAATACCACACAATCGAAAAAAGGTATTTGACCGCACATAGAATATAGAACTGTGCGAAAGTGATTCGCGAAGTTTGGAGCTGGCGATTTCGATCTTAAAGACCGATATCGTTCGAGTAGACCCTCCACCACTGACAATAAGCAAATCAAGGCACGCGATACACGACACGAGAGACTCTAAAAATCTCGAAAACCATCGTCTAAGAGAATCTAATGAAGTTTGGTTGCGTAAATCGCCATGATGCTTGCGTCCGATGCTTGACCGAAAAAAATTTTATGGGCCGCATTTCCATCTGTGCAGCTATGTACAAACGCAGCGTTTTTTGTAGCAATTAGTGGCGAGCAATGAAAAAAGCTCGTTTACAAAGTGTTGAGTGAAAAAATATCCTGGGATAAGTCGAATGAACCGTCAGTAACTACCCTCAAGTTGATTTTCAATTGAAAAAAGATAAGTATTTAATGGAATTGAAAAGAAATCTTGTATTAAGCTCCCATCAAACGACCAGTCGATAAATTTAAATAAGTATTTACAAATTAAATACAGCAATTTAGGGAAAACGTTCAGAATTAACTCATAAGGGCATCGTGTTCCACCAAGATAATAGTAGACGTCATTTTTCTTTGACTACCTAACAAACATTTTTGGAACTTGGCTGCCCCACCCGTCAGACATTGCATCTCCAGATATTCACATATTTAGGCCTTTTAACAGCAAGAACTTTAACTTTCTGGACGGCGCAATATTAAATTTGTCATTTTAAAACTTAATATGCTTGCATTTTATTATCATCGTCGTTCTTTCAGCGCATATAAAATCATTTTAAATCACAATTTTCTAAGAATCTCAGATGCCCGCATTCTTCAGAGTTCAGAGATCAAAAGCGTCGACTAATTCTTCCTGAAGAATGACGTGCCGCTTTTGCGTAAATCAGCAAAAAGAGGCTCGCGGTTGGGCAACGTTCTTTAGTGACCACACATAATTGTTTTCGAAAGTGAAATCGGCCGCAAAATCCGGAGTCAGGAATTGCTGAAACCCAGGCTTTTTCGGCGGCGCCGAAACCGCCAGCGCGAAACCTTGCCGCCGAGAGCTCTGCGGCTTCCTCGTCGGCTGGGCGAGATTTTAGGCGCCCACGCGGTGCACCTGCGTAGGGCACGAGCTGAAGGCGCGGTCGCTTTTTTCGTCTCCGTGGCGAAGTGAAGGTGATCGAGATTGTGCAGCGCCGCTTCGGACAATTTTCCGCTCGGCGGCCTGTTTTCTAAGCCCCCATAGGGACCACAGTCGCGTGGGATAGGAAGTCGGCTGCGCTGCGGCGCACTTTTATTTCAGCCTTTTTCATGAATAACTGACCAGCGGATTGCAGCCGCAACTTCCTTTCTAACACTTACTGCACGATGAAAACGCCTTGCTGCGGCACTCGCGCCGCTGCTTCGCACGTGCGGGCTGTTCGAGCAGGCAAAAAGTCGCTTCGCTGAAGACCGGAGCGGCACGGTCCTGACGCCTCGTTGAAGTCGCCGTTAACGGACGTGACCGGGTGGTTTTTGTCTGGCTCAGTGTGGAGTGTGTTGAGAATGTAATGCAGTTTTTAGATAAAAATTCTGTTCAGTGACTGACGGGCAGGAAATCACTTCCTTAGTAAGTACCTCTGGCATTTAATTAACATTTTTATATTCACTTCACAACACTTCCACTTTGATACTGTTACTTTTATTAAAAAGAAAGATAAGTGAGATTTATTACATGAAAGCTAATATTGATAATTAAAAGTTATTTACTATTTAATTAGTAACAGGTTTTCACCTTCTACATCGTATTAGCAAATTCTTAATTATTTAGAATTATATTAACATAAATTTCGTTGATATGCACAAGAATACAAAATTGCAATTAAAATTTAGGTCACTAATTATATGTTTGCTGTTCAACATTATAAGCACTACCTACTAAGTATAGTGGATTATCGGTTAACGATCATAATTCGTTCTAAGATGATCATCACTAAATAGATTTACCATAGACTTTTATGGTAATTTGATTAGTTTGTTCTAGAAATTAAAAAAATAAATAAAAAACGATATAATTTCTTACCATATTTATTTATAAGTAATAACAATAAAACAAACATTTGCAGTCTTATTTTCATCAGTCTTGTTTTTTCCATTTGTGGGGCGTTAAAGAATTTATACAATATCGATTGTTTCTTTAGGATTGTTCGGAAGTGATTAATAGTCCAGTCGTTGTAAAGATTCCCAAGCTATTGACCTCAACCTGGTTTTGACTTCGAAGACCGTTGTACTGACATTCCCCCGCTTCTTCAAAAAATCTTTAAATCAGGTTTGTCTTTTTCTTCCAAAAACACATCTTGTCAAGCTTCTTGGTGTTTTTCATTCAAAAGTTCTATCGTCAGATGATTTTCATGTTCTTCAATGTCATCTTAATTTACCTCCATCAGTTGTCAAACTTTCAACCATAATTTCAAGAACATCACCTCGGTCTTTCTGAATATAGGATAAACATAGCTTTCACCAAGCATAATTCAGCTATCGTTGAATAACTTTAGACCTTTTGAAGATAGCTTCAAGAAGATCAAAACCTTCAAAACGTTTTTAATGTCATCGTTGAAGAGAATTGTTATGCTTCAAAACATTGTATAGTTTCTTGAAACCCGCAATAATCTCTTGATCCATTGCCTAAATCAACTAAGTGGTATTTGAAGGCAAAAACTGAACTTTCAGCCGGGGAAATTATCTTTAAGATCTTCTGGATGTCCTGATGCATTGTCCAAGAGCAACGGTGCTTCCAATGTCAATTTATTTTTTTTAATTCTTGTGGTATAAGCGTTAAACAGCCATCTTTTGAAAAAAACTGGATGACTAACTCTCTTTAATTGGATTTCCACATCAATAACAATCTTTCTTTAATTATTGATTTTTTTAATGCCCTAGTGTTCTTAAAATGATAGACAAAAAACGACTTAAGCTTCGTCCCAGACATCATTCATATGTAGTGTAAGGTGTTCGTTATCCAAACATGTGCTGGTTCAAACAAAAAAAGTGTTTGTTGTCCGATTTGGCCGCAGTCTAAACTGTTCCATAACAGATTACCCATTGCAGTAGTATAACTTTCAAAATCCAACTGTTTTGTAGTACATTATAAAAATATTGCATGATTGTGACACAATCTACAGTTTTAAAAGGAATCGAGAACAATAGACAAAATATCATTACGCTTTGTATTTAGCAACAGTTTTAAACATTTGCAACGTTAAGTTTCTTTGCAATTTTAGAACTTTAATTAGTAATAAACTTAACACATTCATTTTTGAGGAGATTCATTTAACAAATAATTTATTTTTACTTTATAAAACAACAATTAAACTTATAATTTCATTAATTATGTGGAGCACTACATTCCAGTTTCAGCTATGCAAAATGAGTTTTTGTTTAAATAATTTTACTAGGTGGAGGTCAGACTAATTATTCCAATTAGCTTGCCTCTTGCACTTCCTGGAAAATGTGAACTATGCGAAATTTTAAAGGCAACAGTTGCAACAAACCTCAGAATACTTCTTGTGGTTTGTCTTCTGCTCATTGAATAAGGTGCCATTTGAATCGAATCCGCTTAAACTGAAATGCGGGAGGTGGGCGCAGCGCGCTCTCAAATACTTCGCATACATTAAGCATTGCAAATTGCGCACAATTCGCCCATGAATCCTATTGTGATGTAACGCGACTGCGACAGGCGCTTGAAATTCGGCGCAAGTTTTCCCCTACAAACCTGCGGTACAGTTATCTGCATATTTATCTCTCCAAATGCTGCTGTGCTTTATGATTCTTCGTGACGAAATTACAGCTGCGTGCCCGCTCCTAACATTAATCGGAAGCGGCGTATTCAAATACAGAAATTTGCAAGCAATGAAGTTTCAATTACCAGGTATTATGCAGTAAGCATAAAGTACGTTGGCGACCTTTCTAAAAGGGAATACTTTTCATGGTGTCATGCTTATAAATTACCGGCTTTTTTGCACTTCTTCAGGGTTATCACACGGTATCTTTTCAAATTTTGAAATAAACCTTTAAAAACGTACCTCACGATAATTAGAGCAGAAAAATTACTCCACGAAATGTTGCATAAATCAAACGGGCAGCTTTAAAATCATTTTTTATTGTGTAATATTCGCTGAGCTCATAATATTGCTGTACGCATTGAAATAATTTTTGTCGAAAATGTATATTACAAAATGTAAATATTAGATCTTAAATTTAAATAATTAATTGATGATATAGGTACATTATGAGTAATTACTTTAAGTACTAAATTGAATAAATTTAAGCTCTGTGGTATTTGCCCCTGAATTTATGATACATTGGAATTTAGTTGAAAATAAAACTAAAGTTTTTGACATACTTAAACAAATAAAAATTATGCATTGACTGATAATAGCACCATGCCGGATTGCAATTAGACTTCTTTAAACTGGTAACGTTCTTTTAATAGCTTATAATATTATTCAAGATTGTAACTGATTCTAATTAAAATTTATGTTCTATTTGTGTTTTAATAAAAATTTACTGAATACATTTTTGAAAGGCGGATTATTTTTTTTACAAAGATAATAAATTATTTAGAGAAAATTATTCTCAGTTAGGTAAGGCCGACGAATATATTATATAGGCTTAGATTTTAACTATGACTGAGTAATGAAGTTCAGAAATCAGCTAACAAATCAGCCAAGTGACGCAAGTCTATTACAGATTTTGTAATACTGCAGCCACCACAAAAATAATTAAAAAAGAAAAACAATGCTCATGGTAGAATGCAATGACTTGTAAGTTACGTGAATAGAAAAGCGCTATTCTAAGTGGAGAGGCAGGCGTGTAAATAGCCGTGCCCTCGTGGTGCGGTGTGGGGAACTAAGTACGGCCCGCTTTGAAAAGTAAAAAGTTGAGGCCCAAATCGTCCCTTAAACGGCCGGCGCGAAAGCGTATGGGGGCGGCTACCGATATCAACCGATAAGTAATTGCCAAATCGCTCATCTGTAATTGGCTTCGGCTTCGGCTGCGTTGGTTTCACGGTGGTCATCTTGTCGCGATGTCTTCGTGCCTGGAACACGACCGCACTGGCCGAGATGCGATGCGGATCGAGTATGTCTTGCGGGGTAGTTATCTGCGCATTGCGGATCGAGCATATATTGCGGGTTGGTTAAATGCGACCGCACTGGCCGCGTTGCGATGCGAGTATATCGTCGGGCTTCGCGCCTGGCTTAGCGGTAGATCATTTGCGGGAAATTTTAATTCAACAGCACTTTTCATCTCAAAGGGTGCCGCCGACGGCGTATGCAGACTCGCCTGCTTAGCAAAAGCCCATATGCCGTTTTGTGTGTGATAGCAAAACGTGGTGGCAGATATCAAAGTCCCCAGCATGCCGCCACGATACCCAGGCGGTTCAAGGGCGAAAAGGGCACCACACCACTAAGTGTAGAGGCAAATACAGTGGCAGCCTAATACTGTTTCTGGTTTCATTGTTCTGGTATCTGCATTATCCTTAAATGCAACAACTAAATGCAAAATTCCAGCTACAATTAAAGAAATCCAATGTAAACTTGATTTCTAAATGAGCACATAAAAAAATAAAATGTTAACTGCTAAAACCCTCCAATATCTATTACGAACAAATCTAAACAAGTTTTTTTGCAAAACATCCCATAAATGATTAACATATTACAACGAAAATAGATGGTCTTATTCTTCATATCTTATCTTAAGAATCTCAGTACTTGTAATAACTTATTATACTTATACCTGTTCAGTAAAGTCTGGTTTTAAATAAATGGCGACAAGAAGTATTAAAAATATATAACAATTTATTTATCTAATGATGACATATTCGCATCTTTACTAATCAAAAAATAAAAAGTGTGGAAGTAGAAGAATATGATAAATATCTTAGACAAACATCCACTATTTTTGAAATTACTGACTTAGCTTACATGTCAATATCTGAATTAGAGTGTATTTTATGACAAAATATGACTTCATATTGACAACCCACATTTTTGCAGCACAAATAATTCTACATCTGCAAATCAGAAGATCGAAATAACAAGGAAATGTTTAAAATAAAGGTCGTAGTGAACTCGTAACATATCTAAGCAAAAGAAGATCAAAAGAATTATCCAGAAAGTTTCTCAAGCGAAACATTGTTCTGTACAAGATAATTCAATAGAAGATAAGTCATCCTTTAATTAATTTAGCTTTATTGTAACAGCCGAATTCAGAAGCCGCCTTTACAAGGGCTACCTGCAAAAGTTTCAGTAATTTACTTAACGTGTCGTTTCATTTAGCTTCGAGAATCCTAGAAAAAATTCAGTTACGCTAATGTCTAATAAATAATACATGTGCAAATAAATAATAAAAATTATAAATTGAGTTTGTTACAAATAATCTCAGAAGTGGTGAGCCTAAGAATTATTTAAATAAATTACCATGCTAAAACAAACCCAATTAAATTAGAAAGGTTATATTTAGAAACTACAAGAAAGAAAATCGTGCTGCAGGAAAAATTGCAACAGTCCCTAATCGGCGAAGATGAGAATCCATACCCGCATTTGTCCAAATTCGCGGATACAGATGCGTTAATACAGAATTTTGGGAGAAAATTAGAAGGACGCTCCAGAATCTTAAGAAAATTAGCAATAAACAGAAAAATAATCTGGCACCTTGAGTGAAAAACTAAAAGGAGACCTATGAAAATTGAAAGTGAGTACGGAAAAAATACATAACAATAATTGCTAGTATACTTATACGAATAAACCCGAAACCCTAGAAAAGTTTGAAAAATGTTCTAGAACGAAGGGTTAATAATAAACCTAGTAGAATATTTGTGAAAATTGAGGGAAAAATTGAGAAGGAAACTACAAAAAATAAAAGTAAATACAAAAGAAAGTTTTAGAAACTCTAGAGAACTACCGACAAACATAAAAAGTATGTCAGACGTTTGACAAGAGAATTAAAATAAAATTTGCAAGAACTGAAGGTAATTAAAAAAGGTTTTTAGAAAAGAGTTTAATGAGAACACTAAAAAGAAATTAAAGGAGCCGAAAATAGAAACAGATGCTTTTTTGATAATGTCGTACCCGAAGATCCACGACAATTAACTGCAAGTCTCCATGGGAACATATCAGCACGCTGAATCCAATGGTAAAAGCTTATTGGTCATAAGAAATTACTTGAAGTTGGTAATGGTTTTCCATTGAGAACCTTGAATTACACTGATATTGAAACTGCGAGTCGTGTGCATAAGGAAATAACCCCAGTGAGAAGAGAAACAAACCCATGTGGCAGTGCAGTACAGAAAACCAGTGGAAAAAGGAGATAACAGGGATTTCTGGTTTATTCTCAGAAACAGAACAACAAAGATACCCTCATTGCTTTGAGTTATGTTAACAGTAGGTCTGAAGCGTAAACTATATTAAATCAGCCCTTTCGGTAAGTGACCTACAGTACCATTTATTAACTGATTAAATATATCAGCCGATGCTCCGGTTTACGGTACTACATCTGCGTTTTCCATAATTTTAACTTTACATTACCGCAGTCAGTGCAAAAACTGCCCCGGAATTCACCCTAGTACAGAAATCGGAAAAACCCAAAATAATTCTTAAAATTAACGTGCGCTTGGAGTACCCAATTTTTAATATTTTCTTTATTATGCAGTTTCTACAAGTTGCACTTCCACCTGTAAGTTTGTGCTTCAATGTCGATTATTTAGTTTCAAACAAGCGCCAATTTATGCACACTACCTCTCGCAAATCAAAAATTCTTAATTCCTAGTCTTAAATAAGTCATAATTTTTAGTTCATTAACTGTGGCATATAACAGAACTGCCTTAAAGGAGAACCAGTATAACAATTGTTCTGCAGCCAGGCCTTCCTGAAAGGACTGCAGACAGTCAGGGTGGCAGGCAAACGCGCAATCAAGAAAATGCGATCATAAAGAAAGCTTCAAGTAATTTTCTTAGAGGGCTGATGTGAAGATTCAAAAAGTGGTAAGAAGAATATTGTTGGGGCTCCCATTAATGTATAATTCATGTGGTGATATAAGTGCACCAGAGAGTAGATCGGCCATAGGAAATATTTAATAAAGGAAAACTCTAGGGTTCTTTCAAATTGGTATATCGAGATTGTGAAATTAACAGTTGGGAGGTTGTGTGGTAGGGGCGGATTTTGAAACTTTAGTTTTGTTTGTGAATTTTTGAAGACAAATTCAATATTCATGAATAATTAAGGATCCGTGGCAGCTACGGGGTTTCCACTTGAGTCATAAGTTTTTTCTTTGAAACTAGAAGTGTGACCCCTGGACTTCCCCTAACTCGTCGGAAAAGTGTTCAAAAATTTCAATTTGGAAAAAAATTACTATAAAAAATCTCTTCGTAATTCCATGCACTGGCTTAGTTTTTGAGATAATTGAGGTCAAAATTTTGAATTTTTACTACTTGTTAGTGCTAGTGTATTAATAAATTAATGGTAAACGGGCTACAGAGTTAAGTAGTGTCTGTATTTTGTGAAATAATGATTAAGTGGAAATTAATAAGCGAACCCATTAACCAAGTTCATTATATTATTATTTAGTATTTGCTCAAATGTGTTTTCTGTAAACTAACTTTTGGTTATAAGTAGAGATGCTATAGAATCATCTAATGACTAAAATGTTACGCCATCTAAAAATGAATTCCAAACATATTTATTTAAAGGAATATTTAGAGATACAAACTGCCTTGAGTAGTACAGCCTTTCAAATTACAACTACTCATATAAGTAAAATGCTATGTTTATGTTTTTAAATTTGGTGATAACTGAAATAACAAAATGTTTTATTAATTTGTTTTAAAATTTAAGAACTTTTGTAAAAACATCATAAGAAACTGATTGTATGAGACAAAGCAAGAAGCAAATATTTACTTCAACGTCTTCTAAGTTCGAAACAATATTGGCACATTAACTTATTGTATGTGAGTATATTTGAAGCTACAACCCCAAGTTACTTATAGATAAGCAGATCACTGCAAGTAATTTAGTAGATTAATTCACAATAGAAATAAAAGCACAAAAATTAGAAAATTTGATAACGTTTACGGCAAGGCACTGGAACGTGTAAAATGTACTTGCAAGTGTACAAGAAAGAAAACCAAGCATTGGAAATTGCTAATTAAAAGCAAATGAAGAAGAATTGCAGATGATGGCAAAAGAAATTCATTAGATCGAACGAATGTGTTTAACCTAATAATGCACAACATTATCCATTCACTAGATTCACGCTCTGTATAACACAAAAGTTGCACGAAGCATTATTATATTATTATTAACCTGTCGTCACAAGTCACCGAAAATCAGTTATATTGAAATTGTTTTGTTTTGCTCCTATATGTTAAAACTGTTGTCAATAATGGCGAATATACGAATATACGAATGCATAAAGCATGCAGTTTATAACACGTGCCGATTTTTTGTACTAAAAATTCTGACATTTATTTTATAATACCCATAAGTATGAAAACTTTATGAACTTTATAGTTAGATAATTATAATAATTACTGAAATTCTGGGAAAAGGGATTTTT
The DNA here is from genome assembly GCA_036346155.1 of Sinelater perroti. Taxonomy (NCBI): domain Eukaryota; kingdom Metazoa; phylum Arthropoda; class Insecta; order Coleoptera; family Elateridae; genus Sinelater; species Sinelater perroti. Next base: position 19,708,276 of record JARFIY010000359.1, on the reverse strand, counting down.
AAAACTTTTTAAAAGTAAGGGCAAAAAATTTAAATTGCACTTGTTTACGTATAAAATTAAATGAGAAGCTTAGAGTCTAGGTAAAAGTTTTATCAGGAATACATTACTTACAATTGAGTTTTGCTTTAAACGTATTTGAATACATCCTCAAGTTTACGTAGATCTTGCTAATTGTTCATAATCCCACTGTCAGGTGGTAAACAAACTGCGCTCATTTTTTGACATTTGTGTTCAGTATACTCTGGCAAATTATCATGAATATGATTTTATACCACATACTCTCTAAATGATGCAATAACACCAACACGTCGAAGGAATGTGCGTACTGAAGAGAATATCGCCGCTGTAAACGAAATTGTGGAAGAAGATCCAAATTTATCGATTCGTCGTCGGTCGCAGAAATTGGGGCTCTCCGTTCACTACGTGGAAAAATTTACGCAAAGATCTTGGCCTACACTCGTATAAGATCCAGCTGGTGCAGGAATTAAAGCCACGAGACCATCATATGCGTCGTTCTTTCGCCGATTGGGCTCTAGAGCAATTGGAAACTGACCCGATATTTTATGGCAAAATTGTGTTCAACTATGAGGCTCATTTTTGGCTTAACGGGTTTGTTAATAAACAAAATTGCCGCATATGGAGTGAAACCAATCCGCAACAGACCCCATTACATCCAGAATAATGCACCGTTTGGTGCGGTTTACACAAATCATCGGACCTTATTTCTTCAAAAATGAAGCCGGAGCTCGCGTTACGGTCAATGGAGATCGTTACCGCATCATGATCAATGATTTTTTGTTTGAAAATATGGATGACATTGATCCGGGCAAGATGTGTTTCAACAGGATGGCGCTACGTGCCATACGGCGACCGCAACCATTGACTTATTGAAATCAAAATTTGACGATAAGTTGATTTCGAGAAATGGACCTGTCAATTGGCCTCCGAGGTCGTGCGATTTGACACCTCTCGATTATTTCCTGGGGGGCCACGTGAAGTCACTGGTCATACGGCAATGCTCGGCAATGCTCGAAAAAGTAGCCCAAAATTGGACGTCCAGAATGCGCTTCGTCAAGAACAGTCGCGGTGGCCATAAGCCCGAAATCATTTTCAAATGTTAATGCCATATACTGATCTTTCGAACGAAAAAAATTTTTTGATTAACATTTTTTGTGTTATTTTTACAATTTCAAGTTCTATGGGGCTTTAAAAGCACCCATTACTAGCTGTAAAATAGCTGTGAGTGGCTAGAGAAATGCATTTTGCGTTTTAAAATTTTACGCGAGTAGATCAATATTAACAGTGAAAAGTCAGTTTCGTGCACGATTTCAAAGAGAACCACCAGAAAAGAATTTTATTCAACATATGTATGGCTTATGCGTCGGCTGAAACATGATAGTGCTGATTTTATCTTGTAGCTTGATGGAGCCCCATACCATCACCATCATTCTGTAAGAAACTTTCATTATTCGAAACTGTCACATCGATGGATTGACGTGTAACAACGATCGACATCTTCTACGCTGGCCACCAAGGTCACAAGACCTTACTCCATATAACTTTTTGTGGGGATTGTAAAAGACTGTTTATAAACCACCACTCCCCTAAGATGTGCAGTATGATCCAAATTTGATTAAAGTATTACTTCAAGCAAACCAATATCCTGCATTAAATTTAATCGCCAATTTAATTATTGTATTTCAAACTGTTCCACTAATCGTTCGTAACACTACACCCACAAAGAATATAACACTAAGATTATGATCAGTTCTCTACATACACAACATTTTCTTATATTGAAAGAAAGAGTCATACCTTTACTTATTCTAGATAAAATATATTATAGCTTTGCACCAGTAATTAGAAGAATTAGCATTACCGATAACATTCTTTCTATGTTTTTGTAGATCCTACACTTACTATTGTGCATTTTAAATAAGTTACTGTGATACATACGAATAAATGGATATTGTGTAGCTCCCGCTTTTTGATACCGTTCGTTTCGTTATGTTCATTTTCTGTACAAATTTATTTTCTTCCTCACTCAGACTTTGTAAGTTTCATTCAATATACAATTCTAAACTATACACAAATCGAAGTCTTCAATCTCTTCCGTCCTGAATTAATTTAAAGCTGAACTTAGGGACATTTGGTTACTCAAGAAGACTTTCATCTACAACTTTCTTCGTGTAAATACCTACTGTGACTCATATATTTACTACTCACTTGAGAACATTCAAATATCAATACACCAATATTAAATTAACAATTTTTTATTATTGTGCAACTCAAGGCAACAGAGCTGAAAATAAAAATGTGTAGCTTTCACTAGAACGAAATAAAGTTTTGAATGTGTCTCAAGTATGCGATACAAGATTAGAAGAAATATTTCAAATCACCAAATTAAAGTTTTAGCAATGTAACTTAAGTTTTGTTACACAGAATTATTATATTATTAAAGGACCATCTACTACCACAGAAGCAAGTAAAATATTCACAGTATTCTATTGTATGATTAAAATAATTTCTTTCCAGCAACCGTTTTACCCAAATAACATGAGAATTTTCCAAATTTACTTTCGAATGACGTAAATACCTGAAACGCTTGTAATCACTTCCTTGTCCAGTGCAGCATACAAACAGCCGCGGCCGCTTCAACGGGAACGCTTGCTGTTGCGTGCAAGAATCCCGAGAAACGATCTGGGTACGGCCAGACTGCTTATTAGTTCGTGCGTGCACATGCACATGATCCAGTTGCTCCAGCAGCGTGGTGAACTGGACTGATCTGAACCCATTCATAATTTACCGTGCGGGCCTGTGAAAGTGAACATTTAACGCCAATGTTCGGCTTTACTCTCAGCTATTTGTCGCCCCTTGCGTAATGGCACGCGGAGACTTTAACGCTCGGTCAGGTGACATACCGTTTCAGAAAGCCTGGACTGAAGCCTTGATACATATCTGCGATTGCTTTTACTGCGCAAACCGGTTCGAATGGGCGGGCTGGGTTCTGTCCAAGGTGTTTAGGAAAAAACATTTAGAGCAATGCACACGAGCGGTGCTAAGAACTGGTTGCGGAAAGTAGCCAGTTTCTGCTCGGTGTCCCCAAATAATCTAATTACGCTGCTCTATCATGGCACACATAGAATTCGACCTCATTAGCGCTACTGCAATATAACGGTTGACGTAACAGCGATGTGAAATTCGCTTTCCCAGAAGCTTCGCCAATTTCTGAAATGAAACCGGCGTCGTGTCGAAGATGCGCAAATATTGCCGCGCCGACAGTAGGAGATCCTCGACTAATAATCGTGACGTAATTGATCTGGAGGCGGTAGGCCTTGTTTTTAACTAATTCTGGCGGCCAGTAATTCAGCGCCAATTGTGGCAGAGCCGGATAGGAGAAAGTAAATAACCACTCGGCCGTGGTTATACACAAAACAGAGTTATCGCAGAAAGGAAAGGAGTGATCTCATTGCAGTTTTGCAAAATAAAACCTGAACGGACATTTGCTTAGTTTCTCTTGCCGCTGCAGTGGATTGTCCACTCACAATTTGCACTACAAAATCGTATGAAGTTCACGATGATGTAGCAGTCAAAAGCAATTTTAGGGGAAAATTGCTATTCGAAAGTTGTCTCTTACCCAACAAACTGGGCAAGCAAATTAATTAAGCCACATAAAAAACAACGAAAACAGCTTTGGAAAATATAACAACAATTTGTTAAGCGTGACATGCGCCGCTGTAACTGGTTTCGACTGTGCACATTAAACAGTGTGTCTAAGTAGAACAATATAGATAAATTTCTATAAGTAAAAGTAATCGGTATATTAACCACTCACTTCCATGTTTTTTGCGTTCGCCAAACCTTGATACGATTCTTATCTGGATAGCCATTAAATCAAGTACCACATTGACGTGTGATTTTAGTATTAATTCTCTCTAGTCTGTATCTGTAACTAATGACTATACTTAACACACTTTTTAAAAATGGAAGCGTACAAAGCGCTAATGGTGTTTAACCCAAACTATATACAGACGATAAGTTTAGACTTCTTGTTATTTTATGTAACAAGCACTATTTAACTAAACACTACAAATATTTCTCTCTATAATAAATGTTTTACTATTTGATTAAACAAAATTTCCATAAAATGAGTGAAGTGAAATATTAATGACTTAAAATGAAATGTAAAATACAGGAATTATTCGATAATGTTTCGTAAAATTTCAACTTAATATAGATTGTTAGAAAAGAATTCTTTAATGTAATAAAAACAAAAAAAATGTCTATTCTGTGTATGTTAATAAAGTAGAAGAAATATATACGAATGTACTCAGAATTAGTAGAGATCAGAGTTGTTCTATGGATGGTACATAACGTAGGCATGCAATTCTCAAAGCAATTGGCAATAACACAGACATTCATTAAGTGCACACTAATGCTGCTATTAAATGTTATACACCTCTCTTTTATACCCGAACAAGACATAAAACACTTCATTTGGCAACAAAGAACTAGAAAATTAAACAAGTAACCTTTTAGACTTCATCAGTAGTTTCTTTCTTTACATGTAATTTAATATATTTTTTAAAGATTAATGCTATTGAGAATTACAAAAACAAACGACACGATATATTAAGATTTAGACAGCTTGAGTTGTCATTTGATTTTCACATTAAATGAAAAGCCAGGAGAAAGTTCATAAGCAAACGTGTCTTTGTACTTCTCCGAGCGAGCAGCGCATACAAGCATTCGTTTGCTTACACCTACGTTTAATTTTACCTTCATAAAAATATGAAATAACAACCTAATTAAATGTAATCTGAAATTATTTTTAGTTGACTATTTTTTAATTTTTTTTTGCTTGAAAGCCTAGCTCTAGTTTTAATTTTTTTTTTAATAGAACTTTTACCTGCTCAACAATATACATTGTTATACAAGGTATGTTTGACAATTAATACTTAACGAAGGGAAATAACAGAATGGTACCTAATAACCACTTGAAATAGCTGTGTTAATAGTCATTTGGATTTACCATTTGATCACATAGTTAATTGAGAATTAATTGCACTTAGACATCAAGACTGTCACTTACTTATTTTGATCAAATAGTTATTTGGAGATTAGTCCGCATTTAGTCATCACCACTATCACTCAAGTATATGTCTTGGGGTAACTTTCGTTTTAATCGTCTATGAATACTTCTTTGGCCTAGTTCATAGAAGGTGGCACCATTGCAGTTGGTAAGGTGGTCATGGAAGGTTTTAGTCAGTTTTGCAATATGTTCTTGAATTGTGAGCATGTTTAATTCGTGATGAAGTTGTTGATTTGTAATGAACCACGGGGCGTTGACTGTTGTTCGAAGAATTTTATTTTGTAACGCCTGGATTCGGTTGAGATTGGTTTTGGAAGTGTTAGCCCATATCACACATCCGTACAGAATCAATGATTAGAGATTTATACAAGAGCGTCATGCATTCGATTTTCATAGTGGACTTTTTATTTATGATTGGGTAGAGCTGGATTAAACGCGTGTGACCTTCGTTCAGCTTTTTTAATATATGGTATTTCCATGTGAGCCGAGTATCGAGATGGATACCCAGATATTTCACGGGCTCGTCTTTGGCATTCCATTGTATAGTATGTCCATTGATTGTAATTAACGTTGGATTTTTGATAATTCTAAGTGTGAATATTTTCGTAGTACACTTGGAATGATTAACTGATAGATTCCATTTCATGAACCATCTGCTTAGTGTATTGGCGGCAGTTTGTAAGTCGGCTATTGCTTGCTCTAAGTTTTGATTTCTGGTTAACACGACCGTGTCATCTGCGAACATTGCTAGGTTTGCATTGGGAACAGGAAAGTCATGCATGTAGATGTTGAATAAAATGGGACCTAGAATACTCCCTTGTGGAACCCCTGCATGTATAGCTCTAGTAGTTGATAAGCTTGCCTGTACCTTGATTGCATATGTACGATTTTCTAGGAACGAGAACGGTTGTGATATTTTACTTTGTCGTAGTCTTAATGTTGTACGAGCAAAAATATCCAATTCACAAATAGAGGTTTGGACAAAAATTAAATTTGACAAAATACGTGTTATTAAAGGTTGTATTTTTCTGTCATATTTATTGCTTCTTGCAGGTTATTTATGTATATATGTAATTTATTAAGACAATATTTGAATAATGTAATGCAATGAAAAAATCTGATAGTCGGGGAGTGTAAAGTATAATGCTTATTTGTGAATGAGGACTTCACTAATCCGCTCAGTTTGGAATTAAATATTTGTGAATGGCACGCGTAACGTGTAATCATCGTATTTCTAATGACTGAACGACTAAAGCAGCGAATCTCGATCACATTTTGTACGAAATTGAACCATTCCACAGAAACTACTCGGATAATTCAAAGGGCTTTTGAGAGCAATGCAATGAGATTCAGGGCAAATAAAGGTATAGTACAATTGATTAGAGATGGTTGGAAATCTGTTGAAAGTTTTGAAAGACCATTGAAGTATAAAATACGAGAAAGTGATGAACTATATGAAATACAATCAACAAAGATTGGTAACTGAAGTACTAGAAGATGAGCTAAGAATATAAAATTTTGATGAAAGACATCGGCATAGAACATGCCGTAGCAAAAATGAGGAAGTGAAAGTCTGGGACAGGTCAGCAGAAATAAAAACTAATAATACAGTTTGATAGTGGTTAGTGGTCTTCGCAAATCTGAATTTTTGTACGATTTTATTATGACAAAGTTATTTGAGAAAAACTGAATTTCTTATACATTGGGTCTATGGGAAAGCAACACTTTTTCGGAATTTCAGTTAGGATTGACGCCTAACTGAAAAAGTTTGGTTCAAAGTAGTAATGAATAAAGGAATAATTGAAGTTAATCTTTCATTAAAAATCCGAGAGGCATCGGCACTCTAGGGCGGCAATTTTAAGTGTCAAAGTTACAAAAGTAGTTCTGCAACTCCTAAGTCTATGCCGTTTACGTTATTCAATTTACCTATTCACTTTTATCACTATCTGTATCTGAGAGTGGAAAGATGTCTATATGACTTTGTCCTGCTGGTCTGATTGGCCCCTTATGGCGCGCATAGCCAAGGAACCATAAAAGCGCTGCCACATGCGAGCATGTGCCAACAATCCTGATTCCTGTCTTATACCGACAAGAGTGTCCAAGTGCCGATGCCCCTCGGATGTTTAATGAAAAATTAACTTTAATAATTTTTTTATTCATTACTACTTTAAACCAAACTTTTTCATTTATGAGTAAATCTTAACTACAATTCCGAAAAAGTGTTTTTAGTGCCAAGAAACACACTTCACTTAGTGTACTCAAATTGTGTACAAATAAAGACGTAGAAAATAATACAAATGAAACTAAATAAAGAGGAATAGGGAACAAATGAAATTATTTAAAACAAAACGTACTAGAAGCAGCTGAAGAAAACTTTGAAACAACAAAAGTAGATAATAGGAGTATAAAGTGAACTATTTGGAATACAAGAAATAAAACGAAAAGTAAGATAAAAGAAAAATAAATGGAAAATACTTGCAAAAAAGTTATATATGAAACAAAAAGAGCAGAACAGGAGGAATGAATGAAATTTAAAAACAGGATGAAAGACAGTTTTAGCAAAAATTAATAGTTAATTTATAACACACTAAAACAACAAAGATAGAACGAGACCAATACCTTAAAAACATCGGTGGCAAACAAGGAGAACTGCTCACAAAGAAAGAGCATATAATGGAAAGATGAAACAGCACTTCAAGATGTTAGAGGACAGCGACAAAGAAGAAGTAAGGGAAGTGGCAATGGAAATGAACAAAACATGAAAGCGGCAAAAATATATAAACATTGAGTCAATATCAAAAATGGAACATAAGGAATCAATAGACCCCCAATAGATTGGCAGGCGGGGGCACAAAAATAAAATGTGATACAAAATACTGTAACAAATATATAAATAAACTAAGCATATTAGGTAAGGTATTGGTGAGCATATGGGAATTACTATTAACAGAAAAACTGGGGAACATATAAATGGCAGATTTTTAAACTGAGGCATATCAATAAAGAGACAATATACTTAAAAAGAGCCTTAGACAGAGTCCGAAAAACAGATATATGGAGAATATTAGAAATAAATATATATATATATATATATATATATATATATAAATATCATGTAATTAGACGACAAATGAAATGAAGAATCAGATGCTTTTGAAATAGCGACAAGTTTAAGGCAGGAATTTGTATCGAGTCCAATACCGTTCACAATAAACATGGACGAAGTAGTAAAAAAAGCAAGAAAGATGAAAGTGAAAAATAAAAATAGTACAAGTTTCTGAATATACGGTTAACACTATGAACAAAGACGGAAAACTGCAACATGTCCTAAATATGCACAACAGAGAAATGAAAAAGCAAACAGAAATTAATACAAGGAATAACAGATACGGTGGATATAATAATAATAGTTCCCCGTAACAGGCCTTGAAGGCCCTTTGGGGTCGTAACAATTTAGAGCCTACGATAACACAAGGGTAGTAACGTGGCTAGCGCTACGTACGGACAGCCTATTATTACCCCAGAGTTTGATCTCCAGGTACTCATTTATTGCAGCCTGAGTCGAGCTGGGCCGTAAAAATGCCAGTGATCGAATTGGCGAGAACGAGGCTCGAACCCGCAACTCTTGGTTTCGTAGTCTAGCGATTTATCCACTAAGCCACCACGGCTCACGGTGGATATAATAGCAAATGAAATAAGGCACAACATTACAACAGAAGGAGAAAAAGTAAGCCTAAGTGAACAAATTTAAATATTTAACAAGACATATCGTATGCAAAAGGAAGATATACGAGGGAATAAAGGACAGTACAGAAATTATAAGAAAAACACATTTTTAGGAAAGGCGGAAAGACTAAAAGCAAGGAAAATAGAAATTATGAATAATAATGTACCGGATGATAACTGATATAAGTAAATCGTGCGCGTTCACAGATAAACGGTGCAATTTATCCAAGTACAGAAATGTCATATGTATATATGATATATTTAAATTAAAGCGAAAGCAGGACAAGATTAGCAACACAACATTCAAAGAGCAGTTGGGGGTAAATTAAGTGTTACAAAGAAAGCAATTAGGATATCTAAAACATGTATACAGATTACATGATAACAAAATTTAAAATCAAGACTAGATAGAAAGAGTAGAGTAGGAAATCAAAGAAAGACATGGACGAAAGGGGTGAGAAAAACATCGCAGCAGAGATATGTATAATGTAATTTAGTCTCAAATGTTAAGCATCCCCCTTATACTTAAATATTTTATTATATTTTGGGGGCAAGTTTAAATTCAATTGAGACAGCCCTCGCCTGAAGATACACGTATCAAATTTGCTCTAAGTACAATTACGTATGATAGTCCGACCCAAAAAAGTTAAGAGTGACGTTGAGGAGGGCAAGGAAATAAAGATTGGAACTGAGGATAAAATGGTAAATTCAATTATAACATGTTGATGCGAGACTGACTTCGTGAGAAACGACCGAAAATACCTGGTCTACTGCAAACCGTGCAAAACAAAAACAACATACAGGGCCACAATAAGAGAAATTTCGAATTCGATCAACCCCTAACGAAACCTTTATTAACACAAAAATACTATTACGTGCACAAGAATTGTCAAACCTCCAAAGTTTTGAATCCGGTAATATTCCTTAATGAATGCGAAGCAATACGGAAAAATCAAGGAGATATTACATCGAGTAGAAAGTAAGCTGACAGATATGGACGGACAAACTGGAACGCGTAACATCTGAAATGACTTAATTAAAGGGAGAAGATAAGGATTAAAAGAAAAATATAATAAAACAAGAAAATAGAATTGAAATTTTAGAAAAGCAAAATAAAATTAACAAAAACTAAAATAGACCTTGTAGGAATCAGTAAGAACGGGAAACAGGCATATCAAATTAACTGAAAGTTATAGTTCAAACTGCTCAGGGGTATCACAGAGACAAAAGGCAAAAGAGAAGGTAGAAAAAAGAAAAATATAATATAAACCAATACCCTCTAGAATTATAGTAATACACGTTGAACTAACAAGCGTGTTAGCAATAATACAAATATACAGCCCAACAGAAGGAACAGAAGAAAATAAAGTAATAGAATTTTACACAAAACTACAGAATGTAATAGACAGAGTAAGAGGAAACAAGGAAAAACCATAATAATAAGAGACTAAAACACAAAAGTAAGTACAGATGTGAAAAGAGGATTAGGAAGTACAGGAGTTTTGTCAAATAAATGAACTATTAATAGGCAATATATTCTGGAATAATCAGGAAATTGAAAAAATTATATTTTCATTTCCTAAGAAAAGAATGCAAGGAGCTTAATTGACTATATAGTATGTACAAGAAATCTGGGACAAAACGTTACAAGCATAAAAATAGAAAAAGACCCAGAATTATCAACACAGCACAGGATGGCAATATTAAAGTACAAAATAACAAGACAAAAGGAAAGAAAGAAATATAAAATAAATGTAATTACATTTAAGAGTAAGATATCCAAGAAAAATACAAAAAGAAAACCCACGAAAAGTTGAAGATACTTAAGCTGAAAGAAAGACGGACTATATTTAGAGACACCATAAAGAAAGAAGCAAAAAAGTTTGTGGAATCAAATGCAATAACACTAACTACAAAAAAATCAAATGGTGGAACAGAGAAATAAAGTGGAAGTAAAAAAAACTAAACAAACAGGATAAAGAGGAATATAACAAAATAAAACGACAAACAAAAACAATTGTTAATAAAGCAAAAAGAGAAACATTAAAGGAATATGGAAAGAAATTGCAGAAAAGTTACATAACGAATAAGAAAAGTTTTTGAGCTAAAGTGAGAGCAATGAAACTTAAGAGAGATAAAGAAATTGGCAATAAATGATAAAAATAATAAACTGCAGGTAAACATTAATAACATTGTAAGAGTATGAAAAGAATATTACGAAGATAAATTTAGTAAAACAATAGAAGAACAAGAAAAAAACAGTAAACAGGAGGAAGAAGAATCACATATTGAAAACATAAGCAGAAGAAATAAAAGAAGCAATAAAAAACAAGAACAGACCGAGCAGGAAGAGAAAACAAAATAGAGCCAGAAATAATTAAGTATCTAGGAGAAGAAGAATTACACTGGCCTTGAAGAATATGCAAAAAAGCCTGGGAAACGCAGGTACTACGAATGTACTGGGAAAAATGTAGGAGTAGTACCTATATACAAGAAACGAGAACAAGTAAAATATGATAACTACAGAGGTATATGGCTGTCATCCGATAAGTTTTAAGATCTATACTAAATTAATAACAAAAAAAGGTGAAACAATTCGTAGAAAATGAGATGGAAGAACAACCAGCATTCATGCCGGGAGGACAGACGAATTGTAATCTGTTTGGTAAAAGGTTATCCAGATATTGACAAACATTTAAACCATAGTGGTGGGGCGCCATTTTGCTGGAACCGGATACAATTATTGCTTTAATATGGATATAGCTTAATTCAAAAACAAATGAAGAAAACAAAATTTCAAGTATATAATGTAGATAAATATTACATACAAAACTTTTGTATTGAACCTTATTTCCCAAAATGAATATTAATGACAATAAATCGCCGTCCCATATTTTTAACTAACCATGTATAAAGAAACACATTTCGTAGTAATTATTTTTATATTCTGTTGACCGATTTTGTTTTAACAGATTATTGACTTTATTGACGTGTTTAAAACAATTAAAATGATTATCGTCAAATCCCCAAAAGCAATGGTCGATGCTCAATTTTTAATTTTCAGTTCTTAATGTGTCGATGACGTCCTTTTGTACTTGATTTCAAATGTCGAAAACCATTACTAGAACTTTCAAATTTTCTTTTTGTTTAATTTAAATTTTTATTTCGCCAACGTTGAACTTCGTTTTTATCACCACTTAACATATTTGGAAAGAAAATCATAAAAAGTGTTACGAAACGGCAAGTAAAACAAGATGCATATGCTTTATATTGCATTTATTTCCTTAAAAGGGCTCTTATATTTTATAGAAAACATTTTTATTATATACAAATTCATTACAAGCGTCTTCTATTATATGAATAAGGCAAAGAAAATTTCCTCTGTATTTCCGGTATGGTCCAGTGGCTAGGATACCTGGCTTTCACCCAGGAGGCTCGGGTTCGATTCCCGGTACCGGAATTTCCTTTTCACACTTAAGTTATTAAAAATTACGTCATCCTGTTTTATTCAGTGGCGAAGCGAAGCTGAGTCACTTACTAATTTCATGTTGTCCGTCCGCCCGTCCGAGCAAAAGCTCGAGATCGGATGGGAATTTCCAAATTCTGTTTTCACCAATCGACAGGTGGCCAGAAATGTTTGTTTGCTAGTGATTTTGAAACTGGCTGGTTAAAGGTCAGCTAGACTAGAGGGTTCTCAAGTTTGGGAGACTGCTTTGCAGGTTTATTAATAATAAATTTTGATTTAATTTGAAATATAAAATTTTAATTAAGCAAAAATATTAGCGTAAGCAACATAACTATAAAAATAGGTTAATCAGATTCTAATTAATTTGTTCAACTATATGGTACAACGATTACTTTTTGTTTAGTTAAAAAATGTATAATAAAATTAACTTTCTGTCATATATGAGACAATAAAAATTGAGCTATAGTTAATACCTGTATATACAGAAGATGATTAACAAGTTTTCAGAAAATCGTTTATTGCACTTATAACGTTACAGTTAGTCACACAAAAGCGTCCGGTTGTTACGAAGGAATTTTTCATATTCATTTTTATCAATTGCCATTTAGAATCCAAAAATGATTATTATTATAACACAAACATAAAAACCAATAAACAATGCATGAAGATACAATTTTTCGACGGTATTAAACAATTTTTACAATCTAATACAAAACATTATTACGCCCTGATTTAGTAAAGTGTCACAATTGTTATCCAATATTGGATAGCAATGGTTTCGGGTACTAATGGCCAAGTTTACAGCATAAAAACTAGAAATTAAGCCCCATATTTCTCGAATCGGTCGAAGTAATTTTTTGATAGTTAATGTGTTTTTTACCTCTTAGTCTGCACTTGGTAGCGGATTTCAGATTGGATTGGAGCCGGGAGACTATAAGACTTAAAAAATCAATTGATTCCATTTTAGTAGTACACATTTGGCTACAATGTTTGGAGTCGTTATCTTTTTTAAGAATACACTCCATTGGCAACTCCATACGATTTTCGAGCAGACCATAGCAAATACTTCTCATACAGGGTGTCCCACTAGGATTTTCCAAGACTTCGTGTACGTGTTCTTTAAAATATTTCAAGCAAAAAAGTCGTAATAAACATGACCGTTCGAATATTTTATTTTTTCTTTAACAAGTTAAAAATTATAATGAGGGTAAATTAAAATTAGAATAAAATAAAACTGTTCTAAATGTTCACCTCCATTTTTGAACATAAAACAATGCGACGTCATGGACCCCCTCGCCAGTTGATGTTTTTCATCAATACACGGGTCGTATTAAAAGCTTCCCAAATTCTTGCCCCAAAGCTTGCTTTCTATCATGCACAAGTGACTTCACATGACCCCAAAAGAAAAAATCTAATGGATCAAGATCAGGGGGACCTTGGGGGTGAATCAGTTTTGTCATAAATTTATTATTTTAGACCAATAATAGCAATGTCACTAAGAACTAATAATTTAAGTACATGTCATTCTTGGCTACATCTAGTTTTCTTGGCAACAAAAGTTAAAAGAAAGAATAAAATGTTAGATTGACTAAGCACCTCCAAAGACCCCTTAGTTGGTTTCATCAATATCTCAAAAACAGTTGAGAATTCGACCCATGTTTATTAGAACCTTTTTGCTTAAAATATTTCAAAGAATCTGTGTATAGATTCTCACGGACCACCCTGTATATTTTAGCTATCTTTTCTGCACTTAACATCTTTATATAAAGATGAAATATAAATCTCCCTCTACCGAAAAACTTCAAATATGCAACTTAACACAGTGTTTAACAGAGTTCTGTAATAGTTCCTTTCTATATATAGATTAGAACTGGTTGAAAAAAAACCAGTTGCAAAAGGACGACCGTCTGTTGTCGAGATTGCTTGTCTCTTTCCTTGATTGGGTAATTATCCGCAGCTCTTGCATCCTGATCGCTTTATCAGGAGACTTACACAGGTAACACACTGTCGCAACATATCGAGTAGTGACAGAAAAACGTCGCTTCAAATCTCTTACTATTAACTTCGCCTGCAACAGAGCAATTGGGTTCAACTTGCAAAACATCCATTTTAAGGAATTTATTTGTTTACGACATGCATAAATGCTATTCCATCCGTCTAAAATATCAACCGAACATACTTTTGAAACTGCACTTTATAGCTTTACGAGTAGAATCTTTTCGTAAAAAATTGACAAAACAAATTGGTCTAAACTAAAGTGCAAAGCACTGGATTGAAAAAAGAAAACACATTTTTCAAACTCTTATACTTTAAGCATTTTAGTAGCTATTTTTTATTACGTATTATGTCTTAAATAAAATTTAATTTTGTTTACTTATGTTTTCTATCTATAACTCTGCAATATTATTCTATCAGTAGTTTTAACCTGTATAGGTCTAATAAATTTAGCACTGTAATAAAGCGCGACAAGGTTAACAAAATTAAATGAACATCTCGGAAAATTGTTCTGTATAACTGGTGGTAGAAATGAGTCTACTAAATATAAAAATACATCTCTGACAGTTGCAGTGACTATTAATGTAATGTGCATTGATTTAGAAATAATTTTGTGAATGGTATTTGGGTAAATAAGTGGAAGGCGCAACATTTCAATCCAAAATCGTTTGGAGCAATAAGACCACCTTTTAATTAAATAGTTCAAGTAATCAACATAATTACATTTGCTACGCTCCTTAAAAAGCGTAGGTAGTCTCTTCTTCTTTAAATGCGTACTCTTTGTAGGAAAATGTTTGCGATCATGACGCGGGAGATGGCAGCTCTAAAAAACTGCGTAGATATTTGTGTTATAAAATGAGAACATCATTATGCTCACGTCAGATTCATCTAAAAATACGAATTGGACTACTGAGAAGCTAGGGTTATTTTGTATTGTTTTATGGAATCGAAAAATAGAACTTAACAAAATTAACAATAAAAAGGATCGAAGCTTTTGAATTGTGAACCTATAAAAATGCTTTGTATTCCAAGGTTACATAGAGTCAGCAATAAGAAAATACTGGAAAATGCAAATAACTAAATAAATAAATAACCAAATTACAATATATTTGTCATTTTATGAGACAACCTAAACACAGATTGTTGCAATTGGTCTTGCGAGAAGAAATTGAAGGTTGCCGTCCACTAGGACGCAGACTGTAGGATATTAGCATTGGTCATTCTAAAACTATTATTTTGTAATCAAACTTTTACTGGTGATGTTCATCTAAACATGTTGCACTTCAACAAGGTGGAGCATCTGCCAACTATCATCGTGATTTAATACTACCTTTCTCTCCCAAAAATGGTTTGGTGGTGTTAAATTTCCTGTGAGTTCTCCAGAGCTCAATCCAATAAACTAATATTTCTGAAACCACCTCGGTGATAATATTTGCTATACAAAAGTAGCAACAATCGATGAGTTGGGAGAGAAAATTGATAGACAATGTTGTGGAATTGAAATCCTTCGTAACGATGTCCGATTTCGAACATTAAGTTATTGTTTCTATATTAATAAACCTTGCATTTAGGACGTTGTTTTTAGGATAGCCTGCATTTATGATTCACCTCTACTGTTATTATCAAATATTTTTTTTGTATTTCTGGTGGCATTAGTGGCGTTTACCTTGATGCAGCTATTTGCAGTTTATTCTTTAGTTATAGGTATGATGTCCCTAAGTTTGTAATAAATAAGCTTTTATGACGCAATAAAATTGTATATGTGAGTGCCACTTTAGTAACAAAAATAATCCCAAAAACCGCTTTTACCATTAAATGTATCTTGGTTTTTTTTCAAATAATCCCTAAATTTTACTTACAAAGGATGATGTTAAAATCATGACAACTGTTAGGCAAAAATAACACATTTTTGTTATTGCCGGTGAGTAACTTGAGGAGAAATTAGAATTGAAAATCCCCTATTGGAATGCACAATTTAACCTTTTATCAAATGTAACTGTTTTATAATGCTTTCATAGTGATAGAGTTGTTGTTGGATAGTTTTGGACAAAATATAACCAAGATCCCAAAACATTTAGCAAAATCTCTTTAAAATAAGACTCATCTCTTGCTTTCTGTTACCTCCATTGCTAATTTTTATGTTTTTTCTATTTTGGTTTGTAACTACGTTAACTGATACGTTTTGCTTTTTATTCTTCTAATTTCGAACCTCTTCATTAAACCAAGACTGATGTGTAAAGGTAGCACCAGATGAAACAATGTTTCTTCACCAGGTGTGAATATATTTCTGATTTTGGAGTTCATTTCACACAAAAAGCAAGAACATTTGGTGTTTCCTACTTGTTGGACAAGCAATATTCCAATCACGTTGAAATACTCGCATACAAACCATTCATGAAGCTTGTACTGTACACTTTCCAATTTTATTTTTGTTATCAGATATGTATTTATGTTTATCTATTCCTTAAACATTCATTCCGTCCCTCCAGAGAACATTTTCACACATTACAAACGTTGCCATATATTAATGTCATTAAAAAAATTTAATTTTTACATTTTCGTGTTTGTGGAAAAACCTGACGTGATACGGAATTTTGAACGTCATTTTCGAATTTTGCGAAATAAATTCGTTCCGGTACACCTCTTCATTTTAAGACCACAATACTTTGCATATTAGTGTTACAGATCAAATTTCTAGTTCTCGAGCAGTAGTTCTTTTACTACGTAACGTACGAACTTTGCGTAAAAATAATCTTTACTAACTTTGCGTGAAAATAATCCTGCTTTATCCTGGCTTGTGGGGTATTCATTTGACTCAACACAATATTAAGCTAATTATTTATCAAAATCCGAAAATCCAAATATAAAAGACGCAATACAAACAGTACTATATCCGTTTTCAAAGAAGAAGACAAGACGACGCTTTAATTATTATTCCCAAATAAGCATGAACGAAGAAAGCAAGGATATAGTAAGAGTGATTGACAACTGACACCCTGTGATGTGTAAAACGGATAATAGAAAGTCTATTTTATCACACATATACAAAGTTAAAATTATAACTTATGGAATATGACAAGAATATAGACAACTCACTTTTAATTAACATAATAATGGACAAAATTATGAATAAGATGTGAAATATTGAATAAAGCAAAAGAGTGTAAAGTAGAAATGTTAACAAATTCTAAAAAGTATAACGCAAATTTTTAAGGGTGAGACAAAATCAATATCAATAATTAATATTTCGCTGAATAAGTTTTTTTATGCAAAATGACAATCTACTCTTAACATTATTAAGTATTTAGTAATTGTGACGGCAATGAAAATGTCACGAGAGGAGTAATAGCCAGCGCCAATCTCCCGGTGGAGGTTCTTCGGTCCTGATTCGGTTACTGCATTAAGTCCAACCATCATTGTCACGTTAATTGTCATGTGACTTTTGGTTGACGGGTAAGATGGTTTATGAAGTCGTTTAAGTGACTGTGTAGGTTGTTATTATATGTAGTAGAAACCCTCTTTATTTTAATTGTATGTAAGGTACTCCTAAGTGAGCGTGGAGGTAACGTAACATGGGGCGTCTGCTAACATCCGGAGTGTGTTCGACTGGAAGTGCTGAAGGATTTTTGTGCGCAATCCAATAGCTGGACTCCATATGTCCACACTAGTTTCAAGATGGCTTTGTAGATTAACACTTTGTTTTGCCAAGGAGGGTTGCGAATATTTTCCTAGCAACCAGGTTATTTGTTTGATCTTGAGGTCTAGGCACTTTTTTGTTTTTAATATGTGAGCTCCAAGTGAGCTTTTAGTCTACATGCATACCGAGGTATTTTACCTCTGTTTTAAGTGGAATGGTTACGTTGCTGATTCTAGTTTGTGGACATTCAGTACGTCTTCAGGTGAGCGATTGACTGACACGATAGCAGTGTCATCTTCAAATATAGCAAGAACCGTGTTGTTTAGGGTTGGTTCGTTCGCAGTCTACAGCAGGTATAGCAGTGGTCCTAATATGCTTTTCCAGGGAACTCTAGCGGTAATTTGTCGAAAGTTAAACCCTCAACTATTTACTTTAACTTGGTATGTTCTGTTTATTAGATATGATTAGAGTAATAGATAAATTGACCGGGGAGAAGTAGTTTAAGTTTGTATATTAACCCTGTATGCCAGACTTTATCGAATGCCTGTTTTATATCTAGGACAAATGCTACACATATGTTCTTTGTTTCTAGGCTTTTTATTATATGGTTGAATATTCTACGGCTTTGGTATATGGTTAAATGGGATTGCCGAAATCCAAACTCGCGTGAAGAGAACAGATGATCGAGGTAGAAGTCTTTCAAAGACTTTGGAAAGTAGGGGTGATAGGATTATTGGTCAGTATGATTGCGGATGGGTAGGAGGTTTTCCAGGCTTAGGAATCATTATAATCTGGGCATATTTCCATAGTAGAGGAAAATAAAAGAGTCGCAGCATACTATTATAGATTGTCGCAATCAAAGTTATAACTTTTTTTTAGGAAGATTTGCTAGTATTTCACTTACTATGAGGTCGTATTCAGAGGCTTTCCATTTTTTAGTGTGTTGAAGTTGTAGGGTGACTTTAGCGGGTAAGAATAATTTAATTTTTGCTCACAGTTGGCATAGTACATTTAGCAAAGCTTTTATTTATTTATCATGATTATTGTCCTGGGGTTGTGGTACACTAGAGACGTTTGTGAGTTGATCAAAAAATATGTTTTCTCCAAGTGTGATCTTGCTCAAATAGCTTCTGTCCGTTTGATAGAAAGAATAATTAGGATTGATCTCTTAAATTTTTTGGTTGCCTTCCAAATCAAGTTGTCAGGTGTAAATATAGTTATGTACTGTCTAAAGGTTTCGTTGCGAGCTTCTGTTAACGTATTGCGCAATTGATGGGTAAGTCTGTTGTAGTAGTTTTTATCTTGTATGCCTTTGCTTATCTCCCATTGTTTCCTCGCTCTGCATTTTGCAGTGATGAGGTCTCGTATATATCGAAAGATATTATTTGTAGACCGAATATTTGTGGAATTAGGGGTAGCTTGCCAAGCAGCTTCTTGAATCTTTGTAATCAAATACTGAACTGCTTCGTCTAGGCCCTGCGTTTCTTTTAATCTAACATCAAGACTGACCTTTCGTTTTAAATGTCTTTTGAAATATTCTAACCCGTATTATTGGTGCATAGTTTTAAAGGGTTTTTTCCTTATGATTATAGTGATAACTGTTAGAATGACTGATATATGATCAGTAGAGAGGTCATGATTGAATTCGGTCTGGTAGTAAGTATCTGCTATACCACTGACAACTGCGTAATCAAGCAGATCTGGGAGTTTGTAGGGTCGCTAGACCAGTTGACCCTTGTTGAAAGGTATTTATAAGAATGACGTTGGATTACTTTTAGGAGATTGCGTTCTTTTGCTGTGCTGACTCTTGAGCAGTATGTTTGGAGTTCCTCGGCGATGAATTTTCTGTCTAGTGTTTGAAAGAAGTCTTCGTATTCCTCGAGGGAGATGGAATATCAGGGTCGGCTATAAACTGCTGCAATTACAAGTGGATATGGAAATACTTCTACTTTAATTATAGTACTTTGGATTTTGTTGGTTTGCTATGGTTCTAACTGGTAGTGAGAAATCGCATTTTTAATGATCCAGCTTGAGCTGTACCATCTGGGTGGTTAGCAAAGTATGCATTGTAGGGTATTTTAATTGTTGTTCTTGTGGTTCCATGATTTTTTGAGATTAATAGATTGTCGATATTTTTAATTTTAAGTAATGTTACGATTTCTGGAATATGGTTGGTAACCCTGTTGGCGTTCCAAAGGCCACACATAAGGAGGACGCCATTTTTAAGCTATTTTGTTGATTACTGTAGATGCATGTTTAGTACCATGTTGCTTTGACTTAATAGCTGAGCAAAAATTATTAAGTGTTTCGTTAAAATTAATTTGTTCATTACTTGCAAAGTTATTGTTTCTCCCTATCACTACATGTCGATAAGACATAGTATTTTAAGATATAGGATTATTACTTGTGTTACTTATTTTGGTGGGTAAGGGAGGAAATTCGTTAACATTTGGAGGTAACTGTTGTATGTTTTATTTAGTACTGCTCTGAATAACGAATTCATGGGTTGTCTATATGTGAGTTGTGTTGATTGTCAGTGTTTGTTACTTGGGTTTGTTGGTCTAGGTTGTTATGCATTACCTGCGAATATGACGTCTGAGGATTGGTTAAATAAGAAGGATGCATTATGCTTTGGTTTTGAAATGCATTTGGGTGTTTCGGGATAAATTGATTGCCATATTGATTTTATTCTACAAACTGATATCTTTGAACATCTGGTAGTGTAAATGTAAATTTATAATTTCTGGATCGTTTTGAAAGTATATTGTTGGCGGCCCCAGTAGGGGGATTACCTTAAAGCCGTTACCAGTTGGAAACGTGCTTCCTCGTATTTACATTTATAGTAAATTTCTCGTAATAAGAAGTAATAAGTAGGTACGTACGTGTGGTTTTGAATATTCTATCAGTAAATAATTCTAGTTTTTGGTGTGTTTATCAGCGTATAGCACTTAAACTTTCAAAGATAGTGTCACTGCACGCAAACGTGTTTATTCTTCCAAATTAATAAAATAAAGTAAAAAGTATCTTTAATTACTACAAGTTTTGTTTATCTCTGAGTCAGTGTAACTTCCGAACCCTCAAGTAGTTTTTATTTAAAGTTGCTTATATTTTCCTAAAGTTAGTTCGAAGATGAACTTACAAATGAAAGGACTGAAAAATTTTCCACCCTTCAGGCATTTTCTTGGATTATTTCATAGCAGATAAGCTCTATACATCTATTGACATCATCCATAGCAACTCTGCAGTGGTCTTCCTACATTACGTCTATTTTGTTACTTAATTTATCAGTATTTCAAGCAAAATAGCTTGCGTGTTATCATTTTAAGAAGTATATTTGCTGGTATGTATCAGCAACGCAGGTTCTTTGTTTTATTTACTGGTTGGTTCGAAGTCTTTCTGGGTCTATTTGACGTTTTTTTATGTAAAAGACGTATTTATAATAAATTTTAATTTTCAATATTGATAATTTTATTTTTATAGCACAACTTAATATTATTTTGGCCTTATTTAGTACCTCTTGTTACCTCCAGTCGTTGGTGTTTTTTTTTTATTTATTGGCTATGATTTTGATACTTGTGAAATTTATTTTTTTATTCGCTTCTATATTTAACGGTGATAATTCTTTTAATTCTTGAGCAAAAATTACTTTGTAGTCTATAATTAGATTATAACCCCTGTTAGTCGATGTAAATTCTTAAATAGATTCTATAAAATCAGAATAAACAATTTTCACACTTGCCTCTTATTTGACATCTTTTAGTATTTTAATTTTATTGGTTGTTCTAGCAAAGTTTTATTTTCATAGTTACACTAATTTTATGGTATCTGATGTTTTTTAATCTATAAAAGCTATTGTGCAGAATTATTTTCTAGGTTTAGCTTAGACTTCTACACAAAATTAAATATCTAAAACAATAGACTTATTAGCATGTAATTTCTTATGTCTGTGGGGTTGTAAATGAGTACTATGTTATAATTTTCTCAAGGCATTAGTGTCCTTGTTTTGCTAGGCAATTATTAAAGAATAAATTAGCCACTCTCTTCCGGAATTTCAAGCAATATATTTTTGTGCTACTAGTTCCGCCATTTTTTATCTGTTTCAATGAATGTTAAATTTGTTTCATTTATATTTTTGGCAGTTTGCTTGAAGTGACTTTGCTTTCTTTTGAGTTGTAATTTTAAGTAGTTAAATGTGAATTTTCTATCTTTGTTTTATTATGTTCTTTCTTTTTAGCTCTGGCTTTGTATTCTTTTGCTAATAATGTATAATTCCCTGTTTATTTTAATTAGTTCTCTTAGTGTATGTTTTTCTTCCAAACTGTTCCATTTCTTTCTCTCTCATTTTATTTTGCAATTATTTATTAAGTTTTTTCTCCAACAGATCTTTAATTTTCAATATGAGCTTATGTTGCTTTGTTGTCTTTTATTCCTTGCAACTTTTTCTGTTGCCTTTTGTATAATTTTTGTAACTGTAGCGTTTGTCCAGTTAATGTCCGTTGTTTTTTTTTTATTATATCTAACTTTATTTGTATATGTGTATATATTTTGTTCTTAGATCTTCTTACTATTTCTAATGTGATATTAATTTTTATTTTCCTTCTAACCATTTCACTATTGCTCTATATTGAGAAATAATTTAAAACGCACATATCTTAAACTATTTGTTGGTGTAATGACTATTTTGGTTCTCTGTCTGACCACTTGGGCTTTCCCCATATTTGTCTTCGACTTTTTCTTTTTTTGGAAAAACAATTTTCTTTATTTATGGGTACAGTTATATATATTGTCTTACATCTTTTGCATTTTTGATAATTTTTCCGTTAAAAACTCTACATATAATTGCATATCTTTAAGTTCTTTTTCTTTATTAAACTAATTGGGTTAAACGTTTGTTTAAATTTTAACGATATTTTTTGTTGGCCTTTAACGTATATAACGAAATTTAAATAATTTTTTTTACAGACATTCTTTAGTGTTTATTGTACCAATTGTGAAAAATTCACTGCTCTCTACCACATTCGCACATGACTTGTCAAACAAGAGTTTTTTAGTAAATTTTTAAAATTCATTTATATTTCTCTGCAGCAATCTTTTCTCCAGGAAATACGTTGTATAACTAACCATCCAACATATAATTATCTAGCAATCTACTTTGACGGTCTCTGCAAAGTATTAGAAAAGCACAAAATTTTACAAAGTTTCTCGGTCAAAGGACATCAGATGTCCTTAATCCTCAAGAATACTTACATATAATAAATGGCCTACAAACAGAAATTAAATGTTCAAGCTTTAAAACAGTCTTAAAAAGTGTCTTTGTTTTAGCGATTTTAGTAAATTTTTTTTCCTTCCGACTGTGTTCTCTATAGTACTCGGCAAAAATTTTAGTTTGGCCATTAATAACTCCTGAGTAGTTCAATGTATTTAAAGAAAATGATACGCAGACTCTTAAAATTAAGGGCTACAAGAATTGAGTTTACAATTCCAAGAAGTTAGAACTTAGTTGGTGATAAGTACAAACTAATATAAGGTCTGCACTCTTTGTATTTATTTTAAACAGTTTTTGTAGTCAGATAAATTGTACAGATGTAAAACATTAAATCTGACAAATTTAATTATATTGTAATAAACAGAATATCAAAATGGGCGTTAATTTAAGTTTAAACAAATTCTAGCACTTGTCCATAAATTTACCATCGTATATACACAGACGTAACGTCTTAAGACCTACCACTTACATTTTGCCAGCTAGCGAATTTACAAGAATACTTGCATAATCAATTTAAACACAGCCTGCGGCGCATTTGTTCAATTATATTTAAGTGCATTAAGCTTTTTTTCAAATTACTGTTAGTCCTTTTAAGCCATTCCTTTAGCTTACATCGTATACGTTTCTAATATTTACAAGGCCGTTCTTTTTAGATCTAAATATATTTATAGTAAATTTACAAAACCTATTTACTAGTACTTAATTATATTATAGTAAATGTAAGTTTCCAAAGTGTCAAAAAATAGGAAACAACTATTTATTAAAAATAGGGAGTAATTGCTATTTGTTAAAAGAAAATATTCAACTGATTAATCTGAGACAACACTTAATTGTAGAGGTACAGTACACAACGTTCTCAAACGCCTTTTAAACACGTAATTTACGTGGTGATCGCCTCGTAAACTACAAACCAATAAATCATGACAATGCTGAGAAGTATGTCGTAAGAAAGAAGCTAAATATGTACTAAAAAGTTTTGTACCTGATTACTCTTAAGCAACAGCACGCTTTCGAGCTTTCTTCTCAAGAACTAAATTAACGTTACGGTTGATTTGCGCCTTACTGAACACGTAATTAAGCAGTTACCGGCGTTCTGAATGCATAACAACAAAGATTCGTTAGCTGCAACCGTGCGAAACCACATTAAAACCCCGATATTTAATTTTCACATGCTTTGTGTGTCAAGAATTTCTTGCTCAATTTTTGAGATCGTCTCGCTGACTATTAATCGCCGCGTTATGCATTCGGATTCACACACAGCGGCTTACTAAACCCGAATTATAACCCCTCGTGGCTCCCAGGCGGCTTTGTATTTAAATTGTTCTCTACATTTCTGGGTAGCCTTTGCCAACCTCGAACGTCCTCCTTTTGTGCTGGCAGCCTTGAAAGTACATTTATATAATGTAGTTAGATGTATTCGTTAGTTCCAACTTGTTGCTGGAGAAAAAACAGATGTTGGTGAAACCACCCAATGGTACCGGCTGGTATTGGCGAGAAAACTATCGCGGCAAACGCAATTTCGCTTTCTTTACTGTGTTCTTGCCTTTCGCGCGAGACCACAGCGAATCGATCCAAATCGCATTTTCTGACGTAATTACCCGGCTGAAAACGAGTGAAAAGCCACCTGCAATTATGGCGCTGTTAATTGTCATTCAGAACGTAAACGTCGGATTGTGAAATAACCATTGTAATATACTGTAACGTTCCATATTCGAATCGATTACGGAAATATGTCCAGGAAGTCTATTCAAGCAGCAAGTTCGTTGTACCATACCCCACTTTTATGCTACGTGACATATTAACCGCTCATACGTGAAACCGTTTTTATTAGCTTCGCAACGCTGTCTGTCTAGAGCAACTGCAGCAATTTCCTGTCTCACGGTAGTTAAATCATGATCTACTGGTCATGAAATCCATTCTTAAAGAAAATTTTGCCGCGGCGCAGCAGATGATTGTTCGAAATGTTATGTTTCCTTCCTTTTATTGCCACACGTCCATAAGAAAGCAAATTTAAATGACCATTAAGTCGACATGCATAAGAACTTAGTTGCGACATAAATGTCACTTGGTCTTATCATATTGTTCGCTTTTCATTTATACTGGTAGAACGATTTTCATTTATTAATAACGAATGATGCAGTTTATCTCTAATGGACATGACTTTTACTTCATTAATCCGCTGCGTCTCTCTATTGACTACTACAATAATATGTGAGGAGGCACACGTGCAAACTTTCGAACGTAAATATGAGCATCGCCTTTGTTTTGGTTTGAGGTGACTCGTCTTTGTTTTGATGAACAACAAATATAATATTTTGTTTGCAATAAATATAATACAGTATTTAAGCAATAAATTGGGAGTATAACGGACTTACATTAAAAGCCCTAGTATTTATAAAAAAATTATATTTATTGCTTATTTCTAAGGATCGATTCATCTAATGCATTTTTGGCGTTTTCCCAAAAAAACTGACAGAATATAGTTGAAGTCTCAATAGATACTTTGTACTCGCTCGCTTGGCGTGTTCTAAAACAGCCTTTATTTTTAAATAATAATATAAGCGAACCCGAAACAGCAGTAGGCATTAAGAAATTTCTATATTTAATAAGCTTGCCGTATCTTACAAGTACTTCTTCAGGCATACACGAGCTTAACAATTGCTATACACTGCTAGTTGTTTACATTTTCTATTATTTAAGCGACAGATTTAAATCTAAGCTGTTTTCTCTTTATAAAAATGCATTACTTCCAGTTTAGCATAAATTCTGCAAAGTAACGCGGAAAGAATTGATAACCATTCTGCTCATTAACTTTTTGGCACCATACCTTTCGCCATATGCTGATGGCATTTAGAACTTTTACGATTTTTTACACGCACATCTGGCACCTCGCTTTTATAAATAAAACGTCGTCTGTAATAATTACTATAACAGTGTCTGTTATAATAGATGTAGCAACAACAAATATTCTATGCTATAATAAAAAAGTGTATTTTAGTAAAGTATAAAACTAATGCTCAATAGTAAAAAATAGGCAGATTTAATTTTAATTTGCATGTAAACTACTGGTATTATATATCATTTGCGTCAAGCCTAAGGGTAGCAAAAGAGTATTTGTTGTTTTCTAATCGTAACTGCTCTCTACAGTTGTTCATCAGTTGCATGTTTTTTACAAAACTGGAACTAATCACCTAGGATAATGAGTCAACCAATGTATTTTACAATTCCCAGGAATATCTTCTCATTTTTCTTAGTAGAACTGTGTTCGTGGATCTGCACAATTACACTTAATCAGTTTAAAACCACAATTTTTTTCATAACTAAACGATACTTTAAAACACTCGATGCTTCGTCTGGTCTTGTTTTGTTTCGTAGCAGTTTTAGTTGCTCTTATAAACGTAAAGGCAATATATTTTTTATTTAAAAAAGAAAACGCAACATTAATTAAAACAAAGAAGTAAAAGTTGTTTATATGTGCTCTTTACGCTATTGATATTAACTTGAAATACTACCAATATGCCTAAATCACCAGGGTAATATAAATATCAATTACTTAACCAAATACTAAATTAACTTGTTTTGTTTTATTGTTGGTTTATATTATAGTTTTCTATCTTGATGGCAGTTTAACTTACAGATACAACCATGTGATTGAAGGAAATTAAATTATCTCTTTTACAAAACAACTGTTTTTAGAATTTTATTTGTTCTGTGCCTT
The DNA here is from genome assembly GCA_036346155.1 of Sinelater perroti. Taxonomy (NCBI): domain Eukaryota; kingdom Metazoa; phylum Arthropoda; class Insecta; order Coleoptera; family Elateridae; genus Sinelater; species Sinelater perroti. Next base: position 19,681,376 of record JARFIY010000359.1, on the reverse strand, counting down.
ATTAATCTTGTATTACATTTGAAATATTTTCAGTTATAATCATCCCCTGTTAATAATTTGTTTGGAAGAGTATAAAAATACTTGTCAAAAGCAGATTAGTATATATTTGTTTTTGTTGAGAGGCTAACTGTATTAAAGTATTTTATGCAAGCATTGAGATTACTATGCAATATTTATTAATAATTATTTAGGTACAAATCCGGAATAAACCAAAACTATTTATGAAAAATTTACACCAGCGTAAGCAAAGCAACTTTAACCCTATAACATATAACGGAAAACATTAACTACAGTATTTTCTATTTAAATCTATCAACATTATGTCATTGTAATATAACGTTTGCATTAAAGAATTTTAGAAGCAAGTAAAGAAATAATAAGTGCCATTAAAAATTTTTAAATCATTTTGAAAGATAATGTATGCAATAAAAGGAATAGTAGAATAAAATTAATGTTACTTTACCACTTCATTAGAAAAATGTCTGTACTACTACTGTTTATTAAAATTACCGCACCATTAAAAACAAAATGGATGGCACTGAAACTTCATATTAAACAAAGCATACTATAATAAGGAAAGTTTGAGAACTATATGTGTGTGTCTGTTGTAGATTTGGTTACTTGGATATCATTTCTTAGATTTGCAGTCTGGTAATATCACGTATAATATAGGCATTCAGATTTGGCGCACAGTGTAAAAATGCCGTGTCGTCAACAAAAGATACCTTATAAACTAGTTAGCGTACTTGAAAGAGGACGTGTTATTAACTTGCATGGCAGGAATGCTTTTTTACGAGAAATAGGACAAAGAATTGGTCGCCATAGCAGTACTATGACGCGAATAAGGAACTAATAGGTGGAAGAAAGTACTCATTCGCAAAGACCGTTAGGATCGTTGCCTTGAGAGGGCTACGACTATAAAACACAACGCAATTTTAAGTGCCACTACCACAACAGGGTACCACCAAATTAACAGCACAGCGTCTTTTTTTGCAACTCCCACTGACTTTTCTTTACCGACAACGAGGGTTACGATGAGCAACAAAAAGGTATCCGTGAACACACGAGTGGCATAAATTCATGTTTTTTTTTAAACCAACGGTCGGATGTTAATGCACTGTAGACGTTTAGAAAGGGGGCGAGACAACTGTAATAAGATGCGGTAACTATGAGTATTATGGTATGGAGAGCTATTATGATAGCAGATCACCTCTTGTCAAAATTAGAGACATTACTCGTCATACTTACATCCACGCGATACCTTCTTTTCTTCAGAGCCTACCCCAAGAAATCTTTTAACAACATAATGGCACGTAAAATTAAACTTCCTACAACGAGGCAGAGTAGAAACTCTCCCATAGCTGACTTGATCATCTGACTCTTCACCTATGGAAAATATCTTGAATATCATTACACAATGGGTACGACGATCTCCGAGGAATCTGGATGAATTATAAAATTGGTCAGCAATGAACGGAATGCAGTCCATCAAGGCACCATTCGTTCATTGTTTGACTCGATGCCAAGAAGAATAGAAGCTATCACAAGAGCCCGAGGTTGTACCATGCATTATTGAATAAACGTAAATATTTATGGACAAATGTTTTGCAAATTTAATCATTTATTTATATTACACTTTTAAATAAATTACAAAGGTTTATTTGTTTAATTTATATTATTTTTGGTGCAGTAATTTCAATAAATATCTACAAATACTAAAGAAAATAACGGTAATAACAAAAACCTGCTTAAAATTATTAATAATTTGTATAATTTATCATTTTTTTTTGCTAATTAATCTTTGCCTTATTTTGTTATTCCTCTTTTCCCTGATTTTTTGTTGAACTGGCAAGTCTTATTTACGAAAATTGAAGTGAAGTTGTATTTTATACATTTGGTCTAGTTTCTAGATTATTTTCCTTTAAGATTGTCATAATAACCATTCAGATCCCGAATAAGCTTTTTATTTTACTTTTTCCAACAGGGAATATTTAGTGTTTTTTTTAATCCAGTGAACTACTCCTGAATTATGGCATTGTCGTAATTAAACAACACTTTCTTTAATTACTCTGAGGTGTTTTCCCTAAATTGGTAATTTCAGATAATACAAAAATACTGCATAATATGGTTGCATAGTTTGTTTTTGAAAATAATCAAGCAACAAAACCACTCTGGTACCCTAAAATTCTAACACTAACACCTCTTCGGCTGATTGAATGGAATTTGTTCTTTTCGGAAATAATTCTTCGTGTGCAGGTCACTATTTTAATTATATTTTAGTTTTCTATGTGTTTGTAAACTTTAGTCTCATCGATGGTCATTCATTATGGCTTCTTAAACTTTCTTCCTCTTAAACACTTCCAAGCAATAAACTAAAATTCGTGCTTAAATACGTCTTTGCTCCAAACTGAGAAATACAACGATATTACAGACAGTTTTTTTTCATAAACCACCCGTTTTCAAGGAATACTTACAATTTTTTATATTTCACGCATCATTTTTCGAAGATCTGCAAAAACTAAGTTATAGATTTTATTTAGTCTCTGGTGTGATTAAAATAGTACATTCATAAAGCTCAATTTAATTGCTTATAAATTATACAATTAAAAAATGGCTAAAATATTTAATTCGGAAAGGAATATAAAAAATTATAAAAACAAAACTAGAAATTTGTAATAAACTAACATGTCTAAAAACTATGACGCTTAAAAACGTCCTTAAAAGGGTATTAGGAAAGCCCTTAGAAACCCCTAGAGTAAATCATGGTTTAAAACAAGGAGACATACCGTCACCGGTACTATTTAATTTGTTACAGAAATATGGAAAAAGAACTCTAACATTAATATCAAAAATACTATTACTAATAGAAAATATTAATGCAGAGGGCGTAGTTTTCATGACTAAAATTAAAACAAAATTAGTAAAATAACAGCGCAGCTTTATAAAGTAACAGAAAAGGTCCGACTTAAATAAATTGAGAAAAATATGAAAATATACAAAAATTTAAATATATACGTGCATTATTTACATGGAACAGGGACCAAGCAAAATAAATAACGGCAACAAAAATAACAGAAAATAGATGCAGATGGGAACCTTCAGAAATAATAATTTCGTTGAAGAAGATCCTACATAAAACATTAAAAATTATAAATTGGTACAAGGTAATTGACAATGCAACGGAATGGTAAAAATGATTACAACAGATAAATTAGAGCGGTACAAAAAATAAAAATTTTCTGTTTACTTTAAATATAGGGGAAAATAATGCATCATAGATAAAATAAAGAGAATTAATAAATTTAGAGTATACCAAGTATTTTTTGAATAAATAAAAAAAAATAGTTTTTTTACTTTATTTTTTGTATTAGGCACAAATCCTTATTTGACTTTTAGCACCTTTAGAATAACTAAAAGTTCTATATTATGTACCATATATATCCAAGTTGATTTTCGTATTTTATTTCTCATATATACGGTATCCAAAAGCAGGCTTGTACAGAATCAAAGAGAAACTTTTATAATACAGAGTCCAAGTATTCGCTGAGGCCTTAATTCATGCAGTATATGGTCGAAGGTTTCAAAAGACCTTCTTTTGTAAAATAAGAGACTTACATTAATAGGATATGTCCCCCTTTAATATTAATCACAGCCTACACTCATATGAGGAAAGTTCCCACCAGATTTTGATACATGTCTATAAAAGTCGATTTCCATTTCTTCATTAAAGCTATAGAAATAAAACCAGGACAGAATAACCTTACCGTGTCGATGAAAGCTTTATCCTGTTGGCACATAAAAGGTTCTTTTCCAAACTGTTGCCAGAAAGTTAGAAGCACGTAATTGTCAAGAATATCATGACGCATTTCACCGTTCATCACACCATGATGCCTCCGCCAGCAAACTTGACTGTTGTCCCAATACATTCGGATAAAGAGCATTCTCCTAACATCCGCCGAAACAAAATGCATCCATCGAATTGTCGATTGTGTAGCAAGTTTCATCACTTCACAGAACTTATTTTAGTCGTTCCAAAGTCCAATGTCGATGAGCTTCATTGCAAGCGACGTTTAGCATTGACCGCGCTTGTGTTGGTCTCGTGAGCGGAAGCACGGCCGTGAAAATGTACGTTTTTTGGCTCTCTAAAAAGACTCCTGGCGATAGTGATGATGCCAAAAACACTTTACAAATCACAAACAAATGTTGTCACCAAAACATCTGCTTTTTCATCACTCTTCAGAACTTAACGGCCACCACCATTCGCTTCGCGCCTGTTTCACATCTCAGACGTTTCCACTTTATAATTACATCATTTACACTTGATTTAGGCATCAGAGTCCTAATTTCACAAATTAATTTGTTACAACGATAGCACCCATATAGCAAAAATCTAAAGAAGAAGAAAGAATGCATCTAAGCAGGCACGAGAACAATTTTATAAAGAAAACAATGTACTACAGAAATTAAACTTAAATATGAATAAATTTGAACACTTTACCTAAAAGTAGAACTATGGTATCTTATTTCCTCGCGATTTACAGAAATAATTAAAAATGCTGTTTCCCCATTGTAGATGGGCCGCACCCGTTTATAGGATATGTTTTGCGGTAGCATTTACGATCTTTAAACAGTATTATTTTGTTTTGCCAGGGTATTAAAGTTGAAGAAACTTCTGACTTGCCAAAGAATTTATTTTCTTTACTCTTTATTTAAACTTGTATACATGCGTGCAGGACCGCGTTGGCTCGGCGGTTAAGATCATTGTTCCTCTGTCCTCGAGCCGGCGCGGGCGAGTTCCAGTCTCGCTCAACCCATAGGTGTGTGAATGTCCTAGCATTTAAGTGCACGTTAGTAGGCACAATATGGCCTTGAGGTTGCAGTGCCGGTAAGTGCGTTAAAAAATAGAAATATATACGTGCAATAAATTTACATAAAGTTACATTGTCATATTTGGTTATTTGTTGGTTATTTGGTTTATTTGCCAAAGAATACAGTATTTCTGTAATAACATTACATAAGTGTGGAAAACGTGTAACCTTTAAGTCCCTGCATCTTTTCGGCATTAGTCGTATGTTTGTATATCGGGCTATAAAATTGTTTAGTGAAACTGGAGGTGTCGAGGACGTCAAAGATCTGAAAGACCACGTTTAATTCGGACTGTTCAGGCAGTAAAATTCGTAAGTGCCCTAATTAAACCAAATTCTCTTCGTAAGCAAAATACTATGTCTCGGAAGACGCAAATTTCCAAAACTTTGTCATTCTGTATTATTAAGCGATATCTAGGACTAGCTGGTTTACAAAAAACATATGGAACATTTGCTTTAAAGAAAGATAGGAGAGAAAAAGCAAAGAGCTTGTTGACTGAGTACATGATGATTACAGAAAATTTTGTTTACGGATGGAAAAAATTTTACAATGGAGGAATCTTTCAACAAACAAAATGACTGGGTATACGCAAGTTGTTAAAAGAAGCATCTGAGCTAGTACTAAGGGTTCAGAAAAGCCATCGTCCAGCAGCTGAAATGGTTTTTTGGAAAGTATCTTAAGTTAAGTTAGTGAGACTAATAATAAGTGTATAGGCAAATAAAATATTGACAACCACTACCATATTTTAAAGCAGCAACATGCCAAAAGTGGAGTATCTATACTAATAACAAGGAAATGGAAGAAGTTTATATTAAATGAATTATTAAAGTTGACATGGACATTTATAGATAACCGAATGAGAAAGTAATTAACATTCATTTTTTAACTTCGAGGATTAATCTTCTGGCAGCCCAGATCTCAATACATTGAATTACAAATTACGACCATTTTTAGAAATCATAGTTTGCTTAAAAGGACACTCTAAAGCTGATTCCTTGAAGTGAGCCCTAAAGGCTACAGTCAATACTTTTCCAATAGATGTAATGCGTTGCCATGGGCGGCTTTATGCAGAGGCTAAAAGTGACTATTTTGAACAAATATGTTGTAATTACACTTACGAATGACCATTTAATAAAACCTGAAAATATTATGCAAAAACAGTTAACCGTTTTATTTTGTTGTTCTGATCATTATGTAACAATATTTATGGGTATGCTATGTAAAATACAACAAAATAACATATTTTTAATGCTTTTTTGTTGGTGATTGTTGATATGAGAATAGCTTGCTCCTTGTGGAAGAAGTTAAGCTTTGTTTTGAAGAAATCCATAGGCTTCTCTTTTTTGTTTGTATGTTTGTTGTTTAAATGTCGTAATTGCTTTGATGGGTTTATACTTTCTTTTAATAATGAACAACACATTGTAATTTATTGGAAATAGCGGCAAAAATATGTTTCCTTTTATTTTTGTCACCTAAATGGTTCTAATAAACTTTTTAAAAACATATCAATAATTAACAAAATAGTTAACAATATAGCGAACAAACTGAAAATGATACCACATTGCGTTCCCTTGTTTATATAAAGCCAGTCTGAAATTTCCAAAAAATTTAGTCCCATTTAGGTGAAAAGTTCCGGAAACACGAAGAAATCAATTGTCTCACTTATAAAGAGATGGCGCAAATAAATTTTATTACTTGGTGATAGATGGCGCCAACAAAAAATCGAATTACGTATCTTGGTAACAGAGGTTCTCACTGTTTTTTAAAGAGTGGTTCCAATTTAGAAAAGTTTGGGATCCATTGTTCTAAATGATAAGTTTTTGTTAGAAATTCATCCTTGACTTTTTTTTTTGATTTGCTTAGATAATATGCCTGCTACTCTTCTTAAACTTTATCTTCTCTCAAATATATATTTTTATAATTTTGTACAACATTATATTATGCTTTGCTTGATTATCTCGCTCAGTACCTTATATTTATTAATGATTTATTGAACACGTGCCTTCAAAAGCTTTAATAGACCTTTTGCATTTTACAAGTTATAGTAATAACCTATTGTTGCTCCTCTCCTCCCGACACATCAAATTTATGGTTTTTTCTTTTATAAAATACTTGCCCGACACTCAAATGCAACTTTGACAGGTATTTCCCTTTCTGATATTCATAAAATTATTTCCATTTTAATGATAACCTCAATAATATTCCTTAGTTTTTAAATATTAATTTTTTGTATTTCCTACAGTGTGTTCTCTATAATTATATTAGGTAATGGACTATTCTTCAAAACATAAAGTTCATGTAAATCACTGCTCTAAATCATTGCTAGTGACATAATATAATAAGACCGTGCATTATTGGTTGCAGGAATTTGTCTATCTTTTTATTAGTACCGCTTTCCTTGTTCCGCTGTTGGGACTTATAGCTCTTTATCTTATTACATTACTTAACCGGGAAACCACTTTTTAATTTTTTTTTTTGAAAATGGTAATACTTTCAAAAAATGCAAAAACATATCTCTTATGCTTTAACAACCTATCTAATGTAGAAATCTCGTTTTTTAGTGGAATGGTCCATTTACGTATTTGCAGTGTCTTTTAGCCCTCTTTAATTTAAACTAATTTTGTTCTGGTTCTAAAACATCAAATATATTCCAGTTACAGTTGATTAATGTTGAACAATAGCAGTTTAAAGGTGCCTTTGGTTTAATTTACCGCTAAATAAACAGTCAACTTTTTTGCGATGTTATTGTACCTGAACCTTGTCTCCTCCTTTTTAATTTATTTTATATCTAAATATATAGTTGCTACAAGCTTAAGGTCTTTCAATTTACAATATAACATACAAATAATCCAAGGATAAATAAGCAGAACCTATTAATTGAAATTGGGTTTTTCTAATAACTACAGTACGAGTTTTGAAAATGTAAAAACTGGCTGTGCAATTCATACTGCTGATTACTCGCGAATTATCTAATTTTAAAACTCTTAATGTTGCGTCATTATATTTTGTAGATTGTTTACCAAAAATTATCGTATCGACAGCTACTTATAGGTAAAAAGTGAATGCGTGGCGTCAAAAATGAACTCATCCTCCCAGACCAATGTGCTTATGTAATCTCTCAGCGAACGGCGATGGCAGTTGATAGAAGTTACTCCTCGGGCGACTGATTTTAATTTTATTTAGAGCCATAAAGTAACTAAAGCAGCGCAACGTAAAGTCCTGATTAGCAGCAACGGCATGTACGCAGCATGGAATGAGACTTTCCTTGTGTCGCAAACCCGAGGCACACAGAACACGTGCTAATGAGAAATCCACACCTCTTGGTGGCGCGACCCTGCCAAGTACCGAAAGTAAAAGTTGTCTGTTACTTCATTATCACCTTGCCTTGTCGGCGCAGCGGAATTTCCATAATGAGCACCATATGCCAGCAGAATACGCTGATAAGAGCTAATTATAGAATTAGTAGGGCACAAAACGTGCCGAAAGCTCGCCGAACTTTTGCGGTTAGTGCAAGAATAAATTCAGACCAAGTCAAGAATGCCGAGATTTAATTAATATTTTATATATTATTAGACCAAGAGTAAGGATTTTAGAAAGCGCCAGCTGATTTAATCTTAAAGTATTTAACTGTTGCCGAAACCGTCTTAGTGTTTTGATTAGCATTCTCAGATTTCAGACACCTATCGAAAGTGAAAACCATCCCATATATTAAGATTACCAAACTGAAGGAAACTCAACGCAACAACTTCAGAAGCGATTAAGTTATTCCGCTCACTTCGCTGGCCGTCCTTGGTGTTTACTGATAATGTTAATAAAGTTTGTTGTTTCACTGGGACGTCATCCAAATAAAATCTGATAGAAGAGGTTTGAACATTCCACAGGCCCACCCTTCTTTGTTGATTTACGTGCCTTGCGGCTCTTTCCTGCGACTCGGCACGCAAACTTTCTGTAACCTTTCAGCATCGTGGTTTGTGGCATGTCGCAAAAGTGCAACAAAACGGGAAAAGTTGCTGACCTTGCGCATAGGCCAAACAAATCTCGGGATCGACTCAACTGGATCTTCATTTCGGGCAAGCCAGCCGCTCCCCGTTCCGCTTTCCGCGGCATTTGCGGGTTTTGCAAGCCCCGGGAGCGATCCCGCGTCTCCTTGAACCAAATCGTGACGAAAATGGACTGCGCGAGCTCATCCACAACATTTGCGAATAGTTAGGGGATCATCAGGTATTCACGACGCTCACGAGCGCTTGCTTGGACGCCTGCCCACCTTTCAGATTGCAACACGTATGGCGCGGCTCCCACCAAGCAGAATCTCCCATTAGGCAAAGGTATTCAAATTTATTCGGCACCGGGGTTGGTACATCCTTATTTAAATAGTCCTAAAAAATAAATCCTCGCGGTTTATTGCTGACAAACGAGACTTGATCCGAATTCCGAACCAGTTGATTATTAATAACGGGTACAATTCACCGTATACGGTCTTCATGTGGGTGAAATAATTGATTTAAGAAGATCTTGTCATGATTCATGCACAAACTAATGGCCGGAGTCTTAGAAATTGAGAGCGCCTCTGCTTTCTCTGCTTTCAATTTAATAGATCCCAATTAAAGATCGAGGAAGCATGTGGTATTCACAGACGAGTTTGCGGCAATGTTACCATGAGCATCTTGTTAAGAATTTCAACAATAACATTAAAAGTTTATGCGACTCCGGTCAGCAAATATCACAGCTGCAGTGTACGACACTAATTTTTGCTGAATTCAAACCTGTTCTTATAGTTGAAAATGCCAAAGGAATGACCTTCCGAAGCTATTTTAAACGTTTAATTTCTTTAAGCAATTTTAGTGTAACCCACTCTAACGGCACTTTTTAAGAAAAGCATGCAATACCACTAATCAAATTATGTATGTCTTACTTTTTACATATTTCAGACATCATCAAAAGATTACAAAGTTGATTAATTAGGTTTTTCAATTTTCGTTAGATATATACTCCTAAATACGATGTGCGCATACATTAACACTTCACTGAGGAAAAATAAAAACAAATGTCTATTTAATCTACACAATTTTATTTAAAAAACATTTATTTTCCTAGCTTTAGAATTAGCAAACCTCTAGACTCATAAAAAAGAATCTTTAGAAACTCATTGTCAATAAATAAAAAGTGCAAGACTCGCCATTTTTTCTTGTTTTAATGTTAATCTCAAAATGTTTTCACTCTCTTAAGAGCTAAAAAATATGCTATAATTAGAAATTTTTTAAAACGATGGCAGGGTTGGGAAAATAGTCTTCTTTGTCAATACTTTTATTAATTCTTTAAAATGCTGTTAAATACACATATTCTAATAGTTGATTTGCCTTCTGCCCTATTCTGTTATCTTCCATTTTAGTGACTTTCCATAGAAATTCAAAATCCTCATATATTTCTGTTGTTCTTTTCCATACTAAGTTGATAATTGCAGCGTAACATGTTTCTATTACGAAAGACTGTGGTCCATAACACTTCCATCTTTATATTCACCAAAATGAACTTTTGACTTCCTCTTTTTTATGTGTCCTTGAAGGCATCACACATTAATTTTGCTTTGTTTTCAACCTTCAAAACTCATCTTAGTACTATCTAGTAATATTTGCATAATACTTGATTGATATTAGCACGAGTATACATCGGGTTGTCAGAATTTTTAAAGATAAAAAGTCTTTTTTAAAGGGAGGCTGCTAGACATCCCATATTCTGGGCCTGAAAAACTAAAATAGTTATAAATTTGTTCTTTTAAAGAAAAAAGAATTATTCTAGCTTGAAGACCTTTGTAACACACAAACATGTTGCTGGCATTATTCTGGCTCTACCCTCTACAATTATTTAAATTAAGGCCTACAAAATCTATAGTTGATTTTATAGGACTCGCTACCTCTTCACCTCTATGGCCACAGTCAAGTATAAATATACAAATTGTTCAACAGGAGTTTCCGTAGATAGCGTACCACAAAAGCTAGTTAGTCTGTGTGTAATATATCTGGCTTTGAGCCCCATGGAATAATACTAGGCATTTACAATCTCTTGGACAATTTCTGCCTTAACTTGACCCGCCAATTGTATAATGGATTTATTGAGATTTGTACTTAATAACTATGAGAAAACATATCTTCCTTTATTCCCAAATTTTAGTACATGTTCGACCGTAAAAGGACCGAACTTTGACCATTTCTTACTTATTGGGATAAAATGGCAGTTCACGAAAAGCTAAAAGCTTCGCAACTTCAACAACTCATAAAAGAATATTTTGCCAATACAAAACTTATTTCTTATACTATTCTGATGTTTTACAATCCACTCTATGAAATTCAACTTCTACTACTAATTTTGAAATGCTTTCTCCGGGTTCATATATTATGCGGTTATTTTTTCAATCATCAAATCCGTTAGTTGCTAGAAACGTCGTTTAACCTTAGAGTTTACAAGGCGCCAAAGTACTCGCCCGGTTGATTTTAAACAACCCAACCAATTTGGCTTGATGCGTTCTGCATTCGTGAACTTTTTATAAACAAATGATTGATACAAATTTTTTTGGGTGGCATACTCTCTTTCAGATTTTTGAAGGTTGTAGGCCACCAACTCACAAAGTTCATCATTTACGTACCACAATGCTATTGAGTGATATAATTGGGTCTCCTCTGGGAATATTTTTAAGAACTCTTCGAGCTCGAAGCTTCTTGCAGCTGTACATTTGATGCATTACAATTTAGATTTAAGGTTGCTGAAGTCGATGGCGACGATTGTGGTTGCTGCACACTGCGCGAGAAAAAGTGTCTAGTTTTGAAACGTTTTCTGAATTATGCTCCACTTTTTTTTAATGAATCTCGACCATCTTTATTACTAATTGTTCAGCCTTTATAATAAGTGAAATGTAAATGTATCAACAATTTAATTCAAAACTAAACTTTATTTACAATGCCTGGACTGTTGCAGTATAATTATGAAATATAATACTATTGACGTAACGGTGAATAGTTACTATAACAATTTATTTCCACCACTGTCATTTGCTGTATGACTTCTCCTATTCGGTTATTGCGAATGCTGATCTGTTCCGCCTTGTATTCAAACACACGACTATAGAATGAATCAGATGGTTCTGGAATTTGAATTCGAGGGCGCTGACAATAAAATGTTTTAAAAATAAATGTACGTCTATAAACAATAAATGTACGATTTTAATGGTTATAAACAATTAAAAGTTTTTTTTTTAATTGGGCTCACTTTTTAGTTTACTCAATTCAAAATTTTGCGTCCTCACATTCTGATATCTAAGGCGTCAGAATCTACCCTATGGGTTGCTAAAATAGTTGCGTAAATGGTGTTGTTTTATTTTTTGTCCTTTTCAAATAGATTTGATGGCATTTTATATTGAAAAGAACTCCAGATAGATAACCACTTAGGGTTGAGCACCCAGGTTGCTGAGTTTTACTAATAAGAGGAATAACACTGCTCTTTAGGTTAGTAATTATTTATAATTTAATGGCTACAATTCAAAACATCAACGTAGTTCAATAAAATTTAATCTAATCACATTAAATTACACATTATTGTTTGATATGAACATCATCGCCTGGCGAAATAGCCATGCCTTGAAGAAATTTTAAAATAATGCGTTTGTAAGATCCAAATAAACCATTTGGTGCTCCTTCTTAAACATTTTAGAGACAAAGTCTTTTTTAATTTTTCGTTGGATTAAAATTAGTCTAAATGATGTTTTGACCAAAAGCAGGGTTAACTTCTAATTGCTCTAGGGTTTAGCCAACGCATATAAAACACAATTTGTTTTCGTTACGTTTCATTTTTACAAGTTGAAACACATTTATAAGGTAAAGTTTAAAATTCAAGTACAAAATTCACCAACTTGTAATCAACAAAAAACTCATTTCTTGTACTGGGCTAATTATGATTAAATTAATTTTCACATATACCCTAATGAACAGCAATTATATAGTTAAGGGAGCTTACAATTCGTTAACATGCAGACGTTGTTTGAATTTTTGAATTCAACATGCCAAGCTTCACGTAATATATAAAATACTTACCAAACGGATCACCTGCTTTGATAATGAACTTAACAATTTCTGCACGCTGTGAAATCATGCACTTTGTATGACTATTTGTCGAGATTAATTAAAAGCGCATGGTCATATTAACAGCCATAACTTCACTAATTTAATCGCTCTGAACTGCCAAAAATTTAATATTCAGATAACACGCAAATTATTTCTATTTTCCACTTCTAAATAGAAATATACTCTATTCTTTAACTTTGCTCATAATTTTCTACTTCAACTGAAAACAAATTAAAAATGCAAAGGCCTACAAAAACTTATAAAGTCAATACAATCTTAATGACACTACAAATACTTCTGTATATGTTTTGTTTTTAAAATAGGAAACATAATATTAAAAAAGATATATTAAAGAGATTTTGAGATACATATTAATTACAAATTTGATACTGCGGTATATCCGAAGTGTAAATCAAGAATGATTCTGGGATGAAATAAGCAAATATGTAGAGTCCATAATAGACCAATTTCATAAGGAAAATCGTGTAATTCACGAAAGCATGATAGCCGCGAGGTAAAAACCTTGGTCTGGCATATCGGCGCACCAGGGTCCTGAGTTCTACTTCCGCCTCAAAAGCAACAGCGAACACCAAACACTCTCCGGCCGTCATTCAAATGACTTTAGCGGTCGTGAAGTGCATTCTCCTTCTAAATTAACGGATTAGGCTATCCTCTTGACCGGAGTACGCCCAACATGGTTCATAGTACTACACGACTGTTTAATTGTATGCAGGCTAGTATCTTATAAAAAATGATAAAAATAGATATAAATACTTTATAATAGATGTCTGATATTAATTTCAAACCTCAACAGATTCAATTTTTAAGGCATTTAAACTTGTATTATATAGTAATTTATTAAAAATCGTTTTAGCAAAGATGATCTAGTATTATCAATTAATAAGTTACAAATAAACTTTAACAGTTAGTAACCAAATTTCCATAGATTTTAGCAGAAGTTTTATTACGACAGACCTGCCAATCTTTAACAAAACTCATCTACGATCTTTATTGGTAATATATTTTTATGGCACTGAATTCATCATATATATAGGTACTTTACTAAATGAAATTATAATCAAAATAAATAATACATTTTATTAAAATTTATTATATAAAATTAATATTTATCAAGAGTTATTAATCACATTGACTCCTTATCTCCACTCCTCCTCAACCCCGTCTCAATTTTCGTCTTCGTTTAAGGAATAGGCTTTCTACAGACATAAATTGTCGGCGTTTTGTAGACATTTTGGTAGTTTCGTTATTTTTGTGATAATTTTCGAGCTTGTTAATGCGATACAACTGTTATAAAATTAATAGGGGAATGTAGAAAGAGATCAAGGGTATTAAAAAATGAAAAATGGAATTAGCAATGAAATGTCTGTGACCGCATAAGAAACCATATTTAATAAGAGATAAGAGCTTTGTTACTAACATGAAAATCCTATAAGAAACCAAACAAAATTTATCCATATATGCATATCTCGCATATCTCAAATAGATCTGAGAATTAAATCTTAAAACAGATCTGAAAAACATTTTCTTATGGTAGACGTAGTGCCAAAGCACCTGCAGAAGCATAGCATTTTACAAACAATTCTATTCACTAACAAAAAGATATTTATAGGTAACAACACTTTCAAATATCAAAATAAAGGATTACAGATTCACTAACAGTTTTCTAGAGACTAGGAAGATTCCTCTTGTTATAGTTTTTGTTAAAAAGGGGTACACATATTATTTTAGCTAATTGCGAAAAGCAAATAGCGCTTATTTATTTAATTAGGAAAACATTAAATTCTACAATATATAATATGTTGGTTTTCTACGGAAAAACAATAACAAAAAAGTAAAAATCATATAAAAGACAAACAAACAGAAACACTTTCAAAAACATTTTGTTTAATGGCGGAAAAGAACGCGCATAGTACTTTCAAGCGGAGCGGACGTGTTACCTTCACTATTCTTGAGGCCAAAAACATTTAGATGGAAGCGCTTATGCTGGCTCAGTAGTAATTGTTAAAAGTTTGCTTAAACTGTATAAACATTTAAAATATGGCCAGAAAATCGTTCAAGCTATCCTAATAGTTGTGAAAAATTGAATTAGACCTCTAACCATCTCAGTGATCTATTACTCCTCAAAACACAATTGTAAACCAAACGACTTTAAAGAATATTTCCAAAAATTAGGAAATCGATTTATGTTAGGTGGAGACTATAAATTCTAAAATGAAATATGAGATTCCAGATTGAGTTCCTCTAAAGGAAAAGAACTTAAAAGTCATATATAAATAACGAAAACACTGCTTTGCTCGAGCTTTGTATAGTAAAAGGTATTAACTAAAATTGTCATAAAGTAGATCCCTATTTGGTTTATCATCGCCTGTAATAGTCACAGTAAGCACTAACATTATTGTTAAAGAAAAACCACCATTCTTAGTAATAAACTTACGAAATGGGATTTATTCGGGGATCTGTGATGAATTAATAAAAATAGATATTTTTCTAAAAGGCAAAGCCGAAGTAGAAGAGAGCAGTAGAACATATGAACAAAATAATACAGGATGTTGCTTGAAAACTACCCCCAACCGAACACAACATATAATTCAGAATGCTCTCCAGTAGTAAAGAAGAAAATATCTCATAAGCGAAGTTTACGTAAAATATAACAAACAACACGGTCGCTTGACATTAAACGGCAACTTAAGCAAGCTACAACTGAACTTAAAAATCTTCTATTATAGATAGAAAATCAAACAGTGCAAAATCACCTTAATCTGACCCAACTTATGATTCAGCACGCTGAATATAAAAAACGACAAAAAACTTAAAAACGTTGATATGTATCGCAGGCAAGAGATGACAAGGAGGCGATGGTTCTGCGACACTGCTTGTCAGTTTCTTGCACCTTTTGAACATGGCATTACCTTAGAAGAAGAAGACACTTTCACCAGCATCTTAAGACCGCTTTCCAAATGTGCATGCCAGGTAACAAATTAAAAAATTAGCGAAACTAGAAGTACAGCCATATAAATTAATTACAAGCATACTTCTTCAAGTTGCTTCAAACGTATCACTTGCTTATTCAACTTTATTCTAAGCCTGGCATAGTTTCTTTACCCATGAAAGGAAGCTAGAATTTAGAATTATCTTAATACTTCGAGAGTACTTAAATCAATTGTAGTTCTGGATTAAAACATGGCGAATAAAAACAAATAGTTCAAAATAAGTCACTTCACACTATGAATAGAAGCTTGTCCACCAGTACATCTAAACGGTCAACTAATACTACAAGCTAATTAATTCAGCCCAATGTCTTAGGCTACACTTAGACAGAAAGTTGGATGAAGAGAAAATTTCGTAACATGTACTAACCTCTAAGAAGGCATTCACAGCTATCAATAGAAATGTAGTCTTATACGATTCAATTGTTGGAAACAGTCTGCATTTAGTATTAGCAAAAGTGCTAACAACCTTAATTAACTCTACCTGATACATGTCGAACAATGATATATCAGTGATTTCAGAGTAAACTTAATTAGGGCAACGATATATAAATTTAATGTGGGGTAACGCGACAGGATTATCACACTCTCAAGTAAATTTGCACGACGGCTCATCAAGTTCAATTCTTATGATTTACCACATTCATTTGGAAAGTACATATCTAATTAACGTTTGTTTATTATATCAGACCTTACGTTGCAGTTACGTATATAATATAACTTTAGTATTGTTTAATGATGTAGTCAATGGACTTCTTCTGGTGTCATATATACAGGTAGTTACAAAAATTACTAAATGTCTTTAGACAGATTATAAAGTATGAATTGATAATAAAAAATTACAGAAGATATAAATAGGAAAATATACATTTAAGAAGTCCAAGTCTAGATTTTCATTTTTTCATATATCTGCTTGTTTTCTGTTTAACACAGCCTCATTTTGTTTTATATCACTTGTTGATCTTTATATGCACACATTTCTAATTTTTTGTGATTCATTTTAAAATCGTATATTTTATGGAAACATCTTGGATTTACAATATCTTTTATAACAAGACAGTTAATAATTTAACCCTCGTATATTTGTGATCTTCTAGAGTGGTCCCGTGGATGAGGAGCGAATTGCGATGCGGCCGGACTCGAGTTCCATTTCCGGAGCTCCCTGATGCCTAGCGGGTGGCCTACTCAGTCACTAAAAATGATTGAGTACCTGCGTTCACGCAAACAAGCGGTAATGATGACGGTCGCATCAGAGATGGTGCGCGACGACCAGGCAGAGAGAGCGAACGTATGAGAGCCTTAACCTCTCAGTTCGCAGGCCGTGCTCCCACGCGGGGCATTAGAGCCTTGCCATTATGATATTATTTTATTCATATATCTGTGATCTTGTTCATTTGTTCAATTTAAAATTATTATTTAATTTATACAATTTTATAATTATTTCTATATTTGTATTAGAGAAACAAACAGAATAAAGTATAATACATTTAGATATTACAAAAAAGTTTTAAGGGTTAAATGATAAAATTAAAATAAAGCGTACCGGAAGAAACCACTTCTCATATCAAAGTAAACTACTTATGGATCTTACCGTGCATATTTATGCTAGTAGTTATCAAAGAAAAGAACGCGGTGGTAACAAATAAAAGCCGTGGCACAAAAAAAGTTAAATCACATAAAGGAAGTTAGTGTGGAAAAAAATTGAAAATAGTAATAACTGCCTCACGACATTCACAGAAAATGTGTCACGCACATTTTTATGATAATATTTAACGATATTTTTGAAGCTATTTATCCTACCAAAAAATATTATGAGCAATAAAGGTTTACTTTAAGGATGTTACGTAAAAGTAACGAATGGGTCCTGGCAAGTGATAGGAAGATTGAAGAGTGAATGCCTCTCAGTGTAAATATAAATAAGTGAAAATTTAATGAAATTAAATTCAAATAGTGATTACAGTAAGGTAAAATAGGTGAATAGTGTTAATATAAACAACAGATAAAGGTAAGATTAGCGAGTAGAAAACTTAAAATAGAACGCGAAGGAAATAAACACCGATAAGAAGCGACAGCTGACCGGCTGAGCGCGTGAACGAAATCCAAATCTTACAGAATTTTGAGAAGTAACGAGCTTTTTATAAAAAGAGAACGACGACCTCCGAGGAGTGGATCCGGGTCGGTTCTTAGTCGGTTTACTAAAAATGGAAAATAAAGACGAATATACCCAAAGTATGATTAAACTACTACAAGAAATAAATGGAAAATTAGACAAAATGGAAGATGGTAACCAGAGACTTGAAACTAAAATAGATAACCTTCAGACAGAACTAAATAACGTAAGAATGGAAAATGAATTACTGAAGAAAGATAAGGAACTACTAGAACAAAAAACATCAATACAAGAAGAGAGAATAGAGAAACTAAAAAGATAAATAAGAAAGAAAAGAATAATAATACACGGAGTGGATGAAGGAAATGAAGGGAGAGAACGGGAACTAGAACTAAAAGAAAGAGTGAGAATTATAATAAGAGATATGGGAATACAGATAAATATAGAAGAAGAAATAACAGAAATCAGAAGATTGGGAAGTGAACAAAGAGGAAAAAGAAGACCAATACTAATAGAACTAAGGGGCCACAACAAAAAGATGGAGATACTAAAAGCTACAAAAAATTAAAAGGAACAGAAATATACATGGAGGAAGACTTCACAAAAGATATACAGGAACAGAGAAGATATCTAGTGAAATACATGAAGCAGTATAGAGAAAAGGAGATCACGCAATACTACGATACAATAAATTAATAATAAATGGAGAAATTATGTCCCTGGAAAAACTAAATCAAATAGATAGACAGAAATATAAGGAAGTAGAACGAAATGACGCAGAAGACGAGTATGAGAGAGAGAAGAACACAAAAAGGAAGAACAATGAGTCAAAGATCCCCAGAGAGCAACGAGGAAGAGACACTAAGAGATAAGTTAACTAAAATAACAAAAACAGGACGGCATACAAAAACTAGTAGGGAGCGATGGAGGGAAACTAAACACGACAAGGCAAAGAATGAAGGCTAACGCAAATGGAAATAAGAAAATTGGCGAAATGGACAAACCTAAACAGACGGAAACATATAATGTACAAAAACATAGAAGAAAAGAGGACAAAATTAAAAGAAACAGGAAGAAAAATGGGGAACAAAAGAAATGGCAATAGGAATATGGAATATAACAACACTAACAGGGAAAGAGATAGAGGTAACAGAAGAAATGGATGAATATGGAATTGATATACTAGGAGTAAGCGAAACTAAGAAGAAAGGAAATGGGACAATAAAACTGACAAATACACACTACATGTATTATTCAGGGTAACAATGGAAGAAAGAGCAAAAGAGGGAGTGGAATCATCGTGAATGAGGAAATAAACCAAAAGTCATCAAATCAGAGGCAATAAATTGAGAATGATAATCTTACACCTGCAAATGGAAGAGAGAATAGTAATTATACAAATATACGCACCAATAGAAGGAAGTGAAATAAGGAAAATTGAAGAATTCTATAACGAATTACAGAAAAACATAGATGAAGTGAGAGAGGATACCGATAAAATAATAATAATGGGGGACTGGAACTCTCGAGTAGGCAGAGATGTGAATAGAGGGCTGGGATGTATGGGCGGATATGGAGAGGAAATAAAGAATACAAATGGAACTAAAATGATGCCAGTTAAACGACCTATTGATAGGAAATACTTTCTGGGAACAAGAACTAGAAGACAAGTACACGTTTGTGGCAGAGGAGAGACAGGCCAAAAGTATAATAGATTATATAACCTATACACCGGAAATAAGACAATATACAACAAATAATAACCGAGAAGAGGGCGGAACTAGGAACGAATCATAGATTAGTAAGAGCGACATGGAAAATACATAAGCCAAAAACAGAGAACGAAATAAAATTTATAAAGGTAAAGATAAATAACCTAAAAGAAGAAAAAGACAGGATAAAATATCAAGAAGAAACAGACGAAGAGTTTCATAGACAAGAAATACAGAAAAGTGAGTGGGCAATGGAAGAAAGATGGAAAGTATTTAAAGAAGTAATATACTCAAAGGCAGTAAATGTCTGTGGGGTGACAAAAATAAATAGTAACAGGAAAAGAACAAACTGGTGGAATGACCAAGTAAAAGAAGAAATAAGGGAAAAGAAAAAGGCCTGGAAGAAATACATACAGACTGGACAGCAACAAGATAGAGAGGAATATATAAATAGGAGAAATAAAGTAAAACAGGCAGTAAAAGAAGATAAAAAGAAAAGCTGGGAAGACTTTGGAAGAGAGATAAATAAAACATATAAAGATAATAATAGGATTTTCTGGGCCAAAATAAGAAAGATGAGAGGAAGTTAACGAAAAGAAATTAGAGGGATTAGAGATAAAAACAACCATATTACAACAGACAAAAAAGAAATAATGGAAGTATGGAAAGACTACTTCGAGCAGAAGTTTAAAAGAAAGGAGACAATGAAGAAAGGAAATTAAATAGAGAAAGGGAAGAATCAGGAGAAGAAACAGAACAGATAACAAGAGAGGAACTAGAAAATTCACTGAAAAGATAAAGATTGGGAAAGCAGGGGCGAGGACAAAATAGACCCGGAAATGATAAAATGGATGGGAGAAAAGGGTAAAGAATGGCTCTGAAAATATGTGAGGAGGCATGGAGAACTAAGAAAATTCCAGAAGACTGGAAAAGAACTTGATAGTTCCAATATATAAGAAAGGGATCAGACGGAATGCGATAATTATAGAGCCATTTGTCTCTCCTCGGTGTGCTTTAAAGTATATACCAGAATTCTGGAGGAAACTTAGAAAAGTGATAGAAAATAAACTAGAGGAGGAACAAGAGGCATTTAGGGCAAATAGGCAACCTAATGACAACATATGCATATTGAGGAACATTATAGAACGAAAAATAGAGGAAGGAGATGAACTACTGCTTACTTTTCTAGACATAAGAGCAGCTTTTGATACAGTTGAGAGAGGAAAAATATGGGAATGCTTAGAGGAACTGGAAGTGACAAAGGAACTAATAGAGGCCATCAGAAGTATATACAAAGTAGTTAGAGGAAAAATTCAAATAGCTGGACTGACATCCGGGGAATTCAAAATGGAGAGCGGCATAAAACAGGGCGATAGCCTAAGCCCACTACTTTTATAATAATAATGGATAAAATAGCAAAAATCTAAAAGAAAAACGAAAGGATTGAATACAATAATAGGATATAGAAACCTGGAACCAGTCAAGGTGAAAAGTTTAATGTATGCAGATGACATAGTCATAATGGCAGATACGGATAACAAATTACAAAAGCTAGTCAACATATGGGTAGAGGAAATAGAGAAAATGAAAATGGAGGTCAACATTAAGAAAAGTAAAACAATGATAGTGAATCAAAACCAGAAGAGGGGACAAAATAGAGAAGTAAAGTGTAAAGGGCATAATATGGAAAGAGTCTCAACATTTGAGTATTTGGGAACAATAATAACAGATGATGGCCGAATAGAAGCAGAACTGAGTAACAGAATGAGGAGAGGGAATAGGATCTACTATGCATTACATAGAACGATATTGGGAAAAAAGGAGATAGACCAAAAAGTGAAATTAATGGTACATAATGCAATAACAATACCAACAGTATTATACGCCAGTGAAAATTGGACGATACAAACCAAACATGAGGGTGTAATAACGGCCATAGAAATGAAACACTTGAGAGGGATAGCGGATAAGACAAAGTTTGATAGAGTACGGAATGAGGAAATAAGAGAAACTGTACAACAGGAACCAATAGTGAACAAAATCAAAAAGAGACAGTTAACATGGTACGGCCATATACAACGAATGAAACCAGAGAGAATATGCAGGAAAGTGTTCAAAGCAAGAAGTGTAAAGAAAAGAAGAAAGAGAAGACCTAGGAAGAAATGGATAAGTCAAATCATTGAGGTGGGAAAAGCAAGAGGAAAGACAGTAAACGAAATGAAAAGTTTAACAAGAGACAGAAAAGAATGGAAGAAATGGGTTAAGGAGGACCGTGACGTATAAATCCGACGCTGGAAGGCGTAAGGATAAGAGCGAAGAAGAAGAAGACGTAAAAGTAAAAAGTGATCACCAGAAGATCGTTAACAATATTTAATAAGAACTCAAACCTCAAAACCCCATCTGGCAAAAAATGGAATTTCACATTAAATAGATCTTTTAAAAATAAAAGACACGTATCTTCTCATTTTTCTGAAAGAATTATCGTTTACAAGAAAAAATTAAAAAGCTATTTTCTGCCTAAAGTGACATACTAGGATAAAGAGTTATATGTCCTGTTAGGAAAAAGAAAAGCAGTTCTAATAAAAAGATAAGCAATAATAGACGCTCTTATTTTATTATGTCACTAGCAAAATTTGGATTATAAACTTAAATTAAGTAAGTAACACTGACTTTTTTGTTTGATTTATGCCAATTTACTTAATTGCCTCTGTACTTTCCAGAATCTTTTATTTTTTGTGGAATAGTTCCTTAACTATCGGCAACTTTCTCGTGGCTTGAATAGATTTTTGTTGAATTTTATTTTCAAAGCTCTAGATTTGCATTTATAATTATTATCTGCTTGCATAACCGTTACTCAATTATGTAAATAATAAAGAATTTTTTTCTAAAAATAGCATTGTGGTAAAATTTAAAATGCATACAGAATTTAATATTAGTAGCTACCAAAGCTGTTTTAAATGAATAATATGATAACATCAACTCTGGAATTTAAAAATGGCTATTTATGTAGAAGTGAATAACACACGGGATGGTCAACAACAGTTCAGCGACACACGTTTTTGGCGTTATAACCATGCAATGTTGAATATTTATGGCACATTTCATCCAGAAATTGTTTAAGGTATTATAGTAAATAAATATATCAGCAAGAGGGGGGGGTTATGACTTTGTAATAGCTCCGATACTGTTTGTGTACAATAGAAAAAACGTTATAAAACAACTTTAACAACTGTTAATCTAGCGAAAAATACGCAAATATATAAATAACTGGAAAATATATAATTTTAAGTAAAATTTTACAATATACAGTCTGTTCAATAATAAAATAAAAATATAAGTATTTTTTATTGAAATGTATATTGTGAGCTATTGTGCAATTACTTAATATTTAGTCCAATCACATTTCTTACTGATTATAGCTTCACAACTTCTTTCCATGCTTACTAAGAGATTTTCTGCATAGTAATTCGGAAAACACTGGCTTTCCTTTGAGCTCCATTTTTATATACGACCACACATTTTCAATGAGATTAACATCTGGGGACATTGCCGGTGCGATGGTTTAAGGCCATCGTCTACTTCCAGCACCCAACTAGTTTTGTCAGAAAAAAAGAAATTTTCATCACACTTTCGCTGGAATTTCTGGTAGATGGTGCACTTTTTCTCGGCGTTTCAATGGCCGTAAACAGAAAGAGGCCACCAAAAGCGCAACTGCCGCAAGGTGTGTTACTGTGCGCTGAAGAATCCTATTAGTCTTCGTTGACCACGCTTTCGAAAGAAAGATCATGTCCAAGAAGAAGACTCGTCCGAATCTTGATCTAAATTTTGATTTGCCCACACATGTCTTTCTAATAATAAATGTTTCTCCTTCAAAGTTTATTGAAAAGAAAAATTGCTTTTTTCATCCAGATGATTTAGAAAAACCTAAATTCCTAGTGGAGTTTCATTTGGACACGGCGGAGCGACTAGCCTGATTTGTCATAAAAGACTGCAAGATTGCTTTATCTTTCTACGTCGTTATGAAGCAAGCTGTTCCTTTCCCCAACAGATCATCTACATTCTCAACGTTCAATTATCACTTTACCCACTTCTTTACGAGTGCCTCCGGCTTCCGCATATATTTTGCAGTTTCGGGCATGATTCACTAAGAACACTGCCTTGTATCGCTTCAGAAATTTTGCACTCATTTGTAAAGATAGCGAATTCCCTGACGTCAGCAATACAACGCACCGGAATACTGCACAAAAGAGCACAAAATAAAGTTTCAAACGAATTAGGAAAGATGGCACTGCGCTCCTTCCTTACCAAATGAAGACTGTCACTTTTTGTTATTTATAACTATACAATTTATCTTTATCTTTTTATGCGAAATTCTAACTGATTGGTAGTTTTTAGCACGGATCAATCAAGTTTTCTTATCTCATGTTCTTCCAAATGCTTTCCTCAGTTCTTTTTATGATGGAATCTTAAATATTGAAAACCTTTAAACTCAAATTTGATGTTTTATATATTTTTAATTTATATTTTCCTTCTTCTCCAGGGTATGTTATGCACAGTGGCAAACTCCTATTTTATTATTAACTACAAAAATCTAACGTAACAAATTATATTCTAAATATATTTGGAAGTATAGTGAAGCATTAACCCCACATTTATAAATCAGGAACTTTTTGCCGCGCCGGCAGCGTTCTATAAACACTGGGCGATATTTATTATCTCGCCGATTTTGTCCCAACCTGGAAAATGCGTTATGCAAAACCTGAAACTCCAGTTTGGGATCCGCGGAGTATTTTATGAAGTGGACAAAAGCGAAGCGGCATTTTGAGCGAAGACTCGAGCGCGACCGAAATCTTCGCGCGGGTTCCGTAAGATACGCGCGATATGCACTTGCAGTGATAACTCGGAAAGGGTAATTATTCTGATTTGCCGAGCTTCCTGCCATTGTAGCCGCATCTGCATCGGCAGGATGGGGCATGAAATGTGCGTTCGAATCCGAGGATGTTTCAAAACGTATTGTTGTTGCAGGAGAATGAAGAGGCCGCCGGGACTCTGGCTGTTGCTGTCAGCAGGTAAGGCTCCTTTCATCGCCGTTCAAAGCACCATTTAATTGCTATAACATTTGATGTTAATTAGGGAGCGCTATCTTGCCTCATGAGACATCAAATAACAATACGAAAATTTATTGATCTAAAGACATTTAAATACAGCTGAATTTCGTCTCATTAAAAGAAGTTTAAATGCGCAGAACTCGTTTTGGGAATGGGCAGTCACAAAACGTGCTTACATTTCGTTTTAGAATAGGCTACGGCCTTGTCCTTTTTATTGCATAAGATTGGCGATAGCGTTAAGATTCCTGATTACTTTGTATTAGGAAAATATACTTGGCGTTCAGTTTCCTGTTTAATAAGGTTCATTTGGCTGTAAATGAAATTGAAATTAAGCCGACTTGTACGTGTTAGGAATACGTATTCATTATATCCAAACAAGTGCACCTTGATTAAACCGTTAACACTTTCTAAAATAACTTTGTTTACGCACTTTAACATAATATAAAATCCCGTAAAGTAACGGGCGGTTATTAGCTTTCAAATAACATTTGGAACTCCCCAACAAGTTTATTTTATCACTTTTGATTTCAAGGACGACTTACATTCAAGCGCATGCTGTTCTTCCATATTCAGTAAATGTAGAATCACAAAATAACGTAACATGTTCCCAAGTATATGGCTGAGTGCACGACAGACTTTTTGTTTCTAGAATTACTCTACACTATGATTAATCTTAGTATGTTGCACTCTTCAGATATTCTCACAATAAGAAGTCATATACCAATAAATTGAGAAATTGAAGGGGTTTCCACATAGTTCACGGCGATTTTAACATTCTGTTTAACTACAGAACATAAAATGCATTTTATTGGACGCTAATCTACTGTTAATAACGTGGTCGTTGACCCTAGTGCAATTTTTCTTCCATTTAAATTCAATTTTCATTTCGAATAAAGTTGTAACATACAAAATTAAATTTTTGTTCAAATTTTCATCCAATTATTATGTGAATAAACAAGAACAAACGTGCGGTTCTTCCCACCATCTCCACAGCCCGTATAAAAACAAGTCATACAATCTGATTGCGAATCTTCCAATTATCTGCTTCGTGTTAGTCCCTGTCTAACCGCCGTTTCTATTGGTAATCTATATACACGTCTCGAAAATGTTATCCTTTCTATTATGATAGCGTTTATTATATTTGATTGGATGTATCGTTCCATGAGTTTTTTTAATCTCCTACATTTTGACCTTTTTATATCTTCCTTAAGATTATTTTCTTAAAAATACCTAATCTTCAGTACCTCATCCTTATCAGTATGTACTAATTCTCTTGTACATCTGTCGGATCCCTTTTGTGCTCGTCATGATAACCATAACATTTACATATGCTAGATATTGGTTCTTATAATTTAAAACTGTCTTATTTCCTCATTATCTCTTTTTTCGACTTTTTTCTCTGTGGATTTTTGGCTTTTTCCATAGTTAGCTATTTCCCAGTCTCTTTTTTATAATATTATTTATGTGTTTTCCTTTTCAAAGGTGGTCTTTCCTTTCGTTGTCTTTCTTGTCGTGTCCACTATAGTATGTTCTCCGGCCACCCCTCTTCTGGCATTTTCTCTACATATCTATACTATTTTAGGATAAGGTTCTTCAAATTTCTAGTAGTTAACAATTTTATTCCCATTCCTACCAAATTTTTTCTTTGCACAATGCTTTCATAAATATGTTTTTTATTACATATATTTATAATTCAAAGTGATTTTGTTGTCTTTTCCCCATTCTGATTCTGTTATTTATATTTTTTCTATTGTGCATTACTTATTATTAACTAATATTAAGTTTGTGAAAATATTGCAGTATTTAATGATGTAGCGTCGTTTTGTTCTTTTACTGGTCACATATATTTTGTTTTTATTTCATTTTTTCCCAAAATATTCTCCTAGTTTTTCAATTATATATTCCGTATCATGTTTTGTGTTCGCCAAGATCAGTTTGTCGTAGCAAATAACGGTTTAACTCCTTTATTTCTTATTTGTATGCCGTCTTCCATACACCTACAAATCTCCGAGTCTTTTCGTAGTGTTGAGATTTTAAGCCATTGTTTCTAGATATTACTGTTTCTCTGGGATCTGCAGCCTACAAATTGCTGGCATAAATTTATATTTTCAGGACATTGTCGTACGCTTTTTCTAAGTCGACGAATATTATATACGTATTGCCGTTCTTTTCTTTATTTTATCGATCATGTGTCATATGCAGAAAATATATTCCTGACTTTGCTCTTCTGTCTTTATTGATACCACTTTAAATGTGTTGCGAGTTTCCTATACTTTCTTCTCTTTTTTGTTTCTATTAAGATAATTATGTCTTGGTTTATTTATCTCCTACACTGCTTTTTGTCCTTTTGTTTTAAGGCTTCTTATGTTTCTTGTGGATATGCTACGTTTTATTTGTTGTATTTGTCTCTTATTGGGTTTTTTATTTTCGCAGATGTATTTAGCTTGTCGCATAAAAGCAGAACTGCCCACTCCTCGTATCCTACAGAGCCCCTTTTATTGCAAATGTGGATTGTTTTTTGTAACGAATTTTTCATCTTGCTTCTGATATATTTTTTAAGTGCGCCTGACTGCAAACTTTGCGTTACAACCCACCTCCTTTGTTCGAACTTTCTCCTTAAATCTTTGCCGACACCGAATTCCTCCCAAATAAGTCAATCTAGTGCTATTTTGCATTTTATTTTTAATAGTCATAAACCGCAGCAGATTTGATGACATAAGAAAAATTAATTGGGTTAGAGTGCAGGACTGTGGAGGTTACCCCTCTGCGAGACAACACGACAAGAAAATTTGAAATGAGTATTTCACGTACTGCGTGACATGTGACTCCATCTTGTTGAAACCACATTTCAATCAAATTTAATCGTTGGTTTTATTGAAGCCAATTTGATTAGCATTTCCCGATAAGGTATTCTACTGCCAGATTCATCCTCATAAAAGTATGGGTCAATGATTCCTCCAACAACACACACCAAACCGTGGATTTTTGTTGGATGCATTGGTTTTTCGCGAATGGCACGTAGATTTTCACTACCTCATATGCAACAACTTTGACGATTCACAAATCAGCATCAACTGCTTCGTTCTCCAAAACTCAGTTAATAAATGTCTATCGTTTCTGTTATTTTTGTGTAGTTAGATAACAATTGAACAAATGCAAATTTCCAACGTTTACGGATCGTAAATGGCGCTCAATTCAAATCCTATAGGTCAATTTGGATCACCTTTTTGTATCATAGACTTGTTTGAAGTTATAAACACTATCATTAATGCTAACTTTTAGTCTAGATTGTCGTTGTATTCGCTTTAACATAAAAATGTATTTGACCATTTTCTTTTAGATCCGTAACGTCTAGCAGTGGTATTCCTCTATAATCATTATAATCACTTCAGTCGCTTTTTTGGGTATTTGTATCTAGAATACCTTCTTCCATTTTTAAATATTCTTCCTTCCCTTATTATTTTGTTTAACTTATTTTTTATTACCCATAATTCAAATATTTTTTGTTTTCTGCTATTTTGTTGTCTGATGTTGTTGCATCTGATTTAGACCTTGCAAAATTTTCCTTGCTTGACTATATTTGTTGGGTGGTTTTTAACAATTCTTTTTTATCTGCAAATTTTCTTTCTTCTTTCTTAGCTTTTTTGAATACTTTTTCATTTTCGGTTCAGTTTGCATTTAGCCATTTTATACTAGCATATTTCCCATTTTTATTTTCTTTTCACCTTCCTTATTAAACTTATCACTGCTGCTTCCACGATTGTCGCTTTCAAGTTGTTGAATTTTTCTTCCGCAGTGCTATCTCGATTCTGAATGATTTGCTAAATACTACTTTTCACCTCTTCTTTATTCAAGCTTTTCAAGTTAAATTTTCCTTTTGGTGATTGCCTGTTTTTCATTTGGGCTCTGAATAATATGTATCCGCTCCCCTGCAGCTTCTTATGTCTATTACATTTTTCGTGTGCTTACTTTATATTTGATTAATATTTCCAATACCAGGGATCATTCGAGTTGCCTTATTTTGTTGTTCTTTGTGGTAAAAACTCATTGTTGCTATTTTTATTTGCTTATCATAACACATTCTATTATTTTTTCCATTATCATTAAATTTCTTATGTTTACTGTTAATCTGAGCTTGAACACGTTTCCTCCCTTGTTTTGGAGATAAAATCTTCCGTAATCGCTTTGATGTTGTATCTCAAAATTCCATTGTTCTAAATTTATGTAAGTCTTTTTTTGCGTTTCTTTGACTTCAGGGAGCGCATATCCATTTTAAAGTCTTATTTTCCTGCTTTCTATTCTTAGTATGCATATACTGCTAAAAACGGATTTAAAATCAGTCATTTTCTTTCACATCTTTCTGCTTATTAGAGAGCATATGATCAAATTGTTTAGATATTTGACAAAATTTGTCAAAAGAAACTTTTCATTCTATTATTTTTGCTGAAAATTGAAATTGATATTCCTTATAATAATAATTTGAAATACATTTAACTGTAGCAGATTTTTGTTGCAAACAGTAACTATTTTACATTTAAAGAATGTCAATGAAGCCTAGTTCGTTATTCATCAACATCTTTTGCAAGAGAGCAATCCAAATCAGCGCCAGCAATGCAATTTTGCAATTAATAGAATGCGATGTAATGTCCAGCTAAGTGTTGTAATTTAAAACATTCCTGTTGTAGGTGTGCTGTGTCTAAGTCTTCAGAATGTCTACGGACTAAAAGCTACTGAACTAATTTTTGGGAAAACCACAACAACCACCACTGAAGTACCAGAAGGAGAAGCGTCTAAAGATGGGGTAAGTCTGCCTGTTATTTTTAATATTGCTTAGCGCGCACTTTTTATGCAACCTAGTTTAATGTTGAATATTAATGTTTAAAAAGTCACAAAACATATTTTTAAAAATTACAATAACTGAATTCAAATTAAAAAGTAATATTAAATTTTTTGTAAACTGTCTGCACTAAGACGTTAGGTAAAGTAAATCCCGAGTAAAAATTAGTAATGCAAAAAAAAGAATTAACTACGTGCAGCTAAATAAAATTCTTAAAAATCCGTAGACAGTTTTGTGTTGTTTGAACTATGCCACGCTTACCTGAATAAATGATTTAGATGATTTCAGCCAGGCTAATCATGATGACTTACAACAAGAAATAAGTGCGTGTTTAAAAATATTTTAATCAACAATGGCTTGGGTTATTTCTCAATTTAAAAAAAGCTACAAACGGTCAGCACTGTCAGAATGAAACCTCTTAGGCCAAGGAAGCTTTTAAAGACCCCTGAAAAAAATTAAAACACTATTTGACGTTATTTACATAAAATATAAGACTATATAAACACGTCGCCAGAAAAAAAACCTTATTCAACACTCTTCTAAAAGTGTGGACATAACTGACAACAGAAGGGTTTTCTTCGTTGTATAACTTTTGTCGGTCCGCCATTTTTCTGGGAAAAGGCGATACTTCTGTTTTAGTGGGGATGGTCAAACCTAATCAATTGGATGGTAAATTCCTTTACCACACTGCAAAATTTGGAAAGAATTATCATAATGGTGTAATTTAATATGGTAGAGCATTACTTTCAATTTTGAATGATGGCACCACGAATGCCACGAAATACATAGAAATTTTGAGTTTTAAATGTCTACTTCTTATTTTTATTTCATAATATTTTCATTAAGAAAAAACGTTTTTATGGAGAATGGTACCACTTGTCGAGCACCTAAAAATACCGCGTAGAAAGTGAAGCAACAAATTCGACTATTCCCATAACCCAAATACATTCCAGCCATGAACCCCTTTCAAAACAGTCTTTAATATTCTATAAAAATGCACGTAATTGTACAGACGCATTTAAGGTCCAAAGACATCTTAATTACATTTTTTGTCAGTATATATAAATAAAAACCAAATTCCGTGCTGTTTTTAAAGAGGTGGAATTTTTTATATTAAAATTCAATGATGGCTGCAAATATATGAATATTCTGATATAATTTTAAGAAAGCACCAATTGAGATTGCATTTCATTAAAAAAATAAATTCCTTTAATATACAGTTAAATAGTACTTTTAATAACAAACTAAAAGTATTACAAAAAAGTTTACAAATAAATTTAAAACTCTTTACCAAAATTACAAAATAACCAGAATAGTGAACTGAATATAAGTGTATTTTAGATAAAGAAAAACCATTAAATCCGTTGTAATGACTATGGCGTCAGTATTTAGAATTTTTTATCCGTTATATACAGGCGATGGACAAAATAATATAAACACCATGCAGTATAGTACATCTTGTTGCATGTTGCCAACACTGCTTCCGTGTAAATAATGCGACGCGTATGTATTGTACAGTTTACGTGCCAAGCCTTGTAGGTTATATTTCAGTGCATTATACGTTTTGTTCTGAGACGGTTAAAACAAGCGATAAGTGAAATGTGTGATTTCTCAGACTTCGAAAGAGGGCAAATCGTTGGTGCTCGGTTAGCAAGAGCGTCTGTGACGAAAATAGCTGAATTGTTTAACTTTTTACAAGTGACAGTATCCACGGTAATAACAGCATACACAAAACATGGTAAAACATCATTGGTGAAGAGGAATAGTGGGCAAAACCCAAAGACCGATGAACATAAAAAAGGATTGTGGCCAGACAACATAAAACTACCGCGTCAAAAGTGACAGCAGAACTCAACACTCACTTGAGTAATACTGTTTCGACAAAAACTTGCATTCATGGAAGGGCTACAATTGCGAAATCTTTTATAACGATAGCCAACGCTAAGCTGCGAAAAAAGTGGTGCCGCGATCATAAAACCTGAAAACTTGATGATTGGAAGAACGTGGTATGGTCCGATGAATCATCGTTTACATTGTTTCCTACAAACGGCCGGGTTTACGTATGAAGAACTCCAAAAGAAGCCTACGATCCCGACTTCCTACAGTCGAACATGGGAGAGGTTCCGTTATGACTTGGGCAGCTATATCTTGGTATTTAGCTGGTCCTCTCATTCATATCACTGGCCGGATTACTGCAAATGAATATCTCGACATCCTCAATGATGAAGTTCTTACTACGACTAGCACATACACACAGACAAAAAGATTCAGTCTTGGTTTGAGGAGCATCAGAATATCATCAAACATCTTCCTTGGCCAGCACAATCGACAGACCTCAATATAATTGAACCATTATGAGGAGTTTTAGAGCAGAGAGAGGAGCAGATTTCCATCTCCAACATTATTGAAGCAATTGGCGGATGTTTTGGTACAATAGTGGAACAACATTCCATTGAAAACTATTCAGACCCTCTACGAATTTATTCCGCAAAAATTGCAGCTGTTCTAAAAGCAAATAGTGGCTCAACATCTTATTAATAAATAAATATTGTATAAATGCCAGGCGTTCATGTGATTTTGTCCATTCCTTATATATACCACATATGAAAGGTATATCCAAAACGTAATGAGATTGATTTCAAAATATTTGTTTAATTAAAGATAAGTTTATATACACTTAATATTCTACAAAATAACATAATTGAGCATCAATATACCATATCCAAGTTTGTGTCACGCGTCGTGGCTCCTCTAAGTCTTAAACTGTAATCTCTTTTACAGCATTCTGTGCAATTTTTACAGCCCCAAAATGATATCCTTTTGAGTTGAGCGAAACAGAAAGAAGAATTCGGGTGTAGGCAATCTCCGGGCGGGCATGTCCTAATTTCTCTTTAGCTCTTTAACCCTTAGCTGCACTTGTGTGCCGCTGGTGACCCCAGTCCTATTCAAATTAAATTTAAACATATTATTACAAAAAAATTAGACTTGTGGCACCATCTGTTATTAGTTGAAGGGTACTACTTTTCCCTGAAACCCACAGTGTGATGATTTGCGCATCAGTGATGTTTTGGCAGTCGTTAAAAGTGGTGTGGTGCCGTCTAAGACCCCAGTGTGGCAGCAACAATTATTTAACATTTTGTTTACACCATTTTGGCTCTATTTTTTATAAATAAGCGTAAGTATAATATTTTGGTTACTCAGAATTTTTTTACAACCTTCATGTGCAGGTGTTGGACACATCTTTTTTTTATTATTTTCATTTAATATTCTGCTTATTCTAAGTTTGTATTAAATTTTCTTATTTTCTTTTTGTAATACCAATATTTTACAATGTTTTGTATTAAAAAATTAATGACTAACAATAAATAAAGTGTGAAAAATAGAATTTTTTTTCCAAAACAGTTCATTTCATAGTTCAAAATAAATACCTTTTTTCTGAACGCCAACTGTCAAACAATTTTTTCTTTAAATTTATACATCTTAAGAGTATCTAATTAAATTTTTAACCAAAAATAATTTAAAATAAAATAAATATGATTTTTTAGTGAAAATGGTCATTTTTACCATTTTTTTCAATTAACAATTTTTTTTTTAAAGTAAACATTATCCATGTATAAACCTACGCTAATAAAATACATATAAATAATCAACAAACAATTTTTTTAATTTAAAAAAGTCAAAGGCTATTTCACAATACGATTTTTTATCGTTGGGGTACGAAATGCCCCAGTGGCAGCTATGTTATTCTAGAAAAGTGTGGCAGCTAAGGGTTAAGCACTTTGACCTAAAATGCAGCGTGAGCGCTTATTTGGGTAGCACGAATTCTGTATGAACAGCACCTTTAGAGTCAAAATAAGTTTGATTTCCTCATTTGAACATTCTTTGGTCGCGCAGACTGTGATGTGCCACTCAACGCTTTGTTTTCCGTCTCCAAATTGTACTCAAAAATCCACGTTTTAGCGTCAGTTATCACTATCTCAAAAAGGCCCACGAGAAATCGACATGCGGTTTTTTATTTGTTTGTTGACCAAAACTGTATCTGCTATCAATCTAATACTGGGACGTCAGATTTGTTGCAAAATTTTATCATGCCTCTCTGAATCGACACTGCACTGAATTTTGACCCGTGACGCGACGCTCAAACATTAGTCAATTTCGCAAGAGATCCCCGCTCTGTAAAGGCTCAAAAACAAATAAAATGGGTCAGACCGTTTATCTAATATCGTACACTTAATCATCAGACCAAAAGACTCCTCCCGATGCTTCTGTGTGGGCTAAGAAAATCTGTTTCATTATTTCCGAACACATAAAAAATTGACCTAAAATGAACTAAAACATCATCACACTTCATTTTCATTATTATCTCGTAAAATGTTTATTTTAGTATGATACATAAATCTCTCTGCACACTTTATCACTGCATCATAAACTTATTATTTATATAATTAGTATATTGCAATACCTGGCAATTTAACGACAAATTGAATAGGCGTTTAGCTTAACATCGAAATTGAAATATTTCTTTCATGGTAATTAGTTTATACAAATTAATAAGACGACAATCATAATATTTTAAATACTTAACTCTACTTACTTAATCCTAGGACTATTATACCCTTGCTGGTATAAGGTTATGAAGGTTAAATTATCTCCATGGTGTTTTTCTCCATATCTCTCCCCGTTCTTTCCCATTTTGCACTTTACACTTTGCTTTTTTCTCGATTTTTCTTTCGTTTTCTTTTTATTTGTTGTGCTTCAAACACACTTCTTACAATCTTATTTTCTCCCATCCTCATTACTTGACCTAGCCATCTTAATTATCCTTCTTCTATCGTGTTTATTGTTAACTCAATTTTCTAATTATTTCTAAGAAAATGTTTTCTTTTCTTAATTGTTTTCGCTCGATTTTCCATAACAATCATCCATGCTTTTTATTCTATTTTCAGTTCAACCGAAGTTTAGAGTAACCATTAGAATATCTTCGTTTTTATTTGTTTTAATATTTTAATCTAAAAACGTATTCTTGATTGTGATTAAAAAGTCTTCCTATTATCCCTATTTTCCCATTTATCTCTTATTCCAATTTGCCGCCTTGCGTTACTTTTGTTTCCAAGTATTTAATTTTATCAACTTGTTCGAGGGTATCTCTAAATTTTATTTGATGTTCCTTTTTACTCAGTATCGTGGAGACATGCGAGTGCTTTTTAAATAACGCTGCGTAAATAACGACTAGGAATTTATTTGCTTCTTTTATAAGTTTTTTTGTTTAAATCGTTTTAATTCAACGATAATATATAATTAATTAGTAGTACTAATGTAAAACAATAAATTTAAATTCAAACAAGCAAGAACTATTGTTTGCATTACATTACCGCCTATTACACAAGAAATTTGAATAAAATGTTTATCTCAACAGTACATTGTATTGCAGTAATCATCTGTTAGTTAAGGTTGTTAGCGCCCACAATGACCTTAAATCAAAAGATGTAATTGGTTGTATTACTGATTATGCACTGCATAATTAGGTTATACTGAGTGTACACGCAGTTTATACTAAACGTAATTTTGTAAAAACAATTATTAAAAGGGTTATGAAATTATTTCTTTAATATTAAATGACTTGGTGGAGTATGTCTTGTTAAAAGATAATACAAATATATATTTTAAAATTTTCAAAATTTCTAATTAGTATGAGAATTATATAGTTCTCATAAAACTAAAATACTACAGAAATGCAGCATTACATTATTAATTACCAATAAAACATCTCGATATGGTTACTTTACAAGAAGTGATGCAGAAATATAATGGTTTGTCGCGATATCCAAAAAGTACCATAATATCTTATAGGAAATATTGCTGAAACTTAAACAAAAAACGATTAAGTAGACTGAGACTAACTACAAGTTCTATTAAAAAATGACACATTTATCTTAGCAGTGTGTCTAAAGTTGTGTCAAACGTGTCTATGTAACATGTTATTATGAAAATTATAAAAAGCTAATTTGTTATCAAACATACAAACCTTAATATTAAAATTCTGAAAGTACTCTTCCATTTATGATGAAGTAATCTATATAAAATATTTTTGGAGAGTAGACAAAAAGTAAACTCGATGACTGATATTGATATTAAACCCCTCACCCAAAATTAACTAAGTTTCCATAATTAGAAATCATCTATTACAGACTTAAATTTGCAAATTTTAAACTTACGCAACTCATTTACACTACGCACATTTAAGTGACTAATAAATTCTACAAATACAACAAATGTCAGATTGGCGTTACACAACATCTGTGAAAGTTAAGTATCTCAGGTTGCATTTAAGGACAACTGCAGACAAAACCTCGATTACCTGGCAAATCAGCCAATCGGTGCGGAGGTTGCGTTTTCCTCGAAACGCGTGCTCTAGTTCGCCTCAATTTCACTTCGCGCGCACGTAGCCATTTCACCGCCCGCTTTTACGAGGGGCAGTAGAAACGTTTTGCTCGCACGTGAAGTCGTCGGAGAACAATGGGCAATTTGAATTTTGCACAAAATTAGTAAATACTGGCAATTAAAGGCCATTTAATCTGCATAATTTCTAATTTCGTGCGATTCAGCAACAGCCAATTTGGTTTCGCGGACCAAATTTGCATTTGGGAAAAGGCAGAAACCTTTACGAAATTATTTTAATTGATAAGACTTCTAAGTAGATTCTTGTTTCTCTTTTAACTTATTCTATTCTATATGTTTGACAATTATTGCATTTCTAGCTATTTTTATTTATAAATTTAATATGACATTAAATATCCTGAAAATCTAATATCTAAAACTCATTAGTAATTATTACCGTTATTCCTTCAATAAAAACTTCTCTCAAGTTTTCGTTTATTGCATTATTTTAATTATTTTAAGCAAAAAAATTTTCTTTTATGCATAATTTTATTAATAGCGATTTATATTTATATTACAAGAATATCTAAATCATCCCCAACCTTGCTGTGTCATTGAAAGTCCTCGTTCTTTAACAAATACGTGCATTTGAAAACTATGATTTAAATTAGTAATGCTATACAAGAATTAACTAATGAATTAAGTAAGTTTAGCTATCTTTTCTCGGAAGCATAGAAGGAAACAAACTGAGATTTTCAAAATCGTTTCAAAATCAATATTACTATCAAACACTGAATAAAGACAAAATTAAATTAACAAGTCGAACACTACAAAGTCACTAAAGAATTATTGTATGAAATCGAGATCATACATACTAAGAAGACAATTTTCTTATCAAGTTATACAACACTATAATCTGAAAATAAAAAAAATAATAGAGAGCAAACCACATATGTATCAAAACATTAATGTCTCCGCGAAACGAAAATGATAGTATGTCAAAACAATATTAACACAAAATAAATGGGGGTTGCCTAACACTCAAATTACAGCAATAAAGTCCAGCAAGCGAAACCTTGACACTTTCACACACACAACCCTGGCCCAAATTTTTAGCAAATTGACTAACTCAAATTCCGTTTATAGAACAGATTATAATGGATAAGCAGAAATGAGACTATTTAGAAATAGTATAGCAAAAGTCTAACGGCAGCTCTAATATATAAATAGTTCAGTCTAATGGACTGTAAAACCATAAAAATGAAGTAATCATATTCTTCCAACTTAATAAAATATATATCCTACTGATAAGCGAAATCTACTTTAATGAAATATCTCCTAAAAATGCATAACTATATTATTTAAGATATTAAACATCCTACAGCCGACAGATGGGCAAGAAGTAGGACACCTACAATAATTAGGAGTCAAACACTACAAACTTACAAGAGACCGGCCATTGGCAAGGAGATTTAAAAGGTTGAGCTATAGACTGTCCCTTCAATTAGCTCTAAAGAAGGCTTCCTGTGATACTTTACATCACATAATGCCTAACAGGTGAAAATTATAATGCCAAAAATGCATTGCGAGAATCACATCTCTTATCATTTGGAAGAAGAAGAGCACTATTATGCTAATTGAGAAACAATAGTTAAATGAATAGACTACCGGATTTCTTTGTTACAAAGGGTGTAAGAGGGCATCCCCACATTAAATCTGGCATCGGCTTAACATTAGGTAATCACACTCCAAAAGTAACCCTTACTATAGATAATAATCTAAATTTGAAAGTTCAACTTAAAACACCAAGTGACATCAAAAACGTAATACATGCATGTACAAAATGCATTTACCAAGAGATTTTAGAAACCACAGCAAAAACCCCAGGATCAAAATAATAGCAAAACAGGATGTGTCAAAACATAGATGTCTAACAAAAATATAGTACCAAATCAGATATTCTGTTGACACATTACATTTAAATCAAGCGACTGTGTAACTAAAAAGATTAACCTATATACTTAATCTTAATTTTTATGGAAAGTCACAAAAAACATATACCCACTAAGAAGACCAATCCTACCACTTAGAAATAACGATCTTTCTTGGGCAGAAGTTTTGCTAGTAGTGAATTATTAAGAAATAAAAAAACTTGCCGAAGATAGGACACAATGGAGAAAAATAGTACTGAATCCAAAAAATTGACGACTTAGATTCTGTTTTTAGCTACCACTACCTATAAGATCATAAACCCCAAATAATTCAAGAAGAGTTATTGTTCCACCGCTTTTTTTGATGTCAGTTGGGGATTTAATAAAATCTGAAAGAAAAGTTCACCTCACAAATTAATTACTTACTGCCGACTTATCCTTCAATAAGATAATTATTTTTGCTGACGTTGCAATAAGACTTTGCAACCCAATTGAAGCAGTCCGTCTGCTCCAGGAAAGACATGAGAAAATACAGAGATTGTCAGAAAATGGTGTAAAAAGCTTAACCAAAGCAAGTCAGTATTAGACACACTTACCAATGTATTTGCCTCAATAGTCTTACTTAGGTACGCATTTGGACAAAAGGTTCACATGGCGCATGCATATATCGAACAACTTTATCAACTGAATGCTAAACTATTATTGGCTAATAGGAAGTAAGTCAAAATTATCACTACAAAATAAATGATTAAACTACAAGATAACCTAAGGTCGATATGGATATATAGAGAAGATTGTACATATAAAGATTTTTAAAATCACAGCCTAAGTTATAAACTTCATATCTAATAAAGATATGCGTTATGACCTCAATGTACTCTTAGTGAAAGAAGAGTTGGCGAGGTGTGATATCGAGTATATGAGACCAGTAAATATGCATCCCAACATTTTAGATCTACGAGTATTAGATAATAATGAATATAAATACAAACTTAAAATAAATGTGCCTTTATATTTACATTATAGATTTTAATAGAAATTAAAATAATTGTATTCAATTTTACTGTTTAATATATTAGAATTATTGCCATAGGAGACCTCTCTCTCTCATGTCAATGATAGAGTGCAAATAAATAACTTAAAAAAAGGATTCGCACACTTCAGTAACAGTCAAACGTCAAACGTTGGCTTAGAGGCTCTTTAAACAACGCGATATGCTCTCATATAGAGGATCGCTTTGCCTTTGATCATCAACATTGTTCATCCATCCATAAACATTTTTCTCAAACGCCTTAAGATTTGCACTAACAATACTCGTAGAGTCATACACATCACATACATATCACAGCATGGATTTTATTAAAAGATTTATTCTAGGCACTTAAAAAGCGAAGAGCAGCACCTACCTTGTTATAATTATACGTTTGGAACAATGGCTCCATGTTTTCTAACTACCTGGTATGTTCCATTTCCAATAAATTTATGAGAACTTACTTTTCATGATACCCTCATATTAAAAAGTAACACACTTAACATTGTCTACAATCTGATGAACAATATAATTTATGATCTTTGGGTTCCTTAAACTGACAAAAATTGGAGACCACTAGTGTGTAGTAACATGATTCAGAATGTATACCTTTAAATATAAATTTATACTCTTATTTTTATTGGTTAGCCTACATTACGAAAATAAATTAATAACATTAAAAAGTATTATAGGAAATATATTATATATAAACACACAAATTAATAGGCTGGTAACAGTGTCGTTTTTTAAATAAAAAAATGCATTAAAAGTTTATTGCACAAATCATTAACATGCCAACCATATTAAGAATAATAAATAAATCACAAATTTAAAAAATTTACTATATATTTTAAATAAAAATAAATATGAACAGAAAATAATAGGTGTAAAACAACTTTAGAATAAAATTTTTTTAGTATATTATTCCAATAAGTGCTTTCATTTATATTATATTACTTGTAATATCCTCGAGTGCAAATTTATCCACTTATAATTAAAAGTAATATGTTTTAATTAATTCTAAATAAGTTTCTTCGTTATACCTCCATTGTTCTCTAGCAGCCACTTACCTATACAGTGATCGTTCCCAATATGGTTTAAGATTTCATCTAACTTTGAAAATAACACCATCATAGATTTCTTTACTCTCAATTAAAATTAAGCACAGGAGTATTCCAAAAATGTTATTATAAAACAAAAATTTAACGCAATGTAGAATTGCGCTTTATCAGTTCAATATTTGTTATTGTAAGTGTTGTTCTCTGCAATGGTATCAGAATAATGTCGTTCGTTGTTATTAACTACTGGAAGCAACAAATAAATACCCCTTAAAATGAAATTTAATAGCTGAACAAAAAAAGTGAAACAAACTGAGCACCGGCATGACATCAAGAAACATAAAAAGTTAAATCCCTATGCCAAATTGAGCAATACTGAGAAACTGATGAAAACAGTAACAATATCAAGTAGGAAAAATAAAAATTGCAATTAAAAGAAAAATGTAACAGAATAAATGTTATTAAAAAGGAAAAAATAAAATAACTGAAGCTCCAAAATTCCCTATCATCACTCTCGTAGCAAATTCTAAAAACATTTAGCACTCTATTTAATTAAAATTTATAAATCGCATTTGACATACATAATAATTTCAATTTCACTAAATTTAAAAGAAACTATAAATAAATAAAAAAGGTATGAAAGGGGATTAAATTAAAGGAAAATAAAGCCCCTACTTCGATTATGACATAATTTAAGAAGAAAGAAGTAGATAGAGCAAATCAATACAACAAATTAGAATATCAGAAGATAGCAATAAACAAAATATTACTTAATATTAATAAAATAATTATTAACATAAACATAATTGTACCAATAAAGAAATAACAAATTAAAGCAACAAAAATAAATTTTAATTGAAAATAGAGAATACCAAAGTAAATACTTAAAAATGGAAAATAGCAAAAGTAATACATTCAAGCATTCTAAAAATTACCAAAACGAACAAAAAGCGAAAAATTAAACTTACGTAGTTTCTGTCGAAAGTATTAAGCAGCCATATGATGCACAATATATAATATACATATAATACACAAATGAGAGGAAATGATACAAGGTGTAAGAAACATCGTACCTTTTCTTCTTCAAAGTAAACACTTTAAGCTAATTAAGAGATTTTTCTAAATCGCAGCCATAGACTTCAGCCTAGGTTATGAATGCTTTGAGGAAATCTTGATTCATTTGTAGCAGTCTGAAAAAGACATTAACAACTGCAGCATGGTGTTGTTGCAAAATTAGTTTTTCTTCTGTCAAAATATCGCACACTTTAGTTTCTCGAACTCTCAGTGTTTCATTCAAGTTGATTGCAACTCGTACACGTTTATTATGTTCTGCTGTTTTGCTCGTTGCTGGTCTTCCAGAATTTGCATACCTTTAAGCAGACTGTCTTTGAATTATTTATAGGGTATCTTAATTTGTGATGCCTTCATTGCGTCTTTGAAAGTCTTTTTCTTGTTTCCCAAATGGCTTCTGCGAACGAATGCTTCAGCTTCGCACAATATTTGATGCAGATTTGCTGTTCCACTTGCTCAATCATTGAAAATGCATCGATGACAAACTACATCGGCACTCAGCAGTGTCTAAGACTTAACTGACAATGAACTTGTCCTTATTTACGCATGCGCATTACAGGCCTTTTTATCGGCTGCCAGATGACATCGCAGTTGTGCAAACTAATTTTGTTATTTTGTTCGTTAGCGTACTTTTAAATGAAAAATATGGACAACAAAGATAAATAAAAAAAATTACAAATGTGGTTTTAACCACTGTACGTAATCAAAATATCAGAAAAATAAGTAACAGCAACCAACAAATATAAATGTATTCAAATAGGCAGAAAAAAGTCAAAACATGGAGTAGTACTGAAGAAGTAACATAAAGATTACTTAACCAAATATAAAAAAACAATTTATTAATTAGTGTTTTGATTTTTCGTAGACAAGTGTTTTGTAACGTAAATTGCCGCGTGAACAACTAACATTGATTCACTTCCATTCCAGCATTCATAAAATTTATAGGAATTTTTTTATCAAAGCTAATAAAAATTATTAATACAAACATTTTAGAAAACCTCTTAGCAATGGATTTTTTTATTATGATAGAAACATTACTTAGTTTCTATATTTGAGAGACATAGGTATACAATCTTTTTCTTTAAACCTCCTTACTGAAAATAAATCTACCTTTACATTTTAACAA
Organism: Sinelater perroti; assembly: GCA_036346155.1. NCBI lineage: Eukaryota > Metazoa > Arthropoda > Insecta > Coleoptera > Elateridae > Sinelater > Sinelater perroti. The sequence continues at coordinate 19,639,030 of JARFIY010000359.1, read as the reverse complement.
TTATAGAGTAGAGAAAAATACAGGCTGATACTTTTATTTATGAAACATTAAAAAAATGATAAGCTCCAAAGAATATAATTGAACAGGGAAAATATTTGACCATAATCACTGAAAAAAGATAAAAAAGACTACAACGAAAAGATACAATAACAATTTATAAATCCAGAGAGATCTGAAACTAAAAAGAATAAGAACGGTGCAATACCGTAAAGGAAACTTTCTATTTTGCCACCATTTGTAGGTAGTAATTGAGTGAACATTTGGGATTTGCTAATTGTTCACTTGTAAACTAAAAAGTCAAATCTGGAAAAAATGTTAAAAATTGAGCTATATGACAACACAAAAAATTTACCATTAAAAGTCTTGATAAAAATAATTAATCATCAAGGGAAATGCAGTTGAATTAGTGAGTTTTTAATTATTAGAGTAGTAAATGGCACAAATCAATCAACTGATCGAAGATCTAATAAGTAAGTACTTGAGCGAAATATAAGAAACAATAAAAGTGCATTGTGAAAATAATGATCATTATTGGTGTTACAGTGTAATTAGAAAGTAATTATTAAAAAGAAAATATTTGGCCATATTGTAATGAGTGAAGTTCTAGAACAGGCAGAAGAAGATTAGCTATACAATTAATCAGTCCGGAAAAGCTCAAATTTTAAATTTTTAGAATTTGTGTAGAAACCTTTTACGCAAATCAATCAACATAATAATGGATAATATTAATAACGTGACGAAAGATAAGAGTTTTTTGACATGATCATGGAAATGAGTTATAGAATAATTTGGAATTGTAGGACAAAACTTTGTGTTTTAGTAGGATAACTACTACAAAATATATATTTTAAACAGATCAAAATTTTTGATCATAAAAGATCAACTCAACTCTTAACTTGGAACTTTGCTTGTAAGGAAATGAAAACCAAATATATACCAAGCCTTGCGTACACTTTTTTAAGCAAAATAGTTTTCTTGGTCATCAGCGCTTTATTTTTTTTAACCGACAAATTATTAATTGCCTGGAAAGAATTATGAGATTTTATCCAAAACATAAGAGTTTAAAATTTTTAATTTTAATTCATCACATACATATTTAGATTGTAAATTTGTCTTTTAAATATTTCAAGTGTATCGTGGTATAGAAAGGAAAATAAATTTACTCATTAAAAGAGTCCTTGTTGTATTAAATAATGTCAAAAGAAATTTTGCAACTTTTAAAAGTAAAAACGCAGTGAACTTTTAAAGAGGAGCAAGTGTCAGCAAATAGATGAGGAGTGGCTTAATACATCTCAAGATGGTGAGATCAATTCCTCATCAATTCTGCAAGAGTACAGATTCTTCAATAACTGCTAACTTTTGAATAAAGAAGCCAACACTTTATTCTGAATGTCTTCAAATAAAAGGGACATCATTTTCTTATTCTTCGACTAAAAATCAAACAGCTACTAAGAAGGTAGGCCAAGAATGTTTTTCAGGTGAAAACTTTCAAATCCACAAGCACCTGCATTAGTACAAGACAGGGTGTATGTACACAATAATACTGAAGGCTATAAAAAATTGCTCAAGGTTAGTGTGATTATTATCTGTCTTCTCAAGTAGCAGTAAAAACTGAGGCTAAAATATACACCGAAAACGTTTTGGATAATACATTGTATTGAGTAAAAGATATGTTGGTATTTATGCCCAGATGTATTTATGAGAACATATTTAATGCAATTCTTATTCACTGCCTGATAGCACATATTTTTGTAAAAAGTTATGTTAGTCTCCATATTCAATTTATTCTCTATTTTTGCAAAGGAAAATATATAATCTTTATTGAGAACATGTAAGCAACTTTTGTTGTAGTTACATGACTTCAGCTAAACGATTATTGGTTGATGACAACCAAAGCAAAGCCTTAGTTCTATGGCATGAGAGATCTCGAAAATCACCGAAGCATTTCAAAAGATTCTCGGTACGATATTTTGGTGTTTCTCAATTTCTCAATCTGCAATTTTTGCTCAAATGCAATAAAAACGTTCTATTTTTAAAACCGATGATAACGAGCAACACACAGTAGACGATATGTAATAATGAAGAAACGTAGTAGATCGTTAGGAGAACAAGACGAATCACTACACACCACACCGAATCAAAATCGGTAAAGAATCACCTGGTATAGATTGTTTGTTTTATTTATAGTTTGTTTATTATTTATTTTACAACAAATATTGAGTAAATGTGTATAATAAACAGTTGGATAGTTACAAGAAATAATTTATTGATGAAGTTTCTATGAAGTTTGTATAAAGGCAGAACAATCACAAGTTATATAACGGCATCAAGTTAGACATCTAGCAACGTCTGGTAGGTAGGTAGTCGTTAGTTGTTACAGCAATTCTGAACTAACCTTCTGATTTCGTTAATGACGAGAAGAATACTGAGGTTTCCACATATAGTTTGGTTGGTGATATACCAGGCGCATCCACCATAACACGAATTGTTTAGATTGGAATGGTTATAATATTTTCACTCTCTGACACTCGGGTGCTATCGGTCTAAATTGGTTTTAATATAGTTTTGTATTATAGGAGTTTATTACTAGATGATAATATGGGAACCATAACATTTTACAAGACTTCAAATCTAATTACTTGCCTTTCGTTTGGATGTGCTTGTTTCATGTGAACTGCTGGTCGAGAAGCAGAGCTAAATACTTTGTTTCTGTTTTAATAGGTAAACACGTATCGTTAATGTTGAGTAATGAGCAGAAACTTGTTCTCAAGATAAATGTAACTAGGTTGACTTCAACTGATTGATTTTAAGGTGCCATTATGCAAACCAGTGACTAGTACGGTGGAGATGGTGTTGAAGATTTACAGATGAAATATGGCGTTTTCTAGTGTTGACAAGTTCGCAGTATCATCAACAAAAGTTGCGACAGCGATGGTTTTGGTTTCTGCTAAGCCAAATGAGATGGACACGTGAGCTTAAAAAGCTGTTCTGAGAAACACCGAAATAAATAAGACAGTTCTTAGACAGCGCATTGCCATATTTAACGGGGACATATCTGTTAAGTAATTAATTTTTTTAGAGCAAACTTTATAAAATGCCCAGAAAGCATCTAAAAATTCAGAAATACAAAAGTTTTTTTCTCCTAATCCTTTTGCTATCCTATCAATCTGCTATATGGTAGAATGTCCATTGCGTAATCAAAATTGGTGTCATGCAAAATATCGCTATCATCGAGGAGACTCTTAAGGAAAAGCTTCTTAAATACTTTACTGATAGTAGGTCAACTAACGTAATAATTTCGGGCTCTTTTCCAGTTTTAGGTGCCATTAAAATATTTCCAAAAAACTAGATAGCAGAAGATATAGCATTTGATTATAAATGGCTTTTGACAATGCGATGCTAGGTAGTCTCTTCAATACTTTCTATTTGATCGTATACTAATACTTTGTATTATCCAGTTATATTGATCCAATTTAAGTATTTCAAATTACAGTTCAGTTGGAGAGAAATAATGATAATAATCTGACACAGAACTTCTAGGAATTTTTCACTTGCAACATAATTTATAGTTAGAGCAACTGTGGCTAGATGTTCTGCAAAGGTATCTGCTTTTTCCTTATTAGTTCTTACCATTGAGCTATTCGCTATCCTTATAGATTATTTGGCTGGTTGGGGGTAATTAAATTTCTTAGTTGCTCTCCAGCTAAAATGAGTTTACAAAACCAAATCGCTAATTCTAACAAGTGCTTTCTCCTAATTAAAACGTTAGAAGGCAGCAATCGATAAGAAGCTTACAAAATGAAGCAGTTATTTCATATTTTTGGTACTCTGACAAAATCTATTGCAATTTAACTGGTACGTCTTATCAGATTTCCATTTATTCATATTTCTCCAAAATAGTCTAAGTAAAACAATTACTTCTTCTGCGGCAGTTTCTTCACTAGAAAGCTGGAAAATTCTGTGATAATAGATAGTTAGTTCGCTTAAAAATATTAAAAAATCATGCTACAAAGCGGTGCATACATTTTTCAATAAATGTTTCGAAAATTTATTTTCTGTATTTTACCTAGAAACACGAACTTCCTTTTTGCCCACCCAAGTGTTAAAGTCTTTAACGATGTAAAAAACATACTAGGGGTTTTCCAACGAAACTCGATTACAAAGTTAAGTCGACTCAAAAATAATTTTTAAAATCACTGCTCATTGAAACATTTCTTTGTAAATAATAAACAAGAAAAGAGAAATGGTTTGCCCACGAACATATAGCTTTCTTCAAGGTTAGAACTAAACTCTTTAGATTCTACAGAGTCGTTGAGGTAAATTCGAAAAATAGATAAACAATGAAAATAACATCAAGATACAATAAAATTAAATTTATTTACATCAGCGGTCACGAACTTTCGAGGGACCTAATCCTTTTGTAGGCCAACACAACTCCTCCTTGTCCATATGTGTCATTGCCTCCCTGATTGAGGCCCTTAAGCTATCGTTGGTGTTATAGTGCCTCTCATTGACCTTTTCCCTCGACCACGTCCCGCACTTAAGTCAAGGGAATTACAGTCTTTTTTCCTTTGTGGGCTGGAACACGTATTATTGTACAGCGGTCACTTCCTCTATATCAAGCTTAACAACTGTCTTCAACATGTTGATATAGCTATCGACGGTCACCTTCAGGCCTTCTTCAAAGTGGAGGCTATAACAACCCCTTCCTGCTTACAAGCTCTACTACCATTACAGAGATGACAAACTTTATTTGCATAATGGTAAGCACTTCAGAAGCATATTTGCACATACAACGGTCATTTTGCCAATTCTCTGTCCTGTCCTGAATGAAGTTCTTTTAGCCCGAAAATAATTTCAGGAAGCTTTCAGTAATGCTTGCGCCTTTAACTTCCTGTTTTTCTCAGTCAACAGTTGGCAGTTTCTCAGGATGAAAGACTTGTAGTGCAGTTCTTGATGCAATGTTAGATTGACCAGCGACCTCGCCAGGCCCATTTCTTTTCCAGGTCAGTCATGCTCCGCCCAGCATCTCTATCAATTGTCCTTGTTAATTCGCGAACGAATTCATCATTTTTCTTGGGATCAGATCGCTTGATGTGCGTTGCCTTGTCAGAAGTTACCTCCTCCTGGTGGTCAGATTCTCTGAACTTTTTGACTACGTCGTATACTTGGGTCTTTGTGTAGCCAAACCACGCAATAATTTTTATCTTCGATTTTCCGGTGCAGAGCGATTTGAGTATAGCATCTCTGCGGTCGTATTCTCGGTTCATTTTCTCAACAATTGTAGATTGTTGATTGTATGAAGCTAAGCTGTTGTGTTATCTAATAAAGGATTGTGCATGCACATGAAATGGTTTTTTGGCTTTCCCGCAATACAACCTAAAAAATCTGGATTTATCTCGATGACCCTATAGAATCTGGTCTATGTTACACATTAATCATATTTTAATTATTTGAGATTACTTATTCAAACGGTAGTAAATTTAGATATGAAAGTGATACGTAATGCAATCAGTGATTTTTCGCAGTATTTCAGGATTGTGTAAAGCTAATGATGAATATTTCAGATGGAAATAATACTACTCACAAACGTTTGCTCTTTATGTTTAACTTTGTATTTCATACTTGAACGAGTACTTATGAGCCAAATGTAAGTTTTCTTGTTCAATTAATCTTTTCGAGCTATATATGCCTCAAATGCAAATGTTGCCTTACTGTATGACAATAAGTTAACTACATAGATAAATACGACACTTTTTACATAATACTTCAAAATACTTTTTATTTTCCATAATCTGACATCTTTTATCTCAGATATCTGGATAAACCACCCCTGCGTTTGTTGTGGCGCTACAAGGCGCACGTCGACAGTTAGAAAGTCCAGCATTCAGACCGCAACGGAAACCAGTTTTCATTTCTCAATGCAGGCATGCCCATTTTAAAGGTTTGATCTCTGCCAAACACCACACAACTTTTGAAGGCACCGGTGGACCTGCAGTGCAGGAATGCATCGCTTCCTGACGCAACCGCAGAAGCCGGGCAAATGGCCCAAGGCCCCCTAGAATGCCAGCAAAATAATAAAACGGCCCGACGTACTCGTAGATAAAGTCATAAATTATTAAGTGCATAAGGCCGTGCGCCAATCGGCACGAGACATGTTGCATAACGCTCAGCCGGGTTTCGCGTGCGAGAAAGTGGAATTAAAATTGTTTCGGAGGAACTCCGGTCACGCCGCCTGAGCCCGGATTAATTTATGTGCGGGTTGGCAGGAATAATAACGCAAAATTAGAGCAATTAATGGGCAGCGGCAGCTCATTACCTTTTTAATTGGACAGCGCGCGAACTAGCTGGTTAGCTGCGGATTGTTGAAAGGCATTTCAAGTCATAGTCGAAGCGGACCTTTTACTGAATTAACAAAAAAGGGAAAACGTAAAAGCAAGGCCTCTTCAATCTGCAGTTGCATATATCGGCATTTTAACCGACAGTCTGTTTAATAATGTAGGTCAGTAAGGTCAATTCCAAATCAGTCTCTATCACTGACACTGAGTGTTTTCCTTAATAGAACAGAAACTGCTGTTCTCTTCGCTCGTGGAAAGAAAAGTATTCTTTTGTAATTTCAAAATTCTTTAACAAATTCGTTCAGTCAATATGTGCTCCATGACATGGCTTCAATACCCCAATACGTTGTCGCATTAGAACAAGATTTTTTAAACCATTCCAATTTGTTTTTCAATGATCATTGCCTTCAATTTCTCCAAAAACGTAGCTACTATTTATCACTAATAGTTTTTCTCTTCTCAATATACGGGAATTCTGGTATGTAACAATCGATGCACTTTTATAATCTACTTATTGCACTACTAGTTGGTTTCCGATCCAAATTTTGCTTCTGGATCACAAAGTATGGCAAAGAATTTGCGAAATATGGGCTGACGTTCGTATACCAATTTTTTGTTTGTTTGTAATTTATTATACAAAATCACTCACTTGAGATGCCTGCGGCTTCTGCTAACTTGCACAATATTACTGATCTGCCGGCTAAATCCTCATCATGGGCTTTGCCGATGATTTCTAATGCGAAAGCTATTTTCGGATCACAGGCCACGGCACGTCTTCGATGCTTGTTCTGTTGTGCTTAAATTTGTATACTAAAGGGGATAACGGTAAGGTCCTTCAATAATGATTGCTTTCGACATAGTCTCCAAGATATGATTCCAAAAAACAAAATTCTTTTATTAAATCTTCGTATTCCGTTTCTTAAGAAGCCAATAAAGAGTAGCTAGCTAGGATACTACATGGCTGTCCTAGGTGGTGAAATTCAAATTTTGCCCGATAACATGAATACTTTCTGACGTCTTCTGGGATTTCATACTATCAAATATCCACATAAATGCTGTCTTGACGGTCTTACTATTAGGCTCAGTTAGCACTTACAACTAGATAATTTAGAAATACTGTGTACGTTACCTACTATCGTTCGATAATGAACTTGGCACTTTAATTTCTTGGTTTAACACTGAAATTTCCTATATAAATAAAATTTAAAGTTTGTGCGTTGTATAAAAGTATAAAAAACAAGAATGAGTATTCAAAAAAATAAACCAATTAGCCGATTTTTTACCGATAGACGTTAACTTAAAAAACAGAGTGATTGATTACCTAAGTAAATAGACAGAACAATAACAACAATGGCTGAAAAGAGGAAGAGAAATTAAAGAAGAAATAATTTCAGGCTACAGAGAAATTAAAATAATATTAAAAAAAATTAAAGACCACAATGAATAATAATATTCAAAGGGTGAGCCATTTTAATATCCCAAAAATTAAGAATCAATATATGACATATGTTGAATTTACAGGAACTGAAAAAAGAACAGTAATATTGTAATAATAAAGGGTAGGGTAAGCAACAAATATATAGAAATAATCAAAGATGTCGCTGTAAATTTCTTAATGTAGTTCCATTCCATAAATTCATTGTAACTATAAAAAAAACTGAAAAGTAAAATAGGACGTTTCTAAGAAGTGCTCTAAGTTTAAAAAACTATGAATAGTCTATATAAATAAAGTAATATTACCAGAAAGAGGAATTAACGATTTCCTTCTACTTCCCCAAAGTTGGCAAAGACGTAAACCATTGATCCAAACAAATATTAATCTAATGGTTCCAAATCAGAACTATAAGCGGGGTAGACTAACAGCTCAATTACATCGAGTTTCCCTAATTTTTATCGAATTTTTTGAGTCGCATGTGATCTAGCGTTATCCACACCAGTTTTCGATCAACCATACCAGGGTACTGTTATTCTAAGATGCCATATATTTTGTCAAGCTGTTGACAATAAACCTCGTTGATGATGATTGGATCTTCAGCGACTTGTTCAAAGTAATTTATACCTGCGGAATTCCACCTGATGCAAAACATAGCTTTGACCTCAAATCTCTTATGCAATCGGAACTCTACTTAACCGTTAGTTTGATCTCGTTGGATTATGAAGATAAATCTACTTTCGGTCCACTTTTGATAGCAATTTGGAAAAAATTAAAGATCCTGAAGATTTTCAAATAATTGTTTGCACACATGAACACAGCGCTTAGCTTGATCTTGCGTTAACGCGTGAAACAGTTATTTGCTTCTCCTATTGACTTTGCCTAATTTATTCAAACGTCAGCTTATTACCAATTGAAAAGATTCCCTGAAAGAATTATCAAGTATTTAGGTACATTGGTAATATATTTCGACACCTTGAAGTGAAACTTCTCGATTTATTATGAATAACCACAAGGTTTTGTCAAGCCACATGGGCAGCGTTTCGTGCGAACTTCCAGTAATGCTGACTAAAGGCCAAAAGCTCAATATTCAAACCGGGCATATTACCTACTATTTTTCAGTTCAAATTTTAAGAAATTACTTTCGAAGAATAATATGATTTATAATATACGAAATAGTTTAATTGCTTCAATAATTTCTTCAGGGTAAAAGCTTACTACTCAAGAAATGAACAGCTATTTACACCAACCTTAATATTATAAAAGTAGAAAAGAAGCCAAAAGTACCTTTAAAACGTCGTTAAGTACGTCGAACACCATGTGCTCAAAAAATTGGAGCAAGAATGTAATAAACCTAAGTCAACAAAAGGGGCGAGGTAATTTTTAAAATAAAACCAGAAACAAGTAAATACCAAATTCTTATATTAAACAATTAAAAACTTATGAAAATAAAACTACGAAATCTTTAAATGTGTATAATATAAAGAACAGGGTTAAGACATGAAACTTATAAGAGTTATAAAAGATCTAAAAAATGGTAACGTATAAAAATGTAAAAGGAACATTTAATCTACTCAATATCTGTCTTTAGGTCTGAAAAAGGAACTCAAAATGGATTATCAATGTGAGACTTTAGGTGTCAATAAAAAATTATTAAAGTGCCCAATCGATCAACTTAACACACTGGCCAATAAGTGAATTTGGCTTATTTCTAGGAAATCTCAAACAGTCCAATACGAATCATATATAGTACAACTGCGTACAAAATGATAACCAAGAAATGAAAACACCAGAAATTTACCACAAACAAAGGAGTAAGACAAGATGAAATTTTTGGTCCGCTGTTATTTGTTGTAATATACGACAAAATTACGAAAAAAAAGCCTACAAACTCAACATAGGAGTTAGTGACGAGTCAGAAGCGTATGCCGAATTAACTAAACTCATATAATTTAATAGTAACGTCAGCCAACAAAGAATAACTTCAAAACGCAAAAAATAATTGAAATTAAAATCATTGGAAGAAACTAGTAATAATAATAGCAAAATAACGGTTGTTTATAAAAGTGCAAGTCGACATTTATTCAAAGTCAACAACTACACAATTTTGGAGACCTCACTAACAAGATATGCTAGCGTGATCTCGTGGTTGGAGTGGCGGGGTGCGGTGCTGACGGACCCGGGTTCATTCCCCGAAGCTCTCTGATGCCTGGCGGGTGGGTTACTCAGTCACTAAATTGAGTACTTAAGTTCACTTGGACCAAGCGGTAATAACGGCGGTCGTCTAAGGCGCGGTGCTTGCCACATTTCCCCGCACCAAGAGATGGTGCGCGACGACTAAGCAGAGAGAAAACCTATGAGACCCTTAACCTCTTTGTTTCGCAGGCCGTGCTTCATCGCGGGGCATTAAAGTCTTCCCATTATCATTATCATTTCTAATAAGATATTAAGTTTGACTTTTGTAGTCTGAGGTATCACAAAGTACCGTTTTTACTTATTTTATTACAAGTTCTTACTTACGGAAATGAATCGTTGATGCTTGGTAACACTTAAAAGCAAAACAACCGAAATTAATATTCTTTGGAGCAGCTCTTTTATTTTGTCTCTGACAACAAAACCCACATTCATCACCAGTTTTCAGTTTTTCCAAAAACATCAGGCTTGCTTCTCACTTGGTCCACAAACTCTCAAGAAATCGACAAAACGCTTTTCATCAGTCAAAACAATTTAAAAGTTCCACTTCATTTGGTATAAATCTAACACGTTTGATTGGTCCATGTAAACGCTTGCGCTTTCGATAAAGGATCCTTCCGTAGACATTTTGACCCATGACGCGACGCTCAAACAGCTGGTCAAATCGCAAGTGATCCGCACTCTGTAAAGGCTTAAAGGCAAATAAGATAGGTCAAACCGTTTACCTGTTATCTCCTACTAACTTCTGCTTAGACCAAGAATGTCAGCCCTATTAGCTTCCGCATGTATCTTGTATAAATGGTAAAATAAGAATTGGAGAATTAGAAAAAGCCTCAATGTTTTACTAATTTAGTCTGTTTAGTTAATTTGATTGCTTAATAAAAATGTAAAATGATAATCTAGTGAAGATAATATGAGCAAGAAATAAATAGGGGGAAAACTAAAAAAATTAAATGGTGAAAAAGAAAAAATTCTTATTAAGTGCATAGACAGAAACTTAAAGCTATAAATTGAGAAAATAAGGCAAAAACCACTTTATAGTCAATCAAATTGTGGATACGGGAGTGATCATATTAAAGTAAAAAACGGTAAATTCCACAGTTCCAGAAATAACTTACTGAATTACAAAACTGAATTTTATTGTACATTGAACAATATTTTTATAAAATTTTCGTTTCAGTGAATAATTTAGAAAACGTTGCTGTAAATGAGTTATCAAAAACCTTGAAATCACCGATAAAGTTGGTTGGGTATTATCGTTGTCTAAAATAATAAAGTTATGACTTAATCTGTTAATTTTTAATTTAAAATCATAAATAACTAAATGATAAACTATCACAATGTATTTTATGTATGTTGGACTGTTCTTAGTGTGCGCTCTTAACAAAATAACGACTTTGGCTAATTCTATATTTTCTAGTGTCTTTTTGTTTAAATTGACTTATCTTTCATTTTTAAGGAATACTTCATTGACCAAAATAGATGAATTTATAATAAAAATTGCGGAATCCTATAAGATTTTTAAAAATTTTGTTTGGGCTATTTTCAACGCAACTGTAATATAACATTTTCGTATTTTAAGACTCATGTTGCTTTTGCTGCATTGCAGGCATCAACAGAGGCATCGGAAGACAGCGAAAACTCAATCAAGAGCAACTTGACCGGCATCCCTCAGATAGACTACCTGTTTGACCCCAATCTCCCCAGAGAACTCAATGGGTACAACCTGTCTTCGTACCCGTTCTACAACAGCATGCCCGAAGACATAGACTTCAAGTGTGACGGCCTCCATGACGGATTCTACGCGAGTGTGCCTCATAAGTGCCAAGTGAGTAATTAGATCAAGCAGTTAACGACTGCACGTGCATTTCGTGGCGCAGTTATCTTCACCGACAGCAGAAATCAATTAAACGCCGCTAAAGATGCTATCAGAAACTTTCAGCCCGAAAGCGCAATACGCCAGCACGCAAAGCGACTAAATTAACCCACATTTATCTTGGCATTCCGACGGTGGATTACAGAGAAAGTACGCCATCTTGCGCTTTTTGAAATATTCCCAAAAATTACGTAGTCCCCATTCCTTTCCGCCGACTAGGCGACCTTGCTACCATATTGTTCGGCGAACGGTCACTTTCTCCCAGTGAAATTGCTCGCGAGGCGACCAGAACTTGCGCTGCTGCGGTCGATCAAAATGTCCACCTTAAATGGCACCTCTGTCGCCTTGGTCGATTTCGGGGAACAATTGGACACGGGCCGCGATTCGATGTCGTTAGCGGATCTCCGTTTCGACACTTTCCATGGCGGTCCTTGAATTTCAGATTGCATCTGCCTGGTGGCACAAATAGATTGCATTCCTGCGGACTGTTGCCCGGCGGTTTTCCCGTGTTTATCTGCCTCCGATCAGCAGGTATTGTTTTGAGAAAGATCACAAACAATTGTTCCTTAAGCGTTTTGGTAAAAGATGCAATCTAACATGAATCGTGAGAGGACTGGCAACAATACATAGCTAGATGTAAGTGTGCTTTGTACTGCTTGAAGCTTAAATTGTGCCCATATTGGTCTTTATCTTGGATCTTGGGCGAAATATAATATCGATTAATCATCGAAATATTTTCCATTATTATTAATAATCTTTTGTAGCTTAAAGAGAAATTCGTGTGTTCTATCATGAAAGCTACTTAGTAAATTCCAAATTTTAAAATGATCTACATTTATTAAGATTTCTCTTTGATTGCATGAAATAAATCAAAATTATATTTCAAATTTATTAAAGCACTGTCCTTCGAATGCTTCTTTCAGTGGCCCAAATAAGTGATAATCGCAGTCCTGTTTGTATAAAAGGTGTTGCAGTGGTGTCCAGAAAAAATTCGCAATTTTTGTGGAATTTGGACAGTTGTATTGAAGCAGGGGGACGTCTAGAGTTAGAAGTCTGCGCTTCTCCAACGATATGCGAGTTTTTTCGTCTAAAAGTTGACAGAAGCATTTTCAGCAACATTTACTCTGTGATCGTCAAAAAAGCGGCAAACAATGCCAACGTTATTTTTAAGTACGTAGGTCGTCGGTAATCTTCATTTTCAATTGCTTCTCATCTTTCAAAAATTGTCTATCCGACTTGTCCACTTCAGGTTTAAAGGTAAAATCCTTTGAGTAAGGGACAAGGATATTTCTTGGACTAAACAGCTGTTCCTCAACGAACGCACTTTTTTGGCCAATTTTAACAACTCCTAATATACGACAGCTTTATAGTTCCTTCAAACATCTACCAAAACCTTCTTAGCGTGAATCATAAATTTTGTATTTGATAATCTTGGATGATATCAATCTGTCTATACTTTTGCATTCAAGATGTTAATGTAATCACCATACTAAAAAAATGAAACGAGTTGTCCACGGTAAAATAAAAATTATCGAACGAGTTTTATTGCCGTTTTACATTATCGCATTTTCATTATCTATGCAAAATAAACCTGATTCGTGCAAGCCAGCAACGTGACAAACACCTGACTGACACCATCAGCTAAGGAGAACGTCATTCCTAGATAACATTTACTTTAATGCTTCTGGTAAGGTTACTGCCGGCATATAATTAACGGGTGTGTACTACAATCGACATCATCTGTCAAGTGCCGTATAATTTCCCTTGCTCCATTGTAATAAATATTGGAACAGTTATGGGATTGGCGATTAATACAAAAGGAATTTTATAGTTGAATTACACTCATTGATATCCATACGGACATGTTTGTGAATATAAATTTGCAATCAGAATGGTCAGGGAGATATCACGTTTTAATGCTTGAATAATAGAAAAGGGTTGTTTGCATAATGCAAAATATTCAAACTTGGCCTGATCGAGGTTCCTTCGCACCTTAGACTGGCAATTTTCCTCTTGCCTCCCCTTTAATGACGCAAGTTGATTGTGTAGACAAAACATTTATTTTATTTTTCAATTTTTATTATATACACCCTCTTAAATACAATGTTTACAAACATTCACCCATCAATGAGAAAAAATAAAAACATCGTCCATTTCATGTACATATTTTTATTTACAAAACATTTCTTTTCCTGGCTTTAGAATTAACTGGATTATATCATCAAAAGAGAGACTGTAGAAACGCACTCTCAATAACTAAAGTGCAAAACTCGTCATTTTTTTTGTTTTAACGTTGATCTCTTAAGAGCTAAAAAAGATTGTTCTCCGGTGCACTTAATAATTGTCATACGTAGAAATTCTTAAAACGATAGTAGTATTCGGAAGAGTAAACTCTCCATCCATAACTTCAATAATGTTAAGAGTCTTTGAAGTTCTAATTGTTGTTTTTGGTATCTTATCTTTTATCAATACTTTTATTAATTCGTCAAAATGCTGCTAAATTCAGATATTCCTCACAGTATGCTTTATCTAAATCAGAAGAATATTTGTTCAATAGCTGATTCGCCCTCTGCCATATTCCGTTTTTTTATTTGAGTGATTTCCCTTAGAAATCCGAAATCTTTATGTATTTCTGTATAGAATGTTATTTTTTGTAGTAAGTTGAGCTTCAGAGCATCAGTTGCACCATAATATGTTTCTACACGAAAGACTGTCGTCCACAAGACTCGCAATTTCAATTTTTGTTTTCACCAAAAGCAACTTTTGGCTTCCTCTTTCTTGTAATATCCGTTTTGTGGACGTCAGTTTCACACATCAATTTCTAGCCTTGAAACTTATTTTTGCTTTAAAGGGCGTTTATAAAAGCTTCTAAAGTACTAACCTTTGTTAGATCTGTACTTTCTCCTTAAGTGAAAGGCTTTTCACTTATTTATCGAAATATGAGAAGAACGTTGTTCTAGAAATATATCATTAATGCCATTTTAAGTTTTAATTTTTTCCAATATCTCATTGCTTTATATTATGGGTTTTAATCTGAACACTATCATGGATAATGTGTCAGATCATCAAGAACCTCCTAGTACGATTTGTATAATGCTTGACTGATATCAACACTTTATCGGAATATTGATAAAGTTTTTAAAGATAAGAAATCCGTTCTAATGTAAAATTACAAGATATCCCATCTTTTAGTCGAAAAATTAAAAAAGTTATACATATATCACTAAAAAAATTAAATGGAGTACTTCCTGCTCTTGGTAGATCCAGAACCTACCACCTGTAAAGAGTGGTCCGCGCAAGCGATATATGTGTCCAGATGATTTACTTCTTTTCTAACCTGAAGATCTTTGTAGCATTCTGACATGTCGTAAAGCTCTGTCCTCTACAGATCAAGACCTACAAAATTTGTGGTCCACATTACGGCATTCTCCATCTCTTCATTTTTAAACGTCGTTCAACAGGAGTTTCGTTAAGTAGCGCATAGTGTACCACAAAGCTCTTGGACAATGTATGCCTTAACTTGATCAGCTAATGAATTAATTGACAGTTACACATGATAAGTATGACGGAACACCTCTACTTTTATTCTAAATTTTGCTACATAAAAGGATCGAATTTTGAAATCACTTTTACACGGCCAAAAAAGTTGCCACCTTTTACAGAGCTTAATATTTCATTATCGCTATGAATTGGCAATCCACAGAAAGCTAAACACTTCACAACTTCAACTACTCTTAACAGAACATTGCCCCAATACAGAACTTCTTCCTTGTACTGTTCTGCTATTTTACAATCCACTTTTATACTTACAAATTTTATCATGATCGTTTATTATATGATTATTTTTCCAATCATCAAACTCCTTAGTTGCTAGGAAAGTCACTTCTCCGTAGGGGTTGTTTGCGCAAAATATTCTTCCGATTGATTTTGAGTAAACCAACCAATTTCGTTTGGTGCGCTCTCTGTTCATTAACTTTTTATAAAACAACGGATTGGTATAAAATCTTTTTTGAGTAGCATACTGTCTTTCAGATTTTTTAAAGTCAGAATTTAAGTTTTGATGAATGCTATTGTAGGCCACCAGGTCACGAAGTTCATCATTTACTTGCCACAATACCGGGTCATCAAGTGATATAATTGGGTTTACATCTTTGAGAGTATTTTCAGAGCTTTGAGTGCTCAAACCATCTTGCAATTGTTCATTCCATGCTCTACAATTTGAGCTTAAAGTTGCTGAAGTCAATGGCAACGATTGTGATTGCTACATACTACGTGAAGAAATGTGCCCAGTTTTGATATTTTCTTGACCACAACATCCAGCCATAGAATGCGTTATTTGAAAGGTTTTATGAATCCTGTTTCACTTGTTATTTTAAAATTTTTTTGGCCATCTTTGTCACTCATTGTTCAGGCTTTATGATAAACAAAATGTGAACTGAACGACTATTTAATTGACAACTAAATTTTTCGCAAGGGCTGAACTGCTGCACACTAATTATAAATTATAATACTAATAACGCAACGGTCAACGGTTACTGTAACAACACTAATTTGGTTCCACCATTTCGATCAGTGTATGACGTCTCCTATTCGACTTCCGCGAATGCCCATCTTCGCCTTATATTAAAATGCGCGGTTTCAGAACGAATCAGAAGGTTCTAGAATTTGAACTCAAGGGCTAGAAATGGTGCGGACAGTGATCGAACAAGTTCCTGAACAATGTCTTTGTAATATGTTAATTCTATTAAAATATAAATGTACGACTTCAAAGTTTAACAGTTATAACTCAGTCAAAGTTTCTCTGATTAAGCTCACTTTTTTATTTACTTAATTTAAAATTTTGCGCTTCCTCTTCCAAATCCTGCAGCCCTAGGCGGCAGCTTACTCGGCCTATAAATTAATCGGGGCCTGCATTCAAAGTAGAAAATAAGGAACAAAAAAAAATGATAAATTTTACTATGAATAAAACTCGATAAAGAGCCCTAAAACAAAAATATAAATGTCTCCCAGTAGTCACAATAAAAAAATGAATTTTAGTTGTAAAAATCAACATTCTAAGTGTAAATGTGTAAAAGACAAAAAGAAATAAATAACTTAATTCTGTCTGTAAATATAAAAAGCAATGGAAATATTTTTAAAGAAAAAAGCTGTTATAATAGTTACTATAAAATTATTATTCTTGAGAGATACGTTGGAGGTCTAAAACATTTGACACAGAACAACATTGTAAAGAAAACAAATATAACGTTAAATTATTATTATTATTATTATTAATATTGTCAATGAAAAACTCGTCAAAAATTTTATCTTATATTGGCACTACCGTTAATTATTTCACTTTTAGTCAATTTAATCAACATTGTTTTAGTGTAGTGGACCATAGAATAATTGATACCTGTAACGTTTGATTTTTTATGTAGTATTTAACAAGAAAATGACTTGTGTTCTCAAATAATCAGATAGATCTCGTACAGCAATTAAACCGATGCACGCAAATTGCTTTCATTCTTTCACTTCATACGCCAGTTTAGTCTTTGCTTAATTTAATTTATAACCAATCGCAGATTGCATAACAGGATCTTCGTCAAAAGTCAAAGGTAAAGATATTTCTGTTAATGTCCAGTTCTGCTGGAAGCGTTCGCCTGTTACATCTGCGGTCGCCAAGGTGAAGCGGCTTAGTTTACATGAAAGGAAATGTTTCCGAGATGTTTACAGAAATATTAATGCTTTTTTAGGTATACCATCACTGCCTGTTCGGTACCCGTTACGACTTTCTATGTGCCAACTACACGGCCTTCGATCAGAAGACCTTCATCTGCCACTTTGTTTCAGAAGTGGACTGCAACAACTCTCATAAGTACTGGCATAGGTAAGCAAACGCTTGGCAATATCCTGCAGATTCCAAACTATTATTTTTTAGAAATGACGCCTTGTATCAAGCTGCCACGACCACAACTGTGAAACCACCGCCGGTCGTCATTTCGCCAGCCCTAAGTGCTGCAGGCCGCAGACCATCGCCTGCGGTTCGTCGTCCAAGGCCCTCTAGGAGGAGGCCGCAGTACGAGTATTATGACGAAGAATATGACGATGACGGACGGGAGGACTACTACGAAGAACCTCCGCCAAGGCGCAGGAGGAAGCGGCCAAGGCCTCGTCCTCGGCCGGTTTATGAAGATGATTACGAGGAGTACGAAGACGACAGGTACGAAAGAAGGGGATCCGGGCGCCGAAACGGAGACAGGCGTAAATCTGAAAGCGACGACAGGAAAGAATCTGATGACCGGCGATACAAACAAGACGACGAAAAATCATATGAAGATCGTCAAAGAGATGATGACAGAAAACCGCATGACAGAAAAGATGGTGATGATCGTAGAAATAGGGAACCAGAAAGAAAACCATATGGTTCGGACGAAGGTAATGACCGACGTAATAGGGAAGATGAAAGAAAACCGTATGACAGGAAACCATATGATAGGAGACCATTAGACGACCGTCGCATTGATGATGACGACAGGAAACCACCACACGACAGAAGAGAGTATGATGATCGGCGATATGAGGACAGGCCTACAGACAATAAACGCTATAAAGAAGACAGAAGACGCGATCATGACGACCGTACAAGATATGAAGATGAAGAAGATTCTAGATATGATAGAGAAAGAAAAAAGGAAAATGATGGAAAAAGAAGACCTGACGATGAATATAAAGACGATCGTGATGATCGGAGATCTTCTCAAGATAAACGTTCTGGTAATGATCGGCCACATGGGAAAAGACGTCCTGCGGATGATTTTGAGTATGATAGACCTAGAAAGAGCCATCGAAGGCCTTATGATGGCGATTACGTTGATGAAAGAGATGATAGGCGCAATTACAACCGCCCTAGGAAACCCGATCATCGGGATGAAGCTGCGCTCCCAGATGAGCCTCCTTTAGTGAAGCCAAGTAGTTCAAGCTCTGTGTTTAATCAGCCAAGAATGCCACCCAGAATTAGACCCCCGATACTTAAAAACGAACAAAATAAGTTTACTTACAAACCTACTTCTGAAAAACCCGTCACTAAAAAGCCAGAAGAGGACGACGAGTATTATGATTACGAAGATGAACTACCGCAAAAACGTACGACTGCAAGACCTAATAAAAGACCCGAACCTGAAGTTACAGAATCGAGACGATCTAGTAAACCTTCTGATATAGAACGCAATGAAAGAAGAGAAAACAAGAGACCAGTGGGTTTAGCTTCCAGACCAAGACTACAAACATCGCGAAAGCCGCCTGCCGATCCTGTAGATAACTATGAGGAAGAAAAACCGCGTTCACGTCCACACTCAAGGCCAAGACATGACTTGGACACTCGAAATCGCCCATCTAATGTTAAAGATATGCCAGAATCAGATGATGAAGAAGGTAAAGTAACTCAACAAAGAAATCCTATTAGTACCAGAGAGCGCAGTCAATCTCCAAAATTTATAGTTAAAGAACAAAGAAATCGAAATGAACCTAGAAATAAACCGAATATTGAAGTTTCAACAACAACAAAGCCTAAAACTACATCAGCTTCTTCTATAAAAGAGTCTCCTAGAGAATCACACAGAGAGAGACCAGAACCTGTTATTAAAGTGCATAAGAGACCTTTCTTGCCCAGTCGAGGAGGTAATCCATATTCAGCAAGAGGTTTACAGCCTGTAGGTGCCAAAGCCTTAGAAAACTCAAAAAGTCTTTCACCAGTTCTTGAAAATGTTCCGTTGAAATCTACCGATTACACAGACAACTTAGACACTGATGACCTTGATGATGAAAAGCATGTATCTCAATTTCAAACAGAATCCTCAAAACCTGTTATAGAACAATATGATGAACCAAATTACAAACCTACAATTCCACCATTTCAACGTAACGAAGAAAAGGCAGTTCGATATAGGATACAAGCTTATGATAATTCAGCTGCAGTGCAGAACGGACGACAATTTCCAACCTCAACAGAGTCCAAAGAAGATTCTTTTTTGATTGACGAACAACCAGATGAAAATTATAAACAGAAATCATCATCACAAGAAACATACACATCAACAGCAGATAATAAAGAGCCATCTTCTCCTGAAGAAAAATCATTTAAACCGTCTCCTATACTAATCAAAGTTCCAGTTCGTTTAAAGTATTCTAATCCAATATCGACTGCAAATGAAGAAGAATTCAGACCAGTTGCAAATCGACCTGCTGTCAGGCAAAATAACAAACCTAGGAATTACGATAGTTCAAGAACAACTGAAAAACCTGTTGCTCCAGAAAGGAATCCTTTAGACATAAACGAAAATGAATATGATGTTACTTTAAATGACGCCTTAAATCCAACTATACCAAACTTACCAATACGTAACTTCCCAAATGGTTTTAGTTCTGATACTGACTATACGTTTAGTTCGTTTCAAAGGCCGAGGTACGAAGTACCTCTGAACCAAGCTTCAGAAAGTAGGTACCAAATAAGGTCACCCAGTCACAGAGTCGAAACTGTGCAACCATTTGTTAACAATGGGGGAAAGAAATACGCAACTGCCAATACTCAGTACAACGTAGCGTCCGATCAAGTATACCAGAGCCACAACTTCCAATCAAGCCCGCAAATTACTCAAGCTCAAGCACATGCGTTTTATCCCGTCTATTAAATGTATTGCAGCTCTTATGGATCGTAAGTCTGTAAACCACTAAGGTGCCTTTGTGACGTGTGGCCGGACATTGTACGCTGAGGTGCACGTCCAAACCATGAATCTTCTAGGTATAATATAATCGAGAAAAGGAGAACATCCCGCAGCAAAGATGATTGTGATCTCACAAACTGGACGAGGTTTTAGTAGTCATTATTTCGATCACAAGATTATACTGATCTAATTGCTCTGTTTAATGTAATAATTTATACAATACAAAAGTAACTCACGGACTTACGGTTGTGTTAAAGAAACTGAATGGTTGAGTTTGAAAGAAGCTCCGTCATAAGCTGAGGTTGTTATATTTTGGTGTAATGTATCACCACTATTTTCTTTAAAAGGGCGAGTTTGTCAATTTTTTGTTTTTGTCAAACTGCATTACTTATTTATTTAACAACTTTTTTTCAAATTCAACCTGTATCAATATTTTTATCTATATATCTGTACAATAGGTGTGACTTATACTTAGTAATAAACTATTAAAAGTACGTTGTGGGTTTTTCTAAAACCTAATGGTTTATGACGATTATAAGCAAACTGATCACCATTTAAAATTGTCACTAATGCAAATGCATCACCCCTAACAGATAAAATCAAAACGGTATTTATTTCATTAATGATATCAAAGATTGATCAATCGAAAATGATATATTTTTGAGAATTACTAGAAGATAGATTTTATTACTACCTTGAAATTGTGAATCTACTAGTTTTTTTCAATAATGCCATGTACGTATGAAGCTACAAAATATATTCTGTCTCAATTCATCCATTACTATAGCTCCCTACAAGCTTCTTTCCATATCTTTATGAGTTCATCGTCGTTGAGAGGATCCTTAAAGCGAGTAAAATATCAAGACTAAGGTGGATGCCCTAACACAAAAGTTTCTATTTGATATACATGATCGCAGGAGTGCTCGTTTGACTTTCGTTGAACACAGACGTGCTGCTATCGGCTTGTGATAAACGAACCGTGTGCGCTAGTTGACCACGGTCAAGTGCATCGCTCTCTAATAACGATAAACATTATTAATCGACCCAACCTAATAACAGTACACATCTGCCCCGTTCCCCGCCACAATCTTCTGATTGCGGCGTGGTAAGTACTAAACTAACCTAGTATATTTCTATCGTGAATTAACAATAACAGTGCCCACACTTACGACAAAATGAACGAACCGAATAACTTTCACCTTAAATCTCCAACCATAATCTACAACAGATCCAAGTGCACTGGAACACATTCAGAAATGGATTATCAACAACACTCACCCAGTAATACGTCCTCAAACAATAAAAGACCTTTATCGTCACCGGACGACGACGTAAATAAACGATATCTTTTTAACTCGCAGACGCTGGTTACCCAAAACAAATATTATACCCTACAATCTGAACAGGACGACACCACAATACTTAACACAAATAACCCCAATAATTCACTAAATACTAAGAATTCAAACGCTGACCCACCACCAAAACCTAAAATACCCCCAATATATTTACCAAACGCTACTCACTACCAGAATGTAACCGCAGACATAAAAAATAGTTAAAGAAGATTTTTCTACTGTACACCGAATCAATGTAAACAGCATTGAAGACTTCAGAAAACTCACAAAATATGAAGAAAACCATACATTTTTATACCTACCGAAATCCTGAAGAAGCGAACATTTCTGTAATAATACGCAGTGTCCCATTATCAATTACAGAAAAAGAAATAGAAACTGAACTAAACAATCTAAATTATCCCACTCTTAAATTAACCCGTCTACTCAACAACAAAAAAATGCCAATGCCCCTTACAGTGGCTGAACTGAGCAGCACAGATAAAGCCAAAGAAATATTTAACCTCAACGGACTCCTATATTCAGTCATATCGGTCGAGCCAAGACGTAAGAAAAATGAGACCCCACAATGTACCAACTGCCAACTGATAGGTCACACCAAAAATTATTGCCACATGCCACCGCGATACGTGAAATGCCCTCACCATTTTTCCAAATGCAATAAAACTAACGAAGTTAAGCCTAACTGTGTAAATTGTGGAAGTGAGAACAACGCCAACTACAAAGGATGTCCATACATAAGAAACTTTAACAAAAAACACCCCCACCCACAATCCAGCCCATCAACCCCAACTCTACCATAACTGGAAACATCACTGCCAACCCAAACTATGTCCAAGCAATAAAAACTAACCTTCATCCCTCCCATCCCATAACGAACATCAACAACAACGCAAATACTACTGATTCGCCTTTATCAAAAATCCTCCAGTCCATTCTCACATTAATCACCCCCTACTATGACCAAATCAAAAACTTCCTCTTGTCCCTTATCCCTATGCTGCTCACAAATGGCGGCAAATAAATCAACCACTCTACAAAAGTTAACCTTAATGAATTGGAATGCTAACGGTATAAAGACTCAGAGATCTACCTTCATATCAAGACATGGCATAGACATTGCGTGTATTACCGAAACCCACCTCATACAAAACGAGAAATTCACAATTCCGGGCTATCGCATTATTCGGAAGGACAGAGAGGCAGCAATAGGATGGGGCGGTTCTGCAATAATCATAAAGCAAAACATCGTAGCCACCCCTATTGAACTAACAGGCATTCATCAACTTGAAGCTACCGCCACAAAATTAACCTTTACGAATAACTCTTCAATTAACATAATTTCGGCTTACAAACCACCCACAAAAAGACTCATATTAGAAGAACTGGTAAAAATATTTGACAACCAGCAGCCCATAATACAGGCCGGAGATTTAAATTGCATAAACACAATCTGGGGATGCAAGGCCAACAACCCCAACGGAATAAAACTGAACACACTAGCGTCCCAACTGGCTTTACAAATTTCAGCCCCTAGAGATTACACTTATTTTCCCTACCGCAAAAACCACTTGCCGGACATCCTAGATATAATAATACATAAAAACCTGCAACTGCCAATAAACCAAACCGTAATAACTGAACTTGACTCTGATCATCTGTCGGTAATATTCACTCTTAACTGTACTCCTTATTAATACCCGGAAATTCCAAGGCTAATCAACGGATCAGTTAACTGGAAACTTTTTCGTAATATCATGGACGAACAAATCAAGTGCCCTCTTACCATATCTACCACAGCTGAAATTGATGGAACCATTGAATTCTTCAAACAAACAACAAATGAGGCTATCAAACAATCTACTCTAGTCTCTCAAACACGCAAACCTGTCAATAATCAAACACTCCCACTCCGAATTTTAAAATTAATAAAAGAAAAAAACTCCACCCGAAGGCAGTGGCAACGTCTTAGGAACCCTGCAGATAAACACCATCTAAATGTGCTGATTCGGCTGGTTAAAAATGAACTCGATCAGTTCAGAATAAACTCTCATAAACAGTATCTAGAATCGTTCGAACCTGGAGACGCCGACATGTGGAAAGCCACCAAACGGATTCTGAAGCAACCCACGGTTACCCCAACACTAAAATACAATGGCCAAACAATATCGGAAGATAATGACAAACCTGAAATATTCGCACAACATCTCGAAGCAACATTTACCACCGCATATTTTAACAATGATCCCAATCATATCGGACAAGTTGAAATGGAATCTCATAATATTACACCCCAAGAACAAATGCTAGATAACCCTATCTCCCCAACAGAAATTAAAGAATGCATAAAAAAACTTAAAACCAAAAAAGCATCATGAATCGACATGATTCTCAACATAATTCTGAAAAATCTACCGCAAAAAAGTATATGTTTACTAACAGCCATATTTAATTCCTGCTTAAGATTGGGTTACTTCCCTACCGAATGGAAGCGAGCACTAATTCAAATGACGACAACCCTAACAACTACCAACCCATCAGCCTGCTGTCCACAATTTCTAAAGTTTTTGAACGAACCATTCAAAGCCGATTATACCAGTTTTTAGAAGATAATGCAGTCCTGTCCAAATTCCAATTTGGTTTTAGAAGCGCGCACTCTACTGGTCATCAAATCTTACGACTCACTGAGATAATTGAAAACGGTTACGAAAACAAAATGCACACGATAATGGCACTTGTATATATGGCGCAAGCCTTTGATCGTGTATGGATAAACAGCTTATTATACAAAATGAAAGATTTGGCAATCCCTGTTTACCTACTAAACATAGTTAAATCATTTTTAACTGACAGAACGTTCCAGACAAGAATAAAAGGATATACCTCATCAGTACGTAAAATCAATGCGGGAGTAAGCAGGGATCCGTATTGAGTCCCTTGTTATTCAATATTTTCATGCACTATGCTCCTACAACACCAAACTCTGACATCGCAATGTATGCCGACGATACAGCAATCATAACTCAAGACTACGACATTAACCTAGCCGCAAACAATCTGCAACAAAGTCTGAATCATCTTAACTCATGGTTTAACAAATGGTTTATACGAATTAATCCCAGCAAATGTGATGCCAAAATCTTTACCTTGCGTCACCCACAAGACCCACCTAACATCGTTATCAATAATGTACCTATCCCTTGGAATCCGAAAGATAGCGCGGTGAAATATCTAGGGGTCTTTCTCGACTGTAGATTAACATGGAGTTTCCACACCAATAAAAAACTGACTGAATCATACGCAAGACTGGCCATGCTCTATCCCACCATCAACAAAAAGTCAACATTGAAAATAAAATGTGGGGTTCTCATCTACACGACCATCATTCGACCAATTTTTACATACGAGTGCAGTGTCTGGTGCGCGACATCAAAAACTAATCTTTGCAAACTCTAGGTGTTACAAAATAAAATTATCCGTATAATAACAAATGCACAGTGGTACGCAAGAAACTCGTAGCTCCACCGAGAAACAGGAATCCTGACAGTGGAAGAATTCATAAAGAAAACAACCCAAAAATTTTATGATAACATAAATCAATGCAGTGGTGCGGTTCACTACAACTTGGGCACTGAAAACTTATACACCAGACTTAAAAGGAAGTTATGTCCTAAATAGTGAGAATAACTAATTTAATTGTCAAAATCACAATGAACTATCGATTTTAGTGATATACATGTTAAAAATCTTTTAACCTTGCCATGTAATAGCAAATGTAATGCTGATCTGGCATAACCCCTATTTAAAAAAAAAACATGATCGCACTGATGAAATTGTTCGTCAGTGAGGCAAAATATTTGTGAAACAATGCTATAGTTACTTAATGCATAAGCACCTGCTGAATAATTTTGTAAGAAATCTGCTCATCTTTTTCTAACATTTCTAAGGAAGTATCAAATTTTTTTGAGAAATGACCCTTTCTAGATACTCTGCTCTTGGGTTATCATCTGGGTTGAAAACACCTGGTTTAAATTGACAACTACCATCTGCAACTTGTTTTCAGTTTTCATTTTTGCCTCGCATTACTGAAATATAAACTGTCATTGAGAATAATTGAGTATCCGCCTTCATTTCGAACAAGGCGTAATAATGGCGGTCGTCTAAGACGCGGTGCTTTCCGCATTACAGGTTAAGCATGATGGCCGGGTAGAAATGACGAACATATGAGAACTTTTACCTCGCAAGCCGTGCTCCCACGCGGGGTGATGCCGCCAAGTAAAATGAACTAGACCTATACTTCTACTGTGGCGTTGGCAGCAGTGGCGATACAAGTCTGGCCACTTAATATATAATACCACACGGATTATGATATATGAATAACCTTTTCGATGATCAAATTTACTTGAAACTGTTTATCAGCTCATCTCAACGCATAAATATTGGCAAGTGGTTTGTCATCATAGATTCTATAAGAAACATCTATACAACGTTCATGAATTTGGTCTTCAGTATTCTAATGGACTTCTTGAGTATTCTCCAATGTTTTGTTTTTTTTGAAATAATGCACAAGTATATTTTCAGAAAACAAAATTTTCCAGAGATTTTCTAAGGAGTACATAATTCTCTTCCATACTTTATAAACGCAGGACTATATGCAGTAACAGATTTTAGAACAAACTTGACAATGACAGTACCTTCTTCCATTTACTGAGATCAACACAGAGAATAATAGATAATTGCATCGTTGTTTTGTATTTTGCAGTTGGATTATATATAGATTTCAGAATCTGTTAAAAGACAAGGGACTACACCACTTTTTCAATTGCTTTAGCAACTAATTAATTGAACACTGCTGAAGAGAACGGACCAATCAAATCCATAGCCAAGGTTTCAAACCATTGCAATATTACTAATGTTCTAAACAGAACAACTGGTTTCAGATTTGTAGGTTCGCATTATGAGATGCAATTCAGGGTATCGGCCACATACTTTTGTTTTCCAAAAAAAGTGTTTTATTTAAAAGTCATAAGACTACAACTGAAGGGTCTAACGTATAAGATAACCTGTAAGCAGACACAAACACATGAGCCAATTGAGAGGTTGGCGGTCAGGGCTTGCCGCCCACAAAACTATAATACAATGAAGGCTAATATTTTACACTCCGCAATGATATAGTTCTTCTCTGGCGACGTCAACAATCGTTCCAAGGAACATTCTTTGACGCCCTCTCCATAAAGTAAACGTGTTTTGGTGATCTAGCCACTAGAATCATTCTTGATGATGCAGAATTCGTTAGCATTAACTTACCCTAAGATGTGAGAAATTATAAAACATTACTTCAGAATAAGGTATACTTTGTTCTAAGGAAGGTCTCGATTCCAAACAGCAACTTTTTTGTCAACTCTCTCAATGGTTTAGACACACGAGCCAAGTCAGGCAGGAATTTATGAAACCAACTACATGTTTGTAAAACTATAAGCAACATTTGCATATCGGAAGTAATCTAAACTTTGTCCGGATTTGAAATAATAGCTTAGATCGTAATTAAATGTCCCAGACACCTCACTCTACAAAATATATATTTAGAACTATTAATAATCAATTTTCGGGCGTGCATACGTGCAACCTATCAAAAAATTTATAAAACATACAAAGGTCCCTCAAAGTTCAAACTATAAACTATATCCGCAAAAACAGTTACCTAGCCAATTCCAAGGCAAAGTCAATTAACCTCTGAAAAATTGCGGGTGCTTTTCATCGATCAAGCCTTGTCTTAATTGTACTCTTTTAAACTAATTTGGTGCTAAATACAATTTTCTTCTTAATAGATAGTCTGGGAAAAGGATAACGATCTGGTATCGTAATAGCGTTGAATTTGCAGAAATCGATACACACTTGAATTGATCCTTCTTGGAGATAATAACGACAAGGACAGAATATGACAATTCAAGCAAATATTCTGATTCTTTCTGCAAATTCAACCCTCTTTTGTGCGGAAGGTCTGTGCGGAGAAACAGTTATTGAAATATCTTCAGTAAAGTTGAATAACTTTCATATGAATGAAGTGAAACGTCAGTACAATATGTATTCACTATGGAAACCTGGGGGATTATAAATTACTTTATTACACCAAAAAGTTTAATCAAAATTTCAGGTTCATTTAGACAACTTTAGAAGAGTGTTCTCTTCTCGTTACCATTCATGGTAACACATAGCATTGGACAGGATGCACAACCTTCAGAGAAAATTACGACAGAAGAAACATTAGCACTTTTCTTACATATTGAGAACTTATGACATCACAACCATAGAATGATATCGATCTTTGACAGAGAAACCCCACAAATATTCTGCTGAGCGTTCTTGTCGTATGCGATATCCACATTATACATTGCTAGAAATGAAATAAATATTGTTTTTTGTGATTTTGTTCCGTTGACCTTCCAGTTTAGGATTGTTAATTTCTGTATTGTTGGGAGTTGATTATCTATTGATAATGTTGGACAATAAATGTGTTATTATGAAGGATTTAATTCTAACAGGAAAGGAATGATTAGTTTTATCAGAGATTCCAAGATTGTGTCAATATTGAAAGACTGAGGAGGCTGGCAAGATGATTCGAGGTTTTGGTTCTTTTGGTGGCAATTAGATTGTGCTGCTTGGGTGTATGTCATATTCGGGGTTACCCTTGAATGATTGGGTAGTGCCCGATGGTTTCGTAATGGCGGCGTTGATTGAGCAATTCTAGGTGGTGGGGGCAGCCACTGTAACTAGGAGTTCTTCTTTGATTTCTGCTTCAGAAAGGATAACTGGCACATTTTTCATAATTAGAAAAAGTGATTTTTCGTTGGGATCACTAAAAGTCGTGAAACTGAGTAGAATTGCTGAGATAAAATTTGGATAACGCACGAATATTTCTTGGTGGTTGTTAACGTTATTTATGAGTATTGGTGGAATTTTAATTGGCTTGTTTGCGTTTTGCGATGTCGTTAGCGAGGCATTCTTTTTCGTGGTGTCTTGAGTTGATAAGGGGTAATATGGATTGTTTCTGATCAGATCTTCGGGATTCCAAAAATAGGGCTTTATTACCTCTTTAATAGGAGATACCAGTTGATTTACCTTTCGCTTTAC